>CM057815.1:39325480-40075480 GCA_030067965.1 Latrodectus elegans
TGTACTTTTTATTTTATTTATTTCGTAACATTTTCTCGCAAACTATTTTTGCACTTTTCATGAGAAGTAGGCTGAATATACCGAAATATATTTCGCAACCATTCAAAGATGTGCTTTTGCAGGAAATCAGCCCACTTTTTTCTTTTTACTTATTAAGTGATCTATTTTACTGAAGATTCTTAGACAGCCGAAATAATTTGTACATTGAAAAAGGATATCATTGAATTCTAGCTTATATATTAACGGTTAAATAGTGCACTTTAACCAAATGGTAAATAGCTTATAAACGTCATTGTAGCGCATATGAACTGTTAAAACCACTCAAATCTCATTGTCTCTAAGTAGATAAATTTATGACTTTGCTCTCAGTAAGGTTATAATGAATTCTTCCTGAATGCATCCAGTTCCATGTTCTCTAATCAGTAAACAAGGCTATAGTCGACTTTCAAATGAATCTTTTATACATATATATGAATAGCAATTTATTAAGCTTATTTTTTAGAGTTAGGTATAATGGAAAATGCTTTTCATTATCCTTAAATAATTTTACCTTGTGTAACGCATAACACTTACTAAAATGTAATAAAAGATTTTTTTATAGAAACGTGGAAGAGTGTGAAGTTGTTAAATTCTTGTATAGAAAGTATAGGAAAATTACAGAGATGAAAATAAGTAATTTCTGTAATATATATATATATATATATATATATATATATATATATATATATATAATTAAGGAAAACTAAAATCTACATAAATATTAAACCACATAAGTCTACTATTACAAAATTTTAGAATTCAAACATTATTATTTTTTGTATGAAGATAAATTTATTTATTTAACAATTTACTATTCTGTTAAAATTAAATTTTGTTGCCGTTTATTACCATGGATAAATACCTATGATTTCAAAACTATAAGGAATCTTTAATCAATTTAAATGGTAAAGAATGCATGATGAAATATTTTAGAAATTTTTACATTAAATATATAAATAATTTTTTATCCATATATAGATTAAATATGTTCATCTATCTTCAATAAAAAGTTATTATATAGCATAACAAACAGACCAGATGAAGTAAACTAGACAAAGTTTCAAAAGCACAATATTTTTTATAACAATATTCGCAGAAAAACTATACTTTCTGACGGAAATGTATTCATTTCATTACAAAAATACATATGCAAAAGATGAATAATTCAAAGCACAAAAACAAAGGAAAAATGTTGTGCAAGAATATAAAAAGAAAAATTTCAAATGAAAAATTTATACTACTTTCTCCTGCTGTGATTTTTTTCAAACCATGAGATTAAGCAGTTACTTTTTCAGTTCAAAGTTATTTTTATATTCCAATAGGAGATCATTTTTTTTAAGACTTTCTCTTATTTATTTATATTTTTTATAAATTTTAAACATGTTGTATACGAAATTTTAACATCAGATTTGTACCAAAATAAATATTTCTTTCTGAAGCACAAAATATCTTTCGGGATATAACACGCTTGAATCCATTTTAACTGAAGTTGAAATACATACATACATTACATACATACATATATATATATATATATATATATATATATATATATATATATATATATATATATATATATATATATATATATATATATATATATATATATATATATATATATATAAATATATATATATATATAATATATATATATATATATATATATATATATATATATATATATATATATATAAATATATATATATATAAAATATATATATATATGTATTTATATATATATATAAATATATATATATATATATATATATAAATATATATATATATATAAATATATATATATAAATATATATATATATATATATATAAATATATATATATATATATATATATATATATATATATATATATAAATAAATATATATATATATATATATAAATATATATATATATGTATTTATATATATATATATATAAATATATATATATATATATATATATATATATATATATATATATATATATATATATATATATATATATATATATATATATACAGACAAATAATAACTATCTGGAGGCAGTACAAGTTTCGAAGTAATGGTGTAAAATTTTCAAGATAGTTAAAAACCAATTTTGGATTTCTACAAATTCTACCAATTTTTGACAACATACCTACAAAGAAATTAAAACAGCTTTAACTATTTCCCTTTGTTTCTGTAGCATCCATCAGAATTTGTCGCATGATTATCACATTTCGTCCTACTGAAAATAGCTTTACAAAAGAAACGTATTCATTCGGTTTTATAACAAAAGAAAAATATAGACAATGTGTCAAATGTGCAGATCTTTTTCTACGAAAATTCTGACAGTCCTTCGCAACATCAGAATCAGTATTCGAAAAATCTCAGTATCATGCTTCTTTTCCCAATATTTTTTTTAAATATATGTAAAATCAAATTGAGCATTAGATATTTAAAGCTAATCGTATAAGCATTTATTGTATAATAAATACATAGTAAAAGAACATCATTTTAACATGAGATATTTCAAGTTGATCGTATAAACAGTTATTGATAATAAATGCATAGTAAAAGAACATGTTTTTAATAAAATCATCGAACTAAGGGTAGAAAATAGTATTTGTCGAACTATAGCTAGTATCATATGGCAACATATTATAGATACATTTTACACTGGACATAAATGACAACAAGCAAGTTGTCCTATCATCACAAACACATCAATCCTTAATGTTGAAAAATAAACAATTATTTTCCGTTAATTTGTTAATCTATTTACTTTTGAGAACAATAAATTGTAATAAAATAACGAAGCAATATGAAGAAAATCTGCAGGTACTTTTGGATTGCGATTAATGGATACATGGTAATGACACAATAAAAGTTAATTGAATGTAATTATTTTAATAGTAAAAATTAAATGAAAATGAATATCTAGGGAAAGAATACTAAATATTATTTTGTATTTTTGCTTAGAAGTGGCCTACGTATGTTTTTAAAATATATACCAGAGTAGTGATAAACATTAGAAAGGATATCTGGTAAGTATTTTAAATATTCAGGTTTATGCAAATGCTTAAATTTCAATATATGAATTCGTGACTTATTAATGAGTCAAGACATATGCCTCATTGTTAGCAGATTGTAGACTCAAATGTAAATGAAGCATATGTCTTGACTCATTAATAAGTCGCGAATTCATATATTGAAATTTAAGCATTTGCATAAACCTGAATATTTAAAATACTTACCAGATATCCTTTCTAATGTTTATCACTACTCTGGTATATATTTTAAAAACATACGTAGGCCACTTCTAAGCAAAAATACAAAATAATATTTAATATTATTTCCCTACATATTCATTTTATTTAATTATTTGAGTATACAATATGGTAACAATTTAATACTAAAGATAATGAAGCGTCGTCATAACAGGGAACAATGATAGAATTCTGTCATAAAAGGAAGAGTTTGAGGCCTGATGTAGCATTTGGGTATGAAGGTTTGCTTTAGGAAGTAGATGGTAGCCAAGGTGTTGAATCACAGACCATTGCAAATGTATATAAAGCTATTGATAACAATCATGAAATAATAGTTGTACTCAATAAAGTTGATCTCCCTGCTGCAGATCCAGAAAAAGTAAAACTTGTATATTGTTTTAAAACAAGCTTATATTTCTTCAAAATATTTAAAAAATTATTTTTGAATATCTATATTAGTTATTTACATAAATCGATTTATTGTATTTTAAAAAGATAATTAAATTTATTTTAAAAACTGAAAAATGAGGGGCACCAGAAAAGTTTAGTTTTTATTGAATGTGTAGTACAAGTGTGGGATTAAGCAAATATTGTAGTAAATAATTACACATTACAGATTAATCATTCAGTAAGAAAATTCAGCATCCACTTAAGTTTTTACGAAATAAAATCAAATTTGAATGTATAACTTACAGCAATGTAATGATATATAATGCATTAAAAATAAAATAACATAATAATGAACAATATTGTGATTTCTCCTTAAAACACATTAGTAACTTTTTCATAACAAATGTTTATAGTATCTTCTTGTTATTTGTTTTAAGGTATAGAAAAGTATAAATAAAAATCTATATTTCAGTATATAAATAATAAATTATTTAAGTAACTTGAAATGAATCAAAATTTGATTGAAAGCTTGATTATATTTTGCCTAACATCGTTTTTTTCCTGTTAGTTTCACCAAATATTTAATATTAATCATTAATTTAAAACCATTATGTTGTTTGGTTCATTTAAGGAATTTTCTTTGAAAATGTATTTATCCCAAACTTTGCAATCAGGCTTCTGAGTACTAAGTCCTTGTTTATTCCATTGCAATATTCGTTATATTAATTGTAGTTTCTAATAAATGTGATATTATATTAATATTTACATAATATTTAATCCGTCTGATAGAAATGAATAATGAGTTTGCATTGCTGTATTGAAAAGTACTTTCTTCATTGCATTTTATTGAACTTTTTCGTGCTTATCAAAATTATAAAATACATGAATGAAATTTCAGTATCAAGGCATATCTTTGAAATTTAATATGCCTACGAATATAAAATCTTTTAATAAGTTTATCATTAAAGAAGCTTACTTTTCTCATAGAATTTACTAAAATATAAGTATAGCCTTTTTGCCATTAATCTGGAAGAAAACTTAAGAAAATTTTCTTTGAAAGTTTCTGTGCTTTTTCGTGTGTATTGCTTATTTCTTTATAATATATTTTTATATTTTAAGCCTCTTTGTAGATAGTGCAGTACAAAATACCGTTATCTTGTATAAATAAAAATTTATTGGATTATAAAGTTTTCTATTGCATTAATTTTAATAAAAAAAAATCTCCCAATTACAGTAGGCAATTTTTTTAAAAATAATATCCCATTTTAAAAATTTATCTATTGTCTACTCTATTATTTAAAAAATTCAAAGCACAAAATAAGACACATATTTCTGATAATTATAGAAAATATGTTTTTGTCATTATTATTTTAAATTGAAACAGGAATCCTAGTTCGTAATTTAAATTTAAAAATTAAATTAAACAAGCTGATGGGAAATGGCCACGTGAAATAAAGTTATTCAAAGTTAAAATTTAAAAAAAAAATTATTTTCTGTACATAAGGATAAAAATGGTGAGAAATATTAATTAATTTAAAAATTATATCTCAGTAGTAATAAAATAATTAATGATGGTGATTAATTTTCTTACTGTTTGATAAAAAAGAAATATTCTACATTACAAGCTGTATTTTTAGTGTGAAATTCTTTTTATGATAAGTAGCAATTGTATCTAATAATAATTTTCTAAGAGCGAGAATTACATAGAATATAAAAGACAATGAAAATGTGACAAAATGGGTTTTGCTTCTTTTAAAATTTGAATTAAAACAATAAAATTGTAATCATAGCAAAACATATTTGAATTGAAATATTAAGTAAATTTTCAGTTTATTACGTGTAATTATCGATCATTTTTAAATTATTATAGAATTAAGTCGATCTGTGAAAAATATTTTATTTAACAGTGTCAGCATATATTTTTGAATAGGTTTTCTATCTGAATGTTTCATATCGTTTTTTTCTCTAATCCCAGCCAAAAGGATTCTTTCCCTTCTCCTTTCTGCAAGAAAGCATTTTATACAGCAAAAAGAAAAAAAAGAATAATTATATCTTTGCAGCTTGAAATTAAGCGCAACCGAAGTAGATTTCTTGTGATTTAGAAGCAGAAACCAAGACGAAGACCCCATGACAATACTTACTTCCCCTAGATATATTCTTTCACTTTGAAATACACTACGAGCATGACCTATTTTGCGTGCCCAACAACCATAATGAACAGGACAGATCTTGGTTTAGGGCAAGTATAGAACTCGTTGCTTTTCTGTAACGAGAACGAATTTCAGAATCAGATAACTCCAACAGTGAATTCTTTATAATCACGTGTACTAAAAGGAAAATGATTTTAAGTCTTTTAACTCTTACAAATATCACACCATTTGTTGTAAAGGTAAGGTAAGATTTTAATTATTATGTTACAAGATATATTAAATTAAAAATACCAGACAGGTAAAACATATACTCATTGTAACAATCCTAAATGAATACATTACATTTATTTAACTATTCGAGATTCATTTTTTAAGTTCTTAATGATATGCCATTATTTATTTATGAGTTAATACTTATATATAAATAATGTCTTTATTTATTTTAAAATATTGATACAAGTACAACAAATAATATTCCTAAGCCTTCCTTATTTTATAAGATATTTTAACACGGTATAATCTCATAGAAAAAAAAATGGTTTGATATTATATTACAACAATTTAAAATGTCGGTGAAAAGTAATAGTGAACACTGAAAAAAATAAATAAATAAATAAGAGAAATTTCTGAAAATTATATTTATAAAATAAGACACTATTTCTTTCTAAATTAATCTATTTTGTCAGAGCATCTGAATTCATTACATAACAAATTACACTTTTCCTCCACTGTAGTGTATCGTTTAATCGCGCTAACTTTCCAACAATTTCAATCATGATAAAATTCTAAAGAGGATAGGAGTACAAAAAGAAGAACTTAAGGGTAAAAAAAAAGAAAGAAAAAGATGGAAATCATTATATGAGAAGTATTAATCTTCAAAAATTCTCATCTGCAAATTCCATTGTACCTTTATTAGATTAAGTTTGCGTTCCTAAATGTTTGGAGTGTTACTCTGTTTCTCGTCAAGCAGGGTGGCATGCAGGAGAGAGTTATGCAGTATGAAGAAGGGGAAAAAATATCCCTCAGAAAAAGGAACTATTAGTGGGTGGAGGGGATGAAGAAAAATAGAAAGAAGACCGATCCGTCTTATCAGGCAATTTAATAATCACAAAATAATACGGCATTCCATCGTTGTTTACTTTATTACGCAAGTAAAGTTTATGGACGCAATTAGCAAGATTTATGTCATCTGGGTTTTATAAACAACGTTTGTGCGTTTTTTTTTTTAATTTATTATTATTTTTTATTTTTCCCTATTCGACCCATCCTTATCCATTAAGTTTAATTTTATCCACCATCCGCGTCATTTATCATCTTTGTAGAAGAGAGAGAGAGAGCCAATCCGAAAGTGGAAAAGAATTAATGTACAAAACGCGTTTCAAAAGAAATAAATTAGAAACTTCCGTTGCCAAAACCGCCAACCATTATTTGGGAGAAAGGAGTTATTTTCTGAAGGAGGAGGAAGCGAGTGAGGGCATTTGCTGAAGCCGTTCGTTCTGCCGGAAGCAGGTTTAAAGAAAATAGCTTCGTGTTTCTTTGAGATTAATAATTACAGACGTGAGCGGTTTTCTCGATAGAGGGCGCCGCTGCCGTTGGGATACTCGATTAATTCCAATGTTTAGTGACGGTTATCATTAGGGTCCTTTCATTTCTAATTATTTTTAGCTTTTATTTTAAAAACGCGCCTTTATGGACGTTGCATAGTTTTGTGTAGTTTTCGCTTTGTCCTTAAGAACAAATAACTGGAACATAGAATTTTTTTCCTTTGGAATCCCCAGTAAATTAAAAGATGTAATTACTGTAATCTCATTCTGAATGGCATTCGATGATGAAACTTTTAAAATAAATAATTGCTTCTGGACTTTATAATTACGATGAATCACTTGCATCAGGGCGAATGAAGCTTGTAAATTTCAATTTAAGGAGAAAATAAAATTAGCAAAGATGCTAATATATTTATTGTTTAAATGAATTTTTTCAAATATTTTGCAGCAAATTAAATCTTAAAAATTATTAAAATGATATCCATCATTTTTCTTCCTAGCAACCAACAATTTAACTGAAAAACAAAAAGCAAATAAACTAAACAATTATAAGCAAAATTAGTCCTACATTTATATGCACTTTTAATTATTTATTTATGAACAGAAGTATAAACGTAAAGAATTAGTGACAAAAATATAGGGTGTATATAAATTAATTTTGAAGACGAATATATACTTCAAAGTAATTGACTAATTCTTTGGAGAAACAATTTATATTTCAAGCATGTCTTATGATTTATGAGACACTTTGATTATATATGTAGCTTATATGATAGCAATATTTTACTCTAAATATATAAAAATTAACAATAAATAATAATTGAGTAATTATTATTCCTTAATTTTTTACATTCTTTTAATTATTGTCAGTGCAATTAATCTCTTTTTACGCCTGTGTCTCGGTATTTTCTAGCTTTATTCTTAAGAATGCTATAAAACACTGATACATGTGACTAATGGATTCTAACAAAATAAGCTTATATACAAATTAAAACTAATTATTGTCTTTAATTTTAGTATAATGAATACATAGTGACTTAAAGATTTATTTGCATATAATTATTTTATGTGTAATTTTTTAGGAAAATATATATTAAATATATTCAATAATTAAATATATACCAAAAATAATTAAACATATTGAATATATTCAAATATATTCAATATATATATTAAATATAAATTTTAACTATATATATATATATATATATATATATATATATATATATATATATATATATATATATATATATATATATATATATTATATATAAATTTTATATATATATATATATATATATATATATATATATATATATATATACAAAACCGGTAATATAATTTTAATGTTTGATCATGCTTTAGAGATATTTTTGCTCATTATTTTGCAAAATGATCTAGAAAAATTGTTAAGAAACTAATAAACTATGTGAATAGAGAAAGTTTTTAGGGATTTTATTAAGTAAAACTCAAAATTAACGTCACCATAGCTCCTTTGATTTAAATTTTCTTTCGTTCAATGTTTCAAATTATGTTAAAGATTTTTCGCGTGTGTTGCATTATCTTATTAACAGTCCACCCCTCCGTTCATTAAAATAAGAAATTGAGAAAATACGAAAGGAAATTTTTTTTTTACAAATTTCATTTCAAAGAAATTCAAGCTATCATTAATAATTTTTATGTGTATATTACCTTCAATCCTATGGAGTAGTCTCTTCCACATTCCTTCTTGTCATTCATTTTCATTAACTTTCATTTAGGAATGTCTCTCATAATTTCTTGATTCAAAATATGAACTACATCATTTGTTTAATTCTACTGTTATTTTAAATTGTGGTTAATTTTTGCAGCAGAAAAATAATAATGTATATGTTCAATTACCAATAGATTTCTTTACCACCGCTTCTAAACATGCCCTAAATATATTATGCGCTCTTAAAAAGCTGAGGCATAAAGAATCAATGTGTTTCAAGCTTTTACTATGAATGTCATAAGAAAGCTATTTCTCCTCATTAAGCACATTCTCACAAATCCTCTTTCTTATAAATTTCATTAATAATTATTTATATTTTTATTTTGTAAAATCCTTTTCTCAATCATTGTAATCTAGGGGTGCAATGTAGATCTACCTCCTCGTGGTATACCCTGGAAACTCATTGTGGCTAAAATATCTACGGCTTTAGGCATTTTTAGTTTGCCCTTACCTCCTGAGACATGTGTTCTTTGAGGATTCTTCCATGGAATGCTGGCGGCATGTCCCAGCCTGAGAAGATAAAGCTTTTGCGAAATTTGACTACTTTTGACATCGACATTTTTACAGTTATAGAGGCAAACTTAGACCTCGAAAAATTGAAATTCTATTCTTTTAAGGCATACACTCTTCATGTTCTTCCTAAATCCAGAAAGTCACTAGCGGCATCCTCGTGGGTGTTAGATCAGAACTGACCACCGATTTTAAAATTCTTAAAACCTTGGAAACTGGTGGAGATGATTAAAGTGAGGTAATTAAATTAGATGTTTGGAAGAGGAATAAACATTTTAATGTCTATGCTATTTATAGCCCACCAAATAATAAACCAGATTTCCACTATCTCGGAACGTCAAAACAGTCTATATTTATTGGGGATTTTAATTCCCATTCTCCTTTATGGGGCTACGATGATATTAACACAGCAGGCGAGGCTATTCAAGATTTTTTAAATACTGACCCTTTCGACTTGGTTTTTTGATGGAACAAATCCTCCCACATTCTTACACTATTATAGTTCTTGCACCAATCCTGATCTCCTCTTAGTAACATCTGACTGACATTATGCAATCAACAACACGCACAGTAGTAAGTGATCCAGGTTCTGGACATCGCCAAGTCATAGTAAATATTTACTTTAAGATTCCTAAATGCAAGCCTTTTTCACAATACAGAACTTCTTGGAACTTTAAATGGGCAAATTGGAGCTTTTTTAAGACATTGCTCGATTTCGATTTACGGCAAGACAACTTTGATTTTGAGTCACATCCGGATAGGTTTTATAAGGTTATTAAAGGCAAATTCTGGCATTGTGCTAAAAAGAGTATCCCCCTTGGTAAGATAAAAAAAATTCAGACCTTTTTGGAGTCAAAATTTTGAGTGTATGAAATTAAAGCGCAACAGACTGAGAAGAAAGGCTGAACTGACTGGCAGAGCCTCGGATGTTATAGCCTGGAGAAGACATTCTGCCATCTTCAAAAGAGAGATCATCGCACAGAAGCGTACATCTTTCAGGGACTTTATCTCCAATTAAGACTTTCAAAAAGACAGTAATAAGGCTTTTAAGTCTGTTGCCAATATTAAAAACGAAAATCTTAAAACCCCTAAAGCTTCTTTCAAGGTAAACAACAAAGTTTTCTCCTCCAACCATGCCATCGCAAACGCCTTTGTACAACATTTTACAGGTAAACAGGTTTTAAATTAAAGAAAATTTAATAGGACACTAAATCGCTTACTGAGAGGCCCTCGAGAGGCTCAAACTAAAACTATTGAACCCCACCCAATTTTCATTTCTCGCATAATAGATGGTGAATTATCTAAAGCTATTGGATGCCTGAAGCCAGGCAAATCCCCTGGAAATGATGGTATACATTCTGGGTTACTCTGTCATTCGAGCCCAAATGCGCGTCAGACTTTAATACGTTTCTTCAACCTGGTTTGGAAGACAGGAATAATTTCGACACATTGGCGTAGTTCTATTATTATACCGATCCATAAGAAAGGCGAAGATCCACAAGACATTGGTGGATATAGACCAAGTGCTCTGACCAGTATTTTGGGGGAGGTGATGGAGCGCATTGTGGTAGGAAGACTGAATTGGTTTTTTGAAACCAATAGACTTATTGCGGAAGAGCAGGCTGGCTTTCGCCAATATTGTTCTACGAATCAACACGTCGTCCTCCTTAGCCAATAAATTTAAGATGCTCTGGATGAACAGCAAATACTAACTGCTATATTCGTTGATTTTAAATCTGCGAATATAGCAGTTAGTATTTGCTGATTGGTCTATTTAGTATTGGTCTTGTTAGCAGTTAGTATTTGCTGATTGGTCTATTTAGTATTGGTCTTGTTAGCAGTTAGTATTTGCTGATTGGTCTATTTAGTATTGGTCTTGTTAGCAGTTAGTATTTGCTGATTGGTCTATTTAGTATTGGTCTTGTTAGCAGTTAGTATTTGCTGATTACAACTTGGTCTGGAGTGAAAAATTATTGAAACTATCCGATCTTGGAATCAGCCACTACTTGCTCAACTTTTTTAAGGGCTTTCAAAGCCAAAAGATGTGTAAAGTAAAATACGGATCTTCTCTCTCAAAATAGAAGCTTCTTAAGACTGGACTTCCTCAGGGAGCCATTTCAAGCTGCAGTCTTTTCAAAATTTTCATCAATGACCTTGTTCTTATGCTTAGATCTATACCTGACATAAGATGCTTATTATATGCAGATGATCTTTGATGGTGAACTGCTTGCGATCAGGATTGCTTTTTCTCAGTTGACTTGCCATCTTAATGGGTTCTCCAAGGCAGTTTTACTTAGTCACTCCCGGGTCGCATTCGAATCTTTGATGCCTACTTCAAATTCTGTATCCTCTGTTGTCCATAAATGTTGGAGGCTACTTCAGAGTTTGTCTTCCAATAAAAAAGACGTTGTTCTTCAATCTATCCCCAGACACTGTGAAATCCACGGCAATGAAATTGCCGATACACTGGCAGGAAGGAGGGCCTTGACTTTACAAACATCTTTTTCTAGTGTATCTTTTTGCATAATAAAACGACTAATTAAAAATACATTGTCTGAAAGATTTAAAAATATTATCGAATCTCGATCAGAGCAAAAGTTTTGGAAAGACAGACTTTCCGCGGTCTCGAAATGCCCCAGACATAAAATGGTGGTTGAGTTTAGGCTCGCCGCCGGTCATGACTGCCTTCTCAGACACTTGTACCCTCTTCGCATAGTTTCAAGTCCTATCTGCAACCTCTGTAATCTGGGACAGAACATGGATCGTGACCATCTACTCCATTGTAAAGCGTTATCGAAATGCTCAATTGCGGACCGCTATTGGGAGGACAGGGTCCTTTCAGATACATAGACTATAGTTACAGCCGTTTCGTTTTTTCATTTTTCTTGTTGTTATTTGTATTTTTGCTGTAATGGTCTTTTTATCTGTGCCATTGGAAATAAAAAAAAATCCTTAATCTAGAAATAATATGTATTTATAGCTTGAAAATAAGTGTTTTAAACTAACTTGGAACAACCACTATGAGAAATAAAGAGACACATTTAATTTCAAACTCATGTTTTGAAAGTGAAATCATTCTTGTGTTTTAAATATGTCCTTTATATTTATTTGATATTTTAAATCTGCCCTATGTAGTTCATATTTCCGTTCTTATTTCTACGATATAGCGCATTAGGAGATTCTGCTTCTATGGGATCATTTTGATCTATCTAACAGTTTCCAAATAATGATGTAAATCATTAAAATAAGTTCGTCATCGATTACCCTAAGCTAGAATAAAATCAAAAATAAAAATAAAAATGTTTAATTAAAATCTTATGATAAATGTGCAAAATATAAAAACTTCAATAAAGAATAAATGTCTGAATAATTATAATAAATAATGAACATAATTTTATATATTTTCTATTTTAAATTGTTCAACATGTAAACAATTGTGTAGATTATTAAATTAACAAAGATAATGGGATGACATCTTTAATTCAAACAGGAAACTAGATGTGTACTCTACGAGAATATGTTTCTTGAAAAAACATGCAATACTTTTTATGTTAGTAATTCAATTGAACGAAAATCAATATTTTATGTGGAATTGATAGGATGATATCCAATAAACATAGAAATGGTAGAATACGATATAAAATGAGATGTAATAAATTAAGTAGGGAGTTTGAATGGCACTTTTAGTAGGGTTTTTTCATGCCAATTGCAGAATAACACGTGAACATTTCGTTGGGAATGTAATTTATTTTAAATATTTACAGCTAACAAATGTTCGCAAATAGGCTAAAATAGCAATTGAAGTAAATACACCTCACAAGTAACACTGCACATTTTCGAAAAAAGGCCTCTTATCATTTTATCGATAAAATAAAAATAGCAACTATTATGAATAAAACCTATGGTTATTCAAAAATAAAAAAAACTTGTAAAAATTTAAAATATAATAAAATTTTAAAATTTATTATTTTTAATAGCAGTGAATTTAATATCTTCTCATTTTCTATATTTTTTTTGGAATTATAGTTTAAAATACATTTAATGGTGTATTTTTACGTTCATCCATGGAGCTTAAGAAATTGGATGGTCTAAAATATAATTGTAAAATCCAAAAACAAAACCTCATAATTTTGAGTCACGTTAAAGAAAAGAGCCTGATGATCTAAGGAAATAAATTATATTAATACTGGAAGAAGGACAAATTTTCAATAAAAAGTAATATGTAATTGCTCTTTTCTCAAGGCAGTGTTCAATTATTTATTGATTCTACCTCATAATATTTATCTGTCGAATTTTGATATAGTTTCTTTTCGTACATGAATGAAATAATATATTAAACTCGAAACTTATACTTCATGTACCACAGATTTTTGATTCAATTCAAGTTTCTCTTCCATATGAAAATTTTAATCGAATAATATTATAATAAATGATAAGTATTTTTATTGTACTTATATATCCTCGTTCAATAAAAAATTTCAAGAATTACATAAAAGTTGGTATAAACCAATAACTTAAGAAAATGTAAACAGTTAGATATCTCATTAACTCAAAATAATTTTCTTCATCACCATATTAGCTTGAGTTAATTTACAAAATTTAATTTGAGAATTATCGCTTACTTATTTTGAAATAACTAAACAAAAATGCTTCCTTTGAGTATAATGCAAAAATGAATAAATCTCGGCACAAGTGTCAAGATGCCAAATTCTGAGGTCGGCGATTTTTATGGTGAATTTTTATATGCATCTGGCAATTTCGATTTTATTACATCATACATATGGAAACCTATAAGAATTATGTAGAAAATTCTATTTTAGTAACCCTTGTGTATTTACGCCATTGTGCACGTCACGATACGTCCTCTTGGCAACATTTTTCAATCGCCAAAAAAATTCAGAATTTGACATCCTAAATTATACGGCACCTGTGCCTAAGCCTCACAATTTTCTAAATCGTCTTCCTATTATACTCCATAATCTACATTTTAATTTAAACTGTAAAAAATATACGATTTAAGCTTATTGATTTGAAAACTATTTAATAAGCATTTTAAGTTTTTTTTATTTTTTTTATTTTTTATTTATTTATTTTTTTTTTTTTATCAAATATAACTACATAATAAAACATTTAAGTATATAACTGTATAGTTCACTATTTCTCTACTTTAAATCATACTTTTTTCTTTTCAAATAATGTTGCAATAGTTCATAACTGATCTGCTTTGAATTCTAAAGCTTTGATTTAAATATAGAATTTAACTATCTATGATAAATAGAAAAACGAATGGATGAGAAATGCAGAATAGAAACTGCTTAGCAATTATGAATGTTGCTTAAAGAAGAAAGGTTTCCAATCATAATAATATTTGCTTTTTTTCTAATATAAATCTGACAATTTATAGCACGCTTCTATAAAATATTTAGAAGCATTCTATTGCTTTCTTTTTATTTTAAATTTGTATCGTATATGCAAATCAAAATTCTAATATTACGTAGCTTTTGAAAAATTTAAAAATGCGTAATTTTACGTTTTTAATTAATAATCATATCAAACTTATAATCTAAAAGTCAAATTATAGACCTTACTTATTATAATACTACCTTATTAAATTATATACATATTGAAATTATAAGTGATTAAATGTTATTTTTCATATAAATATTCATTACATTTTAAAAATTGCTTACAGTAAAGAATATTTATAAATAATACTTCAACTACTAATTAAATAAATTTTGCACATTTTTATGAAAGTAAATTTGTGAAATGCATAAATTTTGATATTAATAAAATTAAAAAGTATTTAATACATTACTAAATATTTCAGTTGACAGCTCAATTTTGCATAGAATAATAAAGCAAAATATTAAATTAGAATCATTTTAATATTCGATGTTGATAAATCTTTGCATAAAATTTAGAGAATATCATATCATTTTATTTAAATTTCAGTTATCATTACCATTTAATACCATTCTTTATATTCATTATAATTCTTTATATATATCATTCACTATTTATAGAATTTTAAGCCTCATTGTTCTGCTAAAACAATGAGATTAAATCATGTTTCCGAAATACAATTCATTTCATTTTCTGACATTTCAATGAATATCTGTTAAAATTTTTTTTTTTTTGTTTATTTTTGTTTATAAGCTTCAGAGTATTAATAAATGCTAGAACTGTATATTTTAAACAAAACTGAAATTCTTTCAATTAAAATGTTTATTTATTTGACTTTCTGAAGATGAAATATTGTTAATGATTGCACATTATTTAGTACAAAGCACTCATTGTTTTACCTTAGAAAATTTCGAAACAAATGACAAAAAAATTGAGTTCTAACATTTCAGAATATTGCATAAATGAGGAGAATAATATATTTCTCTGACAAAATGAAACGAGTATAATTATACGCTTTGTTAATAAAATATTTTATTAAAACATTTTTGCATAATTAATAATCAAATTAGAAACAGATTATTGAATAAATCAAATTTTACAGTAAAATTTTAGTTAATTTTTAAATTTTTTTCAAAGGAGTTATATAATTAAATTTTAACTTTCTTTATTATATGGAACCTAAATTCATCGTTTTCCTTACTATATGAAATTCCAAGCACTTTGCATGATTAAACTTCAAATTAGAAATCATAATATTTTTTATAAGTGTTTATAAGTTTATGCATTAGAAATATGCCAAACTGTGGTTGTATGAACACCACAAATCAAATTAACCCAGTGTTTGATTAAATCCAGGAATATTAAATAACACTAATTATAAACTTAGAAAATTTTTTTTACTTAAGTAACATATAAGTTGATGTATATACAAGAAATATTATGCCAGTCTTGTTATTTATAGAAAAATCAAAAACTTTTGTGGTTTGCTTCAAATAAATTAATCGTTCTTTATTGAGGATTAAATTTCCACAAAAGCTTTCCTAAGTGTTGGAACAATATGAATTGAAATCAATTTCTTTAAAAATGAACAAAACGAAAAGATTTTAATTAAATAACCATTATATTTTTGTGGAAATAATGTTAGCAATGTTTCGAGATTTTTAAGAATTCCTTTAAGAAAAAAATTGTTAATGTGTAGTATGACCGGCAACAATTCAATAATAATTCAAAATTAAAACACATGTAAGGCAAAATTGGTAATTATGAAGAAAATACCTGATACAATTAAGTAGTTGTTGTTGTTCTCATGTGCCAGCTAGGCTGGCAAATTGGGGTGCGCTGCTCCACTTTTCCAACTGAACCGTATTTGGGGTGGAGTCCAACTTCTTCAGTACTCACACATGCCATAGGGACCCGTTTATAGGGTAGGCAACCATTCACACAAGGAAAGAACAAAGACAGGATAGATAGAGAAAGTACATCCATGCCTGAACCGGGATTCAAGCCCAGGACCTCCCTATCCGTAGTCAGGCACCCAGACCACTAGACAAGTTGGTCGGCAATACAATTAAGTGACAAATAATTATAAAGAAATGAAAAGACATAAGCAATTACTTTCTGCCACTTTATTCTCATGTTGAAACATGTACGAAATAGCCTCTTACTAAATTTTAAATCTTTTATGTTTTACTAAAAGTTTTTGTGAAAACAATTTTTTGTCTAACATTAAAGAAAACTAAATTTAAGTGAACAATGAATTTTGAAAAGAAATATATAACTTAAGATTTTATTATAACATTTTATTCCAATTATTCAAAATTATAACTATAAAATAAATACAAATTCAAGTAAAAGTGATAATATGATATACTCTAGTGTAAAGTAAGGAGGCATTACATTTATTATTAAATAATCTAAGCTAATTTACATAAAAATTTCTTTAAAACGTTAAATTTACAAATGTCTTTCAAAATAACAAAAGTGTAATGTTTTAACATTAGGAGAAAATTTAAATTTTATTATAAAAATTGATATTTTTGAAAAATTTATCACATTTTTCTGGAAAATATTAATTTTTTCAATTTTATAATATCTAATTTTTAAATAACTTTGTTTCTTATTTTGTTGTCAAATATTAAACTGTTACAACTATCTTATCGTCTTCATAAAATTGCAAAACTGTGGGGAAAAAAAAGAGATATAAAAGTTGCATGGAAAAAAATGGATTTCAACCCACCCTCAAAATGTTAGATAATCCGTTTTAACGATGCATTAGATATGATGAAAGCTTAAGAAAAAAAACTCACTTAGTTAAACGCCAAAGTGATGTTGAAGATAACAAACAATACAAGGGGTCGACGAGGAAATAAAATACTTTTTTTCAATAACTGGATTTTTTATTCTTCTTCCTAAACAAATTAATTTTTTTTAACTTATTCCTCGATAAGAACAAAAGTCAGAGTAAAAAAACTCTTATCTTGTTAATTTTTTAAACCCATTGGAGCAGTTACTAAAAATAAATTTTTTATCGCCTCCTCTCTCGTAGAATATAAAGAATTAAAATATTTTTATTGGGGGGTGAAGTATGGTACTATTTTCTCCTCCCACTATCGTGAATTTTTTTTTATTGTTCACTTGTTCTTTTAATGCCCACCGATGGATTTTTGACTGCTTAATTTGTTCTCGAAATTCATTGGCAGTAAAAGTATTAATTTTAATCGGCAGCGACTCCATTAGAGTAAAGACTCTTTGCTTCATTATTGAATTAATTTGAAACTTTTTATAGACAAGTAATCAATTTCGTTTTCAATATTAATGAAAAATATACCAATTAAATAATTTATTCCTTTATTTTGGGAAATAATTCTAAAATTAATTTGGTTCATAATGCACTTCATAAAAGTAAAACGTTAGTTTTAGTAACTAAATTTTATGATTAAGGAATATATTTGAAATAAGTTACAAAGTTGGTAACACAATATAAACGCAAATGTGTGAGTGGATGGAAAATAATATGTATGTATATATCTATCTAACTACACACACATATATATATATATATATATATTATATTATATATATATATTATATATATATATCATACATATATATATATTATATATATATTACACATATATATATATATATATGTAAATATATGTACTTATATATATATATTTCTCAGGCGAAATATTTCCTTGAAATAAAAGTTATTGAATTAAAAAGTAAATGTTTCAATTCAAATCTGTTTTTTTTTTTTTTTTTTTTTTTTTTTGTATTTATGAACACTTATTCTATTTTAACTAATTATCATAATTAACATCATATTTAATATCATAATTAACATTAAATCAAGTTATAAGTTTACACCCGAAATTTAAAATAATACATTTAATTAAGTTTTCCAATCTAGGATGTTTTTACCTTTTATATAAACTTTTTAATAATATTTTCAAATTGAACCTTAAAAAATATATATTTTTTTTATAAATCAGCTAATATTTATTTATTGAGTACAAAATGTTGCTTATTTTTATATGATCAAACAATTATTTCTTGTTGCAAAAATAAATTCTATTAAAGAAAAGTGCATGTTAAGAAATAATGAAATAAATAAAAAACAAATTCTTTGAATAAATTAATTTTTTCAGATAATCAGTTAAAATCCATTGAAAATTGTCTTCTCTCTTATTAGTTAAGAGTCAATTTAAATACATTGCGTTTGACATCTCTCTTCTAAGAAAATACGGGAAAATAAAAGAAATTTTTCTTATTCCATATATTTTTAACAATACTGTAAACCAATTAATAGATAATTTCATCTGCGTAAGTAATTTTAAATGTTCTTAAATTTGAGTCCAAACGAAATTGAAATTGTGTGAGAAATACCAGACAGAACATACACAATTCAAGATAACGATTGGTATATTTGGCTATCTCCAAAACTCTTGACACCAAAGTATTTGTGATGTTTACTTTTGCTCTCAAAATATAAAAGATGCCTGTGATGTTGCCGACATAAATAGCAGAAATATTTTGATTTATATTCCATTATATCCTGTAAAATGATAGACAGCTTTCAATAGAATAAATATAAGCTTAAAATGTTTCTAAGAAGGATTTTACTTTTAAAAAAAGCACTTTATTTAAAACAAAACTCCCTATCTTTAAAAATTACTAATATAATATACTAAATATTATTTATTTAAAAAAATTTTTATTAATTTTAAAATTATTGAAAGTTAACAGGTTTATATCTGAACTAAGATATCTTTATGAATCTTAAATTAGAGAGACTTTTTAAATTTTTGAATAATGAAAAGTTAGCAAAAGGCAACGCATTTATAAATTTTTAGATAAATTGTATCTTATCATATGTTTTAATTAAAAAGTAAAAATTATTGTATGTGTCAAACTTAAATTCAATATTTCTTATTTAGAATTATTTATTACTTTCAGTGCTAAAATAAGCTTATATATTATATATAATTCGGATTATATAGGATTATAATATATTAATATTTTAATTTAAGCATGTTAGACTTAAAATACAACGTTTTTTTACTTATTTCTTATAATTATAACATAAGAATGAGATTAATTGTAATTTTTCTGGTTCTCTCAAGAAAATGTTCTTGAATACCGTCCAGTTAAGATTTTATTTTTATTAATTTTTGAAAAAATATAATAAAGAAAAAAATTTATTATGTTGTTATTATACTTATTTAAATTATCTAAGATTTTGATGTAAATTAAAAATGAAATTTGGTTTACATTCACGAGGAAAAATACATAGAAAAAGACAATTAAAAATTACAACATAAATAGCAAATTTTTAACTCTTATTTACTATAATAAAAACTTCATCTGCGATAAATTGAAATAAATTTTTGCAAAGTGTTTTCTGTTTTTAAGTTATCATAAGTTAGATAAAATTTCAAAAATGCTAATTGTAATAGAAAGAGAACTTCTTTGACAGTTTCAAAAATTGCTTTTGTAGATATCATTTTCAATTCATTTATGTTCTTGGAAATACTGATGGTAATTTTCAAGCCTTTCATTCAGAAGTAGAGTAAAGAAGGAAATGTTAATATTTAATCGAATCAATATATAATTACAAATCTACATTTTTCTCTTTAAATTAATTTGAAATGTATATTTTAATTAATTAAAATTTTAATTTTTTAAATTCATAGTTTTGGTACTGCTTTACTAATATTTGTACAATTTAATTTGTTCAAGTATAAATTTGATGCTAAATTTTTTTTCAAAAAAAAATGTTTACCCGAGTATTCTGGTATTTCTTGAAACCCAAATTAAAATATTTACTTTTTACAAAGGTATTCCAGTAATTCAATTCAGTAGTTGAATTCACGATCAACTACTTTCTTCTCGTTGAAATTCTCACATTTCTGAATTTCCCTTTTTTGATGCTTTTAATGTTAATTTACCTTATGCCAAAGTAGGCATACTCATGTATTTACATTTTAGTTAATATCTTCCTTGTTCCATATTAAAATGAAATTGCATCAACCATACAAAGAGGAAATGAAATCAGTAGCTAGAAATGTATCAACTGATGAAGAATTGATAAATATCTCCTTATATCGATAAATGAAGAAAACAAGTCTGAAAACGTTTCTAGGGATCATACATTTTCAACGAATAAAGATACTAATTCTCACTATGATTCAAATTCAAGAAAAATAAAACTAATTGCTTTAAATTCTCTGTACCTCATATTTTATAATTGGCAAAGACATAAAGCAAAGTAAGATAAACGATAATGGAAATGGTAATCCATGAAAGAATATATTCAGAAAAGAAGCACGTATCCATCAACACCTCTAAAACTTCATAGAGCAGTTAATAAAGCAGTCTTCATCAAGTTAATAACGAGAAAAATTATAAAACATGGTCAAAAGACATGTTACTTAATAAAACACCAAAAATGCATTTATGAATAGATGTTAATAAAGTAAAAATATTATGTCAAGTATTTATTTTTAACAAAAAGCTTAATCCCTGCTTTTTTTATAAGAAATCCATTTAGAGAAGTAAAATTAATCTTGTTAGTATAATTTAACGAAAATTGCAAACCGGGTCTCATAGGCCCAGTGAACATTCTCGCATATGTTCACATTAAGAGCGCGTTCCCTTTAGTTAAGATCCTTGTAGATATACAACTATTCAAGATTTTAAATAACGTATAATTATATGGGAAAATTATTTATTAATCTCAATTCCTATTTTACACAAATATAACAATATGAAATTAGCATGAAAAACAAAATTAATTTCAAAGTTAATTTTATTTGTAAATAATGTAATTTAAATAACTGACATACAATTGTCATGGTAACCAAATCTTATCCTTCTTTTAATAAACAAAGAGCTACCAGCTTCACAAAGACTTATAATAAAACAAAGAACTACCAACTTATCAAGAAACAAATAAACAAAGAAAATCTGTGACTCATAGTATTTCGAACATTTATATATTTATGTTATGATATATTATGTTATGATTATGTCATATATTTATGTTATGATTTGTATCTGGTTTAGTCGATTTTAATTTTTTTTAATAGTTTTTATTTATTTATTATTTTACACATGCACACACATATATATATATACACACACATGTATATATACACACACACATGTATATATACACACACACACATGTATATATACACACACACACACATATATATATATATTATTTTATAACTTTTTTATTTTTTAAAATTTTTTTTAATTAATTACATGTATTTATTTTTATTATTAAAATAATTAAAATTAATTAATTAAAAATTTTAAAAAATTATAAATTATTTATTAATAATTTCAATCAATAATTTGACTGTTCGAATTTATATTTTTTACTTAAATTTCACATAATTTCATCTTAGAATACACCTTAATAGCTTACGGTATATTAAATATTAATGTACTTCACAAAATAAGTAAGAGGATATGCTACTTGATTTTTGATGATTTTAAAGCTTTAGTGTTCATATCTCATGAAAAAAACCGAATCTTTGCTTACATAACACCGATTTTTCAACAATGCGCTGCTATGAAAAATCTAATAATTCGTAATTGTTTATTTGTTAAATATTTACAATTGATTTAAATGATATTCAACTTATAATAGAAAATGAAAAGATTAATTAATCAGTATTCAATGAATGGTTGAAATTTGCATCAGTAAATGGTTTATAAAAAATAAGGAACCACCCATGGTCTACATAACATTAAATAATATAAAAAAATAATACATGAAAAAAGCTAACATTTTCAATGTATATTATTTCATAAAATAACAAAAATTGATATAAATTAATAGCATTATTGATTAGGTAATTTCAAAATATCTTATATATAATCTTTGAAGAGAAAGAGAGAGATATTTCTATGTAACTATTCTTCATTGCACAGAGAGTATAATAGTTGTAGAGCATTTTGACTTGAAGCATGAAAATGCAAGAAGGTTATTACTGTTACTATTTGAAAAAAATATAAATATACATTATTATGTATTATAATATTTATTGTAATATAAATGTAAAATATAATATTTAAATATTACTTTAAATCACCACATCTAAATTTTTTCTATGTTAATCAATGTCTATTAAACATTCTTGAACGGAAATATCCTGCTTTGTTGTATCAAAACATGTGGTTGTTCAAGAAGCAAAGCCAAATAAATATTTCTTAAAATTGTTTAATGCGAACGAAGAAGTAAGAAATATTCAAAGTTGTAAAATATTTTCTGCTATTAATACCCCATGTAGACTATATTTAAAAAGAAAATTTATTTAAAATGTTAGAGGAAATATATCCAAAAAATTACACACAACAATAAAAATAAGCGTTATTCTATAAATAAAATTCATTTGTTTGGCTTATCTCTTTATTATTCTGTGTGTTATTAAATAAAATATAGCACATATCTTATGAAATTTTGATAGCTTAATGTTCACTAAACTTATATTTTAAGAAAAGATATATTTAAAAAATGTCAATTTTGATCGTAAAACTTGTAAGTTCTCTCTGAAAAAATAAAGATCGATTACCAATTTAACTAATATTATAGCGTAATTGCCTGAGATTACTATAAATTATTGGTATAAGCATGAAAATAACCTTGATAGCGTAAATATATAGGAAGCTAGTCCTTCTTATGTGCTCATTTTATTAGTTTAATAATAATTTTAATGCAGAATATACAATAAGTTCATATGCAAATAGAAGCATGTGATAGCATTCTGAGAACATTCAAATTTAAAGACCATCCTCTGATTAATTCAGATTTAATTAAAATCAAATAATGTTTCTGCGAAGTAAATTTTATAATTAATTTTGACGAAATCAAATACATCGATTTAGCTATATAAGTGTATACGAAATTGATTAGCTTACTAGATATATGATCATTCTCCAAATATTCAATAGTATTGTTTTCCGATGACTATGTTTTATTGTAACAATCAAATTTCTAAAATTGACTTGTTATATTTAAACTGGTAGAAACAATTTGCAATTTAACTTAAGTATTTTCCAATACTTACAAAGTAAGGAAGCAGCTATCGTGTTTCCTATTTGATTTATACTTTGTTGGAAATTTATTTTGTAGAATTTTTATTTTTAGGCAAGTGAAATTAGTGCAAAACATAAAAGATTTTAGCAGAATTACGATTTTTGTAATTAATTAAAAGAATCTTGTAACTAATTAAAATGATTCAATAAGTTTTTGGTATTAATTAAAGGATAAAATTCCTAAAATGTGTGTGCTCATAATTGATTTTCTTTTTTGAATTTCAAGCATAAGTATTACACGTAAAGAATTTTTAGCTTATGACCCCAATTACAACTAAATATATACTGCAGATGAAATATTTTAATTTAGAAATTTAATTTTAAACTTTCCCATAAAATCAAAAAAAAAATTATTCTTTGGATTAGGAAAAATTTTTAATTAAAAGAACCATTTGAAAATTTATTTGTTATTTAGATAAATTGCCGATTTTTGTATATTCAATTCTCATAAGCACATATCTTTAAACAGTATCAAAATTATTAATAATATTTTTTGCGATCATGTTTAAGTTTTATAGTCTTATAGTTATTACTGCTCAAAGCAATAATCATTCCAATCATTTTAGCAATATTCATGCTTATAAGTTCTCTTTTTTACATGATTACATACCTAAGCAAATATTTTCCTTTTTTACATCAAAAGATTTCCAAAGATCATATCAACTTTTTTTTACCAAGTACGAAAAGAGTCGTAATCATTTCTTTGTAAATGAAATTAGAAGAAACACAAAAATCATATACAATGTTTATAAAATTTTGAACGATATTTTGAATTAGACCAGATAATAAAAGAACGAATGAAGATATTAAATAAATAATATATTTATGTATTTAGTAACTACATTCGTTCTTTTCTAATCTGGTCTAATTCAAAATATCGCTCAAAGCAATGCGAATATGTTTAAATAGCTTTTTTAAGGAATAAATTTATATTTTAATTTAACTTCTTTATATGATGTATACAAAGCGTTTATTTTTATGTTTTCATACTTAATTTAGACAATACTCTTACAATATAATTAATAATATTCATATTTTCAAAATACATTTTTTAATATAATAAATTCAAAGTAAGAAAAAAATATGATTTTTATTTATGGTTTTTATAAATTTGCTTTTAAAGGTACGAATTTGTGTCATTTAAATAATATGTGTAATTTTTATGTCTCTTCAACACTCTTAACCTTAAGCAAAATTTGCTTACTTATTAAAAGTTATGCACGTGTGCTCAATTGCTAGTATATTATGCCTTATTATTTTGATAAAATTATTTTGATTGTACATTTTTAAATAATAAAAACATCTATTGTTTTCACCCTATTCAAGGGAAGTGCTAATAATAGACTATTGTTAAGATAGGCAGATAAATTATTAAGATTGCAATTATAATTTAAACTGAATTGCTAAGATGACAAATGTGAATTGCAGATAGAGAAGTTAATGCATTTTAAATAAAAGCTTTAGTAGAGAGCTGGCCAGTAGTATAATCCAGAATGAAATTCACATTCATAAAAATATTAAATATCTTTCAAGCAAACAAAATTTACAAAATCATTTAAAGGCGCTTATAAAAGTGTTATAAAGAAATATTCTTGACAAAATTTTTAAATTCCTATTTACTTTTCCAGTTTTTCTGTTCCTATTTTCCTTCTGCGTGGGTTTCAAATAAAACAGGGAAAGAAAATTTAAACTTTTTAAAATAAATAATCGATGTTGAAAATAAATAAACTGTATTTTACTTAATAATTTGACAAGTATCTGTGAAAAGGTTTCTTTATAAAAAAAGCCTACATAAATAAAATTTTAAATTGAAGTTAAATTAATACTTGTATTTTTTACATAAAAATATAAAATATTTAAATATGCAGCTCTTAGAAACAAACATTTTAATTAAAACCATTTTTATGAAAGAGTAATGATAAACTTTAAAATTAATTAATAACTGAAATTCTGCTTAGAGTTTTTTTAGAAGACTGGTTCTATAGAATGAATATGTTATAGAATGCAAAAGTGTCTATTGAATTGTTGGAAAAAGTGACAGATAATGTACTAAACTTAATTTTACTAGTTTTAAAAAATGATAAAAGAAATATCATTTGTAGAAAAATTTTAAAATATTGAAACAAGACAATAGCTATTACAATTACTTTATTATAGAAATTTGAGAAAGAAAATTGCTAGCAATAATCTAAAATATTTGAAGAAAGCTATTTGATTGTAGATAGTTTATTTTCTTATTACAATTTAACTGCCAATTTAAAAACAATTCTACCTTTACTTTATCAAAATATTCAATATTTAAAGATGAAATGTGTGTTTCCAAATTAATTAATATTCAATGCATACACATCAAATAAAATCATAACAATAATTCTCATAATTATAACTAAAAGACTGAAAATAGTGCAAAGAAAATTATAAAGAAACTATTTATGTAAAGATTGGCAAAATGAAACTAGTTATAAATTTGCTTGTGATGATTTTCATTAAAACGTAAATGAAAATGTGTAAAATATAATCAAACCCTTCAGTTTTTTTTAAATATGGACAGAAAAGGAGAATATTTAATCACAAAATTCGAAGATTTAACAAATGTCCAATAAAGTTAAATCCAAAATTAGTATATTTGTGGAGCGAATTTTCTGACTCAATATGTCAATAGGTTAATATTTGTTAAGTAATGTGTTTCATTGTTTTATTCATATTAAATTATAATTTAATAAATGTGATTGTATTTTTATAATACTTATATTTTTTGTAATAAAAATACCACTCTTTAAAATTGTTATCAAAGGATAGTCAACTAAGTCAAATTTTTAATAAAAATTTTAACAAATTTTATTTTTCACAGTGAAAAGTAATGAGATGAAATATTTCCTTACATAAGAAAATGGCTTTACCTGTAATATATAAGCAAAAATATGAATGAAAACATAAGTTTTTAAAACAATTTGAATTGTTTAATGCTACAAAGTTAATTGAACATAATGTTCGCCATTTTGTGAAAGAATGTTACAAGCAAGAATTATCTTATTTTTCAATTCTACAATAATGTTTTTATACAACATAATAGAGAGAGCTTCGAGAAAATCACAATTAGTAGTTTATTGTAACCATCAGTTTTACTTCACTTTTTAAACTAATATTTTAATCGTTTTTCTACTTAAACAATATTACATGTTCTGCAGTTCTGCTTGGCGCATTTCAGAATTTATATTGTCGCCATGTCTTTTAGTGTAACATATTATATTTAATTGTTTTTATCATTATAAATAGAGCTAAGATTTTTCACTTTTGTACAGAAGCTGATTTTTTATCATGGAATTTAATTACTGTTACTAGAGTTAAAATATTTTGATATGTGCATTTAAAATATCTGAGAAAGGCATATTTATCAAAAATCCATATTTTTAATGAATTTCCTTTATATGCGGTATTATCTAGGATATTTTATTATATTCAACGTAATAATCTTCTTGTAACAGAATGGAATATTATCTATTTCATTTAATAATATCAATAAATTGAGAAGGTCGATAACTAAGCATTCAAATAAATATACATACATTGTGAAACAGAATATTTTTCTACATAACTAAATAGTTATCCAAATACACATATCTCATCCAAACTTTTAGCATCATTATCCTTTTAATTATCCCTGCCTTGCTGATAATGCATAAACATATTTATTGCAGTTTATATAATGCTATGTCCAGTGTAACCAAATCGTACTAGAATGAAAAGCTAATGAAATTCCAAGATCGATTGAAAATATTTCATATCTAAACAATACTGTGACGTCAGAAACGTATGAGAATAATGCATAAATTTTTGCATTTATACCAAAGCACATTTTCCTCTCTGACGTCATAGATCTCCCTCAAAATAAGGGACTTTCATTCCATTTCTCTATCTTTCTCTGTCTGTCTGGTTCTCGACTTAAATGTTGTGTTTAATGCCTGCTTAAATCAGTTTAGTGTGGATTACTTTCTCAACTGTTAATATTAATGGTAATGATAGTGTATGCCAATGCAAATTCAAACTTAATCGAAATCTTATTTCGAAGTCAAGACTTTTAAAGCATGCTTATAAACTTTTAATTTAAGGAGGCGAGTAAAAGGGATGGTGTTTTGATATGGCTTTTATGGCGTCTAGTATATTTCGTTAAATCAACTAAATATCTTTGTGTAGGCGTATTGATAACAAACCAGTGAAGCAGAATAAATGTTAAGATGTAATGTAATACGTCAGTTTTATAATAAAATTCACATAGTCTATTAGTTTAAGAATATTGAACTTTAAAATTATGTAAATATTTTTTATAAATTAGTTCAATAAACTAAATAATACTTATTTTAAGAATTGTAATAGTTACTCGTCTTATAAAAATAGGCATAATATATTTAAATTTGTAAAATCGTTTTTTTACAGTTTTAAGTTATAATTAATTGTTATAAATTTTTAATTGCTAAAAAATTAATTTATAATTATTGTAAAAACAAATGCACATTTCCCTTTTAACATATTCCCTATAATTAACAATGTGCTTGAACATGTAAAGGGTATTATGAAATAATTTTTCCTTATTTCTGTGTTAAAAGATATTTTAAATTAGGTTAATGTTTATAATTTAAGTGTAAAGATAAATCATTATAAAATATATAATTAAACATAATAAGAACTCATAAAAAAGATTTACTGAAAGTTAAAACAAAAAAATAAAATCTTTTATTTTATTGATTTATAAGTATTGAAATATTTTGTAAAATTATTCACTTGCTAGTTTATTGTAGATAAAAGTAAAGTGAAAAAATAAATAAAGGATTCTTTGACTAATAATTATAATTCTATGTTTGATATCCATTATTCTACATTGAATTCCTTCTGATAGTTTATAAAAAGTTCACAGTAGATATCTTCAATATTATATATCTGCTAATTTACAAGATTCCCCAATATTGATTTCTTAATTACATTAAAGGTAACCTTGAATAGAGATTTCATTTTGGGGGGGGGATTTTAATGCTAATTGTTCATAGGCATGCATACTAAAATGTAGGCGGCGCTGTTATTGTATTTTCTGGACATTCACATAGGATTCACAAAATTTTGTCTAAAAGATTCACCTCCTAGTCAATATTTATTAGTTTGAGTAATTTCTTATTAATATATATAGTTTCAGATGTTTTTTATTTCATATTCTTCTGAACGAAAATAATAGGAAATAATAAATATCAAAAAGGAATTGCAGACTCTTGTGATACTTTATACTAAACTTCGTTAGAATCTCATAATTTTTTTTTTAAATTATTATAAATGCTTATCTTTTTTCAAAGTACAATAGATGAAATTATAATTTCGAGTATTAATGGAATGGGCAAACAAATTAATAATCTATAACTAACAATAGATAAAGCATTTGTATGGTTACAAATGTATAGACAGAAGCGCAAGTCACTTTGTCAAACAAGATCATCAATTGATCAATCCAGTAATCCCCCTTTAACACTGTTATGAAACAAACTAAGGTGACTCTAAATTTTGGAAAACAAACACATTTAATTAACAAAGCAACAAAATTACAAAGGAGTCATACCTGGGTTCACTAACAACTCTATCACGCCTGCGTAGCACACAAAAGTCAGTATCCATACTACAAAGAAAAAAAAAAAAAAAAAAAAAAAAACGCAGCTTTTCCGACTGCTCCTAGCACCAACCGTCTCCCTACTCACCCTCAAAGACTCTTGAAATCGAAAGTGCTGAGTATGAGACATTGCAACACCGAACTTTTATAACACGTTTTCATGCTACAGGATTTCATGTCCCTCGTTATAACACCTGTTTACCTCCATATAACGCATTTATTCTCTACGTTATACTTCTGTACAGCGAAATTTATAATGATTTGTACAGTTCACCATTAATTCTTTCAATAATGTTCATATGAATTTAAATTATATTATTGACGTTTGAACATTCTGCTAAAAAAGACGTTGATGGTACGTCATTTCAGATAGGTCCAACAGCGAATAGACATGTAATAAATTTTTTTTTAATTATTTGATTTGTTTTAAATGATCTGTTTACTACCTATATTTTTATGAGTTTTTTTTATTAAAAATGGTCTTAATTTGATTTTAATAAAACGTTCCCTATTTATTCATACTATAGTTTTTCCTTATTATTCGAATTAAACACTTTTTAATAAGTTTTACGAGAACGCTCGTACAACGCGTTTTTTTCCTGTAGCACGGAAATAATATACCGCGTTATAGGAGGGATTACTGTAATTCAGAATAATCGATATGCATACATACAATCAATTACATGAATAATTGATAGATACCTTTGTCGTTTGTATCAATTATTCATGTATTATTTGATTGTATGTATGCATGTCGTTATTTTTGTCGTTTGATCAGGATTTTAAAACCAGTATCGTGCTGGAAATACCTACATGCCATTGGAATGGTTACCTCTCTGGCCATCGGTTTGATAGTTGATAGATTGGATACCAATTTCTGGAGCAGATGTTTTTTGTGGTGATTTCTTTACTACTTTAAAGTGAATAAAGATTGGACCAGCGCAACAAAAAATGATAAATGAAGAGGCGATTGAGTTAAACAATAAGTCCAAATCAAATGAAAACAGATGAAATTACGAACATATCAATTCCCAAATTTAAAATACGATATTAAACAAAATGCCAAAATAGAATGTACTGTTAAATACTTTATCATACCATAAATAATTTAGAAAATATAGTAAATTCAAATATATTCTACAAATTTCTTAACTGATTCTCCTTAGCTGTAAATAATATTAGAAAAATCAACGTATTAAATATGAAAGTTTAGGTACTCTGTTTTATTTTTTAAAACAATTGTTTTTGATGAAACTAATAATATATTTACTTGTCTTTATATTTCGGAGAAACACATTACATCCACATAACTATTTAAATTATCTATGAATATACATGTCTTGAAGGGCGTATTGTTTTGAAATTTTTAAAATTCATATTTGCGCCATTTTTCTCATATATTTCAACTCATTTAAACTATGGAAGCACTATTTTCAATTAAAAATTTACTAAGCCACACAAATTCCAGAAATTAAAAGATTTTTTGTGATATATACTTGGATAATATTATCAGAAATCTTTGATATACCCTATTTTTCATTTTTAATTAAAAACGTTTTAGCTAGAAAAAATCTCTAAAACTGGCAGATTTAAATATGAAAAAAGTTGCAGGAACAAGAATCTTCTATTAACATATTTAAAATAATATTTTACAAAACTCTGTCAGAAACTTGTATAACACTCTACCAAATAGAGGAAATATTAAGGATTACTTTTTCGTTTGTTTCCTACATTAAAATATTTATGTATTTGTTTCTAATTTGTATTCATGGGATACAACCTTTATAGAAAAATTTTATGCCCTTATCAAGTTTTCTTCTTGATGCGCATTTTTATCTTAAAAAATGACTATTCAGGAATCAGTTGATATCATAATAATAAAATATTAAATGATATGGAAATTAGGAAAAAAAAAACATAACAAAGTAACTAGTTTAAAGAAATATTGCTCAAGATTTCGAAAGCAGGTTTTGTTGCTTAAATTGACATTGATTTATTTTTTCATGGTTCTGGGTGATATAACAAATTACTAGTCACATATTTACTTCTGGAAAATTTTAAAAGTAAGTCTCTTACTTGAATTATCAAATGCTAAATAATTACAAAACTAATTGGAGCTTAATAATTATTGAATACACACACATTATATATATATATATATATATATATATATATATATATATATATATATATATATATATATATATATATATATATATATATATATATATATATATATATATATATATATATATATATATATATATATATATATATATATATATATATATATATATATATATATATATATACATACATATATATATATATATGTATACACATATATATACTTATATATATACATATATATATATATATATATATATATATATATATATATATACATATATATATATATATATATACATATATATATATACATATATATATATACATAAATATATATATATATATGTATATATACATATATATATACATACATATACATATATATATACATATATATATACAAATATATATATATACATATATATACATATATATATATATATATATATATATATATATATATATGATCATATTTTAACTTTATATTATATGCACATAACAATTCAGTGAATAATATATTTTTTATCTAACAGAGAGCGAAAAGAAATATATTCTAATATATTTCTTGAAATATTTATCATAGAAATGTAACATTTTTCTCAAGGGAATAACATAATTAATAAATTTCTCAAAACAAAAATTAAATTTTAATAGAAATTTTTTTTAACCTTGCTTGAGGCAAAATATGAAAATTTAATACTGCATGCATATAACGAGTAATTTCCCCTTACTTTATTAATCTATCAGACATTTAGAATATTTTATGGAGAAGATGTCCGAAAAAACAACACGATAAGTCAATCTGAAAAAAAGCCGTCAAATATTTTTTTATGATTTTCCCGAATCCTGGCATTATTGCTTCCTGTTCAAAGTACCATAGGGACCAACAATAACACTGTTGATAGTAAGCTGTGTATGGAAGGAGGGTCTGAGGACAACCTTTACTTTATGGGCCTTTTGCGCTAGCAGAGGACGTGTCCTCAACCAGGTAAAAATAATTAACGGCAGTTTTATCTATCACTTTATAGGTCTTCATTAGGCAGGGACAGGTCCAAACCACGCCTGCAATCTCACGAAAAGAAATTGCATCATGGGACGTGGTACTTAACGCTGATAACTGCCCCACAGTGATTTTACTCTACATCCAAACAGCAACAGAAAAAAGTACCTTTTATAAACAAATCTGAGCTAATAAAAAAATTTGAACTCAATATTTCCTGATAGTGAGTTGTTTAAACTAATTTATTGCATGTCTTCTCTGTTAAAAAATACTATTTAAACAATTATATTCAATAAACACAACTAAAAATATTACAAAATACAATAATATCAATATTATAACCATAATGCAACAAGATATTGTTATGTACCCAAGGAAATGCTTTAAATTAAAAAAAAAACATTATGTAATGAGCACTATATAATTTATATTATATTTTAAAAATTGCGCTTTTAAGATGATTTCGGTTTTAGTATAATACTGTATTTTAATTAAAATTGGTTCATTTTTTATATATAAGTTATAGATGTTTTGATATATTTCCCATTACAATAAAGTTATATGGTTCTATGATATACGATAATTATACATGATATCATATTACTATAACATATATATAAATAAATATATATACATAAATACATAAATATATATACATACATACATACATACATACATGCATACAGACATACATATATATACATACATACATACATACATACATACATACATACATACATACATACATACATATATATATATATATATATATATATATGAAATGAATTTTGAAATTATGAAATGAATATCAATTATGAAATGAAGAATATGGTGTTAGACCATATTCTTCATTTCATATATATATATATATATATATATATATATATATATATATGAAATGAAGAATATGGTTTAACACCAACAACAAATGTGTGTCTGGATTTCCAAATTAAAATTATTAATTTAATTGAAATCCCAATTTTATTATTTGATGTTGGTATTTTAATAACAACTAGCTATATGTTCTGATAATTTTATCAGTTACAAGAAATGCGGTATTTTGCTCACAATCAATTATACAATCCTTTAAAAAAGCAAAAGAGAAAAAAACTAAAATTATAACAATTAATAAAATAATATATTAAAATATGTTGCTTAATAAAGCAAAAGAGTGGATTTCAAAAAATATAATATCCAATATTTAATTTTACAATTTTTTTTGTAACTCAATAAGACAGATACCAACACAAATATTAAGATTATATATCTTTCAGCATTTCAGAAGGCAGGTTTGATGTCTATTTGTTAGTATAAGGGCTTTCCCAAAAAAAAAAAAGCCCCATATTTGCATAGTTACTTGAAATGTAGTTTTAAAAATCTGCTTTTGGTGTACTGAAACTAAGACTAATCAGGCTTCCAGAGATATCCTTTTGCTATTAAGAGATTACGTCTAGAATCTATTTTACGTGTCTCAGTTTCCATTAGAGAACACGTTGTTGTCTTTGTCTGGTACTTATTGCACCACAATTTTTTGACCAAAGCGAATTGCTTTTGATGACCGAGTTTTCGCTCTTTATTTTGATGATACAATTAATCATAAAAGAATCATCAAGTAAAGACTAAGTGTTTCTCGTCTTTATGATGTTAATAAGTTAACTTGGAATATACTATATTCATTCAAAGTGTTTTGCAATCATTAATATCCTGTAATATTTAAATGCGCGAATTTCATTCAATATTTTTTTCTAAATGCAATAAATATAAGTAGTAATTAAAATGTGCAAGAGATATCTGTCGTAAGATCTTTAAAATGAACAAAATGAATTTTGATATGTTATATAACCGTCACTTTAATTGATTACATACTCAAAAAAATTAGTTCAAATAAGTGTTTTAAATAAAGTCTTTATATAAGTTCAATAAAATTTTAAATATGAAATGTTTTTAAGAATAATATTTCTTAGAAATAATATAAATCACAAAATTAACTTTGAGAACATTTTTTTTCCTGAATTAACTGCACTTATTTTTTTCATTCATCTTAAATTACATGTGAAATAAATTATCAAACTTAAAAATATTTTAATTTATCTATCAACTGCATGGTAAAAATTTACAGAATTTTTCTTTTCTTAAACATTTAAAGAGACGTTTTTAAAAATACAAATTTCTAAAAGAAAATTACATTTATATTTATTTAAAATAAAACATGTTAAAGAAGATCTTTTATGAAAACTAGAAACTAAATTTCGATATTAATTTAGAGCAAAAAAACATTATGAATAAATTAGATGATTTGTGGTGATGCTCTACCACTTTTAGAAAATTGTTAAGAATTTTAACTTGGTCGAGATTATAAAATAATTAAGCATGTGGTTAAAAATGTTTACGTTCATTTTTTTTAAATAAAAATCTAAGAATGGAATTAGTTAAAACAATCTTTCAGTTTATAATTTTACTAAATTTAGCATAAATTTTATTGCTTTCTATCAGCATTTGAATTATTGATCACAATCATTGAAAATACTGAAAACAATGTCTATTTTCAATTACCTGGAATTAAAATTGAAACTTTGCGTATAAACACCATTTTCGCATAACAATAACGCCCTCTATTGGTAAATGCATAAGTTTTCAAAATCATCTGCCTTTATGCATTCTAAAAGTATATTTTATTGTGAAAATTTTTCATGACAAATTTGAATATTATTTTATCACACAAGTTAGGCTGTTTGAATCGTCAACTAAAATTATCTTGAAAAGAAAAAAATACTATAAATTACTTATAAATATTAAAGTACATGTCATGAATGAAACAATTATATTCATTGCTTACGACAATGACATGACAGTAATGGAAAATAGAAATCGCCGCAAATGTCACAATAGATTTCATCCTGAAGTTTTAAAAAACAAATCTAAATCTTCCCTGTCCATTATGATATTAACTCATTGCTTATTTATGCCGCAAACATACATATCATTTATGATTTCATTGGAATGCATTATACCAGAAACTCCAATAGAAGATTCTAGAAGCAGTACCAAGAAATGAAATGTTTCACTTTGTGTACGCGCCGTGCTTTCTGAAGAGAAGTGTATGCTCAACTTAGCTCATTTCCCTAGGCGCTTGAAGTATGAAAAACCCACACACAATTCTGACAGTTTCTAATATCTTGCGAGAAAAATATTTTTATTCCTTTGCAAAAACCCGAGTGTTTTTTCACTCCCTCTTTCTCCTTTCCCTTTTTCTTCTACGCTCTTTACTTGACGCAATTCTTGTTAATATTCAGTCTATATTTCTTCACATTTAAAAAAATATACACTGCTCTTTTTTTCCCCTCCATTCCATCTCCCTCATGGAATATTTTTTAGATTCCATTTTTTCTCAAGTATGGCGCCGTTTCAATATTCTGGTGAAAATATAATAAAAAAAGGGAATCAAAAGGGAAAAAAAAAGTTAAAATAAATTCGTTTTTTCGGTGAAAAGTGTCACAGTCACGTTACCAACATTATTTGGTTTGAAATTAGACGAGGGAATGGTTTGAAATTCCTTCTCTGAATTTAAAAGAACAAGGCAGAAATAAAAAAAAAATAAAGCATAATTTCAGAAGCTTTTTTCCTGTAGATATTTTTCATCGCAGCAAGAGTTAGCTAACAAAAATTTTAGCTTATTTTAAGCAGTTTTTAATCTCTCATATCAAGCCTGTTTGTTCGCTGTAAGTTAAAGTTTTTTTTTTTTTTTTTGCATCTTTTTAAACGATAGTTTTAAACTCGTTTTTAAAATGTTTCAAAAATCACTTGGAAATTAAATTTGAAAACATGTATTTTAACGATTTGTTTGGAGATTATTTGGTCATTGATGTTAAAGTGCAAATCAATTTATGCTTCAGCAGCGTTTACCTAACTCATTTACTTTTCAGATAAATACTTAGAAAAAAATGCAGCTTATTTTAACAAAAAAGTTTATATATATATATCCCTCCTTATTTGACATTCCAATAAGGAGGGATAATTTCGGTTGATTAGTATTAGTTAAAATAAAATTTCATTTCAAATGTTCTACAATGAATATGTTCTTTTCTGTACGTAAGACTAAAATGAAAAAAATATGTTTAATTTTTCAACAATCGATAGCGAGATATAAAAAGAACTATAATTTTAGCAAACTCAGTCATAGAATTATTTTTAATAGATTTTTGTCAAATATTTAATGTAATTTATTAACAATACTGCTAATAATTTCTTAAAAATTGTTTTCTTTATTAATGTTCTTTCTTCATGTAGTTATCCAATAATGATGTTGATGACGAATAAAATCTCGTAAATATTTAAAAAAATTGCAACAATTTAGTATTATATATATTAGGATTCAATTTTTGTTGTATTTTAATGTTATTTTCAAAAATATTTTTTTATTATTAATTTTGTACCACATTGTTGCCTTTAGTTTTCATACTATAACCCATTAATAATTTCAGAAATTACTTAAAAAATCATGAACAAATATCACGTGAAAACTCAAACCTCTAATTTGAAGATGCAATATCTAATATTCCAAAATTATCATAAAATGTTAAAATATTAGCAATTTAATTTAATTATTGTGTGTGTGTGTGTGCGTGCGTGTGTGTGCGTGCGTGCGTGTGCGTGCGTGCGTGTGTGTGTGTGTGTGTGTGTGTGTGTGTGTGTGCGTGCGTGCGTGCGTGTGTGTGTGTGGTAGCCGAAAACAACAAACTACCAGTAATATTTCCATTAAAATGCATGGTATTTCTCTTTAAAAAGCCTTGGTGGGAAATTAGAAAATATATTTTTTCAAATGAAAATTTTGTTTTTTGTAAGGAGACGGTTACTGTTGAATACAAATTGCGCTTTCTAAATTTTAATATTTCTGAAATTAATTATACATGCACAAATCTATAATAAGTCTATAAAAAAACAACTACGTTAGGCTATAAGTGAGAGTTCAGGCTAGTGTTGAATTAAAGTGAAGATTTATGTGAATTAGTGAATTAATTTAATAAATTTCACTCAATTATACAAAATTTTGATTCCTTATATGTATGTTGATGAATGACTATTTCACTAAGGAATTAAAAAATATGTCACATATATATATATATATATATATTAAGACATATCATACTTATCTATCAATTGATCGGATTTTAATAAAAATTACATTAATATTAAGAATAAAATAAAATTTTTTCAAGGCCACAGTTGATTAAGGAGCATTTCTCACCATCAGAAAGTAATGAGTTCGACTTACCTGAATTCGCTAAATGTGGCTGGGAGAATACATCAAAACTTAACACACCAAAACTAAATGAAATTTTATTTTTTAAATTATTGTATTATTAAAAGTTTGACCACATATTTCAAAATATTTAATGTGATATATATTTTAGAATAAACATAAGTATTTTTTTTCCGATAGAGGTTAACAAATTTAAATATGTTTTGTATAAGAGTAATTTTAGAAAAAATATTTTAAAATCAATTTTAAAATGAATTAATTAAAATGGGAGAGGAACTACTAGCACATGAGGAATATTTCAGTATCGCAGAAGTATTCAGTGTATTCAGTATTCAGTATAAACTAATATAATTTGTAAAGTAGAAACTAATGTATTGAAGATTAATCTTTTATTTGTCTTAAAATCACACTCTCTTATTGAATGCTGACGTAATGTTGGATTCAGAATACTAAATTGTCTTGGAAGGAAAACTAGAAAAAATTCTCCATATTGGCATTGTATCCCTAAAATAAGAAGATATCAATGCTCTAAAGGAATTTCTAAAACAAAATCCAAAATAAATTTTAAAAAAAATTAAAATCAAATTATATATTGATCTGAGTGTTCACCTTTCGTGATTGTTTACTCCTCTTTAGTTATTTTCTTTGTTCGGAAATAGTGAAACTCAATATAATATTCTTAAAAAGTAAATTTTTTAGTAAAATATTAGATTATTATCATAAAATAATATTTTGTAATTTTTAAATTTCAACAAAATATTCGCTTAGTTAATTGAAATTTCTGTATGAAATACCCCTTACTATTTTTATTAATGAAGCACAAATTGTGATTTTTCAGTTGAATATCATTTTCAAATATTTTACTGCAATTTATTCTTTCCTGAAAAGATAATAATTTTTATAAGCCTAAAATAATTTACTAAAAGTTTTTTGCAGTTGACGAAAACTTCTAATTAAAATAAATTTTTAGAATTGTTAATTAATATTCTCATCATCATTAAATTTCATGATGATAGGAATATTAATTTAAATGATAAATATTTAGAATTATTAATTTATCCTCATTAAATAGCTTGTCATCATTAATAGCACATCAACTTATCATCATTAAATACCACACAATATCTGTTATACTTATTAAATTATAGTTTTAGATGTTTTTAATTGTTTCCACTTGTTTATATAAGACTTTGCTATGTAGAAATTATAATTAGGATATATATATATATATATATATATATATATTAAATCAAGCATAAATCATAAAGCCTGAGTCTGTTTTAATTAATTATTTATATAAAGTATTTCCAAAAAATTTCAAAGAAATAGAAATTGAATATTTAAATATACAATTTACTTAAATAAATTGAACGTTTACAGTAAATGTTTTTCCCTGATTTTGCAAAAGTAATTTAAAACTTGGAAGAAAAATACATGGATGAAAATATGCATTTTTCAGCCAATTTAAAATTAATATTTCTACAATAGTTTTTTTTTAATTTTTAACAGGATGGCATTCTTAAAAGAAAGATTCTCTAATCTCTGTTTTTGACAAACGCTTTTATTAGAGACTATATTTCCTTTTTTTTTTTTTTCCTTCAACATTGTTACATTTTATCTCATTAAATCTGTAACAAAAGATTTAAAGCAGCTTTTTTTTTTAGCTTCTTAGCTGGTGAATATATTTTCTTGTTCAAGTAGAGCCCTTATAAAAATAGCCCTTAGTTATTCCTTGGTAACGAAATAAAAAAAAATCGACAGAAGAATTTTAACTTTTTCCATTTAGCTAAAAATAGATCAACAAAGTTTGAATTAGTCTCAAAACTTTGAAAATTATTCTTTCCTTTTTGTGCAAATAAGGCTTTCTTTTGAATGAAAAGATTTCATTTGATTCCTTAGTTAAATACTTTCAGGAATTAAAAATAAGAGAATTCTACAAGTATTTTTATTCTCCTATTTCATTTTCACGGAATTTCGTGAAATTCATAAATGAAAATGAAAGAATAAACCGTAAAAAAAATTTATTTAAATTAAAGAAATACATAAATTTATCCTTGCCAAATTATTTATTCTAAAAATGAATAATATTGTAGATAATGCCCACTAAATAGTTTACTTCTTAAAAAATTGATTGAATATCCTTATTATTTACCCCTATTTATAGATTTTACTAAATCTTATTAAAAATCATTTAATTAAATATTCGTTATTGGAGAGATTTAGGTTTAAACCACCTTTGAACCTGTAAAATACTGAAATAATTATCAAACAACTGACTAATTGGAAAATGGGGAATACTTCTATACATTAATGATAACAAATAGATGCATAATCCTTAAAATTTTTACTGTAAAATAAGGAATTTCTCCAGATTTATTAAAGTGCAAGATTAAAATGTTCACCACAAAATTTTAATCTTAATAGTAAACGTTCATTCGTTAAAATGAAACATTTATGCTATGAAAACAATCAGAAAATGTATTGATATATGAAATATTTCTTTTTTAAAAAAGTTGTAAATTTATAGAATTATATTATACTATTTTTATTCAAAATGTATTTTTCTGATATTATAAAACTGCCTTTTTGCAATAAAACATGATTAACGATAAGCCTTTTTTAATTAAAAATTTTAAGTGTTGAAGAGCACATTATAAAATGCTACAATTTGCTAAATATATTTTGTCTCCATGGAAAAAATATTCTATTTCCATTAAAAATTCAAATACTGTTTCTTTTTCTGCTTAATTGAGATAAAAGAAATTTTTTTAATTAATTCTTTACGCTCTGATCTTTGATTTAACAAGATTTTTTCTTGTACCAAACTGCTTAATTCTCCTCCACACAGAATTGTTAACATTCACAAGGTTGATTTTGAGCTGCGAGTTTAGTTCTTAATGGCTATTTACGAAATAAGATAAAGAAAAAGGATTTTTACTGAAACATACTTTCAGAGCATTCCGAAACTGAATCATAGAATGTGGTTTGTTATAAAATAATATTTAAAGAACTTTTTTTGTATGATAAAAATGAGAGACATTTTTTGAGCAATTTTAGATCCGTATTTAAATAAGATTTTCCCAACATTTGTAAAAATTTCAGTTATAATGGATCGTTTCTTAAGAAGAATATTGACGCAGTAATTATGTTAAAGTATTTCGATAAAAAAAATTTGCATTATATCTTAATAAAATGGTATTTATATTCGTAAACGATCTAATTTATAATCTGATTATTAGTAACAAAATTATGTAATTTAAAAAAAAATTCCCGACACATCAATAATTTTTCTATGAAGAGTTGCTATTTTTACGTCTTAGAGGCGACATTACCGGCTTTTATTTTGTAATCTTTAAATGCAATGTTTTTCCTAAGCGTTTCAATTACTTTTTCTTTGTTTTCTTTGAAATTTCTGAAGTCATATCCTAAATATTAACTCTAATTAATTTTTTTTTTCATGATCGTTCAGAAATTTAAACTTTTTATGTATCAATCTCAAGTCACGTTATTTTAAGTAAGTTTTCGAGCTATGATCAATGAATTTAACTCAAGAGTTATTTCTTTCCTCTTACTTCAAGTTACTTCTTACTTTTACCAGCACTAATTTTCTTCCGCAATACTTAATATGTGTAAATAGCTTCAGTAGTTTGAATTCATCCTATGCTCCACTTTTATCTGTTTAATCTCTTCCTTATTAAAGCTCGAATTTGTTCTTACCATGCGTATTCCTTTTATTTTTAATTGGGATGCATCATATTTTCTTTTTACGGAATTCAAAAACTCCGACAAAAAAATGTATAAAGCATTTCTTGCGAGAATTTATAAACTTTTCTGTAATTTTTAGTTTTTTATTAAAAATTAAAACTTTTATAGTTTTTTTTTTCTTCTAAAATGTTACTGAATAATTTTTTTTTTAAATAAATCATTTGTTTAATATAAATAAAGTTTCTACTGTATATATAAATATACATATATATATATATATACCTGTGTGACAGACAGAGATAGAGAGAGATATCTTCTTTAAACTTCTACATTACAGCAATAGAGATATTAGATTCTGAAAGCTTAGTTGGAAATTGCTCAATTATTCCAAAAGTCTTTACTCCGGAGAATATATATCAACAAATCTAAACCTAATTGATCATATGCATATATCTTTGGAAAATAAGTTATGAAAAAAACCATGTTTTTAGTCAGTTCTTGACAGAATCAAAACATTTTATCAAACAATATGGTTCTTTTCATTATCTATTAAATCATATGTTGTTGTTACTAATGTCACTTGGACAAGCCAAGTTCGCTATGCCTCAGCTATGCAAATTTAAGTCAATTGGGGGCGTCTTTCATTTAATCAGAGCACCATGAAGATGAAAGTACGACTTTTATTCTTCAAATCCTCCGATAGATGGCAGCACCAGAGGATCTACTTCTTTAATTTTGGTATTGATATGAAGGGGGAGTAAATTTTCCTCCATACCATTGCCCCCATTGTAACTGCTCAACGACCGACCACAGGACTTTCGATTCCACAGATTTAACGAGCGCGTACATCGCATGTACTCGGTGTATCTTTGGCGGCATTGGGAATCAAACCCCACTCTTTCGGACGGAAGGCCGATACCCTAACCACTAGGCTACCACGGCCCATTAAATCATATGTAAACCCATTAAAATTTCATTTTATTTTACTTGAAAGTTACCGTTTTACTACATAAAGCTTCATAAAGAAGAAAGTTAATATTATATACAACTTCTGTGTGTATGTTTTATACAGTAAAACATTTATTTAATAATACATTATATGACATAATCTTATTTTAAACATTTAGAAGTTTTGTAGTAAATTAACTTCAACCTAAGTGAAAATTTTGCAAAAAACAGCAATCTTAGATTCAAAAAACCACATGTTATTCTAGAAATTTCAAACATCAATTTTAAATATCTGAGCTTCAGATATATCAATTTGGAAATTTCAAAAATATTTAAGTGTATATCTATACTTTTATGTAAAGATTAAATTTCTATATGTTAATAACATGTTTAAAAATGTATGCAAATAAATTCTCATTGATATTGTATAATTATCTGGATTAAGAAACTTCCAATAGCAAATTTCAAAAGCAGATTAATAATACATTAATTAAGATCTCAATAGATTCACACCATATAGATTTAAGCAATTCAGATCCGAAATATTATGTGAAAATATTCCTACCTCAAACTTTAGATATTTTATGATAGATAATTTTAATTGTATGCTAGTCTAATGAATTGTGGGTAAATCGAATAATAATTTATTAATTACTATACATTAACTTTATTCGATGTACTAAGCAAATAAATTCAACTTTTCTTAAATAGTTGCTGAACTTTAAATAAACTCCATTTAAAAAAATGTACACAAAAACAAATGCGTATACTCCTTAAGAAAATTGGTTAATATTTGACACAACCCTTAAAACGAAAGATTTACTGTTCATTTGAATCAAACAACAGATTAATATAAGTTGGAAGATTGAAATTCATGAACAATTGTAATATCCGATCTCACTTGCTGCAAAAATTTCGAAATATGTATTTAAAATGTACTTAGAAACAACCATATGACAAATTTACAAAATGTAGAAATTTTATTATCACTTTTTAATCTTACATCTTTACTGCAGTCTCACTAGATATAGATAAATACAACAACTAATCCATTAACGTTTCACAGTGTTTGATATCTTGCTTTCTTATTGATTTTATGTCAAAATTTCTGGTAAAAGGCATGAAATCGAACAATTTTGAGCTCCTGACTGAGTCCACACACATTTTTTCTGAAGCATTGATCTAGATAATATATATCCATCATATAACCCTAATATTAATTTGATCAACAAATTACACTTACAATCAGCTTCTAGATCAGAGTGTCCTCGTAAAATCTTGAGCTTGACGAAAATTGATCAAAAACGGGAAAGACTCTCTCATTGTATTATTAAATAACAATTAAACAATAATAGTTAATAATAAAGGAACAGTTTTTTATAACTAACCATAACACTTTAATTTACGTGGTATCGTTACGGCAATCACTTTAAATGATAGCTATTATTTGATTATTAGTTGACTTTGAGCAGTGGTTTCATGGCACTTGCATAAAATATTCGCAATCTTTATGGATGCAGGTTTCGATAAAATCGGACATTACGGAAATATAAATCGGTTACAGGAAATGAAAGATTCATTAACAAAGGCTATATTTTCATCTTATTATTGACTATTACTTTTGTTATTGATGAGGAAAAGAAGGAGTCAGTAATCTGTTACAAGTATCGTAAGTGGACAAAATATTCAGTACGATACATAAGAGAAACAGTTTGTTGAGATCTGCAGTGAACTTATAAAACTCATTGTGTATTCAATAGGCCTACCTATATTTTAAATCCTCTAATGTGTTTATTGGTTCTACGAAACTTGATGATAGATATTCCTTTAGTATTTTCGTTGAAATCATAGTATCTTGTGAAAGATACACGTTTGATAAATTTTAAAATAGTTAGAGATACAAAGGGTATACATTAACAAAATAATTTATTCTTTTATACACTGATAAATTATTTTTTAATTTAAATATTAGGTACAACATTTAAAGTGGCAAAATACTTTCAAGAAATATCTTCAATACTTAACTTCACTTCTGAATCTAAGACAATGATGCAGTTAAAAACCATTTTTCACTGCAATGTATTTAACATATTTTTGTTTCTTGGCCCCCTCCTCACACACAAATGTATACACAAATGTATATATATATATATATATATATATATATATATATATATATATATATATATATATATATATGTTGTACACATCATTATTAGTTCTACGGTTTTAAAATTTTAATGATAACTCTACTGGTTTTAATTCTACTACTTTCAGTATAACTTTAGTTATTGCTTTTGTTTTTAATTACAATAACATCTTACTTATTTGCTCACAGGAATCATGTTTCTTAACTCATTCATTTGTTTTCCAAGCTACGATAGTAACGTCCATTTCAATACCGCAGAAAAAACGGAAAAATATATTGCCACTGAAATGCTTAGCATTATTGAGGCATATTTTATTATAATATACACAGAAATATGTTTGTACAATTAGCGCGATAAATCAAAAATTACTTAAAAATATTTTTAAATAGCGCTTACATTATTAAGTCATACTTTAAGGGAATTAGAGATTTATTCTCAAGCGTGTCAATAAGAAATAATAATCTTTGGTTTATTTATTTCAGAAAAATTAGTACTGAATTTCATAAATAATGAAATCATATTCGTTTTTAGTGGATTGTGGAATTAATTTTTGAAGAACGCAAACGCTCAAGCAAATACTGCATAAAAATAAGGTTATACAAAATCTTCGCATATACCGGTAACTTCAATATAGTACAGTCATTAAATTCTTTTTTTTTTTACTTCGTCACAGACACTATTCAGGCTTTTCTGCTTTATTTTACCTCAATTTCTCCCTCCGAAGTTTACACAAAACTAAATTATGTGGTTTAACTACTCCCCAGAACTTTCCACACGCGAACTTTGCACAACCACCGACCCTGGAGTTTGTTGTGGTGTTGGTGGAAACAAGAAAAAAAAAAAGGTGGGGGCAGTCATTACGCACAGCCATAAAACTGTCAGAGTAAGAGGTAACATAAAGTACTTTAAGAAATTGATTGCTGCTGAAATCATCGTTTGAAGACATTAGTGAGACGGGAAAAGGGCTGGTAAAAACGTAGCGAGATTTAAAGACATTGCTTTAAAGAGGAATGGCGTGTACTTTGAATCTTTAAGAACTCGCAAAATGCAAAACAAGCCCCTTTTATGACATTAGTAGTGAATGGTGTTACTGATCATTTCTTTTAGATATGCATATGGTCGGCAGTCTGAATAGTCTCTCTTTCTGATGATTGCCACGTGATGATGCCACAAAAAGATATGGAACTTTCTCTGTTTGAGGAATTCGAAGGATTCTTACACAATGGACTGGTCGGGAATATCTCTGCAAATGGAGCAAAGTAAACAAAGTATTTTCTCCTTTATACATGTATAAGCAGCTATTATTAAAGAACTAAATAAATAAGTTCAGCAATAAAGGAGAGAAAGGAATATAGACTATTATTCTTTTTGAGCAATTACATCATTCAAATATTTTAACAATTGGTTTAAAAAGAAGGATCAATTAATAAGGAAAGTGCTTCAAACCTATGTAAAAAATCTTCCTGCTAAATTTACAGCTAGATAGTTTTCCTGAAAAAAAATAGAGGCTATACCTTTATTCTATGAACATATTTTTAGGCAAATTTCTCAGTCAGAGTTTCTTGTAGTTAAAATGTATTTACAATTTTTATAAACAATTGAAAATTGAAAGTGTGTTACTTCGTTCAAATCACTTCATTAATATCTTAATTTAAAGGATAAAAATGTTTTTCCTTATAGCTTTTTATATCTTTTAACATAAGAATTATATTTCAAAACACTTACAACGTAGATTAAACCTAATCTCTATAGATTTAGCTTAATGTGCTAATTTATAGAAATTTAGCTTGAAGATTGATTTTATTTTTAAAGTTGGATAAAAGGAAAAAGTGAATTAACAATGTTTTTAAAGATAAATTTGAAAGCAAACTTTAGACATTTTTTCGGATATTAAGCTACTAAAAAGCTAGCTAAGTAAAGTTGAAGTGATGTAACCAAATATTTTTTTCTAAATGCATATTATAATTTATTAATTTCATAAACACGTAAGCTTTTATTAGTCAAACTTTTTACAATAATTCACACCTAACGTGAAAAATATACTTGATAATTTTTTTCAGCAGAAAAATCTAAAACAAAGAACATTTTTTTACTGCCTGATTAAAATTTTACTGGAAATAAGAGTAGCGTTGATACTTCGATGAGTTTAAGTCTCAAGATTTTGTTATTTTCTGACAGTTTGACGGAAATATCTTTTCATTTATGTTTGTTGGTCTAAAAAGATTCGCTTGTTTCAATCTAATACTGATGTAAAACACTTTTTACGAGTTCAGCTTTAAAAAAATCCTTGAACTACCTCCTTTACTAAAATTTACTTCTTAGTTTTCCATTATTTTACATTACATTAAACTTAAGTCGCGTTTTGATTGGATAACACTTTTGAAAAAAAAGGTAAAAACTAACCTATATAAATTTGATAGAAATTTCATTTTTTGAGAATCAAGGGAAAAGACAATAAATAATTAAGGCAAAAATATTTCCATAAATAACTTTAAATTTACATTCTCAGAAACTTTCAAATTTTAAAAAAATAACTAAAATAATTAGATTTAAAGTAATATCAATCTCAGTTGGAAAATTGGAATGTAATCGGAATAAACTTAAATCTATTGCCATGAAAAATCTAATAAAATTTCTTCAGAATCTAATTTTTAAAAATAGTTGCATAATAAGACATTTACTATGAAGCTAATATGGTAAGATGGGACAAAAATCGATCAAACAGAAAATATTTTGTCAAATGCATTTCAGAAACAACAAAAGAAAAGTATTCCAAATTCAATGATTTAAAAAGAAAAATATATTGGTAAAAAAAATCTGTTTTAAATCAATTTGCTTATATGTAAAACATATTTTTTTGTGTTTTAGAAGAACATGAATTATCAATAAATATTTGTGCTCTAAATTCCGAATATAAATATTGGATTAATATGAAGTATAAATGTATTTAAAGAAATAATATGTATTAAATAATTTAAAAATAAATGTATTTAAATAATTTAAAAATAATTTTAAAATTATTTATTACTCTGAATAAATTTATAAATGAACAATTTGAAATGTAAAACAATATCTGCTAAGGTTGATATGAAGCCATTTTAAAATTGATTTTTTATAATCCAAATTAGCGTGTCTATTTCACATATGTGTGTGAAATAAAAGTAAGATAATAAAAAAAATTCCTGGCATTTATATTTTCCCCTGGATATTAAATACACTGAATATTGAATTATTGAAACAAAAATTGCAATATTTAATGATTTGCGTAATATTTTAATATTACATAACTTTTATATGTTAGGTTATTCCACGGTTGTATTTAGATGTATGATATTTAAAAAAATATCAGGTCGTTTGTTTTAAATATCTCTTAACTAGTCAACAATATGAAAGAGTTCTTAAATATTTCCATAATGAAACATCAAATTAAACACAGAATTATACGGTTGAAATTTTCAAGTGAAATTAATTTTTTCCCTGATTTTCAAGATAATGTTAATATTTGCATTAAAACTAAACTTGAATTGTTTTTCTCTTATAATAGCCTAAAGACAACACTCATTAAAGTTGCTCACAAAGAAAACACAATGCACCAATGTTCTGCTTTCGAACAATGTTTAGAGTTCTCTTTACACCAGTTCCTTGCGAATAAGCAACCCCTAACAGAATTACACCCTTCTAAGGAACGAAGTTATTTAACGAAATGGTGGCCTCATTCAAATAGAATAGTTAGGTATGTTGCCTATTTAATCTCAACCAATACTTAATTACTTCACGTTTGGATGGTTAATGTTGAACATGGCTGGTACAGAACAAACCCATTACCATTTGGATTCAAATTAAATACTGGTATTGTTGCATGCAGTGAGTTAATCAATAAGCGTGACTTAAAGTAATTAAGTTACACAGCGATAGAATGAGAACATATTGTGTAGCATAGTTTATAAACGCGTTTTAGTTAATGAGTACATAAAAATATTTTTATGAAACAATGATGCGCCTTCCTCTTTCAATTTTTTCATTGAATAACCATCTGCTTTATTCTTAACATGAAGGACTACGTTGTTTCTATCTTATATAAAATATGAGAAAGTTTTCGAGTTTCTAAGCTAAATACAGTTTGTTTACAAGTTGAGAAATATTAACGAATATATTGTATCTTGTAGATTAGCATTAAATGAAAAAATGACACTGCAACTTGTATGCTTTGATACAGAATGAAAAACGAAACTATGTTGCAATTACTTTAAATAAATTCGTAAAAATTACTTTCGCTGTTATTTTTATTTTTTTTTCCAATGTCAGATTGTAGACAGTTACAACTGCAACAGAGTCTATTAATCTATTGCTCCCTGATACCAAGGAACCGGCCAGACACAGCGACCTCTTAATCGCAGAAGCGTTGGCCAGGGTGCACCACAGGGGTTGGGCCACCATCGCACCCTCACACATGCCATAGAGACCTGTTTATAGGGTAGGCATTATTCATACTTCATTCACACACACGAGGAAAGGACAAAGACAGGATTGAGAGAGAGAAAGTACATCCATGCCTGAACCTTGATTCCAACCTAGGACCTCCATATCCGTGGTCAGGCACGCTGACCACTAGACAAGTTGGCAGGCACTTTCTCTATTATAAATGTAATAAAAAGTCTCAAAAGTAGAGTATTATAATTTGATTAATCCAAAGACTTAAACTGTAATGTATCACAAATTTGATATGCTGATCATATAATCCATATTTTCAGTACAAATTTGTTGGCTTCACAAAAATATAATGAATGAAAAATTTTAACTAGAAAATAAGTCAGTTAAATAAAAAATTAGTTGAAATTATAATAAGTTATAATTATATCTGTATTTTTATTTACAATTATGATGAATAATAACGCAATATTCACAAAAAACAATAAAGTATAAATTGTTTTAGAATTTATTTCAATAAATATTTACAAAAATAACCAAAATTCATAAGTAAATTTCATCATATATATATATATATATATATATATATATATATATATATATATATATATATATATATATATATATATATATATATATATATATATATATATATATATATATATATATATATATATATATATATATATATATATAATTCGAAGTGCTACACATTATTTATTGCTTAATATCATAAGTAACTTGTACAATTATTTCAACAAATAGAACAGAATAAAAAACTGTATACAAAATTAAAATCTATATAAGAGAATCTATATAAAATTTATATTATCTATATAAAATCTATATTATATATACCAAGTCTATATATCAAGATTTTCTTAACTTTATATTAAAATATAGTTAAGAAATTCTTGAAATCTAAATAACAGAAATTTTATTTGTTTTCACCTTCGAACTTAGATATCTAACAATTTAAAAATCAACATGTTTATATAATAGATAAAATACATTGGTGTTATTTATAGTTAGTAAATTTATTAATGTTTAAATAAAAATTGCTTTCTTCTTTAGAAATAAATAGATTGTATGTTGTTATGAAATGATTAAATAAAAAGTTTTAATTTAATTTATTTCTTTATAAAACTTTATATTATACACAATTTCTTTGTAAGTAATATAATTAAATTTCGTTGCATCTAATTTACATACACTACTGGCCATTAAAATTGCTACACCAAGAAGGCGACATGCTACAGACGTGAAATTTACACGAAATGAAGAAGGTGCTGTGATATGCAAATGATTAGCTTTTCAGCGCATTCAGACAAAGCAGGCGCCAGTAGCGACACCTACATTGTGTTTAAATGAGGAAATTGTTCAGCCGGTTCCTCATACACAAATTGCATTTGAACGTTGTTGCTGGTGAAAAGTTGTTGTGATGCTCGCGTAAGAAGGAGAAATGCGTACCAGCACGTTTCTGACTTTGATAAAGGTCGAATTGTAGCGTACCGGGATTACGGTTTATCTTATCGCAGTATTGCTGCTCGCGTCGGTCGACATCCAATGACTGTTAGCAGAATATGGAATCGATGGGTTCAGGACGGTAATACGGAACGCCATGCGGGATCTCAACGGCCACCTATCACTAGCAGCCGAGAAGACAATCATATTATCCGCATGGCCGTAATGGATCGTGGAACCACGTCACGAGCCGTGAGTCAAGAAACGGGGTCGTTTGGAAGACAACAAGTGTCTGCACGAACAGTTCGACGACGTTTGCAGCAGCATTGACTCTCAGGTCGGAGATCCTGGCTGCGGCTTCCCTTGACGCTGCGTCATGGACAAGAGCACCTTCAATGGTGTAATCAACGACGAACCTGGGCGCACGAATGGCGAGACGTCATCTTTTCAGATGAATCCAGGTTCTGTGTACAGCATCATGATGGTCGCATCCGTGTTTGGCGGCATCGTGGTGAACGCACACTGGCAGCGTGCATTCGTCATCGTCATACTGGCCCATCACCTGGCGTGATGGTATGGGGTGCCATTGGATACACGTCTCAGTCCCCTCTTGTTCGAATTGACGGTGCTTTGAACAGTGCACGTTACATTTCTGGTGTGTTACGACCCATGGCTCTACCCTTTATTCGAGCCCTGCGAAACACTACGTTTCAGCAGGATAATGCCCGACCGCATGTTGCCGGTATTGTACGGACTTTACTTGATACGGAACTTGTTCGGCTGTTGCCCTGGCCAGCACGTCCTGCAGATCTTTCACCAATAGAAAACGTCTGGTCAATGGTTGCCGAGCGACTGGCTCGTCACCAAAAGCCAATCACTACGGTTGATGAACTGTGGCATCGTGTTGAAGCTGCATGGGCATCTGTACCTGTACATGCAGTCCAATCTCTGTTTGACTCAATGCCTAGGCGTATAACTGCTGTTATTACTGCCAGAGGTGGTTGTTCTGGGTGCCGATTTCTCAGGATCTATCCAGCGAAATTTTTTGAAAATTTAATCACTTGTTATTTCTAGTGTAATATATTTGTCCAATAAATATCATTTTTTTATCTGCATTTCTTCCTGGTGTAGCAATTGTAATGGCCAGTAGTGTATAAATAGTATTAAGAATAGTAGACATTTTTAAGATACAATTTTTCAATTGTGGATGGAGATTCTTTCCGCTTATGGATAACTATACAATATTACTATTACGAGTAAGTTATACCTTTCATATTTAATGTAAGACAATCATTCAAAAGTGAAAATTTCTAAATTTAAAAAGAAGTATTTTTTTTATCTATATATATTGTTGAAAAAAAAATTGTCTAGATTTAAACCATTGACTAAAAAAAATGTGGGTAATAAAATAACGTAATCACTAATTAAAAAAGAAATCCATCTTGCTGTTACAAATCAAATTTTATTTAGTTTTTCTTTTTTTTAATTTTCGAACCTAAGCATTCGTTTGAAATGGAATTGATTTCATATAACACATTTTTGCTTGTTTAAATTCTAAAATACAGCTGATCTTAAACGTCAGCAATTTTCAAAGAACACAAAACAATCTAGTCTAGTTTCTAAGAAATGTCAAGCGTCTTAAGTAATTGTCAAAAATATCTGCTGATAATTTATAGTTATTTTTTTTTTAAATTTGAAAGTTTCTGACGATTACGAGGATGTTACAAACTTTTCTTACAATGATAATGGTGCATCTATAACTTTACTTTTATAATGAAAAAAAACTATTGTCAATGTCAGCAACTTAGTCTCATTATAAAAATAGGAAGGGAAAAACCCTTATTTTTTTTAACAATATGCTATTGAAAAGTTAAACATCAATGCCAATTGTTTGAAATGCATCATAGAGTATTTTTTTTACATGATAAAGTAATTGCTGTTTTTATTCTCTTTAAGTTGGTATTTTTCTCTTGCTGTCAAAATATCTACTTGATATTTTCATAATCGTCATCAATTTCCTACAGCAAAAATATTATCACCTTGGAACGTCAAGAATTTATAAAGATTTGATATCTAGTACAAGTATTTTAGTAATACGATACAAATTGTTTTTTTTTTCGTTGAAAGCAAATGTAACTAAGTATTTTATCCAATGTGGTTATTTACTGAACTGTGAGTAATCAATACAGGTAATGTATCTCCAAGGAGAAGTAACGTTGAGGAGTTTTATTTCCAAAGAATAGTAATTTTTCTGCATTACCTTTAAGAAAACTATTTTGATAAGCATTATCACAAAAATAGATTTAAATTAAAAATATTTTTTCCTAATTGAATGAAAGAAAGAAATTATTTTTGATTTTATTTTTAAACTATGAATACCAGATCATTTGGTAAAAAAAATCAGCTTGATTGTAATCTCTCGATAGAAAATTAACACTCATTTTTATATAATGTTTTAATTAAAAGAATAGATTTTTCTTAAATTTTTATATATTATGTTTCTTTGAATCTTGTGCGAGTATAAACTACAACCAAAAAACAAAGATATTTGAATTAAAGTAACATTAGCAAACACAATTAAACAGCTTAAGGTACTTTCTTTATCAGAAGATACATTACATATTTAATTAATTTCATAAGTAAAATTCATTTTTATATGAATTACTATTCTTATAAAAATAATCTTATAATCTTCCGCTCAAAAAATATTCAAAATTTTGAATTTTTGAATATTTTTTGAGCGGAATTTGAAATTTCCTGATTTTTTTTGAATTAACAATATAAGAATATTGGAATTTTTTTAGTAATATTAGCTTTTAATATAAGGATATATTATAAAGAAATTGAAAAAATAAGTGTGATTAAAAACGCTCTGCATATTTTGAGATTATGTGACTAAGCCAAATAAAAACTGAAAAACAATAAATTTAAAATTTTTACATAAGGATAATTATACTTTTTAAGCATTCATTACTGGAAAGTTTAATACTATTGATACAAATTAACTAAAGCTTATTTGGTCAGAAATCATTTATTGATGATATACGTATATGATAACAATCCTACAGTTTTTTTTTTATTCTGGAACTACAAATAGAAAAGTTAATAATCTTAAAATACAATATAAATTGTCATAAAGTAAACACTTATCCAAAATTCATAATTAAAAATGCATAATTCTAAATCAGCATACTGTGATATTATAATCTAATAAAGGCAAATTATTGCGTTATCTAAACATTATATGGATGGTTGGTTTGTTTGTCGCTCAACGGTCATTTTTTGCACACGAGGGCTAATTAGACCGAGACCTACGGTTTAAAGTGGATTCCGAACCACTACAAACATCCATGCCCAAGGTGGGATTCGAACCCACGAACTGTTGAACCGAAGGCAAGAGCGCTAACCATTCGGCTGCCAGCTCGGCAAACATTATATGGAATTAAACTTTAGATTTAAAAATGAAAAATAGCAAATGCAATCTGTCACAATTATAAACTAATCATTTATAAAATTTGAAAAAATCCCTAAATTTTTTAATTTGTTCACAGGTTGAATTTTTGTATATTGAATAATGAATTAAGTTTAAATATAAAAGAGAACATTAGGTTATAAACATAATATTAAAAAAATATCCAATTGAATATCGAAAAAATATTCTTATAATGAAAGTCTGGTGTGTGAGGATACTAATTATAAAATATTTAGGTTTGAATTATGCTGTATCATAAAATAACATTGGTGTTAAGAGAACATGAGAAATTTTTTATTAAATAATTAATAAAAGCTCTGTATCTTCTCATTTATTATTATATCCCTTTCTTCAACAAAAAATCCAATATATAGACTTGTTTAAAAATTATCTTTGTTTCAGGCAGTCTGACGGGAATTATTAGAAATTCTGGTCTGTATAGAGAAAACATATTATCTAGTTTATATTTAATAATTCTTACATGGAATTTTGACCAAAGCACTCTATAAAAATATATTTATTAGCTAGAAGTTAAGTCATTAGTTAAAGTTTTCTCTTTATTAGACTCAATACAAGTATAATGAATCTAAAAGGATTTTGAGAATTTTTTTATTTTAATAAGATTGTTATTTTTTCATTTCTTGCGATTGTCTAGATAATAGAATTTATATTTTTAATGAATTTCACTTGGATTTGTTAATGTAATATTATTTATTACTTTTGCTATTTCCCCAAATCAGTTTGTTTTTATTCTATAAAAATAGCTTCCACTTCACAGCTTAGTTTTCTAAATCATTTTCTGCTTCTGTTGTTAGATTTACTGGATGAAGTTCAAAACATAGATCAAAGTGATGCAATTTAATGTGTATTTTTAATACGATGACAATTGATATCACATGACAAATAAATCAATATATTGCAAAATACAAGCATTTCCAAATATTTCCAGGTAAACCAATATGTTTGCTTTTTTTTCCTTCACATTGGAACTAAATTTTATTAAGTAGATCATAAAGTTCAAAATATTAAAATCCCTTATAATCAACTTGTCCTTAAATAGTGTTATCTAGCTATTAACATGACTCTATATCTTTTATATTTTAACTTCTCATTTACAGGAAGAAAAATATCATTTGGTTATAAAATTGAAAAATAGAGGATTTTATAAGAAAAATGCAAATATTAAGAAGTCGAGAGAGATGAACAGAATTGCTACAAAAATGATCAAAAACTATTTTACGTAATCTTACAATGTACCATATGAAATGTGAAAAAACTACAGTTTTAATAATTGGAAAAAAATATGTAATAAATAGAATTAAGCAAAATGGGCTCTGATTAGCATATTGAAGTTTGTTAATAAAAATGAGCAAAACATCTAATTTAATACTGAATTTGTTGAAATGCACATATCCACTAGTTTAAATAATATGAAAGATTATACAGATTTATGATTAAAATGAATTAAGAAATAGATTTAATATAATCACAAGCAATGCATTTTATGCATTTATTAAACTCATTATACCGATACATTTCGGATAGTAAAATTAATTAGGCAAAAGAAGTATATTACTATTATTTTTATACTATTTTCCAATTCATGCTTGCACATATTGCATTTTTATGATAATATTCCCTAAATTTATAGATTTTATAATTTTAATTAATTATTAATTTGTGAGTATGTATCTTCTTCCAATAAACACGAACACATAAATATAATTCATAAGCTTGATTATTACAGAATTCACAAAATAATTAATAGAAATCGTAATCGAACGTTTTATATTTTATTAAAAATTAATTTACCCAAGGTTCTTTAATATTTACATTATAACGAATAGAAATTCATTAAAATTACATATATTTACATAATTATAAAAATGTTACTAAATAAAAAAAATCTTTTAAATAACTTATAGCGAAACTATAAAGTGTCTGTTTTTATTTATCTAACATTTTTTCGAAAATCAATATATATTGCATTTGAAATTCTTAATTTTTACATAATTTAGAAAAGAAAAAATATATAGCTTTATATTTGTTTTCCAATAATTTGGAAACAATACAAATAAATTCTGAATAACTAGCAAGTACTCTTAATAAGAAAGAGTAAATCCGAAACATTTTTTTCCGCATAAAGTTTCTTCCTAAAGAATGCTCCTTCCATAAGCTCAACAATATTGTGACAGACAGCAATAAAGAAATGCTCGAGAAAATAGAGAAAGCAACTAAACTAGGAAGTAAAATTGATTTCTTATCTACTAAAATAGTTCTTTTTTTTCCAAAGGAATGCATCAAATAGATATTTCTTATTTATTTTCCAAAATACCTCTTATTAAATATAAAATATAACAAGAAAAAAATTATTGCTTATTATTAACCATATATCTTGAAACAAGATATTTCACCATTTGTCAGGGAAATAAAAATTAAAGTATAAAAAATAATTTATATTTAATCAGTTTATATGTATATGTACATACATAATCCCTAAACTCATATTATTATTCTTATATTTGTAACTATAAAATCATAATAATCTGCGAAATTTTCACAAGATATATATATATATATATATATATATATATATATATATATATATATATATATATATATATATATATATATATATATATATATATATATATATATATATATATATATATATATATATATATGTATTAATAAAAGGCATTTTTAATTTTTAAAATACAGGATATATAACGGAATTCACAGTTAATAAATTTTAGTTATAGATGTCAGAATTGTTTTGTTAGAAAAAATTCAGATATATGATTTAAGGAAAGAAAAATGAGTGCATTTTTTTTTTTTCATCTCATTAAATGTATTTATTTTTCATTTACGAATATAATATTTGCCTTCGTTATTATTTTTTACTGCCCTAAAAACCAAATCTTGGTCATAAACGATAAATATAAACAGAACAATAAGATGAGTTAATATTGCGAATGGAATGTATTTGAGATGATACGAAGGAAAGTATTATTTGTTAATTGAGTACAAATTCATGATCAAGTCAGTACGCAATAAAAATATGCATGCCATTTTTACAGTTGCTATAATTAATTAAAATTTACACTTAATTTGTTTATCTATTGTAATTAAGTTAGGTTATTACTCTAAGAACGCGCTTTACACGCGGAATTTATAATAAAGTGGATTACCAGCTACTCTGCCCTTCATACCCGAAGAGGGAATCGAACAGTCTGGCTGTTGAATTGAAGGCCAAAGTGTTTATCATCCTTCTCTTAGTTCTGCATGTATTATATTAAGATCATAATATAAAAAATAAAAACATGAGTTGAGCCAAAACTACTGCAAAAATTTTATTCAAGGTACTCATGAAAACAGATTAAATTCGCACAGTCACCTTCAATAAAATACTTCTGATAGAATTCTTTGCCTTTATAATTATAAATTAAAACAAAAAAACTAGATTTTTAGAGAAAGTAAATCGATAACAATAATTATTGAAATAATATATAAAACAATGTTACATCATATTTTATGAACTGAAGACTTTCTTAAAATATAATATTCTTATAGGTATCGTTTCCCTTGACTTAAGAAACTCAATTAAAATATATTGAATAAAATGTGTCTGAGGGAATTTCATATAGTTTGGATTTTCATTTAATCTACTTTCACACAAGGCATTTATTTACGAAGGCTGCAAACAAATATTAGTAAGCTGTTTTCTTCGCGCAACTAAATCGTAGCAGACTTGAGCTAGAAGACACAAATCCTTAACTGTAACCCCCGCGTTTTAACTCCCATCCCATCTTTTCTAAATCACTGTCAATATTAATTTTAACATCCGTGAGAAAATACAGATGTTACAGCAGCTAGGCAACAAAGCAAAACTTTCGAATAAAACTCTCCTATGTGCACAAAATTTCATTATTAAATCAAAGAAGAGAGAGACGTGATGTTCTGGAAGCACCCCACCCACCACACTCACCCGACCAAGCACCCTAACTATCCGTCACGGTTGCAGCAGAATAATGCTTCCAATGATCCATCCCTAATGACGCGCATTGATTTCATTGATCCCTTCTGAGCACCTGGTGTGTCCGGAATCGGGCAGAGGGGTAATTTATGCCGGGGCAAACACCGATTAAGCCCTGCACTAATTATGTCACAGGTAGCAGAAGCAGCGAAGGGGGTTTTCGATCGAAACCAATTTTCTGTAACCGTGGAACTTCATCGCTGAAGTCTTTTCGCAGTGTTGTGCTACTGCCGTGTGACAGATGGTTTTATGCGGTTGCTGTTCGAACTTCCTTAGCAGACGATTTTTTTTCTTAGTTTCGAGTTTTCGAGTTTGTTGATTGGTGTTGGAAAAGTTTTACACGATTTTTCATTTATAGTTTTTTATTTCTTGTTTCTACTTTTCCATTTCCTTTTTTTTCTATTTTCTAGAATAAGTGAGGAGTACAGAAGGATAGGACTTAGATTGATTTTTACTCAAATAATCGTTAAACGTGATAAAAAATGGATTTTATCTATTTATTTATTAAGTACATCTTTATTTTTTATTTTACTCACTTTTATTTTTTTAAAATAGCTTGTAAGAAATAGCATTATGAAAGTACTTAATAAAAATTTAAAGTGGAGATTTCTGTAATTTTTTAATTATTTCATGAATTTAAATTTTCCATTTCTGTGAAATTTTTTCATTTAAAAGTTTATAATATATCATAAAAATTTTATGTGGAGATTTTTAAAATTTATCTGTATATTTATTCGCCATTTTGAATTTTATCATTCATTATAGCACATAAATTAACGCTTCAAAAAATTCATATCTCCCAATTATTTAAAAAATTATTTTAATTATTTTCTAACCTTTTATACTTACTTTTTTCAGTTTCATTTCATTTTTGCCCTGTTAAAAATTTAATTCTTATTTTTTTCATTATTTTTTTATAAATATCCATTATTTTATTTCTTCATTTTTAAAAAAGAAAGTAAATTTTCATAAATAAAATTATTACTTAAAAATTAAATCCTATCCTTTGAAGAATGATAAAACATTAACAGCTTATAAAATGTTTTATAAGTACAATTACAAAAATAAAAATTTATAGTAATATTCATTTTAATTCAATTTGTTATTATTTACAATTAACATACTTAGATTTCCTATAATTATCAGGACATGATATATCTTTTATTTATTTATTATGAGACATTTTTAGTAAAATTAATTTTCGAAATAATATTTTGATAATTTTTCCCCAATAGAAGTTCATTTTTTTGTCTACTCAAAAGTCAAAACAAGATTTTTTATACTCTATTTAATTTTTCACAGAAAATTTGTACAATATTTACTGTGTTAAATTTTACCATTAATTCCATACGTTGTCGGTTAGAGAGTTTGCTGAATTATTTCAGGATCACGTTTCGAGTATGATTGCACTGCGAAAAATATTTACACTTTGAATTGATTCTGAACCACAGAGGAGAGACATTTTGGTAAAAGAAGTGAAAGGTTATTGTAGATCAATCAACTTATACCTTAATTTGTGTATAGAAAGATAAACATGCTATGAATTTTCTTTTCATACATGTTGAAAAAAAAGAGATGTTTTAATAGAGTATGCATTTATTTTATTATGAGAAACTTTTGTTTCTTCATAATTTTGATATCATATACCCTTTATTTATAAACTATCAATAAGATGATTTAAAAATAAATTTATGGTCAAATGTATTTAAAAGATATTTCAAAAATATTTTAAAGGATTGCATAATTCTTTTTCATACATTTTTTAAAAATAATTTTGGAAAATAAAGTAATTAATTTAAAATGATATGCATTAAAGTTCATTAATAGATTAATTAATAACTCTAACTAATCATACCTTAAGTTAGTTTCTCATATTCATTATGTATTTTTGGATTAAAAATATTTCCTTACAAACTTTGTATTTTAAAAAAAGTATCTTTAAAATATACGAGAATATAGTCATAAGACTATCCATTTATCAATAAATTTAAGGAAGTAAATAAACTTTCAAGCGTCTTCCTATTTTATAATGTTTTTCAAAATGTTTTTCAGAATATTTGCTGATTTTGTTCTACATTCTCTCCTATTATTTCTTCTTATGACAATTATTTTTTGATAAAAAAAAAACTTAGTCAAAAAGAAAGAAATATATATTTATTTTTTTATTTTATATTTGTGTATTTCTTCTAAAGAATCTCTTTTGAAATCCAATGATTCTTTGGTAACATAAAAATATAAAACAATACAGAGATTTTAATTCTAATTATTCTTTTTCTAAAATTCTATATTAATTCATGCCTTTAAAGTTATTTTTATTTATTTTCGTTATAATATTTACGTTCTATTTGAAGGATTCAAATAATTCATTTTAGAATTAATCAGAAAAGAAGAACTTTAATAAATAAATATTCACACCCTAAAATTTACTTTATTAATAAACATTCAAACTCCATAATTAATTTAATGATTAAATACTCAAGTTGTATGGTTTACTTAGCTAGTGATTTTCCAATTTATTAATTTTGGTTTTTTTTTTTCTTATTAAAACCATTATTTAATATCTAGTTACTAGATAAGTACATCTTGCAGGACAATTATACAAATTTATAACGAATTAACATCATAAATTTAGTTATAGAATATTAAATACATTCTATAAAAACATGAAATTAATAAAATTGGTATACTATATTTAAAAATTTACCAATTAAAAAAGGCTAAGTTTATTTACAAATTTATCATTCAATTTCTAGTAAAATATTTATATAAAGCCCAAATATATTTATATTTTTACCTTTTTAGAGATACAAGTGGCGAAAGTGATGGCAGCTTATTTAGTGGGTATCTAGTTGGTGTGTCATCATGGTCTTTCGTAATTTAAAAACGATCACAAAGCAGAAGACCCCCAGACTTGGAGAGCCATCCCATAGATATCATTTTGCACGGAGAACATTGTAATCACGACCTGATTTATGCACCCCCGCATTATTTTCACTAATGACGGATTGACAATTGAATTGAGATTCGAACTCACTACCTTCCAATAACAAAAGCAAACACCGTCACCAAAAGTTTAGGTAAATTTTTAAAGAAAACTAGCTTTAAATCGATAATTATAATGCATGTTTATAAAATTGAATATTACATTAATATCTTTAACTCATTATTTATTCGGATTTATAAGCAATCATTCGCCGTATCTAAAATCATTTCTAAATTGATCACTTTAGAAAATAATTATACTTCAATGATTAGTAACTGGCATTTAATTATGAAAATTAGTATTACAAACTGAGACAGTGCTTTTGCAATTTGATTGATTGGATTATACGAAAAGGAAAGAAAGAAATGTAAGAAAGTCAAGGAATGATATAGAATAATGTTCTTTAATCGATGCCTTACATGCTATCGATTAAATAAATAGCTTTAATCAATGTACAGCATTCAATAAATCGTATTAATATTAACTTTATCTTAATCAGTTAATGTTAATTGTGTAGCAAATAAATGAAAACACTTTAATATTTTACGAAAAACATTTTGCTTTAACATTTAACAAACAATAAAAATAGCTAAGTGAAATATATATATATATATATATATATATATATATTTCACTTAGCTATTTTTATTGTTTGTTAAATGTTAAATATTATAATACATATATATATATATATATATATATATATATATATATATATATATATATATATATATATGTTGTATATGTATTGCAATATTTTGTATGATGTAAAATATTCTACAAACTCTAATTTTTAGATTATTCAAGTAGTATGATAATAATTTTACCATGAAAAAGTTCAATGTATTCACTAATAGTTGATAGTTGATTAATTTCATATAATTTAATCCTTTAAATGGTATATGTCTCGTAATTTTATAATAAAAAGTATCAGGTTATCCAAATTTTTTTTAAGTTTTAAAGGTTATTGGTTTTAACATTTTCAGATAGAATTGCTTTAGATTTATGCAAGGTAAAAATGTTATTATTTGATACTATCTTGTGGATATTCTAATAGATAAAAATCATCTTGCAAACGTTCATAAACTTTCTTACAACGTTTTCATCTGAGAGTATTTTTAACAGATATTTTTATATTCAAATAAATAATTCACAAATAACATTTACAGTGAACTAGAGATTGAATATTAATAAGATATTTCATATTGAATAAAAAGAAGCCGGTATTTATTCATTTTTCTATACATATGAGGGGTTGATAACTGAAAAGATTCTTGAAATGTGAGAAAACTTTGGTTTCAGCTATCGAAATATGGATTTCATTTGATTATTTTTAAGATTCACATACCAACATTGAATTTAAAAGATAGCTTGAATTAAATGACCATATTTTACCAAATTTTTCAAAAATATATATAATTTTCTTATACCCTAAAAAACTTTATAATGAAATCTGAATAGTATTTTATAATTTTTGAAAAGAATGGATGTACTTTTACGTTCTTGGAACAAATATGTTTGTAATGGAGCTTTTTCAGGACAAATTATTAACAAAACAACTAAAAACAGATACTAAGTTCTTTTATAGAACCACATTCCAGACAATTTTTCTTTAATAGTAACATTTATATACATATCCTAAAAGGGGGATAAAAGTTCCCTCTTACTTTCAAAATAATTATCTTCCAAAATGTAAACATACAACCTTTCTTTCTCCTGTTTCTCGAAAATTTTGACTAACAAACCGTGGTCTTTCTACTCAGATAATATTGTGTCTGAAATCACTCTAATCACAAAAAGTTCCAATCAGGCACAATATCATATATAGATCTAGATAACAGAGAAGGGACTCCATTTCCAGTAGTCTAGTAGTGGTTAAGAAAGTACAAGAACTTCTTCTGTTTTCATTTATGCAGTCTAGTTACTAGACCATTTTGAAGTCTAGTTTTATTGGTTTGAAGATTTCACTATAAATCAGATAATGTGAGAATTAAAAAATAAATTTCAAACAAAATGTTGGCTAATTTTTTTTAAGTTAAAATCTCAAATTGGAAAACACTGGAAATAACTTCTGCATCTAAAAATCAGTATTATAAGTAATGGTAAAATTTAAAAAGAAATATTGTACATGACATTGAAATTTAAGAGAAATGATATTGTTGAAATTTTAATGATTAAATTCAATATTTAATAATAAATGATATTAACATTTATAATAATATTATTAAAAACCTGTTCATATTAAAAACCTAACTGAAAAAATTATATTTAAATTAGTTATGATCATATTTATATTAGTAAACTATAATTTGAAATAGATATAATTTTTTAGATTTAGTCTTAATAGTGTAACAAGAATAAAATTTTGAAAATAATTTTTAAAAGGATATTTAAACACGAAAAATATTATTTAATTTTAAAATTTAATGTATAATTTTCTAAAATATAGTACTTAAAATGATTTTGTCATCTTTTCAACCCACCATGATGTATTAATGATCCTTAATATTTTGTTTCGCATCGTCAATTATGAAGATATTCAACGTTTTTATTATTATTTTATTTAAATACAAACTTTTCTCTAAGATAATGTTTATCTCAAAGGTATTTTTTTATTTTACTTATATATATGAAAAATGGACTAAATGTTTTTCAAATGTTTTCACACCAACTATAAATTGTTATTTTCGATAATACAAGTAATTGTAGATTTGAACTATTCATTACTCGTTTTTCCAATTTCATTATAAACAAAAGTTTATCTCAAAAAAAATCTAATGCATAGAGTGTGCTGAAAATGTGTATATATGTGCAAATAATATTCTTTTATGAATAAGAAATGAATATTATGTAAGAACATTACATAATATTATGAGAATTTCAAATTTTTGAAAATATATCTTCAGTTTTTATTTATAACACATATTTTTCTAAAAGATGTTTTTTTTTTTTTTACTCTCAACATAATTGTAATAAAATCAAGAAATAAATCAAACTTAAGAATTCTAATAGTATTAAATCATATTCTCGTCCTTCTGTACTTCTAGAATTGTGTCACAGCTTTACGTAATATGTTTATTAACATTATTAGACTGCAAAATAAGTTTTGATAATATGATTTCAGTTTTATACTTCTACATTCAAAATTATTCACGAATATCATAATTAACTATCAAGTTAACTAGTAATTCTTTATTAAATGAACGGATAAATACAAATCGAATTGTCACATGAATTACTATTTGTCCTTTAGAAAAGCATTGTTTCAAACCACTAAGAAACTAATTAACTTAATTTAAATGCAAATAGTTCGTTGCTAAATTAGGAATGATTTTTCAAAATAAAATACTTCACGCCATAGAAAAATACAACTTAAAACTTAGAGGGAAATATTTCTGTGTACACTGCATAAATTATAAAGCAACCACAAATTTAAAATTTCATTATAGTCTAAATGCACTGACTAAATAGCACTAATCCTAAATTTATTATTCATTTACAATATTTTCTGAATTTATAGAAAATATTATATCTATCTATCTATCTATATATATATATTTATATATATATATATATGTATATATATGTATATATATATATATATATATATATATATATATATATATACATATATATATATACATATATATATACATATATATACATATATATATATATATATATATATATATATATATATATATATATATATATATATATATATATATATATATATATATATATATATAAATAAATAAATATATATATATATATATAAATAAATACATATATATATATATATATATATATATATATATATATATATTATATATATATATATATATATATATATATATATATATTATATATATATATATATATATATATATATATAAAATATATATATTTATATAAATAAATAATATATATATATATATATATATATATATATATATATATATATATATATATATATATATATATATATATATATATATATATATATATATATATATATTCATAATTTTTTTAGTTGTTTCAAAATAAATTTATGAATAAACCTCATTTTTCTGTATTGTCACCTTATTTGTATAATAGAAATATTACATCAAAAATACATAATATGTATAATTTTAACATCATATTTTCACTGTACAGATCATTTCCTTCTTAAAATATACTTAGTTGTTTGTTTGAATAAATATACATAGTTGCAGTATTGGGGTGAATGAACGTTTACAAAATAAACAGTTATGTAAAAATGAGTATATATGTACACATAAATAAATTTGATCACCAGAACTTACAGTGACATTAAATTCTAAAAATATATTTGAATACCACCTTATACAACATGCAAATTTAATATTAAAAATCCTTCTCGTTTCCTATTTTTATAAAATCAATTTCGAAAAAAAGAACACAAGACTTCAGAATAATAATAAATTATATCGTACTGATAGTTTTATATCGCTCGCCGATATTTAATCCATTTATTTCTCGAAACTGACAGACTAGAATGAAACAAAAGTTATCACAAACTTGCTAACACTGTAACAATTTAGAATTTTTTATGAAAAAGATCATTGGTTGCTAATATTTTTTTTTCTCTTTCTCGCTTAATCTTCTAAGCTTATTCCAGCAATCTAACGCAAATAGAAATAAGTAGGTCAAGTAGCATTCCGATACAGGAGCGATATTTTTCAAGAAGTAATATGTATCGATTTAAGCTCGCTTCGAACGAAAAATGGCCATTTAGAATTTTTCAAAGTAACATTGACAAGTAGAATAAAATTGATTCTCCCCTTGTATACAAGATGAAGTAAAATATATATATATATATATAATTCTCATACATCAAAGAGTGAAAATCGTTAAAATGATGTCTTTATGATTGAAGCGAAATAATATTTTTTATTTGCTGTGATTTAGTATTATTTATTTAAAAAAAAATAAAAAATGACAAAAGATACTTAGTATTAATTTAAAAACTGATATAAGAAGTACTTGGTATTAATTTATAACATGGTATGTTATATACTTGTTACTAATTTATAACATGGTATGTTATATACTTGTTACTAATTTATAACATGGTATGTTATATACTTGTTACTAATTTATATCTTATTATAAGAAATACCTGTTATTGATTTATAACTTGGCTTATGAGAAATACTTAGCGTTCATTTAAGAATTATAAGTAATTAACAAGCTTTTTTCTTTTTATGTTATGCATAAATTGGAACAAATATCAATTTGTAGTTGCAACAAATCTTCACATATCATATAAGTTATCTTAGGTTTTTATAAAATTTATTCTTTTCTGCTGGAGGAAATAAGTGTTCCGATCATTACTTTCCCCATCTAACTGATTGCTTGTATATCTCAGTCATTTGAATTAATTACTAGGTTCCTGATTGTTATTTTTGTAATTCCCTTGTTTCTTCTGATTATCATCTTATCAGTGGTGATTAATGAATGAGTAACAATCACTTCACATTGAGTTTGTTCTTCGTTTATCTTAGATTGACGTAGATGTCTTTATCTGTAATTTGTATTATTCGCAGCTATTGCAGGCCAATTTATAATTATTTGGGAGAACATTTAAAGTCGATAACAGTGTTTGTCAATTTCCCATCATCAACAGAAATCTTCCCTTATATTTAAAACAGTCTTTTTAATTTATATGCGCATCAGTTTCATAATAGGAAATTTATCGTAATGCTTGAGAGAATTCAAACAAAATGAAGTAACAATTTTTGTATCCTAAAATGAATTTAATTATATTATTACGCAATAAACAAAAATTTGAAAATTAATACAAGAAATAGGGTCTTTTTTCCTGAAACATCAAGATGAAAGTATGATGGGTGCCATGATAAACTAAATGATATAATCAACATTTGTCATAGTGTGTGTTTGTCTGTATGTTTATATGTTTAGTACTTGAGTTTTATTGATCCACTGAAGGAGTGAAAAGCTGTGTATACCTCAATTACGCCGAGGACAAAAATTCGGACCTTTACCTAAGTACAGAAATATACTTTAGAGTATATTATATAAATAAATACTTATCGCTGTTTGAAATCATGAATATTATGATTATAAAGTTATACAAATCTTGAGAATAGTAAATCGTGAAAAGCATGCGATTTCAAAAATTTTAAACTACAAAAGTAGCTAATCATTGATTTATAACATATTATATCAATTATTAAAATAATAAAAATAGGAAAAAGTGTACTTGTATTAATGATATTCAAGTCTATGATATAAAATGTCATTATCAATTTATTGTCAGGCTTCTGATCATGTTAACGAATATGAATTGCCTACGCAACAATTCAATGAAAAATGTTTTTAATTTACAACTTCCTGAAGAAATTGTTTTTCATTTGCGGCTTGTTATATCATTCTTTTGTATATCGAGACTGAGACACAATCATTTTTTATACATTACATTTATAAAATGAATGTCTTATAAGTATCATTCTGTGCATAGTGTTTTTCGATAATTTTTTAAGAGCTTTTATGTATCTTTTCTTAAAAATTTTCCTGGTACACAAGTTATTTTGTAAGATTGCATTTAATGATTAAAGTATATTGTTTAGGAGACAAAACCAATCCTAAACTAAATCGTTATTTTGCAATAACACTCAATATTCATAGATTAAAAGAATAAAAGACAATTTAAAGACAGTTTCTGTTAAAAAATACTAATTTAAATCCATATACTTTTGAAACTAAGAAAATATATGCTCAGATCAAAGTTCCAAAAATAATAGTTGCTTATATTTACTGAGTGAAAAGATTTTGATGAACTTGTATATGAATAAAACTAAAATGCATATTTTACATTTTTAAAGGCATTTACACACTTTCAATGCAATTTTTGAATACATATTAAGTTAATTTTGTAGTTTTTTATTTATAGTTATAGGTAAAAATTAGAGCACCGATGTGAAACAAAGTACTTATAATTCAAAATTATTAAGAAGACAAGGTTAATGTCTAGCAAATTCTAAGAAATCAATAAATAAAGAGGTTTAAACGCAGTATTGTATGTTTTGATTAATATACGACACTCTGTTAAACAACAATTTAATATAGTTCCAACTCAAATAAGGTTTTCGATGAATAAAACTGTTCAAAATTAATTTTAACTCATCGTTTCATTGCCATAAGTGATTGGAACGTTCCAATTTTAAATTGTAATCTAATCTTATAATGTAGTAATGAGAAAGTTAGAGTATACTAATGTAAAAGAATAATTTTATTAAATGACTAAAACTTTATATAACACACTTTTTTTAATAGATCTCTTACAATTACATTTTGCTGTGTAGTTCATTACATTACCAGATGAATTTATAAAGCAAGTTATTGCAGTGATTTTTGAAAAACAAAATTACTATTTAAAGCATTCTATATATACGTTGTTATTCCATCAGATAAATTTCAATGAGTTTAAATTCACATATGAAAGAATACAACAAAGACAGTTATTAATATTTTGGCCGAAACATGGTAATGAGAAATTTTATTGCAGTATATTTCAAATTTTACCAGTGAATTTCTTAAGATTTAAATTACAATTAATATTTAGTTTTAAATTAAATTATGTTAATGCAAATAAATGATATATAAAATCTATGCGTAATGTGTTTAAGCCACATATAAATCAAATAAATATTTTATCAACACTTTCAAAATTTTCTCCTCAAATATTTATCACAAATTTAAATGATCACTGATTATAACTTTTCCTAAAAAATTAAAAAGTTTGATTTATCATTTCTCTAAGCGATTTCAAACATTTAACTTTTTATTAAAATCTCAGATTTTGAGCAAAGGCTAATAGCTATGTCTTATTCATTCATAATAACTACATGCAATTCATAAATAGTATTCGTAATAATACCTGTTTACATATACTTGAACACTTGATATGCTTTGGGATCCCTCAAGTTTTCCTTGGAATTCATGTCTGGACTATGTTTTTGTAAACAAAATATCTCGATTTTTTTAAAAACTAATTTTAAGCCAATATAAGCACATATCCAAGAGTATTATCTTTCTATAATTTAATATGATACGTCCAAAATGATTAAAAAGTTATAAAATCTTGGTAAATTATATGGTGATAATAGCTAGAGTTATTTTCCTAGAATTTGCAGCAGGAACCAATTCCTAGAATTCTTATCACGAGCAAACGATCTTAAGTAATCATAGAACCTTTATCTATGTACCTCTAATGGGGAAATTTCCAAATAACATTAAAAAATGATGTTAATAGTAAATATTACTGTTCGGATAATCGAAATTGAATTTTTTTTCTATTAGAATACAATATTTTTCATATTCGATCGTAAGTCATGACTTCCTTTGTTCACCTCAAAATCTTCTCTATAGAATTATTCTAGGTTTTGTCTTTCATTTCTGATAAGGAACATTTTAAATTAATCTTAAAATGCAGCAAACTGTAGCATGTAAAATATTTTTAATGGTTTCCTGATCTACTTTACGAATAAAAACAAAATTCTATTTTATGAAAAGCTTGAACATGGGCCTATTATTACGTGCTCATAATTTATTCTACCTCGTCTATGCTAAAAATATCTTTTTTACTAAATTATTGTGAATAGCATAAATTACTAGAACTTTATGATTTTCACCTTCTAATTTTCTAGTCTAAAATACTATTTTTTACAACTTCTCAGCTAATTCTTTTCCATATGCGGCAATGTAAATTTCCTAAAAAAAGAACAAATTAAATTATAATTTTCCTTAAAACATTATTGTTAGAATTTTTTTGTGATGCAAAACTGCGATTTAATATTAATTTGAAAGAAAAAAATAATTTTAAAACTGAAATGATAGTATGTAACACTAATCTTTAAAAAAAATGTAGCTGTGTGAAATCAACTCAGTATAGTATTTTGTTAAAAAATTTACTTAAGAAAATAGATTTTATTTCAATTTCTTCAATTTTTTTAATTAATCTTATGCAGCTTATTATGAAAATGAGTGCTGTTGAGTACTTTTATAACTATTCAATAAATTATAATTTGTGTCTTTTGATTTCAAATCGCTATAATTTGCTTCTTGAAATTTAAAATAAGTATAACAGAAAAAGTGCATATTAACAGTTAAAAAAATGCTATGTACATTTTATATTTTAAAGCGTCACATTATTTTCCAATTTTTTTAATTTTCTAAGTAAGCGAAGAAATCACAAATCAGAAAAACTTTCGATTTTTGAATTTTATTGATTTAAATTCATTAAAATATTCAAATATACTAAATGTTTACAATTTTATGTCTTTTACTTATTAATCAGTTAAATTCAAGTTATTATTTATTGAGTAATAAGACGTTTTTATATTCTTTGCTTAGATATATTAGAATTAACTTTAATTTTTCATTTAAAATTGCTAAATAGAATTGGTCTTAAAATATATGTGATAAATATACCACACTGATATTTTAATTACTGTGTTAAATTCATAAAAATGCAAAACGTATTACAATAACTATGCGAACATTGTTTACATTGAATAAAATCGCATTTAGTAATTTTCAATTATTTTTTTTATAAAAGGTAAAATGGTTTAAAGATTATTTTTGATTCTAAAGTTCATAAAGTTTTTTAAATTGTCAGATATTATGAAACAAATGAAAAATCATCCAGTTTATAAAAAGATTATTAATTTACTTTTTCTGATTACATTTAAATTTAACTTAATAAACAAGTTTTCCCTCTTTGTGATTAAGAACAAAAATTTCTGCAAAAGTTAAGAAGACTTTAAAAATTTATTACTGTTCACACATAGAAATTACAAAATAAAAAGGATTGATTTTAAAATTTAAAGTTTTAAGTGTCAAGAAATATTTAAATGATAAAATTTCAGTTATGCATCCAAATAAATTGAAATTTGACGGTGTTTCATAAATGAAACCATAAAAAAGGTAAAAAAACATCATGCGCAATTTTTATAATCATCTTGCGTCATTAAAAAATGGTAGTCAAAATTTACAGAAGATGGAGAAATGTGTCCCTCATGTATTAAACAAGAATCAAAATATAAATTTTTGTGAAACATTTCTGCACTTCTTAATCAAAACAAATTAAAAAGAAAAATGGGTAGGACTATAATATATAAACCCACTAGACTTTAAATCCTGACTAAGGATATAATATTTGTATGCTATATGAGCAGATAAAAAATGAAGAAACTATAAAAAATTTCCAAAATTTAGAAAAATAATTGCGTGTTTGAGTTAATACTTCCCTTAATGTTAAATCAGAATTCTTTTGATTGATTGCAACAGTTTAGTATTCGAGAAAATGAGCGGATTAAGTTTCCACTTATCAATAAAAAAGTTGCACAATTTATTGAAGCTTCCGAAGAGAAAAAAGATAAAAGCATTTGTGTGCATGGCATTTTAAGATCAAACAATCACTTTCCCAGTTTTAGATCAGCAACGAGAGAAGGTGGCGCATAAATCAACGGGTGACAGCATTATTTGTCATCACTGATTATTTCTGCAAAGCATTCTATTTGATATCATTTACTTTGATTTAATGACTGACTTATGTTATAAGCATATTCGAAAAAAAATTTCGATTATTTATATATTAGCAATTTTGTTTAAGGTGCTTTGGCATTAAATGTATTGATAAGTGCATAATTTTTTGTGTTTGTTCTTGCCTTTATTTCAAATTATGCTTATAATATTTATAGTTAGGTTCTCTCTCTCCCCCCTCTCTCTTTCTCTGTATATATATATATATATATATATATATATATATATATATATATATATATATATATATATATATATATATATATATATATATATATATATATATATATATAGAATATTGGTTTCTGCACCAATGGTTTCCTAGAATTATAGCTATCTTTACTTTGTGCCCGTCAATAATGCAGCCAAAATGCGAAATGAGGACGTAATCATTATGTATATATATGTATGCATTCCAATGAAACGGCGTGTTTGACACTACTTCAAAATTGACATTCAGCCCCTCCTATTGCCCAGCGTGCACAACAATGAAATGAATGTGAGTTCAAATTACTAGAATATCGACTCTCCTGTTTATGCAAAATCGAGCAAACAAAGATTCATTGGACCGCTTCGGTTTGGAGGGCACCATTTATATCTTCTGTCCTTTCATCTGTGCTATAAGATCTATAGTTCCGTTGGCTTCAAGTTATAAGCACAATTACTAAATCTGACTAGAAGCAGGTTACACTTGTTATCCAAATTGCGTATAAATCTATAATAATGGTAACCTTCTGCTATTTTCTCATAGCCCCTAGATTTTCTGCAGCGTTTCATTTCAAGTTTTAAAGTACAATGCCCTCTTTTCTCTATAATCAATCTTAGATTAATTATAAATTCGTTAATAACAATAATTGATAATTTCCGCTAACATCCATTCCTAAAATTAGCCATTCAATGAACTCTCTATAGACACTTAATTTCAGCTAAAATTAGCATAGTTGGAAAACTCCATTTACATTTCTAGAAGCTCATCATTTTGCATTTAAATAAGTATTTAATTATCAATATTTGGGTAATCTGATATTATTTTTCAATTAATAAAAACTTTCTTTCAACTTAATATTTTAAAAACTGATTGCATTACTTTTTTAAATATATACATATTTATATGGAATTTCAAATTATTTTAGAAATTTCATGATGGTGAATAGTATTTCACATACATTTTAAAATTTTTTAAAATTGTGAACTTTTGCACTATTTAATATTTTGTAAAAACAAAATTATAATATAGCATTAAATGCGGAATGCATTATCTGCGAAAGAATAATTTTTTGTTTCTTTTCAAAAAATAAACATAACGGAGACTCCTAGAGAGAATTATAATTAAATAAATTTCTGAAGAATTGTAATAAATTCTAAGCCTTTATTTTTTAATTACAAAAATTCAGAACAAATAAGAAAAAACTGCAACTAAAATCCTTTTTGAGAGAGATGTTATAAAGATAAATATAGTGATCACAGTACTTTTATATGGATTGAATAGGTTTCAAATATTTTCAAAAATATGGTTGGTTCATTTTATTCACATTAATATAAGAACGAGACAAATTTACATATTATGTATATATATATATAGATATATATATGTATATATATATGTATATATATATTTATATATATATATATATAGATAGATATAGATATAGATATATAGATATAGATAGATAGATAAAATTTATATATGTATATATACACAGAGAGAGATACATACATATATATATATATATATATATATATATATATATATATATATATATATATATATATATATATATATATATATATATATATATATATATATATATATATATATATATATATACACATATACATATATATACACACACATATATATATACCTATATATATACATATATATAAATACATAAATATATATACACATATATATACATATATATAAATACATAAATATATACACACACATATATATATGTATTCATATATATATATACACACATACATATATATTTATATATATATATATATATAAACAGAAACAGATGAATATTTTTATTGCAAAATTTATATTACATATACAATAAAAGAGTAACATTATTTTCAGTGCGCAGTTTCGAGAAAAGTTATATTTTATGTAGAATTCTAAAAGTAAACAAAAATATTTTTTATTTTCTACTTCAAAAAAGCTGAAAGAAAGAACTAACATCATATTTTCTTGTCATGATAGTGATTATTTTGCTTTCTTTGAAAAGAAAGTTTTTTTTATGTTAAAGCACTCTACAGCAGAAAAAAAATGATAAATTGTGGTCAACATCAATTCCAGACACTCTTCTAAATCAATACCCTGTGCCTAAATTGTGAAATTATTTCATCAATAAGGGATTGGTGATTTAGCAAAATAAACGAATATATTTTTGGTTTTTTTTATTGAGAAAATGTTCAAGCAGGAAAGACACATTGAGGAATTAATATAACACACAAGAGAGAATTTATTTACTTTTTTATCATGATTCATTGGATATATTTGTTTATATATGTGGTATACAAATATTTATATTTTTTCAAATTGTAAATAGTTTTTCAGTTACCAGATATTTCATCTATATTCAATTTATTTATTTAAATATGAAAACAAAATAGAAGAGATATAATTTATTTTTTATTGTGAAATAGCTATTTAAAATTATAGAATGAAGTGTTAATGTATAATATGCGCGTCAAAACCAAGAAATTTATAAAATAAATACCTTTAATAAAAAGGAAAAGGAAAATTTTTTTAAAATTATTTTATTACTTTTGTTTTTCCCTATGGTAAGACCCGAACTCACACATTCACAGAAATATGATATCTTTATTGGATACTTTAAAATTCATTCCAAAAGTGAATCTTTTATTAATACCCCAGGGACTTATGAGCACTTCTAAATTTCAAATAACTATTAAAAATGGTCAAAAGTTTACAATGATTTAATACGCATGAAATTTAGGAAAACAACAATTATTTTTATTTACGAAACAGGAAAAGCAAATGATTTTTGAAAGAGGCGATATTGGAATGTTATAAGACACTGTCCTATTTAAGTCACTAACAAAAAGGTATTTAAAATTGAAATAAATATCAAAAACAAGATTATTTAAATATATATCAACAGTCTTCCTATGCATACAAAAATTCAACTATTTAGAATACCTCCATATGATGAAATGTCACTTCAATGTTAATTTATCATCATTCTTCAAGCAAAACATCTTTTAAATCTCTCAAAATTGATTGGAACAATAAAAGAATACACATAGCGCTGTTGAAGACAATCCACAAATTTCCGAAGAAATCAAATGAATTCTGAGACAATTCTGTTAACGCGAATTTCCTCACAAAATATAAGTAAGTTTCATAAGTATTAACTAATTCATTGTCTATCAAACAAATTACTTTTCTACTTTTTAAAACACCAAATGCTGCAGATTTAAATGTTATAATTGTATGATATCAGGAAGAAATTCAACAAAGGTTCATAGATATTTTTCTAACGTCGTCTGTGGATGTTCTAGTCAGGAAGATATCCTTAGGACGTTCTTGTCCTAATCATGATACTTTTTCGCCAGAATCAAGAAATATCTGAATAATGTTCTAGTTTAATATGCCTAACAGTACCATATATCTTTAAATATAGTTATCTTTTGAAAGAAATAAATATACTTTTTTTAAATGAAAACAAATTGTAGCTACATTTTTAACCATATTTTTCTACTTGCAACGCTCTCTTGCAAACCTAAACAATAATAGTTACTTATATAATATCTAATTTGCATATTTTTGTCCCAGAAGTGTTGTAACCTGTTGCGTTTTATTGTTTGTTCACTTTTATTTGGTTCGCAAATAATTCCATCCTCCGAAATTTCTATCTGCAGATTAAATTCCCAAAATTTCAAATTCCACATATTTGCGAGCATTTAAATTTTTAAAGTGACTGTGTTTTATTCATTTGGTGTTATATTCTATACACTTCTTTTTATTTATATTCTTTAGCTTGTTTCTAGAACTGTTTACAAGAAATTAGTTTTACTTAATTTTTTTTGTAATTTAAGAAATAAATTAAGGGATGTAAATTGTTAGATTTTATATATAATCCAAAAAATTGGATGTAAATAAAAATTATTTCTAATTGGAAAAAACTGCTACTTAAGACTTAAAATATACCGAACGCCCAATTTATGCATTGCTACTTAAAAGTGCCCTGGACCACCTTCATTCCTTGTAGAGCTGATAAAAAGAGGTGCAATTTAAGGAATGTATATGACACTCGAGATAAATTTAATTCAAATTAAATTTTTAAAAATAATTTATAGAACTTTCTATAAAGCTCATATATTCTATGATCTTTATGTGCAGTTCAAATTGCCTACAAAATTTGCAAATGGCTTTCTATTTCTATATAAAATACTTTTCAATATTTTACTGAAACATACTGTTGATTTCCTTCATCAATGTTTCAGAAAATTTATTTTCGCAATTTTAAAATTCGTGAGGAAAACTTGAATTAATATTATTTTTAAAAAAATTTGCTTAATATTATTTTTACATAAATGCTATTAAATAAATATATTATAAATATTATTTTATATAAATATATTATAAATTAATATAAATATATTATAAATATAAATATATTATAAATTGTGCATAAATATATTAAAAATAATATTAATATTATTTTTAAATATTTGGTAAAAATATTCTTAAAATTGCATACTTCTGAAATGTTTAAGAATATTTACATTGAAAATAATTTTTAAAACTGATCATTGTGACTTATTCTAATTACCAAAAAACAATATTTAATTAATTATTTGAATAAATTTTGCTACTGTATTGAATGATATTTTATTTCTCCCTAACGTTTTTCTATAAAATCATATTTCGCCCAAAAGATTTACACAGAAATGAATATGAATGAAATGAATAATGAATGTTTCATTATCTGAAACATTCTATTAATGTACTCAGAGATTGCACGTGATAGTAAAATGAAAAATGACTATTTTAATGTATCACGTAGTATTGTTATCATATATAACGATGTTCACATTCATAACATTGATGATTAAGCAGTTATTTCAGAGAAATACAGTAACGATATTATCCATCACTATAAAAGTAAGTCTAAATGCATTTATGGTCAACAATTAGTTATTCCCCTGAATAAAATTAATTTCGTCTGTTTCATAAATTGAATTATTTTCCTAGTATATTCGAGCATATTTTTATGAATTTTGTTTTATAATTTATAAACACAGCATACGTTATGAGGAATCAGTTTTGAATTTAATATGTTACCTATAATCAAGTATACTTATACAAATTTCATATTAAAAATCTTGAATAAAACCACTCGAATGTTAAGCATCAAAAATTAAGGTACTATCACTGAATTTTTCATAATAATATAACTTAAGTATGGTAAATAAGATACTACGTAACAAAATTCAGTTTGTAGACAGCAATCCATGTGTTCAAAATTTTGCTCTCTAAACGATTTCATTTATGAAACTAGCTTCTCAAAGTATGTCCTTATTTTGTCCCTGAAACATCTTCCCTTACGTCTCTAATGACGAAGGAGATTTTATGACAAAATTATGTTGAATATGAACTAATTAATATTCATCATAGCCATAATGGGTCTCAGGAAAAATTAAGGAATCGAGTTCACAGCATATAAATAGCTTGATTATGATAAAGTCCTTCTATTTTTGGTTTGTCATTGAGGCTGTTTTGTTTTCGGCTCATATAAAAAAAATTGACTGCCAACACTTAGGATACAGTATTCTTAAATTGCTTTGTAATTTAAGTCATTTCTCTTTTCCGGTGCTTCGAGCTGTATATTGAATACAGATTTATGTAAAGATACAGCCAAAAGTACTTGAATACTCTAATATTGTGTTCTGGCAGTTTATTTTGAAATAGTATTTTCATTTTGTTTTATTTGTAACATTTTAGAATATTATGTAGATAAAACAATAAATCTTCACTATTTTTTTGCTCTAAAGATTAAAATCAGTAATTTAAGACTAAATAATTATAATTTGAAAATGTTTATTTTCTAGAAAAGGTAATCAATCTAAATCTTATTTGAACGTCTTAACTTAGGCTTAGTTAAAGGTTGACAGATTTTCTCATTTAAATTTGGTTTTTTATAAATTAAATAATTACAATATTTTAAAAAAAATCATTTTAATTACTATACCTATCCATTTCAATTTTGATAAGAAATTTAAAATTTGTGAATTTGGTGAATTTATTTATTATTCGACTTTGCATCGAATGCTTTAAAAATATATAAATGCATAAGTAAATAAATAAAATAAAAAGAAGTATCTAAACAATGATAAAGGGAACAAAACATCATATAACTTTTTGCATTAAAATTTATCACTTGAGTGAATCATGTTTAACTAACATTTCCCATGTTTGATATTAAATTTCTTTTACATAAAATTCTTCAAGATCTCAATGAGTTGATGCCAAATTGAATTGAATTAAGTACTAATTTAAATGAATTTGATTTATTTGACTTATTTCTAGCTTCTGCTCACTTCTTTTTAGCATCTTCTGATTCAACTAGGCCATACATCTCTAAGGAAATTCTAAAATTCTGTAAATATCAATTTTTGAGGTAAGATTTAAAATGTAGGATTGAAAAGTTTAGATTTTAGTAGAAAAAGTGCTACTGCAAATTTAAGATCAACAATTAACTTTAATAGAAACAGAGCACTTTTATAATTAATATCTATTTTACCTGTTTATGCTTATTTTAAAAAGTATTTTGTCAGTATGGATTCAAGTATGACATAGAAACAAAATCTGCTGCACTTTTCGAAGTGTAATTAGGAGATGTATCAAAGAAAACGTGATGTCCTTTATTTCATGCTGTCTATGACTTTATATCTAATAAACTATTGTTTTTACAAAATCACGTTAAATTTGGTCTCTTAAACTGGGTATTAACTCTTTTATTTTCGTTAAGAGCGATTATTTTAAATAAATAAGATTTACAGATTTTTACACAATTTCTAAGGCTCATATAGTAAAAAAATTAATAAAATTATTAAATATTAATGGGTAAAAAAATTTTGAAAACAAATATTTAATTTATTCAGCAATGTTTATATACTGCCTTCATTTGAAAAATATTTTCAATATATATTAAATCTTTACTGAATAAAAATCTTAAAAATTAACTTTCTTCTAAATTTGTTTTTAGGTTACTAAATTAAATGAGCATTTTTTTAAAAAAAATTATCCGAGCTGTTATCTAACTCCTTTTTTATTTTTATATATCTTTTTTTCTCGCTGCCTTCTTTAATTATTATATTTTTCATCTCATGATTTATTTGGATTTGTTATGTAGTACATTTGTTGTACCTTCGGGCCTTGTGTGGTATTCCTTGGTGCACAGGGAAATATTTTTGTTTTCCCAAATAAAAAATTTAAATGAGTAACATCTTAAATAATTCGGTTAATACAAGATGAGATAAACATTGGTGTTATTCTCTCAGTTCCGTAGAAGTAGAAAGTATTTAAGATAATTCTATTCTAAAATAAACAAAAATCTATAGTTAAAGGAATAAATTAGAAATTTTCATGGAAATGTAGAAAATTGAATCGAATTTCTCCCTTGAAACTATTATTTTAGGAACATGAAAGTTAATATTTTACTTAGCAATGTCAATAAACTTGTTTGAAAAATAGAAAATAAATTAAGATGAATTACCTCTAAATATTTGTTTATATTGAAAAGGAATCTTATAGAAAAAATCTACAAAAATAATACAGGAATCAAAATGTGCATCATATGATAGAAAAATTTATGTATATTTAATGTTCATACATGCAATAATTTCTATAAATTCATTTATACTATTATATGAAAAATATTAAAATACTTATAAAAAATTTAACAAAACAAGCTACGTGTCCCCTACAAAATAAGTGCAAATTTTCCAACATATTTCTCAATGTATAAAAATCCTTATAAATATAAAAGTGTAATAAATATCCTTATAAATATAAAAGTGTAATAAATATCCTTATAAATATAAAAGTGTAATAAATATCCTTATAAATATAAAAGTGTAATAAATATCCTTATAAATATAAAAGTGTAATAAATATCCTTATAAATATAAAAGTGTAATAAATATCCTTATAAATATAAAAGTGAAATAAAAATCCTTATAAATATAAAAGTGTAATAAATATCCTTATAAATATAAAAGTGTAATAAATATCCTTATAAATATAAAAGTGTAATAAATATCCTTATAAATATAAAAGTGTAATAAATATCCTTATAAATATAAAAGTGTAATAAATATCCTTATAAATATAAAAGTGTAATAAATATCCTTATAAATATAAAAGTGTAATAAATATCCTTATAAATATAAAAGTGTAATAAATATCCTTATAAATATAAAAGTGTAATAAATATATGTAAAATACATCGCAAAAGATGATACATAATGCAGTTATGTACGACAATAAAGATTCTTCATCAAAAAATACCCTATATTCAAACATTTAAAAAATAAGGAACCTCAAAATTAAAAAAAACTTTCTTCCAATGAATTTTTCATTTTTAGTTTATCCATGTAACAAAGCTATAAGATTGATTAATTCAAAAGGCTAAAAGAGAATGTCTTGCTTAATGTGATTAACAAATGTAGCATTTACTGCCATATTTGAATATATAATAGACACAAAATTTTGTAACTAGACACAAAATTTTGTAAACCAAAAATAAGAACATGCTTAGAACACACACACATACATATGTATTTATATATATATATATATATATATATATATATATATATATATATATAAAAAAAATCATCTAGTTTCCAGCGTTGAAAGTATACTTTTTAAGAATTCATTTAAGCTGGCGTTATTTCAGATTTCCTTTTCCTCCGTTTTCAACACCTTTTTATTTCTTAGTGAAAATCGGCTTATGGAAATAAATTGATACAAATAAAGCCTGAAAGTAGTTGTATGGGATATAAGGCAAAGATGAAATAACCATTAATATAAATAATGGATGAAGCTTCAGAAGACCGTTAGCCATTTTCGCTGGTGAAACCACGGTGTGATAAAATTTAATATTTGAATGCGGACGGAATCGGAATTTGATGATTCTCTAAATCGCTCGGAAAAGTAGCTTATTATTCTACCTTTCGACAAATATCGTTGCTCAATTTAAAGCATTAATCACGAAGAGAACAATACATACATACAAACTCATGATTTATTCGAGTTAACTGTTTTCTCTCGGCCTGAACTCTGGAAAAGGGGGGGGGGTTCGAAGAAACAAGTCACGAAATATCTGAGCATCACGAAATAGTTCGCTTCTATGGGGAATATACGATGACAAATGCATTGTTATCTTCTAATTGGGATTAATAAAATTATCGAAACATATTCCCTTAATATTTAGATTGGGGATATTTGCATTTCTTAACATATATTAAAATATTGGTAGATAATTGTGCCAAAAAATTACATATTTAATTTAGTTAGTTTGTTGCAATATTTTGGCTATCGATTTCTATCGATTTATAACTATTAGCAAATACAAAAACATTCAATTTGGAATTACAGTCAAACGAAGATTTCACCCTTTTCTTCAAGCCATTCTACATAAGCAGACAAACGTTAGACTATAGAAAGCATTGAATGTGCGAAACTTTTCTCACCGGGATTGTCTTTAATTTAGAACAAGGTATAACTCAACCTCAAAAACGAAGCTTTTTGTTAATAGGCTACCTGCTTCACTTTCAGATTTATAAATGTTGTACTAAACACATAATAAAATGAAATCAAATGACTTTATTACCATATTTTTTCAGCAAACTATTTCTGTTTACAGAACCTAACCAAATTAAAATCTGTGGCACAATAACCCATGTCGACCAAGGATTACAGTGCCCATTTTTTCTGACTGAGTGGCCATGGGGTGCAGGGAATATGCCCCAATTATCTGCTCATCCTAATGCAAAAAATCCCAGTGCTTAGCTTAGCACCCAATCTTTCTTGGTATTTAGTTTATCGATCCACTGAAGGGACGAAAAGTTGAGTCCACCTTGCCCAACCCATGGATCGAATCTCGGATTGTGCTTTGAGAGCAGAGCCTCTAAGCATAAAAAATACATGAGGCTAAAAAGAAAAGAATGAGTTAATTAAAATACTTCTTGTAATTTTGAAAAAATGTAGAGGTTTATTCTGGGACTTGATGAGAAGTTTTGTAGAATAAAACAGACTACATTAGACAAGTCATGGACACAGAAATCTCCGCAGACACTCCGTTGTGCTGTTCAGGATAGCTATGTAGGGACTATGGGTTCTTAAATAAAACAGGTGAGCTCATTTTTGACAAAACGTATATTTTCATAAATGTCTGAGTCCGGATCTATCGAGTTATAAGCTTCAAATGTCATAATTTTTCAATGTTTCGTTACTATATTATTTGTATGTTTCAAATCTTCTAGATTATTTGGTATCCTACAGGCTGATTTTTGAAACTATTCGAGGTTTACAAGGGATAAGTTAGCCTAGGATAAGTTGTATGTGTGACTTTTGCCACTTGATTAATTTATCAAATCTAACTTTTTCATTAACTTAATCTTTTCATGATCTGAATTTTGGTGTGTTTTAGAAAATTTTCAATTTTAAAATATGTAATTACAACATAGCATATTAAATTGCATATAGAATCATCTATTTTAAATATTAAGGTAGATACAATTAACTTTAAAAGTGGGAAAAAAAGTTTACGAAAATTGTATCTTGTTTTACTTAATAATCCCAAATTTATTTTCTTACTTCGACAATAACTATAACTCCGTAGATATAGACATCATTTGTCTATGTCAGTGGGTCCATCAATTATTCATTATCTATATATTTTTCTTTGTATAAATTCTGGTTCTTACATCTTGTACAAGCTGATTGACATGTTTTAACCATATTTTCGGCTGTTTATTTTTAAACTTGACTTTTGGTAACACATTCGAATTCCTCATAATTTTTCTAGTATAGTAAAATAATAAAGTCCATATCTCTAATTTCTTTCTCGACATTTAAACACACTATTAAGTAAAGAAAATTTTAAGTTTTGATTTGCACAGAACCTGTTAAAATAACTGTATTTCATTGACTCTACAGTTTTTAGGAAAACATTTCATACATGTACCACTTATGCCTCATTTTGTGCTTAAGTGTTGAATAGATTGGAGCAAATAGTTTACAAACCATTTCAGTTATTCAAGCCAGATGTAGGAATTTAACTCATGACTAATTAAATATACAGTACCAGTGTTATTTGTTTAACTATCAGCTTGACTATTAAATTAAGTAGATAATGTTTCACTCAACTGAATTCTTTCAGGCGCAAAACATTATTTTGCTCATTTCAAGCAGAGAAGTTTCAAGAAAATTAACGTATATTATTGAAAATAGTGAACATAAATTAAAAGCTTTTATAATGATCTTGAGTACTGAAAGATGTTTCAGATGAAAGACATCATATTTTTCATCATAAATAATCTTTGAATGAGCATAAAATTTACGTCAGTAAAAATTAATTTTGACGTTTTGTTTGAATCCTTCATTAAAAATAGAGGTTTGGGACTTTTTTCTATTTCCTTAAAAATAATTATTAATTTTATATTTTATATACTAAATATTTCAATTGTCAAAATACTCTCGTGTCCATAAATTAAGGATAATTCATATTTGCTGTAATAAAGATTCAGTTTAAAAACAAAGGTTACATACACATAAAACCATTTATAAGATAAAAAAAAAGCATGTATTGTATTCAATATGTAAGGTTTTTGATAAAGCAGTATGTAAGGTTTTTGATAAAGCAGTATGTAAGGTTTTTGATAAAGCAGTATGTAAGGTTTTTGATAAAGCAGTATGTAAGGTTTTTGATAAAGCAGTATGTAAGGTTTTTGATAAAGCAGTATGTAAGGTTTTTGATGACTAATAAATTATATGATTTTCATGTATTGTTGCAACACAGATCGTAAAACATTTATCTGTGCAAAGTAATACGTTTTTGAGGTACCTTGATAAAACTTGCGTAATTTAAAAAGCAAATTTGAATATTAACTTAGGATATAAAAGCTGTGAGAGGCTGGTTCGTGGTTTTAAACTAAACATAAAAAACTTGTCTCGTAATCCAGAAAAATTTCACCCTGAATGCGCAAACCTGCATTACTGAAAAGATGATTTTAAATTATGTCATTTTGGTGATGATAAGACACTAATATTCTTCTTATGAAACTGTACCTTGATCTAGATTGAATGTTTATTTTGAACTCAATGTAAAATATCACATTTACCATTGTGATGGTGCCTACATGTTTCTCTCGTCAAGCGAGTCACCACCGGCAGTAAGTTGCCATCACTGAGACACTACTATAAATCATATCACCAATATCGTTGTCAACCACTAATGCACAGTCTGCCTCAAACAATGCACAGTCTACTACTACTCATGATAGAAAATTAGTTGGAATAGCAGATCTGATACGATTCTGCGTCAGTTTCTTTTCACAGTAATTGCACAAATACCGATTACCTGTTATTTCTGTAATTTGGAGATGATCCATAATACAAAAGACCGGTACTTACTACTAGTTCCATTCTTTCGTAAATAATTTATTAAAGCATTAAAATGATATTCGACTTAAAACTGAGTACTCTGAAGGCTACCATCCGAATACATCTACATTCCAAGTGCCCGATGTTTCTGTCTCGTTAGCATATATGCGTCTTTTGTATCATAGCTATTTCGTTAATTGATGATTTTCCCTAGCTTGTTTTTGTACATGTTTGAAGAAATAAGATGGTGTTAAAAACACGATAGACCAACTAGAAATAAACCAATATCGCTAACAGTAGAGCGCCAAATTGGCGATCATTTGAGGGGCACCCTAAAGTACAGATCACTCCATTATGGTATAGTGTGACTTAAAAGAATTTTTGAAACTACACTGCTTTTCTGACATCAGTTTTTTATATCTCACACACTTTCATTATTACAATATAATGTTAGAACCCCATTTGGAAGTTTCCTGTAACTTATAATGCAAGTATGTTATTCTAGAAATTATATTTGATGATAATCCAGATGGGTGTCTTATTTTAGAATACAGTATCCATATGCTTCTAAATTATTGTTAGTTTAAGAGTATATATTGCATTTTAAAAAATATTTGTTTTATATTGAGCATTTTGTAATTTAAAGGCTTTGTTAAAACACTTCTTATAAAATTTTTAAGTCTGATTCGTATTTTAATAACTGATACTCATTATTAGAATTTATATTTAATTGAAAACTAATAAATGGTTAGATTTATTGTGTATAATATTAACAATCTTTGAGTTAAAAATTTATTTTAGTCAGCTTAAAATACCTCGGAGTTATCTACTAGAAATAAGGAACTTTTGAACAAACATACCAATTACAGAGAAAAATATTAACAACTTATTAAAATTAAATATTATACAACACCTCGTCCAGTGAAATTAATTTCAGAAATAAAACATACACTTAATACTTTTTAAATTAAATTTTATGAGTTTTAGTACTAATAAATTATAATAATAATCAAATATATATAAAACTTATCTGATACAGTTTTAAATATAATAAATCACCATTATATAATACCGGTATCAAAATTAAAAATAATTTAATATTATATTGATAGAAATTATACGAGCTAAGTAATACTGACCTAATTATCGGTAAAAATTTGATAATGAAGATAATTTTTACCTAAGGATATATACTGAGAACTAAATATCTAGTTATTGTCAATGGCATTTATACACAATAAGGCAAATATTAATCTTGATAAATTATTAAAAATCAAAAATTCTTTAAATCAATAATTTCTCAGCCTATTTTAACAATATCGCAATTTACTAAGAAAACACATAACTCATCTTTAATAATTTAAATTTTTCGAGTTTCTGCAAGCTGTGTTGCCACATAACTACAAAAATATAAAAGTTTCTAAATTATAAATTTCAAACGATATTTCTTCATTAAAAAAATGCACAAGAAAGAGGCGAATCAAGGCATTAATAATCCTTGTTAACTATTTTAAATATATTCACAGAGTTTAAAGATAAAAAAAATGAAAAAAACTGACGTAAAAATATACAGGATGCTAGCATGTAAGCTTCACTAGACTGATTAAATTATAGTTTTTTTTTTTTTTTTTTAACGGCAAGTAAAAACGGTTAACTGTAAAAAAAAAATTTCTAAGTTTATGTTCGTAAACAAACCAGATGCTTTTTTTTCAATTTTAATTTTCGCCTTAAAGATAAAACAGTGCTCTTTTATTCATTAAGAATATCGCCAAACACTGGATAAAAAAAGGCAGAATTTAAGAAACCATTTCATGAAAAATTCATAATTTAATCTCGTTATGCGTTTTAAAAAATTAGTAACACTAGAGGCATATGGCTAATTACTGAATCATGGTTTCCAAAAAGAAAAAAAAACTTTTTTTCCAAGTTCCGTCATTTTTCCTTCATATATTTGATGAGGATGAAAATTTTTCTTCATTTTGAAGAAAATTAGCAATCGTTCGCAAATGCAGATTTATTTTCTTTAAAATCTCGGGAGTCAATTTGTATGTTAAGAAATCCGGCTTTGTTATTTGATTTTGTGGAAGTTCGCAATTAAAGACCATTTTTCTTGATTAGTTTAGTGGGACTTAAGAGAAAGCATTTTTCAGCTGCAAGGTAACTCTTTTTTTTTTTTCTCTCTTTTAGTGTAACTGAAATATCACACTCAAAATTTAAACAACGTTACTTTTAAATTTTTAATTTACATTATATGCTTCTTGCAATCTTTTAACTTAATGTTTGATAATTCCTTACATCCATTAAAAGCTTATTTTTTAGCTTACTTGACAACATAGCAAATGTCTCAAGCACAAGAATTAGAATCTTCTTTAATTTTATCAAAGATAAATCAAGTTTAAATAGATATTTTTGATAATGAGATAAAATATTTAATTTAGAATATTTGTTTTTTTAAAATAGGAGGGAAAACGTCCTAAAATGCATTTTCAAATATGAAATATCTTAAAATTGATATTTAAATTTCTTAAGCATAATTTTAATAAAACAAAAAAAAAACTAAAAGTTAACTTTTTAAGTAAAAAAATTTTAAACACTTACCTGATTTTAATTAAAAAAGTACTTATGATTCGTAAATTTAAGATTTTTTTATAATTCAATTCATTGGATAAATAGGCAAAAACTCTTGAAGGAACTTTGATATTATTGAACAACTTGATTAAGTGGAAAAGAAGGAAAATATAAGAAAATAAATAAATGCAGATAAAAATAAAAAATAGTAACTTAAAGTATGATAAAAAAATGATTAAAAAAATATTTATGTACTATACATATCTTTATATTCTAATAAAATTACATAAAATTAAATTAGGCCTGTAAAAAATTATATAACATTAAATTTAACTGTAAAATTCTAATGAATATTTCTTAATTTTTATCATTATATTAGTAATAATAAATTTTCGTAGCATACTTTTAAATAATTTATATAAAATAGCAAGTTCCTTAATTAATGAGTGTATGAATCCCTGCTAAAATGAAACTATTCTCTGAATTTACTGCGCTTATATTAAATATGCTTTGATAAACTGGTTCAGTTTGACAATTTTTACTTTACACGATTTACAAAATTCATGATACGATGCTCTTTATAGTGTAATGCATCTTATTAAGAGCCTTAATAACCTAGAAGATAATTAGATACAAGCATGTAAATCATAACAACTGATAAATTTATTAATTATTGGGTTGTTCGGAAAGTCATTTCGTTTTTCATGAAATGAAAAACGTGCAACAAATAAATATTGTATTGCATTGCGTATTGTTCATTCTAGTCTAATAGCTTTTACCATCTTTTGGTAGCAGCAGCACGATTTCACACTCATAAAGTGGTTGGATTTTACTAGCAAAAAGCTGATCAATGTAGGAAAAACGAAATTACTTTCTGAACAACCCCAATACTTGTAAATCAAATTTTTAAATTTATGTTGTCATAATCTGTAACTCCACCATGCAAATGAAATTATTATTGAAAGAAAGAATTTTTTTAATCATTTAGAAAAAATGTCTGAAAAAGAATGCACGTAATTATTAAATCGTCAAGCATCTCTCGCACGTTAAATGTACTTAACAATCATCAAAGTGCGATTCCCCATAAAATTTTGCATAACAAAGTTGTATAACTTTTCCATATAACAAAGTTGCAAAACTTTTCCTTACTTAAAACACTAAACATTTTAAATTTGAAAAGGCATTTGGAAATAAACTACTATGAAATTATGGCTCCCTTTAAAATATCTTCTTCATAATTCATAATATTAAATGTGGACACCTTAAAGTATGGAGGAATACATTAATTCTTTTACTGTCCATTAAATTTTCCATCAGCAAACTATTTTGTATCGTATGTTTCATTACAGATCATAAAACTGAATTCCTGCCATTGTAAGCGTCATAAATTTTCAAGGATTTCATTTCTCTAGCTTTATGTCAACATCCTCCTATATACTTCTATTGCCACTATTTTTCAAGAGGATTATCATGTGAATTAGTCATGATCATAACAATAATAACATCGTTAAGCATCACTCGATATTTTAGCTCATCTTAAACATGAAGGAGAACATTATTTATGTTGGAAATGTCTTTGCAAAATACTTTAAGACAAAGATGTTTGACATATCTTGAGTTTCAGTCCACTTCATAACAGTGCTCTCAGCTCAATATATTCTATATCCAATGATGTACTTCTTAAAAAAGATAACTGTAAAATAAATAAAATAACTTACAATTATATAAAAATAATGTGCTTGTTAAAAATAACTGTACAATTAACTCTGTCAATTATATTTTAAGTTTCTATGAGTTTTTCATCATATTACTGAGATAGAGATGTTAAAAACCTTATAACAAAGTTAATGAACGTCATTCTAGCGCAAATATTAAATAACATTCTCTCCTAGTCATCAAGAATAAATTAATAGAAATTAACCTAGTGGATTTAATGTAATATATAAAAATTATGACTATGGAAGTGATATAAAGTAAAATTTTAACAATATACAAACAAATTTGTGGTAAATCATTGAAAACATAATTGCTTGTATCAGTTCCTTAACATGCAAAATTGAATGATTGTAACTGTTCATTGTTTAGTATAATTGATTCTTCTCTTATTAATAAATGATTCATACGAGAATGAACGGTTCCAATAATTGTTTAAAATCTGTTTCTTTATTATCACTTGATAATATGTAAAGAGTTTCTTTCTTATCACTTGATAATATGTAATTTATTACGAAATACCATGAAAAAATAATGTAAAATATCCCTATTAGACGAACGTGGCTTGCACACAATAACAACATTTAAACTATCAACATAAATTCTGTAATGTTCTTTCCCAATATCAACATTTAAAATATCAACATGAACTCAAGGTACAGTTGGAAATGCTTATGTAAATTCCTAAAAGCATAATACAGAATTAAGAGTTGATGACAAAATATCGAGTAAAGAAAATATTTCCCCCAAATCTTCGCAATCGTATCAATAAATTATAAAGTATTTCTATGGAATTAAAGCAGAGAATTTACCAGTAATAGTTTTCCGGTAAAAAGTATCTTTGATTTTCTGGCGATTTTTTATACCAAGATTTGACTAACAAGATAGCCCCTACGCAAAAGCTAAACTGAGATTAATTCAATTTTATCGCCAAATTTTTTTCTCTAAACCAAGGGATACACAATTCTACACCAAATCCAAATTCTCTTTAATGAGTCTATATATTGCATCATAAAGTACTTGCTAAAATTTTATGCAATTATGCTGATAAACAATGTTGCTACCATTTGCTTACACAATATATTTTTATCATTAAAATCAAAATTGTTCATTTGAATTCTCACAATTGTAAACTATAAAATGTGGTGTTCAGCCAATCAATATTCACGTGTTACGTTATCTAAACTATATGAATATATAGATATTTCTTCTTCATAAAGTGTTTAATGAAAAATAAGCAAGAGCACAGAGTTTCTGCAGCTTAAGTTTCATTTTAATATAATCGTGAAAGGAAAAACCTGATTATTTTTGTATTTACAAAAAATCCACGAAATTAATATTCACCAAAAAAGTTTCAAATTCCCTTGAGAAAAGAGAATGCAGCTATAAGGCAATATTGTAAAATAAAGAGAAATACAAGGATATATACAAAATAAGGATAAAATTAATAGTTATTACAAAGCTATGTATTTCTCTCTTTTTGTAGTATCATAATAAACTTAGAAGAATTAACTACGAAATCTATTAATATATATTTGTTAAATATCTTTAATAGTATTATAAAAGCTATTATTGTGACCTCAAAAACATGATTTATTTGGTATTCGAAAAATGTATCAAAATTTGTGTCATTTTTAAAAACTCCTTAAAGGTTTCAAAACTTATTCATTATGTCATATTTCGATTAACATTATTTTTTAAAAAAAGCCATTTCTCATTATAGTAAACAATTTAAACAAGTTTTTGCTTAAAAAAATTTTTTTTAACCTCACGATTTACAGATTTCCTTTTAAGATCATTCCAGAAAAGCAGTCAACAGAATTTCTTGATACTTAATTTATTATACCACACCAGAATTTATGGATAAGTAATTTTTTACAGAAAGGTTACAACTAAACCCCAAGGCTAAAGATCCAAGGAAGATAAATCAGATGAATTGTGAACTAGTTTAATAAATTCATTTAATAAACTAGTTTTTGAATGATTCCAAAGATGATAAATGTTGAAACGATTAATCAAATTTTAAAAAAAATATTATTAATATATTAAAATTGAAACATTCGCGTTACTTTTATCACAAGTAATCTCAAAATATTTATCGGATTAACACAACTTCGACAAACAACTTTCAAATAATACAAAATGAATGCCAATTTATTAAAAGCTTAAATATTTTAAGCTTAATTTAAAGAAGAGAGAAATTTAATTCTTTCCAACAATTGAAATTTCAAACGTGACGATTCAACATTTTTAAAACAAAAACCATAACAACATATGTAATAGATGTTGGAAATATCTAGGGATACATTGTCTTAAGACTATGAGTATGGCTATTTAAAAATTTTGATAAATTTAAAATACATGCATATTTAAATAATAATTCGGTCTAATGTAAATGTAAATGTACAATGTACAATGTAAATTTCTCAGCAATTTAAATTTATAAAACATTTTCAGAATTTTAGAACAATTCTTCTTAAATAATGTCATTAAATTATTTTAGATATTATATATATATATATATATATATATATATATATATATATATATATATATATATATATATATATATATATATATATATATATATATATATATATATATATTAAATTATGAAAAATTAACCTGAAGCAAATTGATAAAAATATTACAGATATTAAAAATTCTTAGAAACTTTCTGAGTATTATAAATATCACTTATCGACTGTTGATAGATATACTCATTAATAAACTTAATTTTTCGTATTGTAATTATTTTAAAGAAAGAAGAAGAATTGTTTAAATTATTTTAATTAAAAAATTTGGAAGAACTTTATAAAATTTCTAACCACAGTTCATAGTTACTTTTATGAAATTAAAATTTTAAAAAAGTCATGTTTTTTCCCAATGAAACTCTCATTATTTTTTTTTACTATTACCAAACTGCCTTTATACTAATAAAAATATTATTCCAAAATTTTGATTATAAAATTTACAGTTAAAATTAAAAAGCATTAAAATTAAATATATATATATATATATATATATATATATATATATATATATATATATATATATATATATATATATATATATATATATATATATATTTAATTTTAATGCTTTTTAATTTTAACTGTAAATTTTATAACTGTATATTAACTATATTGCTTAGAATTTCCTAGAAAAGCTTTTAACAAAAATACTATATGACGATGAGATAAAATATGACTAAATTTCAAACTGATGATTTACAAGCACACATGATAACTAAACGTCGATACATTAAAAATCCTTATGCAAAATATTCAAATATTCAAAATATTCAAAGATGGATAAGAAATCACTAATTTAAATAATCGTTTGGCAAATAGAAAAAGAAGGATTAACATAATAATGAAATGCAATTTTCTCAACTAAATCATTGCGAAGTATTATGTATATGACCATACTGCATAGACCCTTAACGGTAATCTTTTTGGAGGCCTTTTAGACCCTGCATTGCCTATTCTTTTTCAGAAATACGTTGCCTCTTGAAAGAAAGTCCTATTTCTAAATCGCAAGTCAAAAAATTACCAATTTTTCCATAAGCAAAAGCTAGTATGTATGCTTAGAGTAAAAATTTAAAAACCATTTTTTCTTGTACAATAGAGACTAGAATTAAATTTTGTACTTTCGATTCAGAAATAAGTAATTCTATCATCAACAGAAGATTTCTTAAGTATATATTTGATGACGTTTGATGGTTTGTTTAACAGATTAAAGTCGTTGTAGAACGTCTACCATCCTGGCCATTTTGACTTCTGTGAGGAATTTTGGAGTCGCATTCATGTATCGCGTACTCAGAAGACATAATCAACCACACTGACAAATATGCCAGCAAAAATCAGAAAGGAAATATATCTCTTTTCTGTTGTTCAAATGTTGACTGATTTTATATACATTCCTATCATTCAGAAGAAAATAGTCTTTGTTTTACCTTGTTCCGCTCTGCGAAATGAATATTAATAAAAAAAACATTGCGCTGTAATTTATCTTTGCAGTATTATAAACATCTAAATTAGATTAGAGTAGATTTAAAATCAACTTTATTTTTACCCTGAGCAATTCTTTTGTATCTTTATTGTTAGCATAATTTTTTTCTAACATTGAAACATAAATGAACATAAAGCAATAGAACGAATATTCGTTTCAATGATATTGAAAGAAATTAGAAACTTATTTGCTAAAAAGTGCCATAAATATATCATTTAAATATATTAAAGTCAACAAAGTTAAGCTAAGGTAAATATATCAATATGTATATTGGAACTTATATTTATGGCAAGTAAATTCTGTTACAATAATATTATGGAGGTAATGTTGTAAGATATTGGTGAATTTATTTTATAAGAAATATAAAAGAATTATCAGGAATATCTGATCCTTAATCTATTCTTGATTACAGAATATCGTAGGGTTACTACAAAAATCTAGAAATTGTTTTTTGAAAACTTCCCACATCTAAGCTAATTTTTTTTTAATCTTTCTAAGTTGAATGTTGTTTCACTAATATTTTTTGTATTTCAATATCGTGTCTTTATTTTAATTGTTCAATAATAATTTTAATATCTTAGTTTTTTATACATTATATTCAAAATAAATATTCGCGTTGCCTATTAATCTCATTTATGAAGTATAAATTATCCTCATTAAAGTTATCCCACATTGTTATGCATGTATAACAATGTATAATGTATGATGATAATGTTTTCCTATTGAAAAAACAACAGAAATCATATTTTAGGTAATGTTATAATGCCTCATTTATGGTTTCTTCAAATATATGACAAAATGTATTTTAAATGTTAGTAATAACAGTTAAAACTGGAGGAAACAGGACATTTTATATTATTCAGACATGGCTGGGTATAAAGCCACACGTGTCATATCATGTCTCGAGTGACGCAAGAACATGTCTTATGAGATAGTCATAGTCAATTGTTTCACAGCAAGGAAAAGAAGTTCTTTCCTGTTTTGGGGAGATACCGTGACATCTCTTCCTTCCTTTAGTTCCCCTACTGAATTCTAACGATTTCGAAAAAAAATGCTCCATAAAACTCTCCGAGACCAGGGGGCTGTAAAAGATAAAAAAAAAGGAAAGAAATCAAGATCAAAAACAATATTTTCCGGAGAACTCCCGTAAATCCGGTCGGAATATCCCAAAGTGAGAGGAGAGAGAAGGGGTAATCGAGAGGGAGAGAGAAAGAGAGAGTAAACAAACATTTTGTTCGAAACACGGCATCCGAAAACAACTCCACGAAGAACTTTAAAACTTTGCCCTTTTCAAAATAAAATAAAAAATATTCCGGGATCCGGAAAACTACTATCCGGTATTCGGGAGAGGGCTTGGATAATTTATGGTGGCGAAGGGGGCATCCGGTTTTTGTCTAACTTCGAATAATCGTCCAAATAAATCGTTCTTCCATCTCCAATGTTTCGTTAAAATAACGAAAGAGGAGGAGGTCCCTTGCTTCTTTTTCCGATCTCTGCCACGACTTCCCCTCCCCCCCAGGTTTTGTATTTATCATACGTGAAATGGCGCGCGCAGCCGATAAACTTATTGAGGCCATTAAAAAAACAAGCCTTTGTTTTTTTAATGTCTTTTTTCTGGTTTTCTCCTCCTGTTTTCGATCGCTTCGAAAGCATCTGCACTCAAAGCATCCATTACCTGAAATCGTATAATATTCGTGTCTTGTGGCTATTGGGGAAAGAATATACATTTAAAATACTTACATAAAGGTTATGAGTACGAAACATAAATTTCCATAAAATATATAATAACTGCAATTTTTATAGCAAGGCATAGTAAAGTAGATATTATAATAAAATAAAATCCAGAAAGTTTTCTTATTCTTATAATAAATGTGAAAAACGTTTTCTTCTGTTCCGTTTAATTTTATGAGAAGTGTGATTTTTAAATGCAGCACAGATTCCTTTCTTTTACATTTATATTCATGTAACTCGTATATTGAAAGATATAAGATGTTTTCTCTTGAAAACAAAATATTGTACTTCATATTTATATAACATTCACTTTTTCATATTACTTTTAACATATTTACTACATTCATCACTATTAAAAATACAGAAATATATTTTCTAATTAAGGGATATATTACTTAATATATATAGTAAGTGATTAGAATGGAAGTTTTAGTATGTGTTATGATACTGACATTTAATATTTCAAGAAATCTTCAAGTATTACTGATCCTAAGTAGAGTGAATGTGTTTTAGAAAACATATAAAATATTTAACACTATCTCGGATAGTTCTTTAAATGTTCATGAAAGAATATCAGTTTGTCTCCAACATTTATATAAAAGTCATTCGTTACTCTAATGATATTCGTCTTGCTGTAGAAATTGGATATTTTTAATAGCTTCATATGTAGAAAAAATAATGGTTACAAGATAAGTTCATTATGTTACTTAGTGGTATTTTCTCTTTCATCACTTCAGAGTTCATTTCGAAATCAAAACAAATTTACTCATACATCGATGCTACAGCAGATGAAATAATATAAGCAGCGGCATCAAAAGAGAAGTGGAAGCATTTATTCTAGAGTTTCCAAACACGACTATTTTCATAAATTGAACTACTGTTCAATCGAACACAGTTTTTTCTATGGTAATGAATCTAACTTTAGTATAAAATTTCACTAATTCTGACATTCTTTTAACTAAGAAATCTAATGATCAGTGCTTCTATCTTACCTTTCATGTAAAAGCTATGTCTAAAAACCAAATTTATTTAAGGATTTAATTGAATTACATTTTGGAGATAATTTTTTTTTAAACTTTATCAGTCATTTAAAAAAAATTTGGAAATCAGCAAAAGATTCTGAAAATATTGTAGCTTTTTGCATTCCTTTTGAATCTCTTATCAAAAAAATCAGCATTTATGTATTCATTGATATGTAAATTTCCTCAGCAAAAAGTATAATACATCACTGAAATAGTTAAAATGCCTTCATTGGCTTGTGGGATCGTGATGCAGCTTTTCTTATTTATTTGTATAAAGGAACGAGTTAGAGGATAAGTTCAACATTCTATATGCATTAATGTTTTTTAATGCTATAATTTATTATTTTTAATGCTATAATTATTTTTAATGCTATATTATCTTTCTATAATTATTTTTAACTTCTTGATTTTGATTATTTATTCATATTAATGATTATAGCAGATACATTTTCTTTTCATTCATTATCATCTTACAGGAATTTTAATAATAAAACATACATAATTATGGAGTTTTGATAAATAAATTTAATACAATTCCATCTGTAAAAAATAGCTGAGGTTAATTGCTTGAGTTCTATGCGACTGTATTTTACAGCAATTTTACTTTAAAATATAATGTATTATTTTTTTAAAAAAAAATTGCTTAAAAAAATAATTTATATTTAATTTATTTTTCTAAGCAAAATAATGGCATTTATTACAGATTCTAATAGCACTTAGAAAATGTTTGGCATGCAATTCTTGAGGGAAACAATATCCAGAGTAACCATTGAAAAGACCTCATCCTCTTATCTTACAACCGTGTCTAATCTGTAATAGAATAAATAGATCAGGTACATATTTGACTAAGGCTAAGTCCTATTTGTTCCAGTTGGATTCGAAATGCCTCAGGATTTTAATAGATCTTAGATGCTAAACTTACACAAATATTACATTCTACATTTGCATTAGAAATGGCATAATACAATTCTAGAATTGCTTTGTATGTGTTTTTTAATGAATATCATATTATTATCATATCTGATTGGAATATTTTATATTTTGTGATAAAATAAATTTCTGCATTTTAAGTCCTTATAAAGCCTTTTCTATTAAATTCCATCCGAAATATTTTTCAGTGTTGAGATAATTTTAAATCTCGTTAACATTATTATTTTATAATTAGTACCTTCTATTTTGAAATTTCAAATCCAATTAACACTATTATTTCATAATTACTATCTTTCATTCTGAAATTTTAAATCTAGTTAATATTATTTCATAATTACTGTCTTTCATTCTGAAATTTTAAATCTAGTTAGTATTTTTCATAATTCTGAAATTTTAAATCTAGTTAGCTTTATTTCATAATTAGTATTTTTCATTTTGGTAAAAAATATGAAACTCTAATATACGAAAAAATATTTATTTAAGATAAGTACATATAAGATTTTGAAATACAAATAATATAATATTTGAATTTGATATTCATGTACAAATTTAAAATATAATTAATGTTCAAATTTATCTTATTACTTTTTGAAATTTTTTAAATACTTAAATTAATATATAATTACGAACACATAACACTTTTAAGAATAGATAATTATATTTTATTAAGATAAATTTTTTATTATACCTTTGAAGAATTTTAATATTTCAGGTTAAACTTGATTTTCAAAATTAATAGGAAACCAAAATGCTTTCAAGCCATTTGTCTGATGGTGTAAGAAAATTAACTATTTAAATGCCAAATATATAGTTGAAAAATGCTGATAAATAGGATATGCATTCATTCGAAATAATCTTTCCTTCAAAATAAAAAGTAAAATAGTTCGATAATAAGTTCAATTTCAAAAATTAATCTTTTATAACTTTTTTTATATTTCCCTTGAAGTTATATAAATTCACTATTTAAAAGCTAATATAAAATTGAGATGGTTAAGATATAATTTTATTCTGTAATATGAAAAATAAGAAAAAGACAGAAGGTTAATTAAATCTTAAAAAGTTATGGCAAGAAAAGAGTAATCTCACAAAATATTTTAATATTTAATAAAATTTTACAACTCATGAACATAACATCGAATTAAAAAAAATGAAAAAAAGAGCTTAACTAAACAGCGTTCACTTTAAATCGCTATAGTTGGTAGATGAAATGAATAAGCATTATTGTTTCAGTTCAATTTCAAGTTTTCATGTTTGCAATAATTCAAAATCCACTTTATATTGTAAATCCCTGATGAGTTAGACCTGATATGCAAAAATTAACCGTATTTAACTAATAAATCAAGTTGAACTGAATAACTAAAATCTTTAACATATACGAAAAGCAAATGAATAAACAATATACCTCAGATAAACTGGATTTATATTCAAAATTTTGATCTTCCGATGATTAAAAACAAAATATTTGATGCATGTTTATATATTTAATGCACTGGGATTTGAATTATAGTTTACTTAATTTAATCTTCTGTTATAATATTTTAAACAAGTCAATAGATATCTTACATTATATTCACTGATTGTTTATAAGAGTTTAGAAGAAAGAATCAATCAGAAATATTATTTCTTTAATAAATTAAGATATAATATTTGCTTAATTTACAAATCCTTTAATCTATAGAAAACTTTTTAGATTTTTAAAATATGTAAATGCGTCAAATGAGAAAAACATTCATCGTAATGAGATGGCAATTTAAAAACAATTTGATTTCAGAGAGACATTTTTCTTTGCTTATATAAAATATTGCGCTTAAAAACGCATAGATTTAATCATGTATTTTTTATAAATTATAGATGCTAAAAAAATAAGCTTAGATTTTAAGAGATTGTTTAGAAAAAAAAGTATTGAAATATTTCTTAAAATTGCCTTGTTTTGTATTAGTGTTTTGTAAATTAATTATTACACAAAAATAGCGCTATGAACAAATTATTTAACTTTTAGGTATTAAATTTCGAAAATAATTTGATTTCCATGATAACACATGGTAAAACCGTTTACTTAAAGTTCAATTTAAAAGACCGGAACTGTAAAAAATGTTTATTTATTATATTTTATATTCTTTTATTTAACGAGAACACTGATTACAGTGCTTAATATAACAAAAGAACATACATTATACATTATTTAAAAATATAAATAAGTAGCATATTTATTATTTAAATTATAATTCATAATGTATTATTCCATTATTAAAAATAACACTTTACATATGTAGAAATATTCAGCGCTTTTATTTATCGAGAACTGATTACAGTGCTTAATATAACAAAAGAAATACATTATACATTATTTAAAAATATAAATAACTAACATAGTTATTATTTAAATTATAATTCATAATATATTGTTGTAAGGACAAAAATATCGCAAACGCCTAGCGTCTAATGCAAAATAAAGTAAGTAAGCAAAGAATATAATATATTATTAAATACAGATTACAACTGAAAGAAAAAATGTTAACAGTACATTTAATCTGGAATCTACAACAAAACTGTTATATTTTTTATTTACGGATTAAGGAATGAGTCAGCCTGACAATTAGCACAAGTAAAAAGCATAATTACATACTAACAATAGTAATAGTGAACAATAGTAATAGTGAAATGGTAATATACAATCTCTATAATTCTTAGCACATAAAACTGAAATATATTAAACTTTTTATAATTTAATTTTTATATTTTTATCCAGTAAACACAAAACTTCCACATATAATTGTAAAAAATAAATAGGTAACGTCCTTTCACAATTAGTTTTATGTAAGAATGCCAAATTTATAAAAACACAAAAATTGTTATCTCTTATATAAAATTAACGAATAAATATCAAATTGTTAGATAGGAAACCAAAAATCTTCCTCTTTTCTCTCTCAAAAAATTATTCATTTTAAATCTTGAGTGAACCAAAAGTTATATCTATATTCAAACTTTAAGTTTTCAATCTTTTGTAAAAATTGTGAGGTGGATATGGAATTATGCAAATGATTTTCTGGGAGAAAAGAAAATCTTCAAGTATACTCTGGAATCAAGATGAATGCTTATGAATGCGCTTACTTTTCTAAAGCGCTTTTCAATTTTCATTTGTCAAGTTTTGACGAAGACCTCATAAATTTTCATTAAATAAGGCAAGATTATTCAAAGAAATGAAAAGTTGAAACTAATGACGATAATTACAGGTCGTCTGAGTTTGGAGGAATATTCGAAATTAATGAATTTAAAGATGTCCCAAAATATTGAAATAAAATGTGCCCGCATTTGAAAAGTAGATTGATACTCTCAAAAAGAAATGAAGAATGTCTTTAAAGTAACGGTGTATAAACTAAACATTTTTCTGAATATTACTTATAAATGAGGCGTAAATAAGTGATAAAATTTAAATCTTGCTTGAAACAAACTTTAAAAGTTATTTTTGGATATCTTTAAAATTGAAAAAAGATTTTTCTGGTTTTCCAAAGCAAAAAGAAGAAAACTACTTTATGAATATAAAAATAACAGAATAATGTAAATAATTTTAACTATATGAAATAGACAAATATAAGGACATTTATATTTAATGTGATTTTTCTATAATTAAATTCCGTTACAGATTTTCCATTATGTTGCATTTAATTTTAAATAAAATTCTTGTCATTTAGAATACTTAGTAAGTAACACAATCAGACTATATACCAAAAAGTAATATTGAATCCCTTAAGGGATTTATACATAATTTTTTACTAACTTACTCTTTTAGCAATATTACTCTTATAGCAACATTCTGCAAAATTTATTTACTTTTTAATTTATATTTTTAAAATAAAATTAATTTTATTTTTAGTTTAAGGGGATTGAAAAAATGGTTAAGTCTTTTCACAAATCATTTATGATAAAATTTGTAGCTCAAAAAATTGATGGATATGTGAAAAGTAACAGTAAACTTAATAAATCAAGAATAATATTTTAGAAAACAGAAAATGAAACTATAGTTCTCGGAAAATAAATTTATCCAGAAGTATCATATTATTGCAAATTAGAAGTATTAATTAATTTGCAAATTAATCTCATTTAATGATTACCGTTAAATGTTTATTATTAATTATAGAAACTTCATATTTATTGATGGACGTTTACTTAAAATATATTATCATTGAGATTGAACAAAAATCTCCCAAAAATGGTAAATTAATTTATATAGATTCATTCATAAATAAATCTAGATTAATTCCTTAGTATAAAGAACAAAAATTATCAAAACTACAAATATTGTTTGTTAAACTTTAAAAAATGAATACACACATTTTATTCTATACATAAATATAAAAATACAATATTACTAACTCATGAAAATAATATTATTATGGATATTTCAAAAGAAGTTAAACTTTTTATCACTCTATAAGTTGTATAAATAATAAAGGGAATATTTTTAAATATTAAATTCTTTATCAATTGGCCCAGAACAGATTTTTGTGATTCCTCTTTTCTCGGGAGATCAATAGGCTTCAAAACAAATTCCTATATTTTATTATCATAATAAATAAAAATCCAAATTTATCCCTATATAGATAATACAAAAACAAAGGCAATAAACATCTTATATACAAATGTAAGCTTCTAAAAGTAAACAGCAGCAAGACAATGATTTTTCAAAAAAATTACGAAATTAATTAGGCATTTTAATTTATATTTTCACAAAAATACCATTTAATATTCGACATTATTTGTATTTACTTAGGCACAAATATTCGTGCTATTCCTTATTTGAGTTTATTTTTATTTCTTTAGCTGTCTTTTGTTTATATGAAAATGTTGTCAACCGTGAGGCCATTCAGTAGACAACGCCGTTTTAATTATATGGATCAACAAAGCCCAGATGCCATGGCGCTATCATGAACATTACTCAAAACAATGTCACGCGATGGGTAAGTCACTCATCTAGCTTATTGCTTATTTATATTCCGTGATCAACGGCAAACAAAAACTTTTCATTATTTTAAGTTGATCATCACATACTGGGAAAGAAAAACAAGCTTCAAATAATTTTGACGTGTGGGGAGGAGTTAAGAAACGAAACTCTTGACTCTAAATATGTAATTAAAATTTCTTGATGAGGAAAAGGGAGCTTTTTTTTAAAAAAATTAGTTTAACATTTGAATAATACATTAATGTAGTTATGAGATGGAAAAAACTTCATTTACCAAGTAGTCTAATAACTGCAATTAAGACACGAAAAGTCGTGAAGAGCAAAATAATGTGCCTCATAATTGAAACTAAAAGCCATGAATTTTGTTAGAAGGCATTCATTATTTATAGGTACTATGTAATAATTCAAGTAAAAATATAATAGCTCAAACACATATTAAAATTAATTTTAAGTAAAATTATAAGCCATTTTAATTTATTTTTGCTTTAAATTTTATGTTTGTTAGATTTAAAGTATACAAATTAATAGAGATGCATGATTTATATTTTTAAGTTAAATAGAATGTTAAATATGCTGTTGTGCATATTCTTCGATGAATCACTTTTTGAGAGAAAATTAACATTCTGTTATTTGCATTCATTTAAGAAAAATTAACATTCTGTTATTTTTCTTAAATGAATTAGTTTACCATAAATATATAATTAAAGATGGAATTATATACAATCAATTTAAACGTAATGTTATTATTAAGAAGCAAATATTGATTATTTACAATTATTAACGTATTTATAAAGATAATCTGGTAATTATTTTTCAAGTTTTTATTGAATTTGTTTGTATACCCTGGTTTAAATAAGCAAACTACGTTCAAACTATATTAACAAACTATGTTCATTGGGATTATAACTGTAGTAAAGCTAAAATTAAAAATCATTGTTGACAAAATAAATCTATAAAATATATGGGACATATTTTAAATTTGAAAAAATGCTCATTAACTTTGTAAAAAGTCTAAAAAATGATAATTTATAACCAAAAATATAACTTTATATGTTTCACTTGATTTCTAATATTTCCTATTATTTCATGAGTAAATATTTTTGAAAAACAAAATATAGATCCCAGTAATATTTATAATAAAATCCCAATAATTATATAATTTCTAATGGTTAATAATAAATGAAAACTTATATAAATTACTTGTGAATTATATGACACAATATCAGTAAAATCTGTAAGAAAAAGCAAAGGAGCGTCATAAACAATATGAAAATCTTTCAGAACATTCCTCATAAATAAAAATAATTGGTAGTTGTTTAAAAAAGAAGTAGCTAAATCCATAGTTTTAACAGAAGTTTAATCGGCAATTTATAAACTCTTAATACTTTTATTGACAGTTAAAAAATCCTTAATTTAACAAACAATTAGAAAGAGATCACTTTTTATTAAATAACGTTAGTAAAAATATCCAGAGATATAAAGATAGAAATCATAACTTGGCAGAAGTTTTTTTCATTGTCTCCTTATAAAATTTAGCTGTGCAATTTTCGTTCGGAAGTAAAGAATTTGGAAAATATTATGATATAATTTGTCAGAATAAACTGCTTGTGAATTATAGAAACTCATGAATCCGTTAAACACCAAAAAGCGTGAAGTGAATCTTATTAGTGTGACAAGGAATGTCGTTTCAAGTTTTTAAGATTTATTTCAAGAAACAATAAAAATCAGAAGAGTACATGGTTATTCATTTGGTACCACAAAAAGTGATGATTATTGTATCAAGTCAACAAGTTTTTGAAACAGAAATGACTGTGATACTCAACTGCAAAAACTGTTTCCTAGGCAGTTAGACAAAAGGCCTTAAGCCAAACGAATTAAAAAAAAACTGTAGTTGTTGTTACTAATGACACATGGACAGGCCAAGCTCGCTAAGTGATAGATAGCGAAATTAAGTCATAAGAGTATGTCTTTCATTTAATCAGAGCACCAAGAAGGTGAAAGTTTTCCATTTAAAGTAATTTGAACTTAAGTGCGCTGTCAAAATCCACTCAGCCAGTAGATTCTTGAAAAACAGAAGTCTAATCACTAAGTTTATTTTCTCTGCAAGAACCTTATTCTGACAAGAAAACCAGTTTTACAGGGTTTGACCTGGTAATTAATGCTTACAGCAAAAGGTGTTTCTCGCGATTAAAGAAATCAATATCATACTAAAATTTAAAATAACTTCACAAAAATAACTCCATTCTTAGGAAGCTGCTTAATCCCATTTAAAACGGAGACTCAATACGGAACGGCTTTTCAATAAAATAAATCAAAGAAGCGTAAATGAAACATATTTCGATATCACAATAAATACTAATCCTCTAGGAATCTAATTTGCAAGACTTAAATGTCGCTGCTTTCGGAAAATTCCACCGGCTTTTACAACGACACCCAATGAAATCTTGACTAAACGCTAAACCTAGAGCAAAATAAGCACACACCAACGCACCACCCCCTCAGAACCTTTTCCAATTGCAACGGACAATTTCTCTAGCAAATTCCCAGGGTTAGACATTTCCTCGCAAAATAATTGCTCCCATAAAATAATCCGACGGCCCTAACTTTCATCTGCTGAGAGACAAAGTCGGAGGAAATTCTAATTAACACTCAAGGCATTCTCTGGATCTCAGAATGTGACAACGATCGTTTTCAAGTCTTAAAAATGTACGCGAATCTTTTCCTCCGGCTTTTGCATTTAACTTCAATTACAGTTGCAGTTACTGTTGGAATCAAAACGCTAAAAGCAAGACATTTTTATGTTATTTTTGAGAATGTCAAAATGTAATATAAACTTGCTTGAATAAATATCAAATGCATATTTAAATGTACATATTTGCATGAACATTAATGTATGAATGTTTTGCAACATATAAGCATATTTTCGTTGGAAATGACGTGTATGTATATATATATATACGTTATTTTCAAACGATATATATATAATATTCCCTGTTCATACTTTTATGATTTGATTTTATAGCGTAGGTGTTACATATTTGTTCGCTTGTTATTCTTTTTTTGTGCTACATCTTATTTTTCTTTGTAATTTCTGGGACGAGATTATTTTATTCTTTCGATAATTGTATACACAATTTTAAATTTTTTTCCTAATTCACTTGATTTGAAGAGATAAATCCCCAATCATTTTTATTTTCATGCCATTTCTCTTTTACAAAACCATTCTCATTTTTCTGTTTTTGATTTAAATTTTTGAACATTAATTTTATTCGTTTTGATATTAATATTTTTTTATTCATTATTTTAACATTTTTAAATTTTCATTTTATGTATACATACTATATATTCAATCTATATGTAATGTAAATTCACGCACACATTATACACATTTACTTATATTTTTTTATTTTAATTTCTTTCCTTTCAGCTTATATTGCTGTAGGGGAAATGATAGAACTATGAGACTCTCAAAATGCAAAGGAAATTAATATTTTTATATTTCAGGTTTAAAGTTTTTATGATGAACAAAACACTGAAAAAAATATCCTAATGAAAATTAAATTTAACTTATGATAATTTATGTGCAAATATTAAGTCATAAAAAGTGTTTGAATTAATTTCTTTAAGGTTCTAAGCATTTTAGGATTACACACATGTTTATTATATTTATGATTTTACAAAGCAAAAAAGAAAAATTCTATGAATAAGATATTATTAAAAAGCAGATATTTCTTATTTTTAAAAAATTAATTTAAAATTTACCTAAAGTTAGGAATTTAATTCCAAATTACAAAGTTTTTCCACTTTAATTCATTTTGAAACTATCAAAATTCTGCAACAAATTGAGTATAATAATTAACTTTTATGAGGTTTTCTTTTATAATAATCAGATAGCTTAAAGCAATGTCCCATTTTTTATTTTCCACTAATGAATGACTGAAAATGCATATTAATTAGTGGTAAATGAAAACATTTAACGAAAAGAGAGTTGAAAATTTTGTTATTAAATAAGAAGTTTTGATTATTTAATGAGTAGTTTTAAAAGAGGTTTCTATTCAGAAACAAAATAATTTAAATTGTTTTCTGAAAAAGAGTTTTTAGTCTTAATTTCTATATAAGACATTCTTTCGGTTATGAGTTTACTTCGTTGAAGATAATAGTTAAAGAATTCGAAAACGTCAAAAAATGGATAAGAAATTTTAATAATTATCATGATTTTGGCGCTGCAATTATGTTCAACTAACCAAAATTACTCTAAGTAAAAATTATTATCATTATTAGCAAAATTTTTCAAAAGCTTATTTCAGATCTGACAATGCTGTTAATGTGAAATAGATTTGGCGATATTTTCCATTTTTAAAATATCAGCATTTTCTAAAATTAAAATAAACAATAAGTTCTTATCACCTAATACCTCAATCCAATTTCACTATAGCTCAAACCCATTTTTGCTTATAAATAAATTATTTTTTTATTATTAAATTATTATTATAGACAATATATTCCTATTATTAAAGGTTTATACTCTTATTATATTTATCAATTGCGTTTCAAAATAGTTTTATACAAAATAATATTTGAGATAGTACATTATTTAGTTAGTTTTAAATATTTATTATCTTTTTTTTGGCTTATATAGAAAAATCAGTTTTTTTAATCAAAAAAAAAATTAAAGCATAAAATATTGTGATTAAATATATTATTGAAACACAAAATATTATTTAAAAATTTTCAAATAAGAATTAATATATGAAATATAGTTTTATTTATATTATTTAAGTATTTCGCACTAAAATATTTGACTATCTGAAGTATTCACAAACTCTACTAATATACCCAATATCCCCCCAAATATCATCAAAAGTTTTATCAAACGTGAAACAAATACTGCAAAACACTTACTGCGAATTATTTGGTATAAACAATATAATATGTAGAATTAACATTTTTCAATTCAGCGATTAAGAATATTAGTCAAAATTAGCGTATAATTTAAAAGATAACCTTCAATTTATATAGGTTAAATTAAATATCCAAAATAGTGTCTTTATATAGAATGATTTATATATACAGAACTATATATTTTTTTTCAAATAAACATTGTTTTCTGTTACTCTATAATGCATACAACGATTTTAAAATATAAATATATTTCGATATATCAAAATAAATCGCTTTGCAGCTGAAGACTTTTGAAAGCATTTTATAATGTATAATGTAAATTGTTTTTCGAGAGGACTTTTCAAGAAGATTCAGTCATATTTACGTATCTCAAAAGTGAAAACCCCTTAAAATGCGAAAGTTATCAATATGACTGAAGAAAATGCTAGAAATGCATTATATTTTTCAAATAATGCATGTCTAAGTTCTAAGTTCTAAGGAATCTGAAGAACATACTCCTGCATCCCATCTAGAATCAGATTAGCTAGAATGCAGCTCACTAAATTAAATTTTATTTCTCTATTTTTCTGATAATTCCGTTCACAATGAATATGTTACCAGTAACAATATGAAATTATTTGAAGTTTCTAATGTATTTGCTATAATATTTCATTAGTAATTTCTAATATATATAAATAAAAATACGAACTGTAGTTTTGAAATAGTTTCGATATTTAAAGTGTAATTATGTATTTGAATTCACAACTCTTCGTCTTTGTAATTTATTTGCATTACTAATTTATATTTTTGCATTAAAAGATTGCAAATTAATAACATCTAATTTATCTATTCAAAATATTTGTTTCAAATTAAATTAAAAAAGATATACACACTCCATCTACGTAAATGAATATAATAAACTTCATTTCATCCATCAGTCGAATTGATAATTTATGGAGTAAGTCTTGTTTAGAAGCATTATTGAGTGGCCAATTGATTTTTATTTTTAAAAAAGCCATTTTACACTTTCCTTTCTATTAATAACTCTGGTATATTTCATGAAAAGACTAAAGATTTTTTATTGTTCTGTACCTATATAGACCAAAAAATGTCTTTTACTCAAATCACAAAGGAGGGAGGGGGAGATTTTATTTTATAACTTCTTTTCTTTACCAAGACTGTGAAACTAACCAGCATTTTCGAAATCTGCAAAGTATCTTCATGAAAGCGAAAAAAAAAAAAAAAAAAAGAAAAGAAAAAGAAAACAAGCCGAAGAAATGGTTTGGAACAAACTTTCATAAGCAAAGTAACACGTAACCGAAAAGTGTCCAAGTAACAGAATCAAAAGTTTTACATAAAAATGGCATGGAAAAGGAGGAAGTAAAATGTAAAAAACAGTTACGAAGCGGAAGTGTCAGTACGGTGGCCGGGAGGTGGAGTGACTGCTCATGCAGAGAAATGCGAAGTTCCTTCGCAAACATCGCCACGAATTTTAAAGAACCAAAAAATCAATGCGATTGCTTCGCCGAAAGGGGGTGGAAGGAGTTTCGAGGAAAACGCTGATGGCCAATGGGAAGCAAGGAAAGGAAAACTCTCTCTCTTTCAAGAAAAATCGATGCCAATTTACCGGCGGCACGTCAAAAGGGCTACCCTGCGATTCACTGCCCTCCCCCCCCCTCTCAGCCCATCCATATGCATGGCGAGAGGAAAGGGATGGGCCTACGGAGAGTGAGAGATAGAGAAAAGGGGGGGGGCTGAATTAATTATAAAGAATGTTTTTAAAACATGGGCCCCGCGATGATTGAGCATCTCTCCCAATTACAGAATAAGCGTTAGTTAGGATAGGGGGTTCTTTGGTTGGGGTAGATCGCCGGAGTGGGGTAGAGTACGAGAAAAGGGGGTAGTTCGATCAGGAAAATGATGGGATGGTAAGAAAAAAAAATGTATTGGTTATGATGTGCGGTTGGAAGTATGAAAGGAAAAGATTCGATCGGACTTCTGTGTGTGGGGGTGGATGCAAGAGGAGAGGAGATTAACCTGATGCAGTTTCCGAAGAGGAAGAGAAAAAGAAGATACTCAGGATGATCGAACAGGTGTAGCCGTCGATTGAGGGAACGTCCTCGCGAATCTTTCCCTTAGAGTCATTTCTTATGTCTTTTTTTTTTTTCTCATTTATTCCCTCTTTAGTTCTTTTTCATCAAAAAATGGGAAAAGACATTTCCGAAAAGGAGATTTTTCAGGTAAACTATCGGTAAAATGAGAAAAGAGAATTTTTGGCAGCGGGAATAGAAAAGAAATTTTTTTTAAGAATGCTCGCTATGAATGTCTCAATGTTGCTGTTGTTGTTAGGGAAAACTCGTAAAAAAAATCCCGCTGTATCGATTCTTGTTTAAAATAAGTCTCAAACCTCAGCGTCATTGCTAACTGAAAGAATATTTAATTCCGGTGATTTCTCTCTATGAATTGTTACAGCTGTCGATAAATCTTTTGGAAGAAAATTCTATGGCTGATAAAATTGCCCCTCTTGAAAACCTGTCACACAATTTAATTTAACTATTTCATATTCAAGAAGAATATAATGGCGTTATCTTTTTTCAGAAACTCCGAATGCTGTAGATTAAACAACTAATGAAGCTCAATTTAAGCAAAGAAGCATCTAAATAGATTATTTCAGTTGTTGAACTGTTTGCAATCGCTTTAATTTTATTTGAATTTTCATAAATTTAAAATGTCAATAGAGATATTGTTTGAGTAATGAAACTTGAAGGAAACATTGATCGCAAAAATTGTTGGAATTTATTTTTGTTTTAAAAGGATTTGACAAAAATAAAATGCGAGAAGGTATTTCATTATGATATTCATAGGTACAAAAGTGAAGTATGAATTTTATTGTCTACCAAACGCGTTAAGACTGTGAGGAAGCTTTAAACGAATCGTATTTATTGAAAGCAAAGTATAAAAAGCAGATAACTTCCAGGAACTTTAAATAGGTAAGTGATAAAATGAAAACAAACGATTATATTTTTTATAACACCATAAAAATGCAAAAAAAACATCAAAACATCAACACTCTTTCAAAAAATAATGTAGAATTACTTGCCTTTTACTATTCAAAACCAGTTTTAAAATCAAACGCCGAATGGTAACAATGCATTTCTCTTCAAAGTAATTATCAATCATTTATATTTGTTAAAATAATTCAAGCCTTAAATTTGATTGATAAATCAAAGACACAAGATAATTTTAATTATCGCTTAGCATCAATTTTTTTCCAGGAAATATTTTACAATTATAAACAAAAAAATGAATATCTTTTTAGAAATGAAAAGTTGCAAACTTTTAAAAAAAAACCTTGCTCAGTATATACTTAGTAAAATATTATATTATTAATATTTCCCTGTGAAAAAACATCTATCAAAAAATAAACATCAATTCAAGAAACATTTAGGCCGGTAATCTTCTGTGGATGTATTTCGTTACCATATCTGATTCTCGAAAAATTTCTCACGGTTAAATCATAAAAAATCAAGAGAATGAAGACAACAAAATTCACAAGTCTAGACCCTATATTCTGCAGTAATTTCCAAATTGTTGGTTTTAAGTTTTAAGGAAAGTCTGTGAAGATAAAAATGACTAAGCAAAATCATTTGGTCACATATTTAAATTTAACTTTTAAGATGTTCCACTATTTTTAAATCATTTTTGTTATCCTTTTTTGTGTTAAAATGCGTTTATACATCAGTTTCTTAATAAAAAATTAAACTTTACTTCTTTTATAAAATATATTAAAAATAATAATAAACATAAATAGTTTTATTGATACTAAAATTAGAGAGGTAAAACTATTTTTAAATTTGAGAATCTGTAAAAATTACTACAAGGCAGAGTGATTGGCACTGCGCTCAACCCCCAACCTTAAGGGCCATTCTCCGGATATAATCCTCAAGTTCAGTGTTTCCGGTTCCGGAAGTTGGAGTGCCCAATTTTGCCTCTCTTGCGATATGCATGAGCTGCATTGGGACAACATTTCTACATTCATGAATTACATTTGCTTAATACCCAATCACCATTCATGATATTTTTTAAGCATTTGTTTGTGACGCATATAAAATATCAAAACAAATTTTAGACTTTTTCAGCAATAAATAGGTAAAGTAAAGAATTCATTTTAAAAATTAATTTTCATGTATTTTTAGAAAAACAAATTAATATACTGAGTAAGGATTGCATGAGTTTCTGTATTACAAAACTTTTTGAATGTATACTAATTTCTTAATATTTCTATCTATATTCTTTATAAATTGCTTTTTTATACTCATGTACATTCTATAATCAATTGTACTAAGTAATTATGATGAAGAAATTGTTAAATAAAAACAATTTCACTTTTAAATTTGTCTATACTATTTTATTACAACAATGAAATGCATGCAATAAAAATTGCTGCTTTATAGTGTCTAATTTTTATAACTAATTTCGAAAATTTCTAATTCATTTATAAATTTTACTAATTTTGTAAAAAATATATTTAAAATTAAATCAAGTAATTAAGTAAATTTAAAGTTAATACTTTCACTAAAAGAAGTTTTCAATTAAAATTTTACTTCTTAATTTATATTTAAGGATTAGTTATTTGATTAAAAATAAGTCTCTCTCAGAACATTTCTGAAGAAATTTAAATCTAAGAAAGTTCAAATAGGGTAAATGAAACATGATATAATGCAGTATATTTTAAAAATAAAATAGTAACTAAATCCTGGAAGATAAATTCTACTTTGAAATATTTTGAATTTTTAATAGTTATCACTTTCAGCTGATACTCCAGGTAATGTTTGTAATGTTGTCTTTATACATATTACATATATGAAATATAATTGAATAGCCATCAAAATAGTGACCTAAAGAGGATTGATAGCTAGAATTTTAAAGCTGTAGAACAATTTTGGTCTTCTGAAAATAATTTTGTTACACAAAAATTTACATTTTTTTTTTCATTTTTTCTATAATTTTAGTTTTGTCAATAAAAATCTCAGAAACTACTGAAAATTTAATCCTTAAAAATTCACATTACTTTTGATATTATTGGACATTAAAAAGTATAAGTTAAAATCAAGTTCTTAATATGATAATATAATAATTTTAAGAAAAAACAATTTGATAGCTAATTAATGACTTTTTAGTCAAATACATCGTTATATTAATATTAAAATTTAAAATTATCAACAATCGTTTCAGACAACATTCTAGATAAATTAAAGAATTCGTTTCAATATACATCACAAATATTACGGTAAAAAAAATTTCGTTCACATTTCACCTGTAACATTAAGTAACTTAAATACATAAATTTGTGTTGATAATTCAATAATAATCACGATTCCATGAAATTGAGAAGATTTTTTTTTTCAATAAAGAAACACATTCGGTCATTAAAAACAAGAAACTTTAAGCTATCAAGTATTTTTAAAAGGTTTTTATTATGTCTTAATGATGATATACTTACATCATCGTAGCCTGATAATATAAGTAGCCTAGTATCATGATGAATTGATGATCATGGCTTGCGCTCTTTTTCCGAGTAGCTCTTCTGTTTCCTTCCAATAAGCATTGGCGTGGTGATTCTGTCTCAATATCTTCTTAAAATTGATTGCGGATAGTATTTTTGGCATTCGGTTTCAATAATTCTCAAGTATACTCTGAGATGGGTCATCATCTTAAGTCATTTTAACAAACAATTCTCTTATATCTGATTTCGGCCATTGTTTAACGCTGAGCTTTTCACTTTCTGCAGTCATATCTATTAGTTACATACTCGGAAGTTTCAGGGTTTATACTTTTGCAATACGTGAATATGGACCATCATCTGAAAATTCTTCCAATAAGTTATTGAAGTTGGTAATAAAAATACCTTAAAATAAGTTTTGATTCTTAAGATCTTTAATTCGCAATATTAAAACAATTAGAAACCACCGAGGTCTATTCGATCCATTATTATTATATCCACTATGAGTGAGAATTTGAAACAAGAAAGACCGTCAGGAATGAGAATATGTTATAGATATGAGAAAGTACAATATTATTCAGCACTGTGTTACCTCCCGCGTGATTAAGTGTACCCATCATGACAGGAAAAAGATCTTCATTTGATGTACCATAAAGAAACTAAAGATTCAAACTTTCTGATTATAAATTATATATATATATATATATATATATATATATATATATATATATATATATATATATATATATATATATATATATATATATATATATATATATATATACATGATAAGTTTTTAAATCACTACATAACAAAGATTCCCAGTGTAGATATTATTAGAATATTAGAAACCTCAAGTGCTATTATTCTTATATATTCCATAGTCATAAAAACAGAGTGCTTAAGATTGGTTTTCAGATTGCATTTATTTTTATAACGAATTATTGTAAATATTTTATAGAAATAATCGAAAATTAAAGGCAGATTTACTGATAATACAAACATGAAAAATAAATGATAATTTCTGAAACTTTTATATACATATATATATATAACAAACTGTGATTTGTGAATTATTTCTTTCAGTATAAATGAGGAATAATTGTAACAAAGGTGATATATTAGTACTTAATTATTAAAGTTGGTGTTAATTTTTTACTTTAAACTACAAAATATAATTAAATTCAGTTAATATTCCTATTTGTGTTTTATAATTTTTTGTTAAAATATGGAAAATGTCATATGTCTTATATAAAAAAGAAATTAATGGTGTTGTATATTTAAAAACAAATCAACTATTTTTAAAATTTAAAATTTTTACATTAATTGTTTTCAAAAATTTGTCTTAAAATTTGTTGGTTTTCATTAAAAATAATATTTTGATTCTTTTCTAATATGTAATACATAATGCTAATTATTCTTCATTAAAGTGAAGCTGGAGTTTGTTTTTAAAACAATACAGCTAATACAAAAGTAAGCAATGATATTATATGCTTTTTTAGTAAATCAGAAATTTTATTTAAAAATTAGACTCAGAATTAGAAAACCATCAAAATTAATTAGCATTTTTCCTTTTTAAAATGCAACTTTCTTTTACTAAGTGTTTAATATTTCCCGTTCCACTTCAGAAATGTCTTTCTGTTCCTCCCATTAGAGCACGGTTACAGTTAAAATCACTTCATATTGCCATCTTCCTTTTTTCTTCTGCATGCAAAGGTAACAAACCTGAAGCGCGCGGCAGAGCGAATTTTTCCGAGATGAAATTTAAAAAAAAAAAAAAAATGGAAGACGCGTTATTCGCTCACAAATTTAATTGAGAAACTAAAAAGGAAAAAAAAATTCCGATACTATTTTCCGAGAAATATAAATGTAATAAAAAAAAAGTTAGAATAACACGCTCGTCATAAATGAATGTTTATCCGAGGGGGTGGAATCTTCGAGAAAAGGCGAATATGCGATGTTGGAAAAGCATAATTCACAAGGGGAACTGATTTTCGTACATTTTTCGACGTTTCGTTCTTTTCCCTAAGGTATGCTATCCTGAAGCACAAATCACACAGCGATCCGAGATAATTATGGCGCGCAGCTCGCAAACAACACATCTCCACTCCCACCTTCTTCTGATTTCACCACCCCCCGCTCTTTTAGCACCTGTATGAAGGATCGTCGCCAACTACTAGGTAGGGGCCATCTAAGACAACACAAATGTTGAATTTTTAGATCTAAAACAATACTTTCTGCGTCGTTAATTCAGAATTCTTCAAAAGATGAAATTCCAGAAATACATAAAGCATCGCATAGTCTACAATTTATTAATTTATTACTTAGTAACAAAGAAATATGAAACGTTTGATGCAAGTAGGTGTTTTATGATAGATTTTCATGGAACTAGACATTTTCTGAAAAATTTCTTCTTTTTCTTTGTCTTTTTAAGATAATTTTTTCTGCAAAACTTGTTAAACCAGAAAATTATCTCGCCATAACAGATAAGATATAAGATGATATGAGGTTTCAAGAATGGACAAAAAGTTTTAATATATTAATCATAATGTTCTGTGAATGGCGCAAGAAGTACTTACCTAGATTGATCTTGCTAACCACAGTAACAAGATATAATTAACAAAGTAAAAATGTATGATCATTTTCTGAAGTAGGTCCATAGGTAGTAGTTTAATTTTGATTAACAAAACAAAAAAATGATCATTTTCTGAAGTAGTAAGTAGTAATTTGATTTTGATTAAGAAAGCCTCGGTAAACATGATCATTTTCTGAAATAGATCTATAAGTAGTAGTTTGATTTTAATTAACAAAGTAAAAAATTATGATCCTTTTCTGAAGTAGGTAAATAGGTAGTAGTTTGATTTTGATTAAAAAAGTAAAAAAATATGATTATTTTCTGAAGTAGGTTCATAAGTAATTGTCTGATTTTGATCAACAAAGTAAAAAAGTTTGATCATTTTTCTGAAGTAGGTCCATCGGTAATAGTTTTATTTTGATTGACAAAGTAAAAGAGTATGATCATTTTCTGAAGTAAGTCCATAGGTGGTAGCTTGATTTTAATTTTCTTATGAGAAATGGCGTTAATTCAGTATGAACTTTTATGCAAGCTCTAAAGAGGAACCTACAAGATTGATGGAAATTGACAAATGAAAAACAAATGAGAAAATTTAATGATCCTCGTTCTGGATCTCGACTGTTTGATTAATAAAACTCAAATGATTAAAAGACTTAACAGTGAATTATTGTTGAAGAAACAATTCTCCAAATGATTGTTTTTATAATACTCTCAATGCATATTTTTAAAAATTATTATGAGATAAAACATAGATTTAACAAACATTTAAACTGTTTTGACAACTTATATAAGTGCAAGAAATTAATTAAAGAAAGATTTATATATTATATATAATCTATAATGCAATAAAAAATATTTTAGTTTCAGAACAAAAATACCACCTTTTTTTTAAAAAAAATTTCAATTAATCAGTTTTTTTTTTTGCTTAAATGTATACTTTTATTCTAATGGGTAAAAGAATTATTTCTTTAAGAAGTATCAGTTTAAAATTATTCTTTGATTTCCTATCGATTTTAGTTCAGATTTTAGTTACAAAGTTTAATCTTCGCAATGCATTGAAAGATTTGGATTTAGAAGAAAATTCTAAAATAATTCTTTACTTGCCAGAATATGATTGTAGTCCATCAGTTCCATCTCAACAAATTTCAGGTAGAAAGTCGAAGTTCATCACTTATCTTCAATTATTTGACTGTGTCTGTAATTAAAGTTAGAAAATTTTACTTCTAAGAACACGATCCGATTTCTAAGAGCTTTAAATTTACTGCAATTGCGTAATGTTTAGGAGCCATAATTTATAATACGATCAATATAGTACACTCTCTCTCTCTGTGCATAAGTTAAACTACTACATTGATTTACGCCTCACACATTTTATTAGATATAACGTGCAAAATGAGAATTTCATAAATAAATAAATAATTTTATGAGCATACACTCACATACAATTTAAAAAATTTCTTCTATTAACATTTTCCAATAAAATTTTATAAGAATAGTACGCAACAAATTTGATTTATATTTCTCTTTTTAATTATTCTGAATATCTTTTTTATGAAATATTTTCTCATACACTTTAATAACCTTCATTATACTGAATAATGTAAAGTTTTCTTAAAATTGTCATTCCCAAACTTCTTCCCTAGAAAAAATATAGAAGTATAAATACAATATCTCAGAAATCAAATTGGTTTATGGTAATTTAATGTCTAATTGAAATTAAAATAAATAAAGTTATTAAGACTTCCTAACAAGATTCACCATTTATAGTGAAGCTTCAGATTCATTGAGATTTCAGATTCCAAATGTATTTGAGCTGTTTATGCTTTTTTTAAAACACTTTTATTAGAGTCAATGCTTTTGAAGCATTTCAATAATATATAAATATTGCCATCTAATTTATGAGGAGTCTTTTTGAAACCAGTATTTCGAAACTATTGAACAAATGTCTTTGTAAAATTTAGGAACATCAACCTATCAGCATTCCAGTGGACTGTTAACATAAAATCATTGATAAATTTGATGTAATATCAATCAAAAATATCAAAATCATTTTTAGAAACAATTCAAGGTCTATGTGATAAAATTTTTCTTCTTTACTAACTAAAAAATCATGTAGAGCAGAGCGAAAAAGAAAATAAAAATTTGGATTTATTACTCAGGTTTAAGAAACTTTATTCATTTCAACTTATATGAACAACAGAAAAATTGTGGATATTGCGGTATATTTTTGTATTTATTTCAATTTTTAAAAGTTCATATACTTTTTTAACTATATTATTCGACTTTCTGAATTTTATCCTTCGCAAATTAAAACCAATTATAAAAACATTTCATTAAAATTATTTAAAATAATATTTAAAAAATATTTTCTTTCATTTGATAGTTATCTGTAATTTTACGTAGCTATGACACTTTCAATTTCATCTTACATTGTTTGAAATAATCATTACTTTTAAAGAATATTATTTTTTTTATTCATTTAAGCCGTTGAAAATATTCAGCAAATAAAATAAGAATATTTAAGTTGTTTTTATAAGGATATTTAAAACACCTGGATATTTGAAACTATCTTTAAATGTCGGCGTATGATAAAGATTTTACAACAGGTCATTTTGCAATAAAATAGAGCTTTAACATAAATGTTATTATTGAAATCTTCATTTATAATAGTTTTATTTATTATATGTAACATTTTTAATATTTATCAAAATGAAATTTAATGTTTGTTTTGAAAAATGATATGTTGTTTCAAATGAGATGAAATATGAGTAAAATTTATCGCAAAAAATATTGTCAACATTTAAGAAACCTGTGTAAGTAACTGCAATTTTATTTTTTAAAAATCATCAATAAAACATATGAATGATAAACCCTATTAAAAGAAATAATTTAAACATTGATTAATAACAAACTTAATAATATAATAATAATTAATAATTGGTAACGTAATAAACTTATTTTACTTTTCAACGGATTCTTTTATTTAATGCATGAAGAAAACTCCACTTTCAATTTAAATGAATAGGGATGATTAGAAATGAAACTTCAAATTTAATATCATAATTAAAAAGAAAAAAATTTCTGATACTTTTAAAATATCATTAGTTAAGGATGCTTAATTTGTACAAAATAGTATATTTGTTAGTACTTACATGTTTCAGTACTTACATGTTTCAGTACTTATATGTTTCAGTACTTATATGTTTCAGTACTTATATGTTTCTTAAGTAAAGTAATTGTTTAATTCAATTAAAATGTTAAAAAAAACTTAATCTTTATCTTAAATCGCAGTGTTCTGTGTCTTAATAATCATTTTATTTTTTAAAGCAAATATTCGTTATTAAAGCAAATATATGATTGTCAGAATCATCATAACTTTTTTTTTTGTTTTTTTATTTAAATATTATTTTTTTCTGTTCATCAAAAACATAATGAATATAAATTTGTTTGTAGTTTTTAACATCCAAACCAATCTCAACAATCAAGAACTGAAAATAAACTAACATCAGTAACTATTAATCTTAACTACTATAGGAAATCTCAATGCTTCAACAATTAACATCACAAGTTTGTTTGAAATACGCAGATTAATGAAGAAGCTTTTATCAAAAATAAAGTATAAATGTATTCAAATACACATATAATTTTTGCTATGCTTCTTCATAAGCTAATAACACATGCTACTTAATTACAAAATATTTTCAAACAAAGTAACCAATTTTTCAATTATTTCTAACTTCAATATTTCTAGCAGAAACAATCAAAACATAAAAAAATTTTCTAAAAAAAAAAAGAACAACCAATTCTCGTTATCTACTTTAAACAAGAGCTCGAGATACTTCTTAATGAAGCATTTTTTAGCACAGAGAGATATTCCTCCGAATTAACCAATCGAAATTACTTTTACCAGATAATGAGCTATGTCGTCATTAACTTGTCTTCTTTAGATAAATGAAGAAGGAAAACAATAAAAAAATATAAAGTAATCACACTGTTGTTATTAGCTAATAAAATTACCTCCACGCGTAGTAGATGAATGTGATGTGAAATAATCAGATTTCGGACATGGGAAGATTTTTATTCAATTTGGCCATTACAAATATTCTAAAATAACTATTTTTAAATAATAAATTCATTTTTTCTTCGATGAAATAATTCAGAAATAATTTTTAATATCTATACACTGCTATGTTTAATAATGACTGTAGAACCAGACATTATCACTGAGTAAATGATGCAAGAAGATTCTTTATTTTATTTAATGATGTAGTAATCGCACTTAATTAGGAAAATATGATCTAAGGAACTTTGAGAAACTTTGATTATTTTTGGTGTATATTTTGCAATTATTTTTGCATGATATCCGTCTAATTAGATTTTGTAAAATGATTCTTTATCAGTGAAAGAAGTTATTTAATTTTGTTGTTAGATACTATCTAATGGCATTCGATGCCATAGAGGTAAAATAAACTAATATCTATTTTTAAAATATTCTTAATTTTTATTACTTTATCTCATTTTAGTATAATTTCGAAATGATATAAATGATTTATGAATAAAGCAAGAGTAATTATTATACATAACGATATAAATTATAAATGAGATTTTAAGAAAAGATAAACTTTAGAGATATCTATTTTTCTTTATAAATTTTGAAAATTGATCATTTCTAGTTTTTCGGTATTTCTAAATGTTTTATGCATATTTTTTGTTTTAAAGGATATATATAACATTTTTATATGTGATTTTTAGCGCTTATGTTAATTTTGAACATTATGTTTTTTTTTTATTTATTTAAATTGGAAATTTAGCTCTATTGATTTAAAAAACAGAGAGAATTACTGATTAAAAAAGCTTTATAGTTCTTTTCAACAAGTTTATTTTCAATTTTATTTCAGACTTTTTCAAAATATATAATACGTTGTACTTTTGGATTTTAGCTATCATTAATATTTTCAAGTAATTTCTTGGATTTCATTTATTATAGTTTTGCTTAATATCATTTATTTATTTTGTAAATAAATTTAAACTTTTCTCTATTTACTGATCACATACTATTGAGCTACAGTTTTTCCTAATTCATTAGAAGCGAATGAAAATATGACAAAACCACTCTAAGACCATATTCTTCCATACAAAGTAGTGCATCGATTTACATGAAATGTTGAGCGCAAAATTCCCAAATGTAAACATGATCATTGTTGTAAACTTGATCAGTAATTCAAATAATGATGTAAGCTTGATCAATAATTCAAATAATGATGTAAACTTGATCAGTAATTCAAATAATGATGTAAACTTAATCAGTAATTCAAATAATGATGTAAACTTGATCAGTAATTCAAATAATGATGTAAACTTGATTATTAATTCAAATAATGTTGTAAACTTGATCAGTAATTCAAATAATGATGTAAACTTGATCCGTAATTCAAATAATGATGTAAACTTGATCAGTAATTCAAATAATGATGTAAACTTGATCCGTAATTCAAATAATGATGTAAACTTGATCAGTAGTTTAAATAATGATGTGAGATTGATAAGTAATTCAAATAATGATGTAAACTTGATCAGTAATTCAAATAATGATGTAAACTTGATCAGTAATTCAAATGATGATGTAAACTCGATCAGTTATTCAAATAATGTTGTAAACTTGATCAGTAATTCAAATGATGATGTAAACTCGATCAGTAATTCAAAGCTATACAGTTGCTCAAAATAATGGATTGAGGTTCAGTTCAAATTTTAAAAGCCATCCTCTGGAATGTTGTCAATAATGCCAAGGAGAAGTTAAAGTTCTACCATGATTAGAATAATATATGAAATTTGCTTAAATAATTTCCAGTCATCTTTTGTAATGTTTAATTGAGAAATAAAAGTTATGCCTACGAAGCTTCAGCTTTTTATTTTAAGTATAGGAAGGCCTTTGAAAGCACACATAAATTATTGTATGTAAATGAGTTTTAGTTTTCACAATTTCTTACTGATATTGCAGCGTTATAGTTAATTAATATTAAGAAATGACGTTGATTCTCATAATTAATCAATGTTAAAGATTCGATTGTATAAATTAAAAATATATTTTAATAATAACAAAGAATACTTCTAATTTACAAAAAAAAATTCTAACATTCTAAAAATTCAAGAATTTTTTTAAATTTTTGTTATCTTGAAATAGTAAAAGTTAGTGAGAATAGAGTTAGGAATGGTGTATAAGCTGGACTCAGTTTTACAATACTAAAGCAAAAATCCAAATTTTAGAGTAAAATAGTTAGTATAAAAACATAAAAGTATTATTACTAAAATATTGCTAAGCGATTCTATTAATCGCTTAGCAATATTTTTAAAATAACAGGTAATTTAAGATTATAACAAGATATGAGATACATTTAATTGCTGTGTAATCCTTATAAAATAAGTGAAATTTTTTTCTAATTTTATTGAGTCATTACATTTTTAAAATATTATCTTGTTAAATGAAATAACTTTCAATCAAATTAACATTTTTTATATAATTATTCATAGTTTAAATAACTTCAATATCAATATAATTTTATGATAGGAAAATATAATTTTATTTGTGAACCTGATATTAATATTTTAAAATTAGCTATTTATATTTTCCTAATGAATAAAAATTTACCTTTTAAAGTCAGTTGCATTTTAAATGAAACATAAAGTTATTGAATGCATTAAGAATTCCCAGTTGTTATCCTAATTATGCATTGAATGATAAATATGAATGTATATCTTTTATATATTGATTCTAGTTTCTGAAAAATGGCGAATGAATCAGATAAAAAATATAAATATTATATATAACAATAAAATTATTATTCCTTTTAGTAACATGTCTGTCATATTAACAAAGATAGAATACGAAAATCAAAAACATTACACTAGGAATTTAGATAATTTTTTCAAACAATTAAGGTTTTGAGCAAGGAAATTCATTACAATGTTTGTTTTACGTACATTTACTATTTGAAAACATAAGATAGTTTGCTTGAAATATAAATTTTAATAATTCGAAAGACTAAAAATAGAGTTTTGACTGTAATAAATATTTATCTTGAGACAATTTTATTTAATGGCATAAACATAACAAAGTAAAAGCTTCAGGCATGAATTTAATTTTAAAGCTAATATTAATTCATATTTATAATAAAATGAGAGTTTTAAACTTAACTTATGATGTGAATTTATACTAGATTATTAATTTATAACTCAACTGTGAGCTTATGTCAGAAAGTACAAAAGACCATATTAAATCCAATATTAGAAAACAAATCTATCATTAAATGTATTAAGAATAGCATAATTTAGATACTAGATAATTATCCATTCAAATATTACCAAAAAATAGCCATAACTGCGTGTCAAAAATATTAATAAATATATATCACTGAAAAAATGACTACATTATTATGATGATTATATAGAATTATAATTGAAGTGAGATAACTAATAAAAATTCCTGCAGTTTTCAATGGATTAAAATAAAATGGTACTAAGCAAACAAACATACCTTATTGTCAATTTTCGAAGTAGTCTCCAATGACATCTAATATCGTCAGACAAAATAGTGTCTTTTGGTGTGTCATCTCTTTGAGGTAAAATTCAAGGGTTATGGGCGCAAAGATGTCCCAGAATAGTTTGCCCAAGAACAGCATCTCTTCATTGACAACAATCTCCCGATATGAATTTTTGAAACAAATATCTTGCAGTAAGTTTATAATATTATCTCCAAATGCTTTACATAAGCTGAAACTTGATGTAATTGCTGATAAGCCTACTTTGAATTCGTGAAGCGAATAACACAGAACGAGCTCTTTGGAGACCTGCTTTGCAACTGCATACATTATGGTTGATGAACTGCGGTTGAATTGTTTTCATAACAACTGGCATTCTAATTTTCGACTGATTGACTTGTAAGACATGATACACAAATTTTAAGATGATTTTTCACCTCATTTAATGGTCAAAGAATTGAAAGAACTTTATACGTTACCTTATTCGATTATGTTGCAAAATTTTGCAACACCCTCCTGGTTTTATCTATTTCAATCTTATTCTAACATAAAATATTAAACAGCGGAAGAAACAAGCAGCATTAAGTTGAAAACTGAAATATCGTTTGCATTTGATTTTATCAAATCAAAATTAAGCAAATGATTGGCTTATGATTAATTCATGATTGGTTTAAGGTATAAAATATTAATGTGAATATAATCCTAAGATTATTGTAAAAATAATGACATGTTTGCTGATTTGAAATATAGAAGCATAGTCAACTATACATTAATTACTTTTATAAGTCATTTTCAATTTACTATTACAGTTGTATTACATACATCTTTTTACTATTACATACATTTTAAAAATAAATTTCGTAGATTTTACGTAAAAACATAATTATATTTTGAAAACTGTATCGTAAATATATGTGTTTTTCTGAAACAATTTGTTATTACTGACATCTAAAATATAGTTAATAAGTTAAATTAAGATTCAAAATCTTACAGATAATCAATATATGCTAAATTATATTTAGTTATGACGTATAAATTTAAATAGTTTAACTTAATGAAACTAGTTAAGCTATGAATGCTCACATTGTTTTATATATTTTATTAATATAGAAAATATTTTTTTGGGGCAATTGTCTATATTTTATATTACTATAGCTCGATAAGAGATTTAAAAATTATTTCCTTTTAAGAAAAAAATTTACTAAGTTTGTTTAAAAGGTTCACTTTTTGTTTAAATTGTTCATATAAAACTACATTAAAATGATAAAAAACATACAAAAAAACCTAAATATTTGCTTTTTTATTAATTAATAACAGAATTTCAAAAATATCACATTTTATTTACAACAATGTATAAGAACTCTTAAAATACCACAAAATAAAAATATACTCATAATGTAGCACTAAATGCATATTTTCACACAGCACACAGAGAAATTAAAATATGTCAATTACATCAAAGAGTGCCATTTTTAATAGTTTTAAAGTTTCGATACTTTACACTATTCAATTAAGAAATTATTTTGGTGTTCAATTTTATTCCAATAAAAGTAATAAATATTATTCCGTTCTTTAGTTATTTTAAAATGCCCTAATATATAATGAATATAAAATAATTTAAAATTATGTAAAACTTGTATATTATTGAAATCTTTATCAGTTACTTATTTTTTAAAAATAGTATCATAATAGCAATGTATATATATATATATATATATATATATATATATATATATATATATATATATATATATATATATATATATATATATATATATATATTTAAAAATATGTCTCCATTCATGCAATTTAGGCTATATTCATGCAATTAATCTAATCATATAATTTAGTACGTTCTAACATCATTTTAAAATGACAATTTAAAAAAAAAAAATTCTAAGTCATCTAAAAATTTAACAAATGAAAATTTATAACATATTTTAAATTATTTTTAATATAGTTCGTTTCCTATTATTAAATATTAATAAATTTATATTAAGTATTAATATATTTCAATTAAATGTATCTTAATGAATACAGTAAATTTGATTAATTTTTCTTAAGTATTAATTTGAAAGTACTTAAAAAAAGAATGACAAATAAATACTGCAAATATAAATAAAATATTCTGAGAAGTATAATGATAAAAATAAAAGTAAAATAAAATCAAATATGGAATACATGTTAAATTTAAATTTCATTGATAACATCGAAATAAAAAAGAAGCAAAAGCGGATAAATATAAATATCATTGAAACAGACATGGGGCAGACTTTCAAATAGTCTGTCGAAGGTTTTTAAATCAAATCTATACCTGCAGCAAAAAACACTCTCATGCAAATATCTTCTAGTATATAGACATCTATTGTCCCTGGTAAGTGAATAATTTATGAGAATAAATATCGCAGTATTCCATAAAGAAAGTCTCTTCCTCCCCCGCCCTAGCCGGTATCCGATTACTTTCAGAGGAATTACTTTTGGAAATACCTAAGCCCTTTGCTTTTGCCAAGATATGAATCTTCCTTTTTTTCTTTTAGAATCATGGAAAACGGATTCTTAGGTTGTCATTTATACTTTTAAGACAGCATTTTTAAAATTAAATTAAGTTTTTGAGTTAAGATATATTTCAGTAATAATTATTAAATGAAATCGATTACTTCTCAGAAAATTTTGGCGAGTATTTTCTGTAGAAATCATAAATATTATCCTGCACCCAGTAAAAAAAATCATAAATGGAAAAAAAAGTTGATAATTTGTATCGTTGAATTTATTTAGAAGTCAAACTGTATTTTAAAAATTATAAAGAATCACTAATTTACATTCACCTTAAGAAAGTGGTATGTATATATATATAATAAATAATCTATTAAGAGCTTCTTTATTATTTTCTTTCTATAATATACTTAACCAAAATATCTTATTTTCTTCAATAATATTGTAAACTCATACACGGCTATAACCCAATAATATATAAATAATTCTATATAAAAAACATAATGCTTATAATTACATTTTGAATGCCATTATTTAAATTAATGATTTATTTTAGTCCCCTTATTTTAAGTTTTTACCTACAGCAATTAATTCACTTAATTTTTTTAGACATAGTTCTAATTTAATTGTCAGAAAACATAAATATTGATAACAGTGTTTTATATAAAGCTATAATATAATTCAATATATTGTAAAATCTCAAATTAAATGTCAATTTTAGATTTTCTTATATTTTAAAACTATTATATAATGCATGATAGTGACAAATGTCACATAAACAATATTTTAGTACATATAAATGAGCTTCGAATATACTGCAGCTGTCAGTATTTAATAGATTTTAAAATATTCAGTTTTAAACTCACACAGGGATTTAATATACCTACAGTGACGTGTTGCTGATTGGCTGAAAAGATCCTGTCCTATTACAGATTGCATCTTTTGACTGAAGTTCAAAATTACGAAACATCCAAGTTTGGTTACATGTAGCTGTTAAACACTATTTCCTTACAATAGTCCAATTTATTTTGAGATATTATCATCATTTTCAACTAATTTATCATGGATTAATAATGAATTAATTACTGACGGATATTAATTATATTTTCGAATCACATTTCATATTAATATTATTTTTAAATCAAATATATAGTCTGTAGTAAATTATATATATATATATATATATATATTATATATATATATATTATTTATATATATATATATATATATATATATATATATATATATATATATATATATATATATATATATATATATATATATATATATATATATATATATATATATATATATATATATGGCTCAATTTACTTTAAATCAAGATTAATTTTTAACATTGTATCCGTGCACAATCTTCATTAAAATTTAACAAATTATAAACATGAAAATTTTATGCAACGTGTACTAATTAGTTAGAAAATAAATGTTAAAAAACAATGTGATATTAACTATCAAAACTTGTAACAACTTTTAAAGCAAAAGGTGACAAAAACACATGAATGAGGGACGACATGTATGATGTTTTCAAAAGTATTTTAAAATTAAGCTGAAAGATAGATAAAAAAAAAACTTTAGTATTTTATTTAAATTTTTTGATAATACTTCAAAAGTAAAATTTGTGATGCAGTATGCATTTGTATGATAAATTTTTGTCATTCCAAATATGACACTTATAATTCTTCATTTAATTAGAAAATTATAATAATGATTTTAATTTATTTCTATTATTTACTGTTATTAAATAAGTAAATAATATTAAGCAGTTTAAATCTGTATACTACAAATCATAATCTAAAAATGCATTGATTTAAAAAAAAGGATATTCAATAATAATTTTTTTTCAATTTTAATTTGTCTTCAGACAGTAAAGTGTTTATAAATTAATGTCCTAGAAATTAAGTTTAATTTATATTTTAAGCTATTAAAATAAATAGTGGAATTTTATTTCTATTTTTTTCAATTTAGATACTAAGTTCATCAACAAATATTCATTTACTTATCGATTTGTATATTTGTATATAAAATACCAAATATTATTATCATCGAATTATAAAAAAATTGTAGTTTATTCTCAGTATGATATGTTATACCTCAATATTTTAACTCAAAAATAATTTTTAATTAAAAATGACAAAAAGAACCGTTAAAACGCCTTATGACATCAGAACATTTTGCAAGGAAGATGAAGATGAAACATCTTTGTCGTCTCGTCATTCATTATTTCTATCATCTACTGGAAAGTTTTATCGTGGTTGGACAATTGATGAATGTGTGTTACAATTCCTATAGTTTTTTTTTATAAAAAAGAAAACAAAATAGCAACTTATTTTCAGTGAATTTTTACAGAATTTGAATATTAAATTTGATAATATTCCAAACTTATGTACTTTTATTTGTGTTTCACTTTAAACGAAAAATATCAAGTACATAAAGTTATACGTGAAAATAGTAATATAAAGATAATTTTACTTTTAGAATATAATTATATACAGGTCAATTAAACTTTAAGGAGTTGAATTACATATTAATAATATGTACTATTAATTATAACTCAATCGAATCGTACAATGTTATAATCAGTATTGAAATGCATATAACTGTCATTTTTAATGGCAATTTAATGCTGTGATATATTAATTGATTCAGATGAAATCATTCGACATATGCATAATATTTGAATCTATGCGTATTTTTGAATCTTAAACTTTAAATCTATGCATATCTCTAATGATTGGATAATCAATTAAAATGAGTGACAAACCAGGGAAAATATATCACAAATTTTTTCCTTACAAATAATTTCTAGAAAATTTGTTTGATATATCATTGAATGGCAATAAGTTTTGTCATACATTATTATTAATTATATCAACAATTAACTATCTGCATATCATATTCATCTTTTGATTAGCTAACTTTTAAAACGAGTTCTAAGTTTGTTAAAATTGTCACAACAAGTTAAAAAATACTATACTTATTACTATCCAAGCGATTATATCTACTCATAAGCAAATTTTATATGAAACTAATCTTTGACATAGAAAATGTCTTAAAAATATCAGTTTCTTATTCTTTATTGAAATATATAAATATATATATATATATATATATATATATATATAAATTAGATTGAAACAATATTATAATTGAAATAAAGTGTTTATAAATCGGAATTACAAAAACACAAAAAATCAATAGTTTATTTGTTCTATAAAATTCAATTCAAAATTTATTTGAGAATTCAACAAGAAAGGAAAAGTTCATTATATAATTTAATTATTTTTTATCAAAAAATATATGTAGTTGAAAGCATTCCATAGCAATAAAATTTATTTCGAATTTTATTTTCGAATATTTGAAATTAGACTTTATTGCAATATACTTCATTAAGGAATATCGATAAAACTGGCTTTAGATTATTGCATTATATTCTTAGATTTTTTTTTTACATAACAATGCCGGGTATTTTTGAATTCTTATAAATTAATATCATTACTACATTAATAAATTAAAATTTAAAGGAAATTATTCCTTTTTACTAAAAAGAAATTATCCCCAAGAAAATTTATCAAGAATTTAACATCAATTTTTTCACCTTTTAAGAATTTATTTAATAACAATTAAAATATGTAACGATAAAAGTCTAAAATACTATATAAATAATTAATATTAAGATTAATGAGAATTTCCGTAATTTTAAAAATTAGCATTCCAATATTAATAAGTTTAACTCATTATTGATCAGTCAGCCACCACTATACATTTCTAACGAACGAGATTGGATTTTATCCTCTGTGGTCACTTTTTGTTGTCGAAAGCAAATTCAGCGTGGGGCTGCAGAACTACACTATAAATTGGATTTCGAACACTTAAAACATCTTTCACAGAGTTAAAAAACGTACCCACCAACTGCTGAACATGAAAATGTTAAACATCATCGTAAAAGTAATATCATGGCATTTTTGATTTATGCAAATTAATAAACACAAACAGATCAAAAATAGAATTAAAAATATTTTATGTATAGTAAATATGTAAATAACCCTAGTACATAAATAAAGTAGTAGTCAACCAATTGAATTTATTCATCTGGAATTTACGAAAATATCATAATTTGAACAATTATATGAAAAATTAAATATATGAGAACATTAAAAGTATCAAATAGATTACTAATACAGACATTTTAAATATTATTTTTATTCTTTATCCTCATAAAAAGCAGATTTCCGAAATAAAAGAAGTATTTGTGACATTCATTTTAAATCTTAAATCGTAATATATCAAATATTGAAAAAAGCAGATATTGTGTTATAAAAAAGAAAAATAACTCTTAACATATACGAAGTTTAAAAATCCCTTTTTTATTGTACTTCCGTATATTTTTGCGAGTTCATACAAAAGACATTAGGTGATAAGCTTATTTGTAAAAAATTGGCATTATGTTAAAAAAAAATGTATGAAATCATTTTCTTTTGTAAAAAAATCTTTCTGTTTTCATTATATCCTGGAAAATGTACTGCAAATTAAAGGATTTATTTAACATTTCTTAAACCGAATCAATTTTATCTTTATTTAAAGATGTGTTTTAACTGACAGTTAAATTTGGTTATGATAGAAATCCGTTAATTCAAATTGTAATCAACGAGAAATAGAAAAAATAGCAAATCCCATATAGCTTAAAATATCATAGACAAATTAATGTCTATGTATAAATAAAAGGGTGATAAATAAACCTATACTTCAAAAGAGAATCTGCAGAAATGAAGCTAAAAAGAGTAGTGTTAAAATAAAAATAGAATGTACATTTTAAAAAATTATATACATATAGGATTAATTAACTATTATTCATTATATTATTATTGAATATAGTATGATTTTGATGATGAATTACACACACTTAAAATTGTAATGCATCATATGTAAATGTAATATCTTCATAATATAAGTATATTTTAATATTATATAGAATAATTTATAATATAAATTATCATAAAAATTTATTACAAACAATTTCTACATTTACAAATATCCATTATCATTAAAATATTAAAAATTGTCTTTCTTTTTTAAATTCTCACATTTTTTAATACATGTTTCAAATTTCCTTAATGGTTCACATAGTTTTGACTGTATAAAGGAAAGTACAATTTAATATTGTTCAATAAAATTTTGATAATATACATAAAAAATAGATACTTGTATTTAAAATTATTTTTATGACATGGTTTGATCATAAACATTTCCAGAGATTATCACAAATAATCAAGTATATTTATTTCATTAAAATTTTGCAAGTATTAAATTAAAAGTATTTCATATTAACAAATCTTTCTAGTTCACAATTAAAAAATAGTATTGCGTGTTTAATTATCATTTTAAGAAGTTAAACTATTTTACTTTTACAAATTAAAGAAGAAAATAGAATTAAAAAAGAAATGCTCTGAAGTTAATATTGTGATTTAATTAATAATTATAATTTGCTAATCATAAAGCAAAAAAATTGATCTTTAATTATAAGACAATTTCATATTGATAAAAACATGCAAAATATTTAAATCAATAATACTTTATGCCTTTACCCTCTTAATCGAAATTCTAATAGAACACATTGTAGATCTTCTTATCTAAAATGGTGGATTACCTTCTTCCGAATTTTCACGCCACTCCCCCTGCCCATAATTAAAGACACCCCTTATTTAGGACTTCTTTTTCCTTAATAGAAAAAAAAGTAAAAATTTTGCTATTTTTCGATAAGGGAAATTAAATAAGGCTCAAAACTACGAGGATAACACTTTTCGCAATTTGTACTCACTCCCCTGATTGGGCAACGCTAAGCTGCCTTTCGGAGCTTCTGCTGCCTATTTTCGTTGGGGGAGGAGGAGGGGATGGGAGAAGAGGCAAAAGATTCGAAACTGAGATCTAATTCTTATTTCATCTAGCTCCTTTGCTCCCCGTAATCCCTTTTGGGGATGAGAAGGGAAGTACGTGGCAGAAGGGGGTGGGAGCAGACGTTCTTCATAAATAGTAATCCTTTTGACGTAAAGGGGAGGGGCTTGCGCATCTGTTAAAGGTTGCCATCTACCTGTTGACGATACACGGATGAGCTGGAGATATTCGTTGCCATAGTTCTTGAATTTTTTTTTCTTTTTTTGCCTCTGTGAAACCATCTCTTCCACCTTCTACTTCCGCTTCTCTTTAAATGATGGAACGTCTAGGAACCCGGATGCGATGTGGCTTATAGATGTCGATGTTAAGGTTGGTGAATCGAATCGATCCGTTATTACAGTTTCTTAGTATTCTTTCTTCATTTTTTAGAAGGAGGGGGAAATAAAAAAAAAAGAAAGAAAGAACTGGAAAATTGGAAAAACGAACATTTTTATTTGGTGGCCAGAAACGAGCTCAATTCACTTTTTCCTACAATTTCGCGCTTGATTGTTTGAAACCCTATCCTCTCTTTCAAAATTTGAAATGTTTGATGTAATGTAAGAACTCTATGTCGCATTCGATAATCTTTGAAGTCTGGGTTTCGTTTTTAGTTTCAAATTTGAAATACCTTTTCCTTTTTAAAAAAAAAAAATCATCTTATTGAGGAGTCAAAAGATACGAATTGCAGAAAAAGAGCATTTTACATTTATTAAAATGCTAAAAAAAAAAAAGATTAAAGGATATTATTGGAAAATGGAATGTTTTGACAAAACGCAAATTTAAGAAAGAAATAGTAATGTTTTAAAAATAGAAGAGGCTTAGTTATGAATATCATGCCCTATGACTTTAAAGTCATAGATACACAGACAAACATTTGCGCCAACTTCTCTTTGAAAGAGGCTTAAAGGGAATTTTATACATTTTAGAATATTTACTTTATCATATTTTTATTGCTAACTTAAAAATTATCTTTATTAAATCGGAATCAATTTTACAACATTGTGTTATATATATTCCATATAATATAATTATTTATAAATTGGAACTATTATTTATTCTTTTAATATAAGTATGCTTATTTTTGCCTGTAATAATAAAATAAGGATTTTGAAATTCGCTAAATTGTACTTTATACAGTTCAAAACTTTATATATTTTAGAATACTTACTTTATCATGTTTTTAATGCTAATTTTAAAATTATATTTATTAAAAGCAGATTGAAAGTTTTGCAATACTGTGTCATACATTAATTATAATTATTTATATATCAATTATAATTAATTATATATTGGATCCGTTATTTTATTCTTTTATTTAAACTATGCTTATTTATGCCTGAAATAATAAAATAAATATTTTGAAATTCGCTAAAGTGCAATATTTCAGAATTAGTAAAGTTATCAATGTATGATTTATCCATATAACTCATACGAAAATTTGGCCGTGCCCACAATAGAGTAATTAGTGCCCGGGTCTTCTGTTCAACAGCTCATAAGTTCGATCACGACAATGTGCGAGAATTTTCGCAATGATACGGTATACTATTTTTGTAGGTCATATAATACAGTATAAAAATAAATACTCTTTTTGTAGGTTCCGATGGAAAAAAGTGGCTGTAAAACGTCATTTAAAGATATGTTTTTTTACAGAAACATTTTTTATCTAATCTGATAGTATATATCTAGAAGACGAAAGATGGCGAAGTGGTTAGCGTTCCTAACTTGGAAGTATTAGATCCCGGGTTATAATCCTGGTTTGAGCATGGATGTGTTTTTTTGGGGGGGAGGGCACAGATGCCGTACAATCCAGGATTCCGAAGTCTGAATTTTTTGATGATGAAAAAATGTTGCCAAGATGACGCATTGTGACGTGCGCGATGACGTAAATACAAGGGTTGCCAAAATAGAATGTTTCGCATAATTTATAGGTCTCCATATCTATGACGTAATAAAAAGCCATGTTGCCATTTTCATAAGAATATCCGCCAAAAATTCACTAAGCTTAGAATTTGGCATCCTGTATTATACGGCATCTGTGCCTTTTTTTCACTGTGTGTGTGATTCTGTGTTCTTTCCCTTTTGGGGCGAAGATGGTGCACCCACTTGGTGCCCCACTGCATAAGAATGCCATCAACTTAGTTTCTTCTATAAAGAAATGCCTTGCATAAGAAAATATAATGAAAAATATAAAGAAACGCATAAAATATAGATGTAAGTGTAACGGGGCTTATACAGTATTTAAACTACTATAACCATCATAATTTTTTATTATGATTTCATTTAAAATATTGCGTAAAAATTATTTTCTTTTTAAATGGCTTTATATATTAATTTCCTAACATTAGACAACAGAAATCAAGCCTAATGATAGAAATCTATAATCTAATGATACACTCTTCTCTAATCAGTAATACCTTATGTTACGTTAGTAATACCTTATGTTACGTTAATAATACCTTGTGTTACGTTAGTAATACCTTATGTTACGTTAATAATACCTTGTGTTACGTTAGTAATACCTTATGTTACGTTAGTAATACCTTATGTTACGTTAGTAATACCTTATGTTACGTTAATAATACCTTTACCTTATGTTACGTTAATAATACCTTATGTTACGTTAGTAATACCTTATGTTACGTTAATAATACCTTGTGTTACGTTAGTAATACCTTATGTTACGTTAATAATACCTTGTGTTACGTTAGTAATACCTTATGTTACGTTAGTAATACCTTATGTTACGTTAGTAATACCTTATGTTACGTTAATAATACCTTATGTTACGTTAGTAATACCTTATGTTACGTTAATAATACCTTGTGTTACGTTAGTAATACCTTGTGTTACGTTAGTAATACCTTATGTTACGTTAATAATACCTTGTGTTACGTTAGTAATACCTTATGTTACGTTAATAATACCTTATGTTACGTTAGTAATACCTTATGTTACGTTAATAATACCTTATGTTACGTTAATAATACCTTGTGTTACGTTAGTAATACCTTATGTTACGTTAATAATACCTTATGTTACGTTAGTAATACCTTATGTTACGTTAATAATACCTTGTGTTACGTTAGTAATACCTTATGTTACGTTAATAATACCTTGTGTTACGTTAGTAATACCTTATGTTACGTTAATAATACCTTGTGTTACGTTAGTACAACCTTAGGTTACGGTAGTAATACATTATGTTACGTTAGTAATACCTTTATGTTACGTTAATAATACCTTTACCTTATGTTACGTTAATAATAATCTTATGTTACGTTAGTAATACCTTATGTTACGTTAATAATACCTTATGTTGGGTTAGTAATACCTTATGTTACGTTAATAATAACCTTGTGTTACGTTAGTAATACCTTATGTTACGTTAATAATACCTTGTGTTACGTTAGTAATACCTTATGTTACGTTAATAATACCTTGTGTTACGTTAGTAATACCTTATGTTACGTTAATAATACCTTATGTTACGTTAGTAATACCTTATGTTACGTTAATAATACCTTATGTTACGTTAATAATACCTTATATTACGTTAGTAATACCTTATGTTACGTTAATAATACCTTGTGTTACGTTAGTAATACCTTATGTTACGTTAATAATACCTTGTGTTACGTTAGTAATACCTTATGTTACGTTAATAATACCTTGTGTTACGTTAGTAATACCTTATGTTACGTTAGTAATACCTTATGTTACGTTAGTAATACCTTATGTTACGTTAATAATACCTTGTGTTACGTTAGTAATATTTTAAATTACAGAACTAATGTTAACTAACCCTTTTTGTTGACTTGAAATTTTAGAACTAGAAAGGAAGTTACTGATAATATAGATCGAATTTGTTTCGAGTAAAATTTTTATATCTTTCGTATAATTTGTTTAAAAATAATAGTAATAAAGATTATAAAATTTTATTTTAAAAATTATATGTATAATTATAGTATGAGATTCAAATTTAAAGTTATTAAAACAAAGATTAGATGTTGTCTTAAACTCAAAAGCAGTAGCTCAAATACAATTTATAAGAGTTAATTCTTAATGTGTTAAAGGTATATGCAATGAAATTTAAGTATAGAATTCTTTTGCTTTTATATAGGTATCCCAATATAGATCCTCTGTTGGTGCCATCTATCGGAGGAGTTTAAAGCAAAGTTGGACTCTCACCTTCATGGTGCTCTGGTTAAGTGAGAGACGTCCCGCATGACTTAAAATTTGCATAACCAACTGCATACCGCACTTGGCTTGTCCATGTGTCATAAATAACAGTAACAACAACATGCTCATGAAAGTGCGACACAGTTACATATAAAAATAAAAATATTAGAAATTTACGGAGCTGCACTAAAAATATTTGTGCGTGATGCAAACAAGCATTAAATTAAATTTTAATTTAAATTATTTCAACAGCTTAAAACAAGCTCTTTATGTTAATTTCAAATTGTGCAAGTGATTTTATAAATTAATATAATTTAATAAGAATTAATTAGACTAAAATATTTAATTTTAAAAACGCTATCTTATGAAAAACTCCAAAACCAGTTTCTGTTAACATTTTCAATTGAAAAATACAGACAATACTATGATTCTAAATTTAGAATATATTTCAAAACTTTCAGTACTCGAATATTCTACTTTAAATTACAGAATTTTTTTCTTAAAAAGAATAGGTTAAGATAAAAACACATGTACGTATTATCCTCAGTTTCATAGATTACAGTAATGATCATTCTCTTACAGAATCCTATTGGAAATTAAATGTCTATAAAAAGTTGGGGGTAAAAAAACAGAAAACGTAAAGCAGGACATGTTAAAAATAAAAAGAGGACTTGAACACATGATTGTTAGAATGAGTCACCAATTAGAATAGTACTTAAGCAGAAACAGAGAGAAAGAGAGAGAACTACGCGGGAAAAAGTTCCTTTCCACACATATGTCTGCCGCCATTTATTATGTGATATATCGATTAGCCTCTCTCTCTCAATTATAGATAAAAGTATAATTTATTACTTGTTGTATTGATTATTTCGAGATTTGTTTTATTATTTAAATCCGAACTTATCGGTGGTTGTCACGAGATTTATTGTGGTTATGATAATGGTTTTAATACGCGATAAGAAAACGATATTTAAGCCTCGCATAAAATGCTATGTACAATGATTCATCACATAAATTTTATATAACGAGATGATATTTGATGTAAGATAGAACTTAAAATATCACACAGAAAACACAGATAAAAGAAAAATTATATAAGAAATAATACAGTTATTTTCAAATGTTAAAAGTATGTCATTATTCTTTGGTAATTAATTTTAAAACTAATTTTTATCTTAAAAAAAGGAAAATGTACATAAAAATTCTTTGGAGAAAATTTTTACACAACGGTTTTTTTAAGTAAAAAGGCTTTAAAAATTAAATGTATTAATATTATTAAATGTTTGGAGATTTGATTATAATAAATGCTGCTGTTTTAATAACTTGATAATAATGTTTAAGAAAATTATCGAATGCCTTTTCCGATGTATGTGTATATATATATATATATATATATATATATATATATATATATATATATATATATATATATATATATATATATATATATATATATATATATATATATATATGTATATATATATATATATATATATATATATATATATATATATATATATATATATATATATATATATATGTATGTATGTATATATATATATATATATATATATATATATATATATACCGGGTGATTATAATTAAAGTCCTGATTTTAAAAATCGATAATTTTAAGACTACTGGTCAGAATGACTTGATATTTTAGCAGAACAATCGTAAGGCAATAAAATTTTGTTTGGCAAAAGATAAAAATAGTTAAAAAGTGTGCCGATAATATCAGGAGGAAAGTCTAAAAATGTATTCGTTAAACACAGAAATGTTGTTAGCCAAACGAAAAAAATTAGAGTTCAGGGATTTACTAAAGATTTATTAGCGAAAAGACAAGAATACAGCGACAACAGCGATTATGACAAAAAAAAAAAGAGCTTCATGGAATCAATACCTTGCTGATGATTAAAGCATAAGTTGTTCGATATGCCCTCCGCCTTGTTCCGCTACTAATTGGAAGCGCAAAACGGCATGCTCCACAGCAGATCGGAGGGTATCTGTACTGATGCAATGGATGTGGTGTGTGATGCTTGCCTTCAAGTCGGCTAGATTCTGAAAACTCCCGCTGGAAACAACATTCTTCAGGTACCCCCAAAGACAGAAATCACATTGGCTTAAGTCGGGGGAACGTGGCGGCCACGTTGTTGGAAAATGACGGCTTATGATCCTGTCATCTCCGAAATTAGCACTCAGTAGCTGCTTCACAGGAATAGAAATGTGCGGAGGAGCGCCATCTTGCATGAATATTGCGCGATCCACACACTGACTCTGCCGGAAGGACATGGTTACGCAAAAGTGTTTCATACCGCTTGCCAGTAACGGTGCAGGTAACGGGATCCTCAGGTGTGATCTCCTCGAAGAAAAACGGACCAACGATAAACGCTGCCGTTATTCCGCACCACACAGTAACCTTTTCAGGCTGAAGAGGTAATGGCTGGAGCTGGGACGGATTCTCAATCGCACATATCCTGCAATTTTGCGTATTTACAGAACCTTGCAAATGAAAGTGGGCTTCGTCAGACCACAGAATGTTCCATGGCCATCCGTTGTCCACTTCCATCCGGGCAAGAAATTGCAGTGCAAAAGATTGACGTGCTTCCAGGTCAGCCGGTAGCAACTCCTGAACATGAGTTATCTTATACGGATAACAGAGCAAGATCTTCCGTAGGATTTTACGCACCGTGCTGATCGGCATATCCAGCATTCGGCCAATTCCCCGTGCACTGATGATTCCAACATCACTGTTAGTCTGTTCTTGTAATGCTGTAGCCACATCTTCCACTGCCGCAGCCGAAACTGGTTTTCTTTCCCTACACCGTTTAACGTCAAATGAACCGGTCTCTTCGAATTTAGCAATCATTTTTCGCAGACCTTTGCGGTTATTGGATCCCATTTAATGGATTTTAATGTCCAAAACTTCCTAATAGCTGTAAGTGCACAGTCATCGTTCTTATAAAAAAACTTCAAGAGCAGAGCGCGATCCTTCATAGTCAGAGTCATGATGAAGCATTTAGGCAAAGAGCTGGTGCTCTGCATTTTTATGGCAATTTTTCATTTAGCAATCATTTTTCGCAGACCTTTGCGGTTATTGGATCCCATTTAATCCATTGGACATTAAAATCCATTTTAATGTCCAAACCTTCTTAATAGCTGTAAGTGCACAGTCATCGTTCTTAAAAAAAAACTTCAAGAGCAGAGCGCGATCCTTCATAGTCAGAGTCATGATGAAGAATTTAGGCAAAGAGCTGGTGCTCTGCATTTTCATGGCGGTTAAGTCTCATGTGCGCATGTCACGTATTCGTAATTTGCATATATCTAGACAATGTAAACGCTGACAGCGCCATCTATCGACACATTTTAGAACTATTTTTTTCTTTGCCAAATAAAATTCCATTGCCTTCCGATTGTTCTGTTAAAATATCAAGTCATTCTGACCAGTAGTTTTAAAATTATCGATTTTCAAAATCGGGACTTTAATTATAATCACCCGGTATATTATATATATATATATATATATATATATATATATATATATATATATATATATATATATATATATATATATATATATATATATATATATATATATATATATATATATATATATATATATATATATATATATATATATATATATATTATGTATGTTTGTAAGCAAATTATTTTGAAATTAAATGAATATATTTTTAACTCATGGTAATTTAATTTGCTTCACTTTAGAAACAATTTTAAATTATTGTAGTCATTATTGCAATTTAATTTTTCTTTTATTTAGTTTTTTTGATTTTGCATTAAACTTTGCTTACAATAAATAATCTTTTAATTTGATATATATATATATGTGTGTGTGTGTGTTTACGTGATTTGTGTTAATATTGAATTGTTGAGAAGCTAATACCATATTTTTGACTTTGTCTTAAAGAAAATTGTAAATCTCCAGATGTTCTGAAATAATGGTTAATTCTCTAGTACTATATTAACTTTTTTAAATTTTTATTGAAGCAGATAGAAATTTATGCGTGATATACGATTTCTCGATGAGAAAAACATATAACTTTCAAATCAGTAAGTGATTTTTTAATTTACTACATCTTAAAACATACTTCAGCAGGATAATGCCCGACCGCATGTTGTCGGCGGTATTGTACGGACCTTCCTTGATACGGAACATGTTCGGCTGTTGCCCTGGCCAGCACGTTCTCCAGATCTTTCACCAATAGAAAACGTCTGGTCTATGGTTGCCGAGCGACTGGCTCGTCACCAAATGCCAGTCACTACGGTTGATGAACTGTGGCATCGTGTTGAAGCTGCATGGGCATCTGTACGTGTACATGCAATCCAATCTCTGTTTGACTCAATGCCCAAGCGTATAACTGCTGTTATTACTGCCAGAGGTGGTTGTTCTGGGTACTGATTTCTCAGGATCTATATCCAGCCAAATTTTTTGAAAATTTAATCACTTGTTATTCCTAGTATAATATATTTGCCCAATAAATATCATTTTGTTATCTGCATTTCTTCCTGGTGTAGCAATTTTAATGGCCAGTAGTGTATTTCCTCATTTTAAAAAATGAATTCAACACATAGCTTGACATACATCAAAATATATAGAATTCTTCAGATTTATGTTTGCATGGGAAATATTTAATTTCGTGTATAATTTTTACATCATATCATTGCAATTAAATATTTGTATTACAGATTTTGATTACTATGCACATATAAAATATAAATAACGAAATAAAAACTGTAAAAAGTTTTTATTTCGTTATTTATATTTTCAGAAAATAATTCATCAATTTAATTATAACTTTTTAACATTATTCGTTCATTTACATTTCTCTGTAATATAATTGTAAAATAAGGAATTGAAGAAAAAAATTACAAGCTGAACAAATTCTTTTGAATGGATATTCTGTGAATATTGATTTTTTCCTCGATAATTTGCAAACTTTAAGAAAAAAATAGTTTATTTCTGGTGTAAGTTAGTTGGGTGTTAAGATGAATTTATTTTGTTAGAAAAGTGTGGAGACTCTTGAAAAAGTCGCAGAATTTTATTGTTAGGAATTTTATTGTTAAAAGCCAAGCTGTTAAAAATGAGTATTTTCTGGTTGGTAATTATTTCACTAAAAATGATTTTCTGCATCGAAGTTGTGAATATCAAATTTGCTTTTCTAAAATCCTTCGTATACAAAAATAAATGAAAATTTTCTTTTCGACAAGAATCTTGTTAACTATAAATGCTCAGAAAGATTTTTTCAATCATATATTCTCAGTATAGATTGAGAAGCAAAATTTTAAAATAAGAATTCTAAGTTATGATTTTTTAAAATTGTTAATAATATAACTAAATCAAAATTGAAAAACGTGCTTAAAATTGATTTAAATAATTATTTTTAAAATTGATATTATAATCTTATTTTAAAAATTCACTATAATGAAAAATCTAGACTAAATTTAATATAGCAAATTCCACTTACTCACCAATGGTACTCTGCAATATCTCCTGGAACTCTTCTGGAAATAAAATGTAACCGAAAATCTCAAACTGCCTTGACCAGATTCTCAAGTGGACATCTAAAATATTTATCGTTGAAGGTGGTAAAGAAACTTATCCCACTTGTAAAAAATGCTGTGACCATCCAGCCTCACCGAAACATATTTTGCATTGCATCGGACGTTCCCGGGAGGATCTTCAAATCCCCTGCTAGTCATTGACTTTCTAACTGTCAACAATTTATTTGATTTGATCTGACAAATGTCAGACCTTTAAAGAGGATAAGCCAACAACAACAAAACTCATTATGACTTTGTCGTAGTGGTAGCGCTTCGTGCTCCAAAAACACAGGTCCTAGGTTCGTTCCTCTGGCTTGACAAGGTTGACCTAATTTTTCATTCCTTCAGTGGATCTATAAAATTAATTCCCAAGCATGCTTGGTACTCAATCTAGCCATCCAGTCCTTCAGTGGATCGATACAATTGAGTCCCAAGCATGTATGGAACTCAATTTTATCGATTCACTAAAGAGATGAAAGGCTAGGTCGACCTGGTCTAGCCAGAGGAACGCTTGGGAGCTTACTGGTAGCATGCTTACGTACCAAGCATGCTTGAGAACGTACTGGGAGTTTCTCGTTAGGTTGATCACCTAAAAGGGTCATAAGATTCGCACCTCAGGGCTCTAGGTCATGAAAACCGATATGACCTCTGTAGGCCTTGCTCCCTATATGGGCTGTTATGCCACTGAGTTAAGAGTTTAGTAGTTCGTCATTACTTTTATACAATGCTGAGTTCCAAAAATTAAGCATTAACATAATAATTTTTTTAATTTTTAAAAATTTTGATATAGTAATTGGACTAATAAAGCAAGCGAAATCTTTTATCATAAAAATTTAACTCTGTGACAAAGTAATTTTACAGTTACTAAGAAATGTATATATTTTATTAAAATTTATAAATTAAAATTTTTATAAATACGAATATAATAACTTATTAATAATTGACTTCTCGCATTTGATTTCCTTCTATCACATTTGATTTCCTTTAAAGAATGTGTAATTCATTTGTTTCATTTACTATATTTGAATAATTTATCAAGATGTTTAACCTCTTATTATTTGGAAAAAATTCTTTAAATCTAATACTAACGAATGCAATATAAATTTAGTGTTTAAAAATGTGAGTAACTTTTTTACAGTCGTGATCAATTGCAAAATACGCGAATCTAACGTTTACATATATATAAAAATCTTTTTGTTTTTGTGATAATAAATGTGTGACGTAAATTAAATGCATGAAAATGCTACATTTATAATTAAGTTAGTTTGATGATAATTATATTAAATTTAGAGGAATATTTTTTAAAAAATTTTTAATCTTTTACCGATCTTTTCTTCAAAACAAATTTATTTGTAACTCTTATGTCACAATGATAATTTCTTCCACAAGATAATTTCTCCATCTATAATTATCAATAAGATAAGTATTTACCAAAGTTATTTATGAGAATATTTGCATAATTCTTAAAATTATTGCCTATATTATTTTAATTAGTTATTGTAAAAAAAATTATTGATTTGAAATAAATTTCATTTCTATGTTTCATGATTGAAATACTTAAAAAAAGCGTATAGATATTAAGACTGTTTATTCTTTAAAGTAAAATTTTGTTCTTTGGAGAATACTGTTTGTTACGATAAATTGTTGAAGCGATTCTAAAATATATTTAGAAAAAGATTCTAAAATATATTTAGACAATTTTTTAATAAGTGTTTATATAAATATTTATGGCAAAAAAATTCTTAACTCATATATCTTTTTAAAATAAATTTTAAAATATTTAAAATGAAAACTATTTAATGAAATTATTTATCATATTTCATGAAATATTTTATAAATTCATTCTTTTAAATTCCACTTTTTTTATCCTGATTCTCGTATAAATTATCTAATTTTATTCTTAAGCAATTATTTTAATAATCTATAAAGTATATTCTAAGACTACAATAAGTTACTTATTTTCCACAAAAAAAAGGATAATTTATTTTTCATAAAGTAAGATTTAGCTTATAAATTTTCGTGATTTCTAGAAATTATGCTAATTAATTTCTCCTATAGTAATTTTCTAATGAATCATAAAATAGCAATAGAAATTTGAAAAATAATATCGTCTAATTTAAGCAGGGATTAAGTAACGATTCTTGTAAGATGTTTAATTTAATGAAATTATCAATAACTTATACGTTTCTTTGTATTGTACAAAATCAACCCATTACAGTTTTGCTTAAATAATCAAATGTATTAAATTTTGAATTAATCAATTAAATCCCTTAAACAGTATTTTTTCTTAAAATGTAATGGGAGCAAGATACATAAATCGGTAAACGAAGTAAGCAATGAGTTTCAACTGTTCATGAAAATGAAAAATTAGCAAATTTTCAAAATTATCGAGGGTTGGCAAACAATTTCGAAACGCTAAGATTAAAATTTGGACATTCTCTTTTCTATTTAACACGATATTTATCTCTTTTCTATTTATTCGATAAAAATTTTCAAAAAATTTATATTATTACAAAACAATCTAAAATAGTATCAGAAACAAATTTAAATGAATAAAATTTATCTTAATTGCGTTTAAAAATCTAACATTATTATCAATCTTTTTTCAAACTTCATCAGTTGTTTTTTGTATAAAATTTCAGCATATATTTATTTGAATTATTTTAAACAACATTTAAATAAAGAAGTTTATTTATAATCAATATATACATTTTTACATTTTAATAACTTTTTCTTCACATTAAATATAATATTTTCTAAATATTTTAATAAAATAATACCAAACTTATAATCTGCTAACTAAGCTTCATAAACAATTTGAAAGATTTTTGGTCACCAACTATATCCACATTTCTTTTATTAAAAAAATGATAAAAAAAAGCATTATCTAATGTACAAAAAGCATTTTGCAGAAAATTATTGAAAAATATAATAGTTTTAAATAGAAGTTATTGCTCTAGTAGTGAAAAGTAAGCAAAGTGAGATAAAAAAAATTTATTAAATTTGACAAAAGTAACATATAAGAAATGAAATTTTGGTGAATAAGAATTAAATGTTTTTTATCAAAGAAACAATTGAAACTAATTTGAGCAGAATATGCATAATAATGCAGAAATCATGAATTCAGAAAATAAGGAATTAAAAAGCGCTGACTTTACACTTGTATGACTTCCATAAATATATAAAAGTAATGTAACTTATCAGCATGTCTATTGGTTAAATATTAACTTATTGACAATCATATTTGACCATGTAAAACTCAAATACATCAACAGCATCTCTCATGGAAAATGATATTCAAATCTTTTGCTTTCTCTTATGTCTTGTTTCACTTGAAATCTGAATAGTAATATACATGTCTTAATCAGAATTATACTTTTGAGTTTATTTAAAACCCCTATTTCGATGAGATTCCCAATGATATCCCGTGATTTTTAAAGGGGGACTTTTTTTAAGATTTAATATTACTATGAAATGCAAAAATTTGTAGCACAATATCCATTTATAAAATCATCGCATCATAAAAGTTAAAAAAGTTATTAAATTATTAAAAGCACATAATTATTATTTTCTTAATTCTTAAGATGTGTCGATTATTTTGATAAACTAGTGAGAAAATTTTCATTTGATTGGATAAAAAAAATATAAGTAAATTACAGAAATTAAAAAAATAAAAATGCAATGAACTGAAGTAATGTTTAATAGTAAAATAAGAAATTGATAATTATGATAACAAGTAAAATATAATTAAAATTGATGCAAAAATACTTATCTAAAAATAACCTGATTTTGCACTTAATTGTTGTTAGATACGATCTTTAGATTTTCTGTAGCTAATTTCAAGTAAAAATTAAGGATTCATAGTTTTTAGATTTTACTTAAGAAGATATATAAATTTTCTAAAATGCAGTACTGAATCTTAAAGCGCATTGTGTAATGGCTAATTTAGAATAATCAGTTATTACTTTATTTCTTTACATGTTGCAATCTGGTATATCAGCATTATATAACAAATTTTAAATAAGCCAAGTTGTGCTTTGATAACGAAATCTGCATGGTAATTATATAAACAAGCCCGGGCAGTGAAGCTATTTGATAAAGATCAAAGGTAAACATGCTTTCAACCAATCATATAAACTGAATTAAAAGTATTCGATAGAAGAGCTTTAAGCTCCAAGCTTCTTATACAATTTGACTTTCTTTCACTTCCAAGCTAAACCCGCTTAAAGCAACCGCATCAAATATACATTAATTTAGAGTGAAGCGCAAAACTGGGAAATTGCATTTGCAGTAGGAAGAGAGAAAGAAAAAGGAAAAAATCCCTAATGAGGTAAGGCACTAACAAAGTCCAGTATCGCCGACACTTTACCGTCATGGGGAGTATATAAAACTTTCAGACTTAAACGCTCCAGAAATGGGGAAAAATAAAAAAAAAAATAAAAAGTCCCTCGCTTTTCCTCGACGAGAAAACCGAATTCATTACATTAAGTAAATTTTTCCATCTTTCCTGGATTGTGTGCCGAGACGTTAAACCTCAAAGTAACGCTTCCTTTTGGTTCTCATCAACCCTTTCTTAAGTCCTCATCTTCTGAAATTTAACGAGGACAGGAGAGACGAGTAAACATTAAGAATAAGTCCGGATTGTATATGAGAGGACAGTTACAGTTACCTATATCCTTAAGAATAAAATGAACGGGAGCACAAAAGAGTGATTTAATTCGGAGTGCTTTCCGTCTTTTTCCTCACTCTGGCTTTCCCTCCCGTCTCGATTAAATATGTATAAAAATCCCATTTTCTCCTCTCTCCCGGATCCGGGAAAAGGAGGCGTAGGCGTAAGGAGCTCCGGTAATGAAGCTCGAACATTTCATAATTGAATATCGAGATGCTGATACGTGTGAGAGAGGAGACTGGAAGGTTTTTATTATTGTTATTGCTTTTTTTTTTTTTACTCCCGCTTCTCTTCGAAATGGGAACGCCAACCAACCTGTTGCAGGGGATTCTTCTTGCATCTTTGATGCATGATTAATTCGAGATGAGTTGTTGCATTATTCTGTACGCCTCCGGAGTTTTCTTTCGGGAGAATGGGTATGGTGATGATGCTACACCAGATGGGAAAATGAGCATAGAAAATGAAGCAACCACTGAAGTAACTGTGCGTTTTAATGACAGAGAATGGAGAATGCTTTTTGTTCGTTTGTCTGTTTTTCGGTATAATTGGAGCTTAGAACTTCTTTTCTTGCTTCTGAATATTTGATAAATAATTTGCAGGAAGTTTATCCTATATTAATAAATGTGAAAAGTAATCTCTATGTTGTATGAATGTATAATCACAAATACTAAGCAAAATGAATTCGTTAAATAAAGCACATGTAAGCTGTAAAAACAGGAAAGTAATTAAAAATAAACTATTCAAGATAGCTATATATTAATGAAAATAATAACGTTACTTGATTAAAAATGGCAACATATTCCAAGAATTTAAGAAATACCATGGTAGACTTATTTTAGTTTCTATAGAAAAAAGGTTAACTCTATTTCAGAAAATAACTTTCTATTGTATAAAATATTCAAACGTTTTTCGATAAATGTATTAATTTATTTCATTTTAGATACAGTAGTTAATTCAAATAATTAATTTTATGCTTATTAAATAAATTTTTTCATTCAAGCATATAAAACTAAAATTGTACAAAAATAAAACAAATGTATAATTTAAATAAAATAATTTTAAAAGGTATTCCTCCGTAAAATATATGTTTTTTTTATTTTATAAAGATAGAATTCCTGTAGCATATTAAAATACTATTTTATAATGAAAATCTTGGTCAAATTATTTTGCAAAAATAATAAAATTTCTTTAAATTAGAATCATAATGAAGAAAGGGATTATAAAATAATAATAAAGATAAATGCAACTCAAATTCTATATTTTGAATTTTCTTCTAAGTTTAATATATGTTTCTCTGGTGTAAACCTTACTAGAACTAAATAACTGTAGTAGTTTGTATTCACACCTTCAAAATATTTCAGGAGAAACTGTGTAACACTGTCAAAAGAAAGAGAAAAGTTAATCAATATCTTTACAATTTTCTCGGAGTTCCAAATCAATAGATCAAGAGAGTAAACCGCTTACCGTACAGTAACATGTAAAATACGATATAATTCACGCATAATTTATCAGCCAGATATTTTTCAGCATTATTGTTTATTATAGAGGAGGATGTAATACAAGCAATCACGCTGGCAATAATAAATCAACTAAATTAACTAAATTTAACACTGATTATTGAGTGAGACTGAAATTTTTCTTGTGTATTTGGATTTGTGCTCCAACATTGTTTTGTTATTACAGATAAGTGTAGGGGAAGAAATTTTGTAATGTTTAAGGCTTATTCAGTCAGAGATATCATTTTGGGATTCCTTTCCTATTTTTTCTTTAATTTAAAATTCTATCTAAAAATTCATTATTTCAAAAAAATTAATGAATTACAATAATATAAAAATAGTATACATAAGAATTTCAAAAAATGGAAATTTTTTATTTTTTATTTTTTATGAACTGAATATATTATTTTACTTACGAAGAACTCTCAACAATAAAAAGCAAGCATTTTGGCCTAGAAATTCCAAAAGCTTCTTTTAAAGTGTTAAAGTAAATTTTGTTCCAAAACATTAATTCAGTGATCTTCAATAAGGATAGAGTATAGTTTCTTCAATATCATAATTTTATTTCCATCGTAATTGCTTTTCCATCCTAAATAAAATAATATGCGTTATTTTCAATAAATTTTACAGAAATTTTGTTATATTAGTAGTTTTTTCTCGATAGCCAAATAAATGCCATTTTTTCAACCATATTAAATCATTATCATATGTATTCAGTGTGATTTTATACTTTATTTTCTATTCACGAAACACAAACACTCATCAACTACAATTCTAAGATAATTTTGTAATCTTTTTTAGTGTAAATTTGATTAATTATAATTTAAAAATTGTTCAATTAATGGATTCGCAAACCATTAATTTTAAGCAATTTAAGATATATTGCAGTTGATATACATATTTTATATGTAATTATTAATATAATTTATTAATAAAGAATTTAGAATGTACTCACTTATTTAAGGATAGCTGCATTTTAGCAATGGGAAATTAAGCAAATAATGTGTTTCCTCGTATCATTGTGAATTAACAATAAAAACAAGGGCATGAAAAAGCTGCAGACAAGAAAAAAACACAGATCAAGCTAACTGCATCAACCTAAAACATACTCAACATTTTTTTTCTTATCTATTTTTCAATTTGGAGCATAAATATGAATCTCCAGCAACCAAGAAGTACTTCAATAAATAAATGTTCATACATAAATCGAGTTAAACTCTATTACTAACATAAATTATTCACTTGAAGAAATAGGTCCATAAACTTTGAAATAGAATTTTAAAATGGAAAATACTTTCTTTTCCCAAAAAAATAGGCTTAAGAGGGAGCGAAACAATTTTCAAGTGTGATATGATAAAATATGACAGGAAATTGGTCGCCATTATGGCGTTGTAACAAAGTTAAAAATATATATATTCTTCATAAAATATTTCATTTTTCACTTTCATAAATACTCGGCTTATAACTCATAACTTATCTGCAGAAATTCAAAGGTATAAAGCGTTATGACGTCTCGGCTATGGACAATCAATTTTTTTTCCCTAGAAAGTCGTAGAAAAGCAGTAAAATAAATAAAATTTACAACCTTTTATTTATGGATTTATAAATTTGTCAAAAGGTGTTTATATGGGCATCACTAAAACCTAAACAAAAAAGAACTTTTAAAAAAAGGACATTTTCAAAGAGTTTTGATCAAAAATTTGATTTGATTGAAAAATTTGAGCGATAGATGACTGATTGAAAATGATAGAAAAAGACCCTTCAACATGATTATAATGAATAAAATCATGTTATACAAAGAGATGATTTATTACTTTTTAAATACATATTTTTTAGTTACATTTGTTTGAAGCAGAAGTTTAGGAGTGTGGTGATTTCATACAACACAGAGATCATGATTCCTTTGCATTGATTTAAATCCAAAAACTTATATTGCACTACTTTTCCTTGCACAAATTGACCAGCGTATTGGAAAACCACAAATAACCTTGGAAGTTTTAGGATGTGTCGAAAATTTCCAAAGTAAACCGCTTTCATATAAGAAAAGCATACAGAACTAATGACAATACAAGAGATGAAAGGGAATAAAAGTTTTTATTGAATTATGAGTCTCCAACATATCCATCTTTAACTGTAACAAAGCGAGAAATTGTGGATAATAATTGTGAGCTTAACATAACAAAAGAAATCTACATAACTTTACGTTTTATGATATCTTTCTATTCATTCTAACACATGTCGTGGAACAGAGATGTTATTTTTCAGATAACCCCCCAGAACTGGAAACTTTGATGGGTAAATGCAAAGTATCACTGTGACTGCAAAACTTCAAAGTTACAGAGATGATTTCATCCCTGAAGTGTTGTTGTATCAGCATAATTCCTTGTTCATAGCCCAGAGATGAGCTCTACCCGTTAACCGAGCTGTTGTTGCTGCACTAGTCGAATACAGCGAACGATATGTAAAGGATCCCAGTTTTATATCCATATATGATTAATGATTCTTAATGACAGGTAATTGCCGTAATTCAGAAATAACATGGGCAGTGGTTGACTAGTGGTTAGTGCATCGGCCTTTCATCCGGAAGGGTGGGGTTCGATTCCCATTGCCGCCAAAGACCCATCGAGCACATGCGATATACATGCTCGTTAAATATGTGAAATCGAAATTCCTCTGGCCGGTCATTGAGCTGTTACCATGGATACAACGGTCTGGGGAAGACTTCCTCCCCTTTCAAATCAATGTCAAAATTGAGGGAGATGGATCATCTGGTGGTGCTATCTATCGGAGGATTTAAAGAGAAAAGATGTACTTTCACCTTCGTGTTGCTCTGATTAAAACGAAAGACGCTCCCTATTGACTTAAATTCGCATCGCCAAGGCATAGAAAGCTTGGCGGGTCCGTAACAGTAACAACAACAGAAATAACATAGTTCTAGAATATTGCTTTATACTGAGTACTTATGACCCAGCAAATTTTTCCACTTATGATCTCTTAGAAGAAGTGCGGAAAAGGAACAAATATCCTCTCGATACTGTACTGTACAGTTATTTTTTTTCCAAAGACACGTGATGATTCTTGACAATTCAATGAGACAGTTTTTTTAGTGTTGAATATTTCTAGTTAAATTGAGGTATTACTTATCCATCCATAATGTATACAAGAATCATCTGTAACCTTTATCATATTTTTTGAGAAATGAGAAAAATTTTGTGAAAATGCGAGTAGTTGCTAATTTTCAAAGTGCAAAATCTGCATCCACTGAAATGAAAATGATACTTCCCATAGAATAGAATGTAAGAACTGGAAAAGTGTTTACAGTAAGTGCAAACAAAAAGCAAGCCTTCTTGCAGTATGTATTTGACTCTCAGTAATCCTATTACGTACTTCCACAACAATTTCAACTGGAACAGTTGGAATTGTTGTGGATTTGAAAAGAAAAATCATTTCTTTTCAAGGGTTTTATCACATTTAGTATTCCTCATAGGGTTTTCTGTAATTGATTCTTCTGTAGTCTAACTTTTCGAATTTAAGAACGTTAAAACTTGTTCTCTCAATGTTGTTATTGAACCTTTATAATATTTTTCTTTGCAAATGCCAGCAATTTTTGCCCTATATTAAACACACCATTTAGCATTTTTTATTGCGTTAATCAATTCAGTCAATTCAAATGTGGAAAGAAAACATGGATGCTTCAACTCAAAAATTTCAGAATTCTCTCCTTTTAATAGTAACTATGAACTTTGCATTGCTTACAATCATCAGAATCTTCAGCTCCTACTTTTAAATAACCATACCAAGAATTTAGATTTGAATGGATGAGCGGATAGATATCTAATAGCCATCTAAAGTTTAGTATATAGAAGAAGTATTTTTGATCAATCTCTGTATCTAAAGAATACTTATAACAATAAACATAATTATTTAAGTCAAAATCATAAACTACTATAAATTGCATTTAATCAACGCATATTCCAATCTAATTTTTTTACTGCATACTGCCAATGATTTCAGAACACTGAAAATATGCTCTAAGCATTTTTCATAAAATAAAATTCTTAAGCACAAACATGTAATAATTCATCAATTAAGTTGTGGTAATTATTAACTAAATGGCGACATGTAATAATTCCTCATAATGTACATTGATATTGTCTAACAATTATTACACTATAGTGATCAATATATCACTCTATCTAATGTGACACAAAATATTTAACAACTTAAGACTAACATTAAATTGCATAACACTGCAGACTTAACCTTACAAATCTAATTCCACACAAGAAATTTTAATCTCATAATCTATCACTGTCTGTTCCTGCTTCAAATATTCTAAAAGTTATACAACTCAGGTGATTTAAATTTTTTAGAACATTACATCTGTATATTTGGTTTGATTATTAAATACTCAACATTTTTATAAATATCTTGTAAATGAACTAGAATAGTATTCTATAATAGAAATCTATGCTGGAAGGAGATTCTATGAATATAAGAAACAGTATATTAATTTTTACAAGAATCTGTAGTTTTTTGCTTAAAGAATCTCACAAAGTAACTTTTATTATAAGTTTGAAGGCTGTTTTATGTAATTTTACTTATATATTTATCATCTATGATTCAAACCGTTATTTCATGATCAGGAAAAAATGATTTTAATAACATAATTTAATCTTAAGACATCTGCATTTTATTCTTGATCAAAAAAAAAAGAGTTCTAAAGAAGTTACCTGAATTGTTTTCTATATATTCATCAGAAAATGGTCATTCCCGTTGTAGCATTAACCGAACATAATTGGATTTGAAGTTTCATGGGTCAACAGCGAGACACCAATTTTTATCCTAAAGCATCACCTTTATCATAAACTGCAATTTCCATTTTAAACAAAGAGAGTACTCATTATTAAACTATCCGTTTTGTATGTGGTAGCATAATAATTAGAAGATATTACTAATTATAATACTACCACATGCAAAATGGAGAGGCGTAAATAACAAATAACATTAAAGAAACTAATCACACAGAATTACACAACAAATTTTAATCTGACAAAATGTAGTAACCAATATGGTACTTTTAATTTCTGCACATTCGGACCAGGAAAGTGATAAATTTCTACTTCACTCTTTCTGTTTAAGTACGCATATTCACAGTTATCTGTTTCATCTGCCCAAGAGGGCCGTTAAAATCAGAAAGATTTACGTCTTTAATTTCCTCTTTGGTCAGAGAATAATTTCAGTTTGTCTTTCAAGAAGCTTCTAAGATCTGAAACCATGAAAGAGACGATCTATTAATGCAGCTAACGATTAGATGTTGAAATCACGTATTATTTTCATTGATCTAAACTTTCATAGATGCCTATTGGGAAATTTGAAGAAAAATGAGAATTATTGGAAATGTTAGAAGGAGTACTACATTTTCAATATATTTTTATAAATGTTTGCTAGAAAATACTTCGTTCTCTCTAAATTTTTCGTGACTTAAAATTATACAATTCGATTTGTGCCTTGAATTTAAACCAAAATATTTAATAAATGTAATAGATACTATTATAGTTATTTTAATAATAATTAATGACATAGTTCTTAATTAAATAAAACTTATTAAATATATATTCACTTCAAAATGAAATGGATAGTTTTAAAAAATATATTTCACTGAGAAATCTGACATAAACGTAAATTCAATGAGAAATAGAAGTATTTTTTAAAAATATGAAAACATTTATAGTTATAAGAAATACAATTGTATTTGTCATAGTATTAGTTTAAAATGAAACACAAATGAAATTTGGAGAAGTATAAGGAGAAAGCATTTTTACAAAGAAAAAAAAATCTATCATAAAAAATAAAACATTTTTTTCCTTAATCTTTTCTTAGATTAAAATTTTATGAATAATCCAATTTACAAGAAAACTTGTTCATAATATTATATTTTACCGGCATAAAATGCTCATAGTGATTGTTTTAAAAATGAATATAGTGGAGTGTTTATTATTCCATAGAAACGGCTTGTTGCATGACATAATATAATAGATTGTAACATAAGATGGTCGAGATTCGTGCTTGTTGATTTTTGTTTCATCAGTACATTCTTCATTCTATGATGCTTCAGTACACTAAATCTGTTTCTGAAACACAAAATTTCATTTTTAAACAATTGAAATAATTATGATTTATTTATTTTCCATAAAAAAAGGGAAATTAATTAAGATTCTTCTATTGAAATGTTATAAATTAATTAAGATTCTTGTATTGAAATGTTATAAATTAATTAAGATTCTTCTATTGAAATGTTATTTCAATACATATATATATACAGATATCAACCAGGAAATATAGCAATTATCTGTACAAACATTTTTATTAAAATATCTCAAATTAAACTTTTACATTTTCAATACTATTCAGCTCATACAAAAGACTAAAATACTATTAGTTAAATATCTCAAATAAACTCTTGTTTTGAACCTTATGCTTAAAAATACTTCAAAATATAAAAAGTATAGGCACTTACAATAAAAAATTATTTAGTAATATTTTATCACTAGTGATTTAATTCTCGAATTATTAATAATAAACAATAATTGCATAAAATTTATAATAACTTTATTAGGTTTATTCGGATGCATAATTCGGTGTATTAATTAGCTTTGATACCATGCTTCGTAGAAAGTCTTAGTAAGTGAACTGAAGTAAATTATATTACAGGATTTTTTTAGTTAAAATTTCATTATGAAATGGCTACAGAAAACTCCAACTGTTACCCGAATTGGAAACAACAATTTACAGTGTGTCCATATAAATTTATATATTTCCTATGAATAATCCTTAGGAAGTAACCAATAGCTTAAAATTATATTCCATACACACACATAACTTTATGTATATATATATATATATAAAATAAAATACATATGTTAAGAAATATGGCAAATTTATGTGTCAAAGTCAGTTGCTTAAGTTAACATTTTGAAAGCAAGTTAAGCCACCACCTTTCATTTTTAACTTCAGTTCTTATCATATCAAGAAAATTGTAATGAAAAAGTCACTGTGCTGCTTCTTTCTATGTCATCAAATTTATCTCAAAGGTATTTAAACATATTTTCGCTAAATTTTTGAAATTTACTTAAACTTTAAGTTAATATTTTCCAGTTTTATTATTTTAAAACTTATTGCACTATGTCTTTTTCTATTAAAAATGGCATTTTAATAGATTTATTTAGAAAATTAAAATTTTACAACATCACTAGTTATAGATCAGCCAATTTCATGACATAAATTTAATATATTTTTTCATCCATGTATATTAATTTCAAAGAAGAACTTAATTAAAAATAGGTAGTACTCTTTTAACTTAATAAAGTCTGAAAAACATTAGTTATTAATACTTTTTATTAATTTATTCCATTCTCATACGCAAATAAGATATTGTCATCCAATTACCGGACATGTTTCAAAGCATCTAATATGCATTTAGCTTTAAATTAAGTACAATTTCAAAATTAATTATTAAAATGGGGATGTTAGCCGTGGTCAATCTCTTTCATTCATTGAAAATAAACTCAAATTTAAGTCACAATATAACAATATTATATTTTTAATAGTGTTTGTAAATAATTTTCCTCATCAAATTTTTGTAAATTTTATACGAAACATTCATCAATAATACATTGTACAGCTATAGATTTAAATTACAAAACTATTGGCGGAATTCAAGACAAAAGTGTTGAAAAAGGGAGTCAAACTATGAAATTAGATGAAACTTAAATTGAACCAAAAAATGCAGTCAGACATATAACTGTGCATAAAACTTTACAGATAGAGAATAATGCAAAATTAAAATCATCACATTAAATTTAGAGTAATTAGTTTTATATGAAACCAGTTCCACAATTTTTTGAAAAAAAAAAATACTTTTCTGCAATCATGGAATCGAATGGAAACCATGTAAGTCACAATGATGAAGTTAAAATATGGTTGAAATGAAAGAAAACAATCGACTACTGAAATTAATGACGTTAAAAGTTAACCGTTCTAATTACTATGGGGAATAAGAGCGATTAATAGTTAACATTCCATCACTAGTTAAAAGAAGTATGTGAAGTCCAAAGAATTAACTGAATTCCATCCATTGGTTCATTCACAAAGAAAATAAGCTCCGTTAAATTTCCAGCCATTTATAATTTTGTGGTAAAGGAACTATTAATGTCAAATCTTTTCTCCTGTCACTGGATGCTGATTAGAAGCTTTCCAAAGCTTTCTAAATCAAAGGTAAGGAGGTCCTTCATTAAACTACGTGGCAATTAGAATGTATTTGGCCTCTTATGTATTCTGGAATGAGCAATTTATACAACATTCATTAAATAGAAAATTTAAATTGCAACAATTGTTATCTGGAGAATGCGAGTAACATTCTCCGGCTTAGAAGGTCATAAATTATGGTGATTTATATATTGATTGTCTCAAAAAGAACATAAATTTAAATCAAAGTTTTTCAAACGAAATGAGATTTTTTTCGGTTTCAATGTCATTTTATTAAAGAAATTTAAGAATTCTTTATTTAGATAAAAGATTTCAATAAAAATTAAATAGTTATTTAAGCAAAATCAAGAAAATATCTAACGTTTTTCTAAGAAATCGTTTTTGTTATGAAAGAAATCTAAACATTTTTAAGGATTTTGATTATTGTGTATTTTATAATGATTTAAGAAATATTCTTTTTGAAGTAATTATTTTTTATTTAAATATAACCATTATGTTTCATAAATGTATTATCTCAATGTAGTTAATTATATTATAATCTTTTGATCTAATTGTAAAAGATAATATAAAATACACACAAAAATACTCATTTTTCAAAAGTTTCTGATTTTATTCAAATATTTTTTATATGACATATTTTTAAATCTAAAATAGTCAATCATATTTACAATATCTTCATTAATATCTTTTGAACTGGTTTAAAACTTTTTTCATAAGACGGTTACTATTTCTTTTTTACTAAACAAACAAAATATATTACCAAATGAACGTAATAAAAGCTTTTAATCAATCGTATTTAGATAATATTTAGCAAAAAAATAAGCTAAACTAGTGTAAATATGTAATAAAATAATAATAATCTATCTCATATATCTTTGCAAAACTTCAAATATGCATTTCTATTTGGTCTTGATACTTAATGTTTAAATTATTCTTAATTTATAATTATATATTATACATAATTATCGTTATTTTTATAAATATTTTGAAAACTGAATAAAAATTACCTAAATCATGAAATGTATGATTGATTTGAAAATATATTTCAGAAAATAAACTTGAATTTAGGAAAATGCATGTTGATTTTGAAAATTAATAGGGCGTTAAATTTTTATAAATTTTATTAACAAAACTAAATTTTACAAACTTAATTATTTAATTTAAATTTTGGAAAAATAATAGAAAACCATTTTTTTTTTAATTTGTCAAGCCTTGAAATATTTGGCAAAACTGAAATGGATTTATATTTGAAGTGTAATAATTCTTGCTTGATAGAAAATATTTCATGAGTTTTTTGTGATACTAAGCAAGGAGTCAGGCTAATTATTCGTATTAGTTTCAATATAATGTCTAGAAACAAGCATTCAGATAGCTTTCCCAATATACATATTATTTACACAATGGTTCTGTGATTAATCGAACTTTATTGTTTTCACGTTTTTAGCAAAATATCCGTTCAGTATTATGTAATAACATAATTATGTAAGAAAGTAAAATTATATTTTCAATCCTCAAATCAAAATATAATGTCTTTTTTCAATATATAATGTTATTTTTCAAAATATAATGTCCTAATTTTTAAACTCATGAAAAAAGCACATTCACTTGTGTTGTTGGGTATCGTCTTATCTTCTTTAAAGATCTGACATTAGTCAATTCAACCCCAATGTATTAAAATAATATTAAAATTATGAATATAAGGATCATTTATCTAATTTATTTAACTAAATCATTTATTTTAGCTAAATTATTTTTAATTAATCATTTATAGATTAATATTCATTTTTCATTTAACCATTCCAGATATTTATGAAGCTCAAAAGTAACGATGCCGAATAATTTCAATAACAGATACTTTAAAATTAATATCAGTTACATTAAAAGTAATAACAGTTACTTTAAAATTTATAACAGTTGCTTTAAAATTAATAACAGTTAATAATAAAAAATAATTAATAACTGTTACTTTAAACGATCCATTGAAAAGATATTTACCTAAGCAAAAATTGCTTCAACTGTGGTCATTCCCGATTTAACATGTAAACAATATGATTTAACATGTAAATAAAACTCAAGATTTAAATCACATATAGATGGCGCTGAAGTTCATAAGAACATAAACTAACAACATCAATTTTTATTAAAAGTTAATAACTAGAATCAGCATTATTATTCTCATTTCTTATAAATTCCAAAAAAATAAAATAAATAATTTTAAGTATTTCTTTACATATTCAGTGGTAAGACAGACTATTTAAAGCCAAGAGGTCATTGTTTCCTTTCCCTTGATTCTATAAATTTCAAAGAATCATTACAACAGTTATTGTGTGAATCATTTGTGTAGTTAACTCAAAACAACAATGAAAGTGAATACAATAACAAACTAACGAGGAAGTATTGTTTCTTCCTAATTCCATTAACGCAATCATAACTAATCCAATTAATAACAAATGCTTATAAATTATAACACGTGATGAGTAATTTATCAAACGTTAACTACATTTATCACTTCATTTGTTAGAAACTGGAAATGTTTCGTAAAAATTTAGCTTTAAAGTAACAGTGTGAGGCCGAAATATAATAAAAAGATTACCTTAAATTTAACTATAGATAAATAAGTAGTCTTATTTGCCAACGACCTATCCATACATTTCAAATTCGCTTCATTAACTATCTAGCAATCAGAACTCTGGAGAGCTTTTAGAATCAACTTTTCTGATACTCCTTTGAAAAATGAGGGGTGATCATGTAACCAACAGCGGGTAATTAAAAACTTTCTTTGGGATCCACCCCCTAAGGCAAGACGTTCCCTTCATGCCATTGGCAGTTATTGTATCTTACAATTAATGGGGTTTCCCGAATCGAAAGCAAGAGGCAAAAATCGATTCTTGAAATCTCGTGATTTAAAACAAAATAAAAGATTGCGAAGAGTTAAGTCAGAGAAACTGTTTCCACCACATAAATTGAATAATCAGAGCACAGCGGTCATAAAATTCAAACCGTGACAAAACAACATAAAGATGCCTTCCAGCGCTTTCTCCTTCCAACTTCAATCGCGAGAATCGATTAAAGTTTTTGTCCGATCGATAGGAAGAAAAATCGATGAATTTGCATTTATTTCTTTCATGTTTTGCCCGGTAGCAACTGAGAGTTGAGAACTAGTAGGAACTCTGAAATGTTTATGAATGAAAAAAATAAACAAATAAGAAGCGAAAAACTTTCTTTTCGCTCGGAATATGTTTGTTTCCTTTCTACACTCCGAAATATTTTGAATTGAAAAAGCCTGATAAGTATTTGAACATGACTTAATGGATGTACTGGAAAGTAATTATGGTTACATATGCAAAGTCAAAAATTTTTCTCTTGGTTACGTTTGTTCTTGGGTTAAGAACACTCTTGTACGAAGACACTAGAATTAATTTCAGTTCTATAATACTATTTTTTATGTAATTTTACCTCTTATTCATTGAAAAGAAACGTGATTAAGCGAATAAATAAAGCTAATTGTGGTTGATTACTTGCTAACTTTTTCGGGCAAATGAAAATAACTATGAATTAAAATACATTAATTACTGTTAGGATAGAAATCCCTAAACCTTTCTACGTATTCATCCATTAACTCAGACATTTTTCAAAGTTTATTCAAGTATAGTATGAACAACTCAAAAAAGATGAGCTCACACATGTTAGAAAACGTTTTGTCCTATAGCTAACAAGCCCTAAAAAAGATGTTGATAAATATTTGGCATATACCAATTTTAATATTAAATTAAGTAAACTTTTCCATTATATTATTTATAATAATATTAAGTAGGTTAAATACTCTCTATATTAAAGGACCAAATCATATCTCATCTTGTGGTGCGGTCATGCGATTGGGGTAAAAAACCACTAACGGGCACCCCTAGATTTTTTTGCCTATTTATTTGACTCCAAAATATGAAAAACAAAGTGGCAGCCGTTTATTTATAACCGAAATTAGTTAAAGCGCTAAGTATACAAGGGTTACCAGGAATTAAATTTCATCGCCAATGTTTATAACCAAGCTTTTTGCCAAACCTATTCTACACCGAAACCACACGATGTAATTCTATGCAATATTTCTCAATATGTCTAGTTTTCATTAATAAAAACAATTATTGCCTGCCTCATATAGTTCAATAATTACTCAGAAAGAAGCGTGCAGAATTCTATTGTGATAAGCCAAGCGAATAAGTGATAAAATTTTATTCTTTGCTCCTGTAGTAATCATAGAAGCTGTTGTTGAAAGTGAATCCAAAAGCAATCGTAGAATAATGTTACAACAGAATATTAACAGTCAGTAAAATGAAATATTGACCTGATTTCATTATTTATCTATTCTAGCCATTTTCAATATCTAGACATAATAATGCTTATACAAGATGAAGCATCCTTAATCCTGCCATAACGAGTGACACTTAACACTGATTGTTACAAGAGGATATAATCTAAGGGAAAAGACAGGAATTTCTCCATTTCATTTTATATCAAATAATTCGTAGAGGATTCGATAGGAATTGCCCTATTATTTCTAATCATTTCATACCGAGTTATTTCCGTTTGAGATGTTATTTGAAAAGTTTGAGATAACAAAGTCGAGTTTTCTGCTTATTAATTTTGAAAGACAAAATGCATATAGATAACAGTGCTACTTTTGATAAATCAGTAGTGATTTAAAGTTTCAGCAGAAAAGGATGTCAAGTTAAAGGAATCAAAATTTTAAATAAAGTAAAGGATGATATTATCATAAATTTTTTGTAGTTTACTTTAAGTGAATTATAGTAGATATTTATCAATGATAGTAATTACTAAACATCCAATTCTGTTTTAACTCTGCATTTTAGAAGCTCTGTATTTAAATCAAAATCGAATTTCTGGAAACTAAAATACATATGGAAATAAACTTGTTGCCGTTAGTCGTAATATGCTTATGTTAATAGGATTTCAGACACATCTTATCTATAATTAAACAGATTTGAACTTCAATTCAAAATTTTGGAAAATAATATACAAGCATTTTTGATATAGATGTTAATTTTGGCAAAATGGTTTAAATAAAGCTACATGGAATGTGCTTACTCTATTAATAACTCTTCATTTATTTGCTACATTAGACTTTCTCATCAATACAAGTAAGTTAACAATTTTAAACCATCTGAAAAACTTCAAATTTTTTAAATTTTCAATATAGAATTTTTTTAAGCAACATTATTGACAACTACATTTTTCTATTCATTCAAGAACCCAAGCTAGCAATGTATTTGGCTTGCTTACTGTCTTATGGTCACTTTTCGCATACGAAATTTATTAGGTTCCTGAACTGCAATTAAAAACGATTTCTGAGCCATTATAACATTCACATCAGACCTGGAATCAAACCCACAAGTTTCCGAATGGAAGGCGAGACCTCTAAACATTCAGTTACCAATTTGATAGCCAAAAATGTAAAATATTTACAAACCTAGAATTGTTTTAAATATAAAATCCAATATACATATTATTCCTAAAATGATATAGCTAAATAATTTTAAATTTTCCAACTAAATATAATTCGTGTAAAATTCTCTATTAGACTACAAAAATATGTAAACAATTTTCGAGTCATGTTCTTGAAAATACATTTAATTACTGTGCTTTTATTAGAGCACTATTACCTGTTTCTATCTACTGAAACTTCTAAACATAGTGAATCATCTCATAATTTTGAACTATTTTCAAGTGATGAGGTTGACTTCTGAGATAGCCTTTTCTTCTTCGCTCCTGGCACTGACCCAGCAAAACTTTTAAATTGCATGGGTTTTCAATTTTACAACAATCTTCACTTGAGTCGAATACCAAAATCTGCTCAAAAGTATAATCTAAATCAGTGTTCTGTAGTCCATTTTTCTCAAATTTTCTTAAAACAATAATTTTTAATTTTATTGTTTTTAGATTTATAAATGCATGTATATGAAATGGTTTATCGACAGTACATTTTTAGAAAGTAGAATCACTTACTTGATAGATGTAGAAAGTGTGAACGCAGTTCCAAATTTCTTACATCTGATTTTGATAAAATATTGATTTAACTTGAATTTAGATAGCTTAATTGTGTTTACTTACAAAACTTGAATTTAATTCATAAAATGGTGTAGATATCATCTCTGAATAATAAATATATCTCTATTATCTCTGAATAATAAATCATTAACAAAAATTGATATTTTTATCTCGGTAAAATATATGATGCAGAATTTTCTATGCATTTGTCGTTATGCTTCTTTTAAAGTAAATTATTTTCAAAATCATAAATTAATAAAAAATTATTATTTTCAATTCATTGATTATCATTTTATTAAACTGAACATTATTTCACTATTTTTCTTCATTTATATTCCTCGATTTTTTTATTATTTTTAACATCATTTTTAAAAATTTTTCTCCATTTCTGAACATATTAGACTCCTTTTATTTCGTAAGGGGCAGTTTATTCATGCTAAATTATATTCCTCATTTGACAATTATATAGTTTTTACTTCTATAATAATTTTAATTTTCTAATATAGTAGCTGTATATATAAATCATTATTAGTATTAACACATGCGCTAAATTTACAAAAATTGTTGATTTAATATGTTTTGTAATTTAATGTAAATTATTTCATTTCTTAATTTTGTGAAAAGTGACTAGAAATAAAATCGTTCCACATGGTTGTCATAATATTTTGAATGATTTAAAGGAATTAAAAAGTAACAACATTTTCAAATCTTGCCAAAAGTGTTTTTAGCGCTAATACAACTATAATTATCACAAATTCAAGCAATACTGGTTATTATATATTTCTTAAAAAAAGTACAATGCATAGTTGATATTGTTTGATATTTTCGATTTTCATGTATTTTTAATTTCTTCTTTTCAATATAATTTGATAAATAATACATATATGCTTAGGTATTTCATTAAAAATGTAAATTGACATTCAAGAAATTGATAAATTGTAGTGAAGTTAATTATTATTTTTGCTATGCCACTCAAAATTAACAATTTCTGAGACTTTCTTTTTAAATTTTCATATCATTGCGCATATTAAAGTCTTCTTGGTCTAATGTATGACCATAGATTTATCACTATTATTCTTTCTTTATTTTACTTGTTAAAAAGTTTATTTATTAGAAAAGCTGCGTTAACTACAAGTAAAGTTAATAAATGTGTTAGAGGTTAAAAAAAAAGTGTGAAATATTTTAGTCTTTTTTACCCCTGTATATGACTAAATTTATCACCGACATGGTCTGACATATACCAATATCCGAAGTATTGATTTTATGCTGTCAGCATCATATATAGTTTCGAAAATGACAAATTGCTGCTGAATCAAACTTTTCCATTTTTTATCTCAGTACAAAGCTTATAGCCATCTGTCGCCGAAATATTTTTTAAGATCAAACCTAAATTTAGAATATGTTGATTTATTAATAAGTGAAAACATAAAGAATCTGGTGTTATTTTCATTCTATATGGTCTTGTTAATTAGGAGTAACATATTTTCATAATAATAAAAAATAGTAGTAATAGTGAAATCAGTTATAATAAAAATAAATAAGCAAAGCCTTAATTTAGAGATTGAAAAAGAATTTTATTTCATTTAATAAAATCTGAGGTTAATAATTATGAAATCGTTTGCAGAAAGAAAATGATAGTTTAATTTTAGTTAAACAAAATTTGACGTATCTGTAACTGTAACTAAGTACTGTGAAATCTAGCAATGAGAATTGCATAAAATTCAAGATCATGAGAATAGTTTTAAGCAAAATAAGTTACTTCACAAGTTCTGAAGTATTTAATTTACATTGCATGATTATACTAACACAGCAACAAAAAACAAAGTAGATTGTGATAGTACAGAAATTTCATTCACTTTATTCAAAATTAAATTACTGCGTACTATTTCATTATAATTAATTTCCTTTTTATTTTTATAATTAATTGAAACAGAGCAATGTCTATATTTTTAACTATTATTTAATTTAATGGGGAAACATTTAAAATGTAGCAACAACTTTTTATAACACTAGGAACAAGAGAAAAATTGTGTGAAAAGCAAATTAGTGAATCTATATTTGACAGGAATAATATATGCTACTAAGTAGAGTTATATTTTGCGCAGTTAAAATGCACATTTGTGCAGTTTCTACGATTTTTTACACGTTTAGAAATATTTGTAATTAATCATATTCACGAAATAAATTTTCCGTAAGCTTTTGGCTTAACCTGTTAATCAATTTATATAAGCTTTATTTATCTTTAGCGATTTATTCATGGAAGAGAGTAAATGGAATTTGTGCCCATAAATTTATATAATTTTGAAAAACTGCTTTAAAAATTGTGTGCATCACTCTCAAAATTATTTCTTTCATTCCACGTAAGAGGAAATATTTTAAACACTTTTGAGTCCGCTTTTTAAATAATGGTATACTTTTGTAAAAATTTAAAATAATACATTTTCCTTAGATTAAAGAGAAATATCTGGAAAAAAATTATAATCATATGAGGGAAATGATTCATAAAAAAAATTCAAAATTTCAATTTAAATCTTCTACTTTTATTCTCTGATTATTTTTCTACTGGAAACATAAAGATTTAAGTTGAATATTGTGTTAGGAATAAATTACAATTGCAAATAATTGTATTTCTCTCACACGTTTTCAATATTTATTAAATAATTTTCAATTACTATTAAATAAATGTTGGGAATTTAATAAAAATCAAATTAAGAAAAATGGAAGGAAACAGTATTTTTGACTATAAGATAAATAATATTTTAACACAAATTCTATATCATGCGTAATAAAATATTTAAAAATAATTGTATATTCAACAACATTTTAAAATATTAGTTTTGTAGTATAAGTTGATAAATCATTATTTTATTAAATGTTTTTTCCAAAAAAATATTTCTAATTCGATAATCATATTGTTATATTTTTTTACTGAGCAAATGATACAGTGAAAATATTTCTAAATTGAATATTTTTAAATGTAAATGGGTAATCTTTTATGAAAAGCAATTGAAAATCTGTGAAATAGACTTTGTATTAATTTTATTTCTTTTCTATATTCATTTTCTTTTATTAAATATTTTATTTTTCATAAATAGCAATAAAAATCAATAATTAAAAATTAAAATATGGAAAATTTTAAAAATCTAATGGTGGTACATTTTGCATCAGAGTATGATTAAAAGATTTTACAAAATAATTCCCATTGTTCAGTGTATAGACATGTAATCCTAATTTTTAAGCAGCTATGCTTATCGCTATACAGAATTGTTAAAATAAAGGATTTGAGAGAAAGGAAGCAAGTTAAATTATAATTATAATGATATTTCTATTATAAGAATCTATGTATATAATAGAAATAAATGGACGAAAAATTAATTAATATTGTTTCATTAAAAAAATAATGTACATTAAATGTATAATATTTGGTAGATATAATGAAAGTTTTGAGAAACACCTCCATATACTCTTGAATATAATATAAAATAAATTAATTTTAAAAAACAATATTGGCAACACTTTTGTTTCCAAAACTGATCACACAGCTTCGATTTTGATAAAATTGAATAGGAAATCATAATGATGAATGTCAACATTTCTAATTATAATATTCATATTAATAATGTAAAACAGAATATATTTTTGATGGAAGAAAAAAACAAAATGTTCAATTTCCACTTTTAAAGAAAATGGCATGTTTTAAGAAATAATAATTTAATATTATTTATTATTTTGTTTATATTTATTGCATTCTTAATACAACTATTTAGTTTCTATAATCAAACTCGCTTTTTTTTCTATTGCTGTTTCATGATAATATTCCGAATTATTAGATTCATTTATGTAAATAATGATTTCGATAATGGATAAACTAAATAGCTTTTAAAAGCAATTTTTTTTTTACTTTACCCAATCTACATACTTGAGGAAAATCAAAATATGAATTGTTATCTTTCTTTATATAATAAGATAACACTTCATATTTTGATGGAAATGTTAATTAATTCACAAAGTTAAAGTTTTGGTCATAATAAAAATAGCTAAATGCTTTTTACAAAAATATTTTAATCTCATAGACTTCATAGTCATTAACAGTAAAAATTTTTCATTTCGGGCAAATATTTAATTTCGCTTTCTGAGCTAAATTATTACATTATTAACAGTATTTTGTTTATTCCTATACACTTACACTAAGTTTTTATTAGTATGAAACATTTTTGTAGAAAAATATGATTAATAGATCTAAGACTTTTGCGAACTTATTAAGACGCACTTCTCAGTAAGTGTGTGGGCAACTTAAAAATTTCATACTAATCATATAACTATCATCTAGTTTTTTGATACATCTGAAACCAAGACTAATATTAGAATCAAGAAACTAATATACTTCCAAAATTATTCTATTCTATCTGATTTCAACTATTTCTTATAGCACAAAACTTGAAATTTATTTTAAAATTTATTAATTAATATACATAGCAAATTAATATAAAATCAAAACAAGAGAATTTTCAACACTTTCTATACATTTTAATTCAGTCTACATAGATAAATTAAATACGTTAATGGTCATGGAAAACTATTTTAAAATTCATAATTGTTTGAAATATGTGCAAGCTATGCAATATTAATATCGTAGTTTGGGATTATAATTTAATAGGATAGTCGAAAATTCCTGTATTAAACAGTAGCAGAATAATTACATTAATTAAGAATATTTTACATCTTGGGAGAAATTAAGCTGATTCAACTTCCCATGGTAATTATATCTGTGCCCAAAACGTTTAATAATTATAAATATTCACTAATAAATTGATTCTATTCTCTTAAAAATATTTTACTTTACCAACAATATTTCTTAAATAAAGCCGAAATACTTACTAAGAAATTTATTATTAGTATTTAGTATTAAATAATTGCATTTGAAATAACGAAGTTGAAAATAATCTTTTCGAAAAACTGTCTTTAATTCAAAAGATTAAATTTCCCCATTGAAACAATCCATTCATAAATTATTTTCTATACATTTTGCTTTATCCGTGCACATTCATACTGTAAATTACATACGAAATTATATGAAACTTGAAATTCGCTTTGTAAGCACAAATATAATCATTCATTATTTTGAATAAAATTCATCTTTCAAAAAAAAAATTATTTGAAGTACGTAAACAAAGAAAAAGTTAAAGTACCAATAAATATTTTTAAAAAAATGGGATGCGTATTGAATAAATGAAAAATATTTTGAATTTCATGAATAGCTAAACTGTTACTTAAAAGAGATTTAACTGTTCTCTTAATTGGCAGACGACTTGCAAATAGGAAAATAATTACAAGTCAGATTACAGATGACAAATATGAAATCCAGTTTCCAGCTGCACTTCTATGATTCGAAACAGTACGCCAATTATAAGAGTGAAAGGATTGATATTGATAGTTAAAATTTTTTAGCGGAGATAATAATGATATCAGCTCGTGATATGGTTTCAATTTCAAGAATCTTTATAGTCAAAAGTCATTAACAGTTTCAAGAATCATGTTTATGAAACAATCTTCCAGAAGCACATTTTCGAACGTCGAACGTAGCAAGTTTTGAAATTCGTCGTGTTACGCCTCCTTGTTTAAAAGCTGCTTTTGTTCTATTTACGTTTGTGCTTAGGAAGTATGAAATGCTCTAAAAATGATAATTTGTTTTCATCAGTAATGGAAATCATTTTAATATCCATCACACCAATTTCCTTGTAAGAAATAAACTGAATAAGTTGATGGCTTAATTACATCAAATTTTCAATTTACTAATTTTGACCGATGCACATGTAACAGCATTGTCTAATCTCCGTAGATTACTGGATACCAAGAAAATCTCGTCTGTCTTCCGAAAAAGAATTGTATTTCTCTTCTTAATGAAATTATGAATAGTAAAAATTACAATAACCATGATTTAATGCTTGATCATGTTGCAGATTGGATGAATATTATTTTAAGTTATTCTTTAGGTTATCTTAACAGTTTTGCAGCTATAAACAGTGGGGCAGCATATGCAGCTTTATTTTTATGGAGCAGTATTTGCAAAATAATTCGAAGATAGTATTAACCATAAGCAGGACATAGTTTTTTCGATTGCATAGATTAGATTTACAAAGATTGGATTGTATATTCAATTGTCTAATCAATAAAAATGTTTTATGGTGGGAATTCTTCTTGAGTATGATGATAAAAAAGTCTGTAGCAATAATTTTTTTCATAATTTCAGTTAGTCGAAGAATATCATTGATTTTTATTATTTCACATATTTGTATGTGGTTTGAAATGCTATAATGGTGTAAAAAACGTTTCTGCAATTGAATAGATAATATTTCTAAGCATAAACTTCTATGTTAACAATTTTATGAACCATTATAGATGTTAACACCGTTTCTGTATTTGTAAATTTTTATCTGTAGAAGACTTCTAGAGATCTATCTTATAAAAGCCCAGAAAATTATCTTCTTATAGCTATTTGAATTAATCGGGAATTTTATAGCCTAATTAAAACAAAATAATTATCCTAAGAAATTAAATATTGATGGTAAAAAAACTAGAAATGGCAAAAATAAGTAACTAACTTCTAAGAAATAGATCAAATTATAAATATGAAAAACATGTGGCATTTTAAATAATATTATCTCTTGAAATCAATTTTCGAAACATAGAATGGTGTTTTTTATGTTGCCATTGCACATAATTTAATACAATAAATTGCACTGTGCAATATTTATATACATAATACCGATTTATATAATCTATTGAAATTAAGTAATTGTTAAATTTAATTTTACAAGCTGAAAAAATTTCAGTAATAATAAGCTTAATTAAAAATGACAAAAGTCTGACAAACTGAGGAATAATACTTATGTTTTATAAACAATATTCTTCCTCGTGTTAAAGATAAAAGTGAAAAGTAATCTATATTTAAACTGGGTTATATTTGAAACATAAGAGTTTAACTAAAATATAGTCCTGTTGTGCTATTAAAGATATATTATTATTAAGTGAATATTTAAAATGGTTTATGAATTATAAATTTAATCAAATATTCAATCAATTTTTAAAGTAGTATATAGAGTAAATTTTATATAAAATGTAAGTACACTTAATATTAAAAAATAAGTTTCTTGATTAAATACTTTCCTTAATAGTTGCAGCAAATTTTATTTCTATTCAAAAAAATAATAAATAAATAAATAAAAACATTTACTAATAAAATGAGAATTAATGTTACAGAAATTTTATATATAAATACTAAATTCTTTCCTTTCTGATTTAAGTGAACATGTGAAAAATTTAAGTAGCAAATGTTGTTCTCATACAGCTTTATCTATCCAAATATTCAAGGCAAAAGTACTATACAATTCCTATACTTTGAAATAAAATTAAAAAAAAATTCAGATATTTTTTCATTAATTTATAGTTTTAAAAAGCAAACTTGTATTTTATAAAGTAAATTCATATATCGCTACCTAGGAAATTCTTAATTTAAAATGCACAAATAATATGAATGTAAATTATAAATACAATTCATAAATACATACGCAAAAATCCAAAAAAATACTAGATTTTCAAGTAAGTTACTCAAGAGCTAACTAGGACTTTGTGGCAGGATAACAGTCTTTAAAACAAAATGTCCCGGGTTCAATTACAGCTTCTGGGGAATAATGTGGGAGATGGATATTTTAAATTTATTTTTACCATAAATGCTTATCTGGAAGTGCATTATGGAAATCAAACACTTACTTTGCGAGACATAAATACAATTCACTGTCTAAAAATATATTTTCAAAAGAGCCACAATTTATGTTATAAATACTAAAATTAGTTTTAGATCGTTAGGTTTATAAAACGGTATGGAGTTGAAACATTGCTTATGAGAATCTTAAGATATTATATATACATTACATATTCCATAATCTAAATATAGTTATATACCCTGTATTATTTTCAATTATTACTAATATTTTTAATACTATTTTAAATTTAGATAAATATTTTTATTAAAATAATAGATAGAAAAAATATTCATAACTTTATTGTTAAAAAAATGCATAATTACATTAAATTACAATATAATAATAATTTCACAATATTAATATTATTTTAATAACTTTAATTTAATCTAAATTATTTCATGCATAGTAAATATAAATAATGACAATCTTAAAATAATAAGCATATGCTTTTAATACACAATTACACTTCATCAAAATGAAATATTAAATTGGTTATAATAAATTTAAAAAATACGTTATCATAAAATATAAATAAATTGTATTATTTTATAAATAAGTTATTTAATTCAATGGATTGTTCTTAAATAAAAAAATGAAAGCTACAAATAAGTTTTTCTTTTTTAAAATAAGTAATACAGTTATTATCTTCCAGAAAAGTAACAATATTTACATATATATAAGTAAATTAGATAATATTTTCATCAATAAATACATAATATATATTCCATACATGAAACATAGTTCATGTATCCATTTTTCTGAGAAAAATATAAGCAAAAAGATATGAAAAATAATAGTAAATAGAGTTATATTACAAATATAAACGTAACAATATATCAAAAAAATTTCAAGTGAATTCTTTGCAGAAGTCGGATAATTTATTCTCTTGAAAATATAAACCCCAACAAAATAAGTTCGAAAGAAATTTATACTAAAACAAATGCAAAACTCAGATATGTAACTAAGGCTGGAATGTTATATGGCTTCATATTTTCTTTCTGATAATATTTGTTTTTTGTTAAATTTTGATTCGGTTTTATTTCACTTTTCATAGTTAAGCAAGAAGGCAAGAATAAATAGAAAAGTTAAATTATGCGTACTCAATTCTTTTGACAATTTACTGAAAATTCTTTTCTGACATTAAAGGTCAATAGTTTTGTTTCTCCTTTACGAAATAAGATTTTCAATTGTTTTTAACTTTAACAAAGTTTAACTTTCGCTTGAGTCATTATCCTTTTCTTACATTTTTTTACGTTATTCATACAAAACAAATTCAAAAATACGTCACCCATAAAAAAAGACACGGAAAGTTAAATCATATAAATTCCATATAAACTTTTAACTAGAAACTCAAATCTAGTATAACAAAATTTAATTTTAAAGATGTGATTTTATTTTAAATCAAATTTTTCAATCAATCAAAAATATTTGGGGGGCTTAAAAATGAGAGTAAAGGAAAAACAGTAGAAAAAAAACCATTGTGCGAGGTACGTGATAGACACAAAATGAATAATATATTTGAAATAAAATATAATACTATGAAATAGATAAAAAGTTGCCGCATATTATAAATTCTACCAACATTATATATTATTATTCATAAAGCGTTTTACATAGAGACTCTATTTTTCAATACAACTATATAAATTTCGTCTTTTTATCGATCCAAAAAACATTGCTTCAAAAATTAGAAGAACAAGAAAAAAGAGGAGAAATACTTTCCATAAAGCCCCGAAGGGATATAAAATAGTGGATAACCAATGTAGCATAATGTAATACAGAACCAAATATGCAAAAATTAAGTAATCCAGCTTTCACATTTCAAAATAATAGAAATTATCTGAAAATACTTCAATAGTCAACAATTTGATGATTAGAAACGTATTATTTAAAAATGATGCAAGAGATTTTATGGTGCTTGGCCCCCGATTATACTCTTAGTCTACATGAATGAGGATCCTAATAATATTTTGGAGGACACTATTTCAATCCAAAAGTCATGAAATCTTCGTATTCTAGATAATAAATGTATACCATAATCTCATAACAAAACGGCACCAAAATTGATTCTAAATATGCTTAAGGAGTTTTCATTTGAGAGTGGTACATGATCTTTAAAACGCTCTACTGTTGTGGTTTTAAGCACATTTTTAAATATGAGGTGTGTGTCATTATCAAACATTCAAGAGAAGAAATTGCCTTTAACAACAGAGCAAATTAGGATATGAGGTCAATTTACTTTTGCTTGACTTTATGGCGGCCATCTTAGGATAGCAATCCTAAGATGGCCGCCAACAAGCTGATGATATTACAGGAAAAATGTATGACTATGCGAAATCTTAATGACAGATTACGAGCGTTCATCTGGTATTCTTACCCGAATACATATCTAAATGGCAGTGTAGGTAAACCTCGAACTGTACCTTTAGATTAACGGATTTGGAATACTCGCTTATCACCAAGTACCGTGTAATTTTGAACCACGTTCAAGTGACGAATTCAAATCTGAGCTGGTATCCTCTTCACCACATCCACGCCACACTAGCAAAAGTACTTTGGACACATCACCAATCCACGGAGCTAAGTAACCCAGTAAGGGAGAGTACGTGATCACTCTGAAAATCACTGCCCTCGACAAATGATGCTTTATTTTGCTGATCATAACGGAAAGCGACGTGTAACTACTGAGTCACTGAAGCTTCATACTCAAATAATAAAAAATACTGGTTATCAGAGCGTTTCACGTTGATTTCATCAATTTCATATTAACATTTTTATATAAAGGGAAAGAACGAACCGACCACTAGGAAAATTAATACTTTATACTAATCATGAATTGATTTGTGCACCCTTTTACATTTCGCGCCTTACTATTTGCAGTAGTTACAACATTTGACTCCAGATAAACATTCCCGCCAGTTGTTGGGCGATGTTGTTCATAATGTTGGGCACTAAATATACCCATGACAGAACCAGATCTTACAAGTCATCTATGAACTGCCCAGAGAAGAAACTTATCCTGGAACATATTTTCAACTTTACAGTAATTCTAAGAAGCTTACAGGTCATTGACGAATATTTCCCTTTTAAGAAAATTTCTATAATCATAAAATTATAAAAAAATGCCAAAACCGTGATTTTGGCACTTGGTGTAATTTGACTTGACTTCAAATGGACACGACACCAACCAGCCAACAAAATAAACCCATGTGTATGTGAAGATGAAAAGGATTTCCCCAAAAGTTAATATCATCTGTGTCATTAAAAAGACAAAAGTTTATAACCCATTTGTTCCTCGTCGAAAAGATAATGGACAAATTCCCTGTATCCTGGTATGTTGCAGTATTGGCTTTGCCATAAATGACTGCTGACTCTTCACAGTTCATTTTTTGACAAGACAGGCTGTCTCTAGCCCATTGAAATACAATTGTTTGAAATGTCTCAATAAAGAAATCATCGTTAAGTAAGGAGCTTTGGTCTTGAAGATATATGTATAGCCATCCAGGTGAACATGTCCCACATATTAGGATTTCATTCAGTAAAATTATGTTAAAAGTGAAATTTATGACATCCCAATTACAATAGTGGTGCTAAAACTGCAAGTTACATCATTTTAACTATTCACTAACGTTAATAAAAACTTACTGTTGCGGGAATTGAATTATCGTTTGGCTTTATCCCGGGTGACCAATAATGAACATTTGTAGGATTTACAAGAAACTTGATCTTTTCACATGCTTGTATATTACATGCTGTAAATAAAATATGCTATGAAAAATTGGATGTATCATTTAAGCCAATGGGAAACATTAAACGTTAAAGGTTATATATTGCATTTTTCTTTTCTTTTAATTTAATATTCATTAAGAATTTTTTAATATTTCATTTCTGAAACTATTAATTTATTTTATTTCTAATTTTTCTTCATATAGGAGTTTTGTTCTTTATTATTTACAAACATTTTAGCTGTTTTGATTGATTGAAAGAATTTTTTCTTGTAAGAATATTTTGAAAATAGGAATAGCTCAAAAAGTACTGATACAATGTCATATCTTTAATTTTATCATAGTTATTATTTATTAACTTATAACATGTACAAATTTATTCGCTTCACACACAGATAAATAAAAATAAATCTCCTTCCGTATTTTATTTATTCCCTTAAATATTCAGTAATAAGAAAACTCAGAAAATGATTCAAATACTTTGAAAATCATCCAGTTAAAAGGCATGCACATTCAAATCAAAAAGACTTTGACATTCTTATTATAAAAACACGGAAAGATATCATCGAATTGCATTAAATTGCAAGAAAGTCATTTTGAAAAAGAATTTTTCTGTTCGCAACACTTTTCATAAATATATGAAAGCGAAAAGATTCCAAAGTATAAAAAAAATAACGGATTGTTTACAATCCAATTTTGTAACCCCTTACCAAAAGTCATATTTAAGGTTTCGAGCGACTAAACATGAAAACCTTCCTCTTTCCAATTTTCTCCAATATATTTTTTGTACTCTTCAGTGGAAACATTCGATTGCAACAAAGGATTGCCTAACAACAAAAATAATAAATAAATAAAGGTAGAAATATTTACAATCCCATTTCATTTCAACTAGTGTGGAGCTGGTTTCGCGCCGATGAACAAATACGCGCCAAATTTCGTTTCATACAAATATTGAACATACTGTCAAACCAGTGGAATCGATAATTTTCATTTTGCCCCACCCACATCATACCCTTTTTTATTTTATTTTTTCGTAATACTTGATCCCACGCAAAGAGGCGAATTTCCGCATTTGACGACTATGCAGTCGGAAAAACCAGAATCGTTTTCTTATTTTTTACGCCAACCCCCTCCCCCTTTGAGCCCTTCGTCTTACTCGTTATTTTCCTTTTCTCCGTCATATTTTTCTTTTCAATCCTATAAACTGCCTCGCATGCTCAGGTCATTATGTTTGGCATAAAGCAAACGGGATACGTCTTTTTGCGGTTACAGTGGTAACGCATATTTATTATTGCTTTTCCCTGCATCTTGCTGGAAAGGGAAACATTTTATGAAAATGTACCACTGTTACAGCAAGCAAAGATTTAAACATTTAGTTGTTTTAAGCAATTATATATACATATATATATATATATATATATATATATATATATATATATATATATATATATATATATATATAATTTTTTAACATATAAAAATAGTGAAATAGAGGAAAAAATTAAATTTATATTCGAATATAAATGTTTTATAGGAACAAGAGAATAAAAGTTATATATAACATTTATCAAAATTTGTGAAATACATTTTTCTAAAATATCAAGTACGAAACAATTTATAAGAATAGTTTTTTATTAAGATAACATATGCAATAAAGAAATAAAATAGCAAAGATTATGTCTCTACACTTCAATTGTTTTGGATTTTGCACCTGCACAGTGATTTCTGTTCTAGTTAACATGAATTTATCTCCAATTAGCGATTATACTCTTTCCGCCAGCGTTCGCACTTTTTGGTTAAAAATTCGTTGCTTAATAGCATTTTTTAGCCTCTTATCATATTATGTTGTGGTAAAATACTGTAAACTAATTGTTTATAACAGAATTCTTTTTAGCTGAGCAGTTTACTGGAAATGAAGGTATAATTTTAGCCATGTATTTGTATATCGAACTTAAAACTTACCGATTAATTTGCAATAACTAGAAAATAATTACTTAAATAGTATAGTTACAAATAAAATTACCAATATTTAACAGAATTATAGGAAAGCCACATATAAGGAAAATGGAATCCTGATAAAGCATACCAAATGATAAATACATTTTATGGATAAATTGAAAGAGGTTAAAATCTAATAGACGATTTTGCTTTTTTTGATTTTGAACTAATTTTCCCTTGCATTCAGATTCATAGTTATAGTAGTTTAGTTCTAGTTATAGCAGTCGAAATGTGCTCAGTTTAAAGTGATCAATAATATTAAGAAAATTATAAATTCTAAGTTTATTTTGAAATAGGTACAGTAACTTTAACTTAATCATTTTCATTTTAATCCTTATTTAAGCAAAAGTTGAAAATAAATCTCAATATTCAAGCTTATTTATATATTCGTTTAGAAATGTGTGATTAGTAATAATCTTCATGAAAATCATCCTGTAAATATACAGAATATTGTTTTAAAATATTAAATTAATTTTCTTAGTAGGTACTTAGAATAATGATAACATATATATGTGTATATATACCAACAATACAAATAATAGTGATTAAATAGCAGTCAGCAGAAACTCAATTAAAACAATGGCAAAACGGAGTAAACATTTTTTATCAACTTACTCATTAACGTTTCCATACTAATAAACACCAACATTTTTGTAATTATCTCATTTTTATTTTCAAAATAAATAGAATTTTTCAGTAAAGTGCAACAATACGATTCTGGTCTAATATGCATTTAATTTATTACATCAAAGAAAGTATTTATAATTTTCCTGGAAATAATTCAATTCTACGTAAAAACTGGCTGCATAAAATATATAAAAATATATTCAATAGAATAATTTTTAGAAACGTTTAGAAATAAATTTTGAAGGATATGAAATATAAACATTTCATATTGCTGTTGGTGATAATAATAAACTTTTTACACTGAATATGGGAAGATACTTTTCAATATTTAAAAAATAATAATGATCAGAAGCAGTTAACGAAAGTATTAAGAATAGACCAGAAGAAAATTAACTGAACGTAAGATAGGAATAAAAGCAAAATTACAGGAAAATTTTTTAAAATTCTTATTTTCTCCATTTTTTGTTAGAAAAAGCAGAATAAAAGACTAAAAGAACCATACTGATTTTTTATGGTAAACAACAATAATAATATGCAACATATGAACTAGGCTGTTTATTTATTGTGTAAATTTTGAAAGGTATTGTAAGCTTCAAAACTATTTAAACTAAGCTAAAAGAAGTCATCTTTTTTATCCATTCCAATACTTAGCCATTTTGTAAATAATATACCAATGTTTTGTATTATCAGTGATGAAAGGATTGTTGGGCAGGAAAATTAACTAAATCAGTCACAGATAGTTAGTTGAATAAACTGGCACAGTGTACAAAAAGGATTATTTGAACTAAACTCTAAATTGAATAATGAAATAGACGACGTTCTTTCTAATGAGAACTCTCATAAGGGAACTGTTTGTAATAGTTGTATCACCAATTAGCAAACAGATAGAAAGAATATATTTGCGCTAATTACCACTAAACAAGAAAACCCGCACTAATTAGCAAATGGCAAAACAAATAAATAACCGGACAGATTAATTAATTAAGTTAATGTCAAAAATAAAATAATTTAACTTACCCAACAAAGAAGGAGTAAATCTACGTGCCCCAGAAAACATTTTATGAACGATATAACATGCAGTCGTTTGCAAGCAAAGATAAACACATGTTACACGAGTTAGAACAATTTCTCTGAGTTCTTATGAGGTGAATAAATTAACTGCGAAACCATGTTTTAGGGGTTATATTGTAAAAGCGAAATAATAATGTTTATAGTAATATAGTTAGGAGGCTATATTCTATTAACAAGCTCACATATCAAGACTAATTTTAATACCTCGTAAGTTATTAGTAAGAAGCCACTGATGAGTTGTTAATAAAAGATGCTTCATGACACACACAAAAAATTTTCGTATTCTTTTTACTTTATGAAAAGGTGTCTAAGCTTTCTTTTTATAGTTACAATTATGTTTCTTAGGACAAAAAAGCTTGTATATTTCTGTCGATTCAAAACATTCTTCTTAAATGTTTCATAAAAGCATGTCTTATTTAAACATTTTTAAATTGTATTGTGTTGTAAATGGTTTTCATAACTTTTCCATTTTAATGAATTCTTAGAATCCGGATTTTCAATGACATCGTCTTTAAATTAATCATACAAAGACATATAGATATTTAGAGATCAAGAGACAGTTAATTCTAGAAGAAATACGAATGCAATATTTTTAAATATGAATTTACACTTTACAAAGATTTTAAATTTAGTTTTAAATCTATAGTCTTTTGTTAAAATATAAAGATTAAAAATAGAAAAAAAACAAATAATATCTCCTCTATTTTTTTCATATAATTATTTTAAATTTATTAAAAATATTTGTTAATATTTATGTTAAACTTAAAATATAATTACAATGTTCCTATATAAATGCACATTTGGACTTAATGCAAAATTTAAATTTACTAAGGAAAGTATATATAATTTTACCAAATCGTATATATAACAGGCGAAATGAAATGCTTAGACTATAATAGAATACACAATCAATTTTAATAATACTATGATTGGAATTTGTTGCTATTCGTTTTTCTTCCTAAGTTGAACTTTAGTACTTTTTAAGCAAGAGCTAAATCAACCCACATTTATGGTTTAAAACGTATTTTAAATCAAAATAATCATATATGTGACCTATCTGAAAGCCCAACTCAAGCAGTGTTAACTTAATGCACTTATTTAATCACACATTTCTTAATGGATAAATAAGTGAATTAACAAAAAGGAAAGTTGTTGACTGAAATACACTAAATAAATTATAATAACATTGTAAATTATATATAATGATTTAGGTCAGACACACAGAATTGTTTTAAATCAAATTCAATATATTCCTATAAGTTTAATATTTTAAACGAACAGTTAATCACTTTTTCAGGTAATTTTTTTTATTTATCTTTCTTTTTTGTCAAACAAGACCAAATAAGAGTTCAATTCAATTTATAAAATTTTAAATATTTCAACTTTTACTGAATATATAAACTGTAATTATTCAATTAACTCTAGAAGTAACTTAGATTATCCTGTGTTAAAATTTTTGCAATTTCGGTGGTTTGTTAGGGAAATGCTGATCTTTTAATCAAGAAATCCGTTAGAGATTTTTTTTTCATAAAATTTCATTGGAAGCGTGCTTTTTCTCCAAACTAGAAGTGTACATGATTTGAAAATTATTATTTAAGAAGAATAGTGATTCAGTATCGTATCTTCAGGAAAACTTAAAATATTTCATTAATAATACACTACTGGCCATTAAAATTGCTACACCAAGAAGGCGACATGCTACAAATGTGAAATTTATACAAAAGGAAGAAGGTGCTGTGATATGTAAATGATTAGCTTTTCAGCGCATTCAGACAAAGCAGGAGCCAGTAGCGACACCTACATTGTGTTTAAATGAGGAAATTGTTCAGCCGGTTTTTCATACACAAATTGCATTTGAAAATTGTTGCCTGGTGAAACGTTGTTGTGATACCTCGTGTAAGAAGGAGAAATGCGTACCAGCACGTTTCTGACTTTGATAAAGGTCGAATTGTAGCGTACCGGGATTGCGGTTTATCTTATCGCAGTATTGCTGCTCGCGTAGGTCGAAATCCAATGACTGTTAGCAGAATATGGAATCGATGGGTTCAGGACGGTAATACGGAATGCCATGCGGGATCTCAACGGCCACTTATCACTAGCAGCCGAGAAGACAGGCATATTATCTGCATGGCCGTAATGGATTGTGCAACCACGTCACGAGCCGTGAGTCAAGAAACGGGGTCGTTTGGAAGACAACAAGTGTCTGCATGAACAGTTCAACGACGTTTGCAGCAGCATGGACTCTCAGCTCGGAGACCATGGCTGTGGCTTCCCTTGACGCTGCGTCATAGACATGAGCACCTTCAATGTTGTGATCAACGACGAACCTGGGCGCACGAATGGCGAGACGTCATCTTTTGACATTAATCCAGGTTCTGTGTACAGCATCATGATGGTCGCATCCGTGTTTGGCGGCATCGTGGTGAACGCACACTGGCAGCGTGCATTCGTCATCGTCATACTAGTCCATCACCTGGCGTGATGGTATGGGGTGCCATTGGATAACGTCTCGGTCACGTCTTGTTCGCATTGCCGGTGCTTTGAACAGTGCACGTTACATTTCTGGTGTGTTACGACCCGTGGCTCTACCCTTTATTCGAGCCCTGCGAAACCCTATGTTTCAGCAGGATAATGCCCGACCGCATGTTGCCGGTATTGTACGGACCTTTCTTGATACGGAACATGTTCGGCTGTTGCCCTGGCCAGCACGTTCTCCAGATCTTTCACCAATACGTCTGGTCAATGGTTGCCGAGCGACTGACTCGTCACTAAACGCCAGTCACTACGGTTGATGAACTGTGGCATCGTGTTGAAGCTGCATGGGCATCTGTACCTGTACATGCAATCCAATCTCTGTTTGATTCAATGCCCAGGCGTATAACTGCTGTTATTACTGCCACAGAGGTGGTTGTTCTAGGTACTGATTTCTCAGGATCTATCCAGCCAAATGTTTTGAAAATTTAATCACTTGTTATATTTCTAGTATAATATATTTGTCCAATAAATATCATTTTGTTATCTGCATTTCTTCTTGATGTAGCAATTTTAATGGCCAGTAGTGTAAAAATAAGTATTCAAAGATATTAGTTTCAGTTTATCTACCAACTAAAAATTTAATAATCGTGAAACGAAAGATTTTCGTTAAAAGTCGTCCTCTGGAATGTTAAAAAAAATACTTTATTGTGTGTTTCAAAATCAACACTTTTTTTTATTGAGTATAAGCTCTAATATTTGTTTAATACCAACTTTTAGCATTTTAAAGATAATTTATTGCACTATCCTCTACTTTCAATCATTTTTTTTCAAATCAGTAAATTTTCTTACTCAGAGAATTTAAAACATTACAATTAATATTAGACATTCCAATGTGTTATACTTATGTTAAGGATTGATATATTTATATAGTTTGCTAAAACGTTCTCTGGTTGAAAAAATATCATTACAGTTACAGTTATTGACACATTTTAAGTTTGGGAGCTTTCAGTTTTATTTCCTTTGAATTGGTGTGAAAAGGTTGAAAATATTCATTCACTTTTCTTTGTTTATGTAAATATCGATATGATTTGTTTTAAATATCTTCACTAATCATATAATGTTTTTTATTTTAACATGTACTAGGCAAAAACTCATCAGTTTTGTGCTTAAAGATTTACTGAAGAAGAAATATTAAGAACTTGCTTCAGTAATTCCAGTTAAAGGCAAAAAGGGTTTACTCAAAATGGGAGCAATCTTCTTTATTTGCACTGGAGATAGGGCAATGAAAGGGATTACGTGCATTGGCTAGCAAACACTGTAAAAGACGTGTTACATTAATTAGCACTAACGCGGAGTTATTCTGTGACTAATGAACAACAAAAGATGTATGCAGATGTGTATAAATTAGGAAATGCCTAAATGGACTCAGCAAAAGAATGGAAGTAACCAAGTGGGAAATTCGACAATTAAATTATCTTACTATTTAAATTAGAATACAAAGATTTTTTTAAATAACTTCAGTACAAAAATGCTAACAACTTAAAAGTACCTTTTTTTAAATAATTAACGAACTTATTTTTGCATATAGTGAAATAGAAATTATTTTTTAATATTGGAGAATGCTACGTGATCTAAAACATTGTTAAAATAAACAATTTTAATAATATTAATTTCCCATAAAAATGAGATAAATGAAATATATTATTTATCAAAAGATAATTATGAATTACTGGAATATTATAATTTAATATAATTTATATTGGTAAGTTATTAGTGTGCATATAATAAATGCAGATAAGAATTATAATAGATTTGCTGAAATTATTGTGAATCTATATAAATGCAATATTTATATAGATTAGAACTATATATATATATATATATATATATATATATATATATATATATATATATATATATATATATATATATATATATATATATATATATATATAATATGTATATATATATAATATGTATATATATATATATATAATATGTATATATATATATATATATAATATATATATATATATATATATATATATATATATATAATATGTATATATATATATAATATGTATATATATATATATATAATATGTATATATATATATATATATATATATATATATATATATATATATATATATATATATATATATATATATATATATATATATATATATATATATATATATATATATATATATATATATTATATATATATAATGATTTTCATTTTGGAATATAGTTAAAATTCGAAAGTTTGATTTTTTTTAGTGCAGATATTGGCAAATGATAATATTTACATTTTAAACTGTAGCTCCCTGAAAAATTAGTACTACATTAAAAGAATTACAGTATTCAACAAGCAAATCAAACAATCTGTAAGATAGAAAATATAGCATATCAATCTGATTTTTTTATTTAATCTTGTTTAAAATTTATATGATGTTGAAACTTTTTACTCTTATTGCAAGTTTAAAATTTACGGCATTGATTTGTTCCGATATATTACCATATAAATAATATCAAAAATTAAAACTAATAATTACTTACGAACTTGATGAAAATTCATGTTTTCCTATTCACTATTATTAATAGCATAAAAGTGATCATTAATTTTGGCTGATCATTATAATCTGTCATATTTATTTAGACATTATTCACTATCCAGTAATTTCAAGCACATTTTTTTTTGTTTAGTAAGCGATGGAGATTAAAATTAAATGCTTCATTTACGAAGACAACTTCATTTTACAAGTTTTAAAATAATAACAATTACATAAATATTATAAAAATATATAATTTGTTTCCAATTAATAAATATGATTGCCATTCGTGAATAATTTTATATTACAAGATGATATATTATTTTAATTACTTTTTTGTTGTAATGCTCTTTCTTGGAAAACTCTTCATAATTGTTTATTAGAGATATATAATTATCAATTAAAGAGAGTTTAATAACGTTCCAAAAATTTTACATTTCTTCAAAATGCTGTTCACGTACGAATAAATATATATATTTTAACTGTTTGTTTTTTTTTTGGGGGCAGAATATAATTTTTCATTAAGCAGTTACCTCACATGTATTTAATTATATAAATTTATGCTTTACTTATTCATAATAAAATATTGAAGCAAAATAATTTTGAAAAAGCGTATAATTTTTAATTTTTTTTTTTTCGCAAATTTTTCGTTCAAGTATCCAAAGAGGCCAAATGCGTTCGATCTTTTCAAAAATATCGAATGGCCCATTAACTGCAAATTGTTCTTATGAAAATAAATTTCTTCAAATAGTTGCGTAAATGAAATCGTTAAATAAAGCCGTTAAGCCCTAGCACACTCTTAAACTCACGTCGCGATGTGGGGGGGAAAAAAACTATAGCTGAGGCATGGCTTTCATGTTTAATGTATGGGCTCCAGTGAGTTCAACGATTATTTTTTCTAATCCCACTCTGAAAAGTTAAGCAAGGCAAAAATAATAAGAAGCTGCTTTTAATGCATTGTGTTCACTCTAGTTCTTTATTCATAGTGAATTCATCCAACAAGCACTCCACTCCCGCGTCCTTTCCCCCCATGGCTTGATTGAATGGTTTTGTGTCCTTTAAATTCTTTAGCCGGTCTCTCTCTCTCTCCTTTTCTGTTGGGCCGTTTTGAAAACTCTGCGGTTAATTGAATCGCCTAATTAAAACTCCTTGCGAAGTACTGTTTTCCTCATTAACTTCTACCTCGTCATTAAGTTAGTTTCTTTAAAGTTAAATTATGTGGGGCCCCTTTTCGATCATTAACTCCTGTTATTAGGGGGGAAACCGGAGAACTTTCCAGCGAAATTTCAGGAACGGACTGAGGACGCGAGCAATTATGGAAGTAATCAGAATGGGAAACGGGTACAAGTATTTTTTCCCTTTTACCTTTAATTTCATTCTTCACTTTTTTTTTTCGTTCCTCTTTCTCGTTCTATCTCTCATTCTCAAACCCATTAGGAATTACGAGACAAATGGTTCAAGCCGAGAACATTTTAACAGTTAGCATTGCGAAGACTTTTTTTGTGGCTGTTGCCAGATGCAGCTACTGTTCCATGTCGTCTGCATTTTTTTTTCTTTTATTCGATTGTCAGAATCAAACACTTTTTTCATGAACATTGTTTTATTTCTTTTAATCAATAAAGATGAGAATATGATGGTATTATTACTCTGCTAAAGGACACGTGTGATTTCAAGGAGAATAAGTTTTAAAGAAATATTCTTCGAAACTTCATGCAACGTATTAATCGAACAATTCTTATTGCAGCCTGATAAAACGTTCTATAATCACTTAGTCCTTTCTTCCATTTGTAAAAACCAAAAAGTTTCTATAAAATGAATGCTAACAAAACTGCACAAAGTTTATATAAAGTGTTGAAAAAAAAAAGTTTGTGTGTGTGAATAATGCAATAAACTAAAGAATAAATTTGTTCTAATGAAAGCTATTGTTCTAAAATATTATTCTAATTATTATAATTGTGACACATTTTGAATTTGGCAAATGATTTTTTAAATATACGAACATTTCAATTTTTTATCTCTGCAGTTGTAAATTATCTGCGTGAATTCGTTTAACATTTAATAGATTTCAAAGAAATTCCACGAACCTTACAGTAATAATTAACAAAACACTATTCATTGCACGGAATTCAATCTGCTGTAGGATTCACACAACAAGTGTACTCGGAATATAAGAAATCAGATAAGTAATGCTGTTCAATTTGATAATAGTCTCTTGAAATAATATTTTATCTTCCAGTCCCAATTCCCTTAAATTTTTACGCAAACTCAGCTCATGAAACAAAATAAAGGATATCAATATTAAGCGCTTAATTAAATTAACTAATTCAATTAACTACAATATATTAATTAACAATTAAAATATAGTTACACAAATTAAATGAGATCAAACAACTTTAGTTAATTATATTATTATAAATGCGTACAAATATATTCAAAGAAAAAATTATCAAAATTTGATAATATTATTCGATTAGTATGTATTATATATAAGTGCCTAAATGATTTATTTAATAATATATAGGAATAATACATATTCTAAAAGTATTTAACATTTTAAAACTATTTCCAAATGTAAATTTATTTTATATAAATATCTTATCAAGCTTATGTATTCGCAAACTGCTTGAAATATTACGATATATATTTTCATGTATCATATTTGTTTATTAAAATATTTTCTATTAGGGAAAATATAGGTGTTTTTAATATTCAAACCCTAATACTGATCACTTTGTATTCCTGGTTATCTTTCAAATTATTAACTAAATAAGTAAAATAATGTTGACATTAAGTTAATTGGGAAACATGAAGTAACATACAGTGATAATATTATAAAATAATAGTTTATTACAAAATGTTCTATAATAAATTATTCCCTGCGAACACCATTCAATAAATAGCTTTTTATTACAGAAGTAAGGAACTATTTGCATTTATAATAGTAGAAGAAACGTATGCTCAAAATGTAAATTTAAACACTAATATAAGCAATAAGTGAAAAGCAGAGTGTGTTACGAAATTTTCTATCAATATTGAATACTAAATCACATCTGAAAATTCGTATCTTTCATTTATTCGAGATATTTTATATTAGGGAAATTTCTTGCAAAGTTAATGAATGATAGTCTAGACATTTATTAAACTATTTGATGGTAAAAATGTTATAGTTTTAATAATCAAGCATAGTAACTTATGAAGAGTAGCAATAAGTATAAATGGCTGTGTTGTAACAATGGAAAGGAATATTTAAATTATGATAGAATAGCTTTATGTAGATTATTTATGATGCTAATATTGCTATTATCATAGATTACGAATTCTCATAAAAAAAACATAAAGATACGTAAGATCATTGCTGAAATTTAACACAAGCTTTTAGAAATGATTTTAGATAATCTTAAAATTATGTAATTACAATCAATATTTTAAATAAAGAAACTAATATTGAACAAAAATATTTTCCTTATTAATAAATCGATAAATCAATAAATTTATATTATTTTCCTCAAGTATTTTACATAAACATTTAATATAAATATATGATAAACGCATCTATAAACTCGGTAGTCCTAAAAGAGTGTGATTATGTTTCAATTCATCAGTTAATGCATGTTTTTTATGTTATGATGAATAAAATATTTATAATCATTTCTGTTTTATTACTAGAATTTTATTTTCCTTAATAATTGTGTTCAGGAAGAATTTTATATGAAAAAACTATTGATAAAAATGCTCTTTTTGAAATGTATGAATGTATATTTAACCATATTATAAAATTTCTTGTCATTATATTCTATGCATGTTGTTGTTGTTCTCGTGTGCCAGCTGGGCTGTGAAATTGTGGTGCTCTGCTCCACTTTTCCAACTGAGCGGTATTTGGTGTGGAGTCCGACTTCTTCAGTACACACACACATGCCATAGGGACCCGTTTATAGGGTAGGCAACCATTCACGCCTCATTCACATAGAAGGAAAGGACAAAGACAAGATAGAGAGAGAAATTACATCCATACCTGAACCGGGATTCGAACCCAGGACCTCCCAATCCGTATTCAGGCACGCTGACTACTAGACAAGTTGGCCGGCATATATATATGCTATGCATTTATAATCCTTTGTCAACCAAAATTAAATTTAGAAAAATATCACTCTAACCCCTTAAGAAATAAGTTAAATGCTTTTGTCTGAAGACTGGAAATGCGAAACTAATTTCAAGTATTTTCTACAAAATATTAGATGTTTAAGTTTACAGACTTCTTCAATTGATTTGTTTCTTAAAAGTGATGCAAGTTCTTTCAATATTTATTCCATTCTGATCTCACAATGAACAACAAAAGTGGGTAATTTTCTATAAGTCCTTACTGATAAAAGATTATCCCATACTGCGGACTAATATATTTGATGAAATATTAAATAAATTAACCCTCTGAATATTATAAGGTTTTAAAGAAGCATATGGTAATCTGAAACTTATTTTGAGTCTGAAAAACAAATATATAGCATCTGTTAAAATATTGAATATTAAGAAAGATTGACTATTCAAGAGGATAAAATTTCATTGAAATCTTGAAGAAAAAATTGCATTTTAAGCAAGGGAATTTAAGGATTTAAATTACGAATTCCTTCAAATAATGATTGATTTCTAGTTTCAGACAAAATCGATATTTTGAAATAAAGAATGAGTTAACACATTGTGTATTGTAAACATGAGCCTGATACAATATGATAACAAATTTATTGACCGCATAATGGTAGCGCTTACGGCATAAAATAATTCCTATTAATGAGAAAGTTTAAATAAGTTATAAAAGTCTGAACATAAAATGGAGATAATTCACTTTTAAAAGAAATAGCAATAGCAAATAAAATATTACTAAGAAATATAACTACCAATACAACCCGAGTAACAGTTTCTGAGCAAAGTTAAGCCCTTAAACAACATGTGCAAAGATAATCAAGCAATTCTAAGAAACTTAAATTTCTTGATAACAAGAATAACCTTGAATAAAGAATTCTAAGTAACAGTCACATTTAATAATAACGAGAAGTAAACTGAGTAAATTATAATGGTTTTACTGGTTAATAAGATATTCTTAAAAATGGCTATAATCTTTACTGTTTAATGCAATTGTCATTTAATACTTAACAGAAATTAATAATTTATAAAACCAGTTGGTTGAACAAAAATGATAATCTTAATCCTCCAAGAAGCAAATAATTGCATTAAATTTGTAATAAAATAATTAAAACAATGCTTTTCATAACGTATTGAAATAAATCTGTGAATTATTTGGTTAGAAAAAGGTTATAAAAGAAGCTATGGCATTTTTGAGATAAAGAGAATCTATATGTATATATAACTGTAGTTACTACACACCCACGCCTACTAAAAACAAAACAATAAAATTACAAGACTAATGTGTCTAAGGGTTAAATGAAGTCAATTAAAAGCATCAGCAAGATTTCATTTACCCTTATAATCATTTAGATACGCTTAATTGTGTTGTAATATCAATCGTATTGCCTTAAAAATTAACCTGTACATTATTGCAATTTATAATGCCATTACAGCTCATCCCTATACAATAAATAAAAACAAACGATTAAAAAAATATATTCATGTAATTTCATAAAAGGATAACCTCTTTCCGTGTAAAACTAGATGTCACCAATTGTAAGTAGAATTAACTGAAATAATGTGATTAAATTCGAGACAGCAATTACTAATTATTTACGTGATAATATATGAAACTTTAATATACCATACCACTTTATTTAATAAATAGTTTTGAATTTATCAACATTTGAATATATTAATAATTTGCATATTGCTCATACACTTTTTAACTTAACTAAATCAAAATGTTTTGTTTTTTCAGCTTATCGTAACAAAAATTTCGTTCTTAATTAAAAGATTAAAAATTTATCGGATTAAATTCAACCATAAAAGCTTTTACATTATCGTTCCTTTCATTGAATCGCAAAAATTTTAACTGAGTTTTCCCAGGTTTTTCAAAATAATAATTAAATTACTTTCGTCATTTTATAAATACATAGGCAATGTGCGTTACCATTGTAACAAAAATAACTTTATTTCACACACAAAATCTTCTTTTTTTATATTTTGTTTCACAATTCATACATACCTTCTTAATTTATAAAGTTTCTTGTTCATTCCTAATTCAGATTTTTGTTTTTTCCTTATTTTTCTGGTCAGGTAACGATTTAAGGGTCTAATGACCGAAAACTGTAACAAAAGTGATCGAAAAGAATATTTCTTATTCCATTTTCAGCATTGTGAAAACAGAAAAAAAATTAAGGGTGGAAAATAGTGAAAAAACCTGGAAAAGAGACAAAAAAAATGGACAATGAAAAAAAATATTCGCAAAAGAACAAAAGAAAAGAATGAAAAAAAAAGGTCTTCTAATAGAATTTTCAGAGTCTATCTTCATGCGCAAAGATTGGGCATGAAAAAAATCAATCGGTGATAGCTTCTTGCATAAAAGAAAAAAAAATTCGAATTCTTTCATCCTCTATCTTGAGAAAACGTTGTTTTGAAGGAGATTTTTTTTTATTAAAAACTTTGCAAAAGAATAGTGCATCCAAAAGAAGGAAGCATTCCTTGTACAGTCGGTTTTACGCTTGCGATGGAGAACATAAAAAAATGTCCTAAGTTTTTGATCTTTTTCAAAATAGGAGATTAAATGTAATCTGTTACACGAAATGCTGGGATTAATTTTTTTAACTCCCTTCGCTTAATTTTTCCAAGAGAATTGGATATTCAGAAAATAATCGATTGAAAGTTTTTTTCAGACGAAATTTTTTGTCGTCCAAGATGGCTGAACTAGTTCAGTTTGCCTGAAAAGATTAGTGATCGAGACAACCAATCACATTGTTTTCGAATATTTTGATAAAAGTATAGACCTTTTCTTTATTATATTTAAATTTTTTAGCAATACCTTAAGTTTTTTTTTTAATAATCCCGTGATTATTTTTTGACTTATTTTAGTAATTACTCATCGTTTTAATATTAAAGTAATGAAAATTCTAATGAAAAATTTTAATTTTAAGGATTTAGGCTTAAGTATTTCCTTAATGATTCGTCGCATTAAAAACTTTTTCCATTTTATTAATGTGGAATATTTCTATTTTACTTAAAGTGAATACATTATTTTCCGCGGTAAAGAAATTTAAATTACTTTTCTGTTTAAAAGAAATGAAGGACACACACAAGTTATTTATTTATAAACTAGAAAAGATTTCGAAAATCATTATTAAAAATCAAATATAAAAATTGTAAAGATAATTGATTACAAACCTGCTTAAAATACAAACTTTTAAATATTTCATACATAATTCTATATGATATCAATATTATTTATTCAATAAAATTTACATATAAGTACTCTAATGTATTTTAAAAATTGTTCAGAATTTTTTAATTTACGTATAAATTAACATTTTACATTTTAGATTGTACCATATATTACCATTGTAAAAGAATTAAATTTTAAAGCTCTTAATAATAATTGAAATTAATTATTTTTTTTTTTTATTTAAATTAAAATGATTGCACTTTGAATTTAAATTAGTTTTTTGTGTTACTCTTACTTTGCACAGTATTTCTCATAAGTGTTTTCATTTATTCTTTGAATTTTATTGTTAGTAAAAAAGTATTAAACTGTTAAACAATTTTTAGCAACCATTATGCATATTAAACAGTAGGAAATATCTGCAAAATTGTTGCACTGAGAATACCAGCAATGTAAATTCTTAATTTAACTTAATATTTGCGCTATCTTTCCCTGTTGAGGTATAATTTCTCCGGTAAATGTTTTTAATTAAAATAAAGCAATTATGATATTTTCATTTTTAAAAATTAATATTAGAATTACAAAAAATTAAACTTTAAGTTTCTATTTTAAAAAACTTAAATATCACTTTTAAAAAAAATTGGACATAAAGTTTGTCCATAAATGGTAAATATTTGTAAAGATACTTAATATCAAGGTTGAGATCCAGTTTTCCAAAAACTGTAATTGTATTTTGTAAGCTGAAAAGCATTTAAACCCACATTTTTGTTTACTAATAATAAAAATGTAAACATATTTTAATTTTACAAATGCTGAACATTAGTTCAAAGCCATTACTTCTTAGACTTTTCAAAATTTCTTGACAATATCCTCACACTGAGAGAGTACGGTACAATTTATTCAATTGTTCAAAAATCATTGGTTGATTAGAATCACGCAAACACAATTTGTTAATCCACCACGCAAACACAACTTGTTAATGCCATGGATATTGGGCACAGATGCCATTTAATCCATTACTTCACAGAAACTTTAATCCAGTATTCCAATTCTGAATTTTTTTGGCGATGAAGAAATGTTGCCAAGATGAAGTATTGTGGAGTGCGCGATGACGTAAATACTCGGGTTGCCAATATAGAATTTTCTGCATAATTTTTATAAGTCTCCATAGCTATGACGTATTAAAAACTAGGTTGCCATATACATAAGAAAACCCGCCAAAAAATCACCAAACTCAGAATTTGGCATCCTGGATTATGCGACATCTGTGCCGGATATTGTCCTGCAAGCAGTCGTGTCCAGTCAGTCCTCTTGATAGAACCACCGCAGTCTTTCTTGAAAAAGTGGGTGCACAGTTCTCTAATCAAAAAGAAGACAGAGGATAGCAGTAAAGGTGTAGTAGATTTAGCGTGGCCCAAAGTGCACAACGAGAATATTTACACATAGAAATATGAAATACTAATTTATACACATAAAAAAATAAAATGATAATTTAAAAAGTTCATGTTTTATACATTTTATGTGTCTCATCATTAAATGTGAATTTCAATGAGAATGTTGTTGACTTTTGGAAGTTCGCGAGGTAGTAACTTTGATCAATATACTGGAAAAAAAAGCTGCGTGAAAGCTAAACAGAAAAGAAATACAAAGTGGAAGTGAATCTGCTTTTACGAATATAAGTGATAAAAAGATAAAATAAATAAAATATTAGACAAAATGTTAAATTATTCAATAAATTTTATCCTTTCATGGATAGAAGCTCAGCAAATGTTTTTCTGATGGTTATTATTCGACGCACATAACATACAATAATGAAAATAAGAAACATTAAACGTGAGGAAAACTACAACAAAAATCATCTATTGATGGGAAGTCTAGATGTACTGTCATAATAGCTAACTTTATGCCTATTGTAGAATTAAAGTTATGACGAGTTTTATATTCTTATTTACGGCAAATTTTGAATCAATATTTGGTGGACACTGTTGTATCTCTACTAGTAGTGTTTGCTGTTATCGGAGGATAATATGCTGATTGCAAAAACTCTTTAATATATTTCTATTGATGGATAATTATGTTATCATACAACTGATAACTCCAGAAAATGTTCTTTGAACGGATGAACATATAATCGCACGAGTTAGTAATTTAAGCAAATATCCATAATGTATGATCATGAATTATTTGTAGAGAACAATTTGTCAGGCAACAAATATAACAACCTCTCATGTGTCTCTTGACTAATGTGAAATATTGATGCAATAAATCAATTATTTTTGGAGGATGACTCAAAGAGTGTTGTTATTTAAGCTGAGATTTCAGTTTTTGAGTTTTTCTTACATTGTGTAACCCTTTTACACCGTCCATGACAGAACATCATTTTCTTAATTTAGTTCAGTTTGTATTTTGCATTACTGTTGCTACCTACACTTGAGGATTGATTCAATCAATGCATACGTTTTAAGGGATTCCAAACTGCTATAAGAATTAGTATTCAAAGTAACTGCTTAAGGCTCAAAATGTTGAACTGAAAATTAGAGAACAAACCGTTCAGCTGTCAGATCAGCAAATCCTGGAAAAGAGATATTCAATGAAAACATTATTGAGCATGTAGTATGATTTCTGTATACTCTGGCCTGATTTCTACTGAACTTCTTTTAATGGAAATACAATACAGTGAAATTGCCAGACTTGAAATACTAAAGAAATAGTGTATAATAATGAATTATTAAATCATGAACTAAACATGATTCATATTTAATGCAGAATAATGCATAGGTCAAAGTTTTACCAAGTTTTTACATACATAATGTATATGAGGCTATATGAGATGTACATTTGTAAGAAGAGAAATAATATATTCTTTCACAGTTTTAAATATAAAGCACAGTCACACATTAACTCCCAAATAATTTTCATCTCAAGAACTTCTGCACTGGAAATCAGACAAACCATGTTAAGATTATTTTCAATTTGAAATAATCAAATTTATTTAGTTTTATCAATTTATTTTTAATTATTTAGATTAAATAATAAATTACAAACTAATGTAATTAATATTTCTATACATAAATTAGCATATAATTGTCTGCCAACTAATAGCTTAACTAAAATTTTGTAAAAATATAAAAATTAGAAGCATTCAATTAATTATTTCCACCAAATTTTTTTACAGAATAGGCAAACTTTTTATGCCTTACATTCAATAAATGAGCACATATTTATATTTGCGATAGTTATATAAATAGAGAAAATTTTTATAAATTAGATTTTATATTTTTATAAAAATTAAATATTTATATTCTAAAATAAAATCCATAATATTTGTGAAATATAACAAATACCATTGTCCAATTTCCATGATTTAATATCCAAATTATTGAACTGCAAACCACAAAAATAATTGCCATTTTTAAAAATATTTACAAAAGATAAAGTTTTAGATGAGTAAGCAAAGCGTTATTGTAGTTATGCCTTTTTATGGAAACATTATCTGGTCGGATAAATAATAGCAATCTGTTAGAACATATGTTTGTTTTGCTTGGAAAAAGGGGCAGTTGTATCATTATGAAAATGATAGAAAAAATTATATGTAAGAAACTCAAAAAAAAAAAAAAAAATCATGTTTTAATTTTTTTTATGTTTATAGCAAATTAATGTTAAAATTAATTAAAGAATTTATACTTAATTTTGTCTTATACTTTCAAATCTTGTTTAAAATCGACAACTAAAAATTAATACCAAAATAGTAACAGTGAATTACAAAACATCATAGAACTTTATAGTCGATTATTTTAAAATTTAACTTTTATGCGCGCGATTTATACTTTTTATTACTTATTAAGACAACTCTAAGTAAACACTCATTCGTCAAATTCGGTATTGTGTAGTTTGATGGCATCAATAAAACATAAATTATTAGAATTACTAGCATTTCTTTAGTTGAAACATAAGTCAAGAAAAGTTTATGAAAGTGAAGCCTGTGTATAGAAAATTAAATTAACTCTTTGAGATTTTATCTTTGTTTTTATGAAACAAAGTGTTTTTTTTTAAGATATTAGTTTAAAGAGCATTTTGTAAAGAAACACAGTAACGAAGTAAGTCTTTTAACTTAACCAACTCTCAATTTCCAGATTTATGTACAATGGAATGCGTGTTTTAAGCTAAAGATTTCTAAAACTTGATAAATGTGTGTTACCTTTAAGTTCCGATAAAAAAATAAATTTAGCGAAATTTTTTAATTCAGTACTCAAAACTGTTTATTTGGGCTTATTTATGTGACAAAAATTGACATAATTGCATAAGTCTATATATGAACGGTAGGAAAAGAATTATTTCAAATCAATTTAAAGACACGAGTAACTACAAGCTTGAAACAAGATCAATTTAAGGATCTTAAAAGACGATATTTCATTTTCCAACAAAATGATATTTCCTAAACAATTTAGAATGTTAACTTGTTCTTTAATTAGTTTCCTTTCTGCTTATACACAAATAGTGCTACGAAAATTAATTAATATGTCGTTTTCCACTGAACGGGTGGTTATTAATGTTATCTGAAAACCATTTGTTAAGCACATTCTTTAAACATAATGAAACATGCTTGAGCCTGTTTTAAGTTCCTGGTATTCTTAGTAGCCGCAATATAACTATACTCTAAGACTTTTTGTGTTATTTATCAATTTTATAAAGCTGGTTTTGCTGAACTAAAATATTGATAGTTTGGTTAATAGCTAAAAGTAATAAATACATTTCTGGGCACCCAAAATATAACACCCTGAAAGAAATATACAAATAATGAGAAATTCACATAATTCATTTATGTCAATGCTATTTGAAAATTATTAGAACTAAAGAGCATATTCACATCTTTGACGACTGTTGTACCATCTGTAAGCGTTATATAAAGGGAGAAGAGATTGCCAATTTGAAGAATGGCAATCTTTTGCTTTATTGAGCTGTTTAACTTAGCCTTGTGTGTAGAAGGCATGGAGCACCTATTGAGTAAGTTTTTAAGTTCAATTACGGAAGAATAGTTATTGATAGAGATAGTAGCAGACAATCCTTTTGAGAAATAGATGATCGTGCCGGATGAAACCAAGCAATTATGATACGAATCTGTAATCGCTAAATGAAGGAGAGAACGGTTAACCAACTGCACCATTCGCACCCATCTAGCTGTATTATTGGATGTGATGACTTGCATATTGTAAGCATAGCGATGAAGGATCACTCAACCACATCAAAAACCATTATACAATAGATTCAATCTGTTGCATGATTTGATGTTTCCACTTTCCATTCGACGTCCTTTGCAGCTAAGTGAAATGCTTACAAGGCTTCGTTTACCCATAATTCAAAGTGTTTTACGTCGCTGGTAATGATCTGAAAGACAGAGAAATGGAAAAACATTACTGCGAAACTAGTTTTGGCCTGCATTCCATAAAGGTCGGATTCGAATCTGGAGACACCGTTATGCGAAAATTCTGAACTATTGCGTTATTAACTCCTCTACCTATTCTGCATATGGTTTAATCATTAGGACTTTGGATTTCGCTTTGGCATCCCTTTAATACACACTGCTTCTGTATTGTACAGCCAATGCAACTTCTCCGAGGTGTCAGAGCCCTTGATCCTCTCACACTTTCAGCCATTGCCATTAGCCATATTCCAACAGGATGACATGGCACACAGTGTCTAAGACTGAATGGCTTGCATGATCTCCTGACCTTTTGCTAATCGAAAACGTCTGGTCCATGTTTTCACTACAATTGACTCTGATTACACTAACCACTACAGAGGGTATTAACACATTTTTAGAACGATTTCACGGCCGTTTAATGAATGTTTAAAATGTAAAGATTATTTTTTTAATATTCGATCTGATAGCCTTTTTTTTTTTTTTTTTTTTTTTTGACTATAAGTCTGCATCGTGATTTCCAAGATAGAAGAGCTTTTCGCAATATTTCCAGGGGTATTGCTTTCCATTTCGTTTCCACTACTTTCCAGAGTACATCTATCGTATTGGGTTTGCGTTTAGAAAGAGCCTTTTTTAACCGACCAAATGCACCACGTTTCCATAGGTGAAACGTTAGGACACTTCGCTGAGATATGTTGAAAATGTATACATGCAATACCTGCATTAATCATCATATTTTCAAGGAATGCAGTAGTAGTTTTCGAGGTATGACTTATATCTTTGTCTTGAAGTTTCTTTCTTTAAATGTCATTGGGATAAAGAAGTGGAATTTCTTTTGTAAATATTGGGCATAAAACCTTCTCCTGATATTACGATGAGTTGATTTTAATTTCTTTCCACTCTTCTTATTTTTAACTTCCCATTGTAGGAGAAACTTGCGACAATCATAAACCCTTACTGAAACATTCTTTACATTGACGGAAACGGGTTTGTACATTTTTTCTCCTTTTTTTTTATAGTAAAAAGACCTTTTATGTTACAGTCATTTAGGTAAACCCATGCTTCATCAAGGGTCACAATGTTTTTCCATTTATCTTCTGCTAAGTGCTTTTCATACAGGATTCTACAAAATGTTTTGCGTTGAGCCACATGTCTCGACAAAAGCTAGTGAACATTATGTTTCTTAGCATTTTTAAGTTGTAAATACTGGTTTATTATTTTATTTATTGTTGCTACAGATGTATCTAAAGACTTTGCAATTGATTTCTGTGTTGACAGATTTTCTCTTGTTATCAGCGATTTCACTTTATAAACATTTGAAACAGTACGTACCTTTCAAGGAAATTCGTTTGGAGTCTTCTTTCTATGTAGAAATAATGATTTACAGATTTTACCTGTCCGATTAATAATATTGTTTATTTTGCATTTAGAAATTTTAATACGATGCATTTCACAACGTTTTTGAATTCTGGAATACGAACGTTTATCTTCGGAAAGCGCGAAAACATATCTTTCAGTTCAAGCATGTTTATTTTTAACATTTTGAAAGAAGAATAAATTTAAAAGTAGTAGACGATATTTCTCAATTCAAATAATTAGATGTTGCCAAATATTTTTGTTCTAAAACATTTACTTTTTTTAATTCCTTATTGAAATCGTTCTAAAAATGTGTTAATACCCTCTGTACTATATCAAATCTACTTTTACAATATGCGGAAAACATATGAACTGCATTTTCCTAAAAATACATCCAAAGCCTTCTTTATTCTATGTCAAGGTGTTTGTCAGGGGTTATAACCAACAAAGGCGTTTACACTAATTACTGATTTTGTCATCATTCATACTTTATAAGAAGCAAATTTCAAACATTTGATCTTTGTATCACGTGATAGCTGCTAAATATATTTTAATGTGTTATTCCTTACTTTTCTAGATGATGCATTTGTGTGACAGACAGTATATATTTAAAGAGATTGATCTAAACTAATTGGAATTTATAACTATTTGAGATGGTGATTACTATATAGGTTGTCAAAAAGACAACCTACATAGTAATCATTTTTGTAGATGTTGTAAATAAAATTTTCAACTCTTATTTTGGAATAGTTAGAGATTAACACTACCAAAACGAATAATTCATATTTTTTCTTTTTATATAAATTATCTCTTAAGAAAAGGTTCTAAAATTAATAATATGTTTAAATTATCGTTCTTTCTATAGGAACTTTAATATAAGATAAAAAAAACTTTTTAAAATGATGTAAAATGCAAAGCCTAAAAACTCTTGTTTACTTTTTAAATTAATTATTAATTTATTTAAAAATATTTTTTCAAAAGTAATTTCTTTAAAATTATGATTATTTTAGCTTTTATTTACATAAGGCATATTTTAATCTAAAATAATTTTAGTAAATTTTTTTTCATAAATCAATTTTTAGATTTTCCGATTCTAAACCCTAGATAATAAGCCGTTTATGTTTTGTGTATAAGAAATCACCATTTAAAGCAACTAAAGATTTTATGACACTAATTTAAACAGGATCAAAATAAAAAAAGCAACAAAAATTTTAATGCTGGCGTAAGCAAGGCAATAATCTTAAGATTTAAAAGAAATTATGTACAAACATTGCAATCATTAATTTAGAATTATATTGATTAATGAAATTTTTAAAAATTTAAATCGCCCTTGCTGATTTAAACTAACCATAGAGTGGATGTTTTGTCTTTTCTTTTTCATTTTGCTTCTTCTGTTGTTCTATTGTAAATGCGCTAATGGTTTGAATCAAAAGAAACAAAACGGATTCACAAACCGATATTTTGCTCCTTGCATGTGAAATCGTTTTATTAACAAAATGAACTTCGACAATATTAAATTTCATACATCTGAGACATTCGATGATTAACTTTGCCCTGTTTGCTGCCGTTTGAAGAAAGTGATTTGAAGACAGGTAGCAAATTCGTCGTCAAGTCAGATTAACAACGCAGTCTCAATACGTGGTGTGACGTGGTGAAACGTTATCTGACGTCATGGATATTTTAAGCTAATGTGTACTCAGCATCTAATCTGTAACGAAAAAAACAACTTTATGGTTAATCACCAATTAATTCAGCATTGTAAAGTTTAGATTTTATTAGAATATATTTACCAATATGGTATTTTAATTTTTGTTTATATATATATATATATATATATATATATATATATATATATATATATATATATATATATATATATATATATATATATATATATATATATATATATATATATATATATATATATATATATATATTATTAACTTATATGACTAAAATTTCTGTAGATTGATGTCGCATCCTTAACCGTAACTTTAAATAAATTTTAATCTCAATTGCTTATACGTTGTCCAAACAACTTTTATCAATTTCAATTATATCTTTTATTTCTTAATCGTCAGATTAGTGATTGAATTGAAGAAAATGAAAAACTTTGAGATAGATACTAAGAAGAAGAGAGTATCATTTATTATCAAGAATACTGCCGACGAGATCAAGATTATGATCAAGAATACTGCCGAGGTAGAAGAAAGTCCTTTCATCAGCAGGTAATTTGAGCTCAAATTTAAGTTCCAAGCTTAATGATTGTTCAATAGATGCATTATATTTCTACGATCATAACTTCATTTAATTCATATGTTAATACTTTTAAATTAATAAATGTTATTTATACATAATTAATTGCGCAATTAGACATCTATAACACATCAACTCTTCTTACTAAGAATATATATTTTTATTATATTCTTGTGTAATGCAATGCTTGTGTATTATTTTCGTATTCTTTTATTTTCTCATATTTGATGCACAATTAATACTTTTGAACAGAATATTTTATTATTAGAGATAAAATTTCTTTCTTTTTTTTAATAAAACAATTCCTACTTTTGCGCTTTATACAGTTTTTTTATAAAACTTAGGAGTATGACAAAAAAAGTAACTATTTTTGTACTTTTTTTCAAAACTTCTTTTTATACAATTGATAGCAATATTTTAACTCTACGTTTTAAAAGTATTGAATTTCGATATTGGATTTTTGTTCTGGTATTATAATTAATAAAGCGTAATAAATGCGATCTGTTTTTCAAAATATTTCAATGTCAAGAATAAGGCCAAAAAAATGTAATTTTTAAATAGTGCATGTAAACTGCCCACGCATTTCAAAATATTTTGTTTAACAAGTTTCAAAACGATTCTCTACATCACAAAATGAAGCCTCATTTATATATTATGTAAAAACACATCAAATGTGAGAGATTTATATTGTTTGAAAATTATCTCCTTATGAAGTATTAATTTATTACTAGGACTTTTCTCTGACACATTCTAATCAATTTTCTACCGGTGATGTACTGAGAAAGGCGAAAAAGCATTCGCTGAAGAGATTAGAAACAAACTTTTTTCAATAATCGCAAATTTATAAGAAATATCATTATTTTAGAAAAAAACTACTCCAAAGAATATAAAACGCAGAAAAGATTCGATACTGAAAGCAATTTTTTTCTACTGCCAGACTTATTGCATAGGCTACAATTTTACAAAAAAGGAAAAAAAATCATGTTCTTCTTTCTTGAAGAGGGAAGAATTCCTGAGTGAAATATTACATGATATATAATTCTTATAGATATATAAATAACTTCATGGAGTGTTCAAATCATCAATAGCTATGATTTAAATGAATTAATTGAATGTCCTTTATACAAAATTACGAAACGAAATGAGACACGGTTTTTATTTTGAGGTAATCAAAAATGCGTCATTCCATTCTGTTCGGCCATTCTTGAAGAGGGAAGAATTCCTGAGTGAAATATTACACGATATATAATTCTTATAGATATATAAATAACTTCATGGAGTGTTCAAATCATCAATAGCTATGATTTAAATTAATTAATTGAATGTCCTTTATTCAAAATTACGAAACGAAATGAAACACGGTTTTTATTTTGAGTTAACCAAAATTGCGTCATTCCATTCTGTTCGGCCATTCTTGAGGAGGGAAGAATTCCTGAGTGAAATATTACACGATATATAATTCTTATAGATATATAAATAACTTCATGGAGTGTTCAAATCATCAATAGCTATGATTTAAATTAATTAATTGAATGTCCTTTATACGAAATTACGAAACGAAGTGAGACACGGTTTTTATTTTGAGGTAATCAAAAATGCGTCATTCCATTCTGTTCGGCCATTCTTGAAGAGGGAAGAATTCCTGAGTGAAATATTACACGATATATAATTCTTATAGATATATAAATAACTTCATGGAGTGTTCAAATCATCAATAGCTATGATTTAAATTAATTAATTGAATGTCCTTTATTCAAAATTACGAAACGAAATGAAACACGGTTTTTATTTTGAGTTAACCAAAATTGCGTCATTCCATTCTGTTCGGCCATTCTTGAGGAGGGAAGAATTCCTGAGTGAAATATTACACGATATATAATTCTTATAGATATATAAATAACTTCATGGAGTGTTCAAATCATCAATAGCTATGATTTAAATTAATTAATTGAATGTCCTTTATTCAAAATTACGAAACGAAATGAGACACGGTTTTTATTTTGAGTTAACCAAAATTGCGTCATTCCATTCTGTTCGGCCATTCTTGAAGAGGGAAGAATTCCTGAGTGAAATATTACACGATATATAATTCTTATAGATATATAAATAACTTCATGGAGTGTTCAAATCATCAATAGCTATGATTTAAATTAATTAATTGAATGTCCTTTATACGAAATTACGAAACGAAGTGAGACACGGTTTTTATTTTGAGGTAATCAAAAATGCGTCATTCCATTCTGTTCGGCCATTCTTGAAGAGGGAAGAATTCCTGAGTGAAATATTACACGATATATAATTCTTATAGATATATAAATAACTTCATGGAGTGTTCAAATCATCAATAGCTATGATTTAAATTAATTAATTGAATGTCCTTTATTCAAAATTACGAAACGAAATGAAACACGGTTTTTATTTTGAGTTAACCAAAATTGCGTCATTCCATTCTGTTCGGCCATTCTTGAGGAGGGAAGAATTCCTGAGTGAAATATTACACGATATATAATTCTTATAGATATATAAATAACTTCATGGAGTGTTCAAATCATCAATAGCTATGATTTAAATTAATTAATTGAATGTCCTTTATTCAAAATTACGAAACGAAATGAGACACGGTTTTTATTTTGAGTTAACCAAAAATTGCGTCATTCCATTCTGTTCGGCCATTCTTGAAGAGGGAAGAATTCTGAGTGAAATATTACACGATATATAATTCTTATAGATATATAAATAACTTCATGGAGTGTTCAAATCATCAATAGCTATGATTTAAATTAATTAATTGAATGTCCTTTATACGAAATTACGAAACGAAGTGAGACACGGTTTTATTTTGAGGTAATCAAAAAATGCGTCATTCCATTCTGTTCGACCATTCTTGAAGAGGAAGAATTCCTGAGTGAAATATTACACGATATATAATTCTTATAGATATATAAATAACTTCATGGAGTGTTCAAATCATCAATAGCTATGATTTAAATTAATTAATTGAATGTCCTTTATTCAAAATTACGAAACGAAATGAGACACGGTTTTTATTTTGAGTTAACCAAAAATTGCGTCATTCCATTCTGTTCGGCCATTCTTGAAGAGGGAAGAATTCCTGAGTGAAATATTACACGATATATAATTCTTATAGATATATAAATAACTTCATGGAGTGTTCAAATCATCAATAGCTATGATTTAAATTAATTAATTGAATGTCCTTTATTCAAAATTACGAAACGAAATGAGACACGGTTTTTATTTTGAGTTAACCAAAATTGCTTCATTCCATTCTGTTCGGCCATTCTTGAAGAGGGAAGAATTCCTGAGTGAAATATTACACGATATATAATTCTTATAGATATATAAATAACTTCATGGAGTGTTCAAATCATCAATAGCTATGATTTAAATTAATTAATTGAATGTCCTTTATTCAAAATTACGAAACGAAATGAGACACGGTTTTTATTTTGAGTTAACCAAAATTGCTTCATTCCATTCTGTTCGGCCATTCTTGAAGAGGGAAGAATTCCTGAGTGAAATATTACACGATATATAATTCTTATAGATATATAAATAACTTCATGGAGTGTTCAAATCATCAATAGCTATGATTTAAATTAATTAATTGAAAGTCCTTTGTTCAAAATTACGAAACGAAATGAGACGCGGTTTTTATTTTAAGTTAACCAAAAATGCGTCATTCCATTCTGTTCGGCCATTCTCAGTTCAAAAGCGGACAATCAAAGAAGAGATTTCATTTTTGTAGATATATTTAAAACAAAAGACCAAAAAGAAAAATTTTTTTTATAATATTTATTAGCAATTTGTAGTATCAGCAAGAAAACACTATGTTTACTTATCTTTTCAATATCATTCATGATTTTCCTTAAAATGAGATTTTTCCAGTTTTCTTTCTAGATTTTCGAATATCTGTATTTTATCTAAAAAAGTATTTTTGGCCATTTCTTCGACTGCGTTTCTTTCCTGTCTCAAGGAAACGTGATAGCGGAGCAAGAACATTTTCCTCTATTACGATTTCTTCTGTCTCTCAGCAGAGACTCCGCCATTGTGTAGTCACCCGATACCAAAAATGCTCGTGTATCTTACAGCAACGAATTGAAAATCTCGCCAAGTGCACCCTGGGGAAAATTCAGTCTGGAATATCGGACAAGTATATCATCTTGATTTACGATCATAGTTGCATACGTACAACCCAAAGGTGACACCACTATTATTTCCCGTAGCTCCCATCCCTTGCTGCTTTTAGTATATTTTATGCAATTTCTTTCAAAAAAAAATTGTCTTTTGTCTTCATCTTAAAAATATATGAAATCAAAACAATGAAGTGAATATTTTTGATTATATATATATGTGTGTGTGTGTAAGAGAATTGAAAACATTTTAATATTTCGTAAAGACAAAAATTTTAAATGGATAAATTAAATTGAAACATGGTGTGTACGGCTTAAAAAATACACTACTGGCCATTAAAATTGCTACACCAAGAAGAAATGCAGATAACAAAATGATATTTATTGGACAAATATATTATACTAGAAATAACAAGTGATTAAATTTTCAAAAAATTTGGCCGGATAGATCCTGAGAAATCAGTACCTAGAACAACTACCTCTGGCAGTAATAACAGCAGTTATACGCCTGGGCATTGAGTCAAACAGAGACTGGATTGCATGTACAGGTACAGATGCCCATGCAGCTTCAACACGATGTAACAGTTCATCAACCGTAGTGACTGGCGTTTGATGACGAGCCAGTCGCTCGGCAACCATTGACCAGACGCTTTCTATTGGTGAAAGATCTGGAGAACGTGCTGGCCAGGGCAACAGCCGAACATGTTCCGTATCAAGGAAGGTCCGTACAATACCGGCAACATGCGGTCGGGCATTATCCTGCTGAAACGTAGGGTTTCGCAGGGCTCGAATAAAGGGTAGAGCCACGGGTCGTAACACACCAGATATGTAACGTGCACTGTTCAAAGCACCGTCAATGCGAACAAGAGGTGACCGAGACTTGTATCCAATGGCACCCCATACCATCACACCAGGTGATGGGCCAGTATGACGATGACGAATGCACGCTGCCAGTGTGCGTTCACCACGATGCCGCCAAACACGGATGCGACCATCATGATGCTGTACACAGAACCTGGATTAATGTGAAAAGATGACGTCTCGCCATTCGTGCGCCCAGGTTCGTCGTTGATCACACCATTGAAGGTGCTCTTGTCTATGACGCAGCGTCAAGGGAAGCCGCAGCCATGGTGTCCGAGCTGAGAATCCATGCTGCTTCAAACGTCGTCGAACTGTTCGTGCAGACACTTGTTGTCTTCCAAACGACCCCATTTCTTGACTCACGGCTCGTGACGTGCTTGCACGATCCATTACAGCCATGCGGATAATATGTTTGTCTTCTCGGCTGCTAGTGATAGGTGGCCGTTGAGATCCCCCATGGCGTTCCGTATTACCGTCCTGAACCCATCGATTCCATATTCTGCTAACAGTCATTGGATTTCGACCGACGAGAGCAGCAATACTGCGATAAGATAAACTGCAATCCCGGTACGCTACAATTCGACCTTTATCAAAGTCAGAAACGGGTTATATATTTAACAGAAATATATTTAACAGAAGTAATAACTTCAATATATTTAACAGAAGAAGCTTAGAGAAAATAGCGGTATAAAAACCATCGAATGTTGTTCAACATCATTAGTAAGAGCCTTAAAATTTTGGCAGAGTGTAGCAAACAGAAAAGCTAAACAATAAGAGTTGTTATGTCATCTGAGCAAACGCCTCGTTTTACCTTCTGTAAAACTTTTTCTAGATAGTGGAGAATATTTATATTGTCGAAATAGTGAAAATTCGTAAATTTCCATAGTACCAAACTGAATGGATGAATATGTTGAAAAAGTAATTTCAACAGTAGCAATAATTTCAATATTAGGCATAGATTGAAATTTCAGCAATTATAATTTATTGAGAAAGATATCAAAACTTAATCGTAAGTTTCAGAAACTCTTAACGCCACTTCTATGATGTTATACATGCAAAAAGATGTATATATATTATCTTTTTGCATGTATAATATCCCCAACATTAGGTTGGGGAATAAGTTCGCACAGCGTTTTTACCAAAGACACTTATTTAAGCAAAAGACATTAAATATATCAATAAGTTAATCGATTATATAATCGCTGTTGCTATTTATCACCTCTTGACACCTCTCAACCAATTTGTTGATGCCGTTAAACCAAAACTCGCTTGGTCTGGTGTCAAAACAGTTGTTGAGCCAGTTTTTATGGACTTCTTGTTGGATTGAGAAATGCTCGAAACAAATGCCACAGTCAACAAAGAGCTCTACATTGCCCATCTACACCACGTGAATGAGGCTATTCGACTGAAAAGACTTGTTCTACATGGTCAAATCATACTCCTTCACGACAATGCCAGGCACCATGTTGCACAAGTCGTTAAAGTCGCACTCCAAGAGTTCCAATGAAAGGTTTTTCAGCATCCGCCATATTATACGGACCTTGCACCAATCGATTACCATCTTTTCCACTCCTTGTTAAACCATATGAAGGGCGTTACTTTCGATAACAAAGAGATCCTTAAAGACTGGCTCAACAATTTCTTTGACACAAGACCAGGCGATTTTTGGCGGAACGGCATCATCAAATTGGTCGAGAGAGGGGAAGAGATTATAAATAGCAACGCGGTGAATATATAATTGATGAACTTATTGATATAATTATTATTTTTTGTTTAAATAAAAGTCTTTGATAAATACACTACCAACTTATTCCCCAACTTTATATATATATATATCTGCAGTCTCAAGATATATTTGGACACAAACCATACATATGACTCTTAATGTTTATTTACTTAGCAACTATAGTATTCCAATTTAATATTATTAGTATTTTATCAATTTTATAACGTCATCTCCTCTTCAACTCTTTTTTATAATTGATTAATAGATTTAACATAAATATTTTTGCGTGAATAAAAGTAATCTGTTGAATTCATATTGGCAGTTTTCCGGAATCTTAAAAGCAACACTTTTTTTTTGCTGCAGCATTATTGTTTTATTGCTTACATATTTTTTTTTCTTGTGTCAGCTAGGCTGACAATATGGGGTGCGCTGCTCCGCTTTTTCGTACTAAACCATATTTGGTGTGGAATCTGACTGCTTCAGTACACACATGCCATAGGGACCCGTTTATAGGGTAGGCAACATTTCCCACCTCACTCATCCACAGAAAGGACAAAGACAAGATAGATAGAGAGGAAAATTACATCCCTGCCCGAACCGGGATTCGAACCCAGGACCTCCTTATCCGCAGTCAAGCACTCTGACGACTAGACAGGGCGGTCGGCATTGCTTACATATATCCATCCAGATAAAAGCTCACTAATAAATTTAACAAACATTAGAACATTATATTTGTTGATTAAATCTGTTGAATTATCCACTTGAAGCAAAAAATATTGTCAATTCTTAGCTTACGACAGAAAGCCACTACATGTAACTTATTTTTGATTTGTCAATTTTTACTGTATTTCTTAAATTGAAATATTTTCAATATTTTCACAAATTTTTCCAATATTTAAACTGATGGATGTACATGCAGTAATTATCATATTTGCGCTGACTTGAAGAATTTTCCACTTCTTTATTAATTCAAAGTAATTTTGTAAATTTCTGAGTGTGTTTTTCTGTTGATGAATATATTTACTTTGAGAATTCAACAAAATGTTTACATAAACAAAGTTTTATTGTTTATTTTACATCTGATATTTGTGTGTCGTAAAATAGTTACTAAATTTACTTGGAATACTTTTATATTTCAAAAAGTATTTATATACAATAAACTTTTTGAAATATAACAATGTTCCAAAAGAAATGTGAACGAGGATATTTTTCAACAGCAATCCAGATAACATTGTTTAATAGTTTTCATTGATATGATGATCTTTTTTAAAGTATTTTATGTGTATCAAATTTTTTTTTAAAATTTTACACGATACATTTCTTCCACAATCTATTTAGAAATATCTAAATTATTTGTCTTCCAATATAGTCATTTATTGATATTGGAAGTCTGAAAATGTCGGATAATAAAATAAAATTGAAAATTAAAAAAATTGTGAAATAAAAATTCCTTTGTAGCGCTTTATTTAATCATTTAACTGTATGATCCCACACTTTCTGCGTTTAGTTGTTACAATCAGTTAGCTCTGCATTGAAATGTTCAGTTGAACGAAGTTTATCAAAATAAATAAATAAAAAATAATAATCTCATTCCATTTCAAAGAAATACTACCATTTCTTACAATTAAATTGGTCATAAAAGAATAAAATATCGTACATCGCTTGATGAATTTTGAATAAACAGAAAATAGCTGAAGAATCTAGGGTGTATTACAGTTACAACTGAAATTCTTATTAATTCTTAACATTTAACCTTACTAAGTTACCTGTGTTTAATACCTAATCAAAAGAATTTTTTTACCTTTTATAATATATGTATTACCTCTCTATTTCTTGCTAAATCTAAGAATGTTTCACGGTATTTTGTCGGGAAAACCTAATGTAATCTATCTCAAAAGCATAGTTATGATAGGTTTGTTTGGTCTCTTTTCTAAACTGTGTATCAAGTTTATTATTTTTCAAGCAACTGCCAAAGGAACAATATGCCGATGGCAAATTCATAATCTTACTGCTATTCAAACTGCGGATAAAATTCAATCCCCATGTTGAAATCTTTAATCTTAAAAAGATTGCTTAACTTCCTAGTTCCCAAGCTGTGTGAAATAGTTCTTCATACAAACAACTGGATGCAACGGAGCAGGAGTTCAAGGGATGTTTTCCTTTCCACCCCCTTTTTCAATGACGTGTGATCACTCGCCCGCAGGAAGTAATTAGCGCGAATCAAATTCTCCTTCCCTTCCGGGGAGATTTCAAATTATTTGAAGCTGAGAATTTGTTTCCTGTTTGAAAACTTTACTTAATGCAAAGCAAAAATACTTTCCTGCATTTTAAAACAATTGTTTTCATTAATTTTGCTTATATATATATATATATATATATATATATATATATATATATATATATATATATTAAAATTTCAACCATTATATTAAATTTTAAAAAATATCTCAGCACTTTTTGAGTTGGATTAGGAAGGTATTATAATCACTATAAAATTTATAATTAGTATTAATTAATTGAATAAATTAAGTTTTATTAATGATTTTGATTGGGTGATGGAATAATTTGATTTCGGCTGTTTAAGCATAAAATATAAGAATAAAAATCAAGATTACCTTATTCTCTGGGTATAAAATAGATTTGATCATGTATGTTTATCACGTGATCCTCTAATTGTCCTTTAAATTCCTTCTGCAGGAAGAAATACAATATCTAATCAACGTACTGTAAACACGCAAGGACATATACTATTGAAATTATTAAACGTGTCATGACTATAAAATCCATGAACATAAAATTGCTTTTCACTCGTTCGGGTCTTAAAATATTCTCTTTATCTTATGATGCTATTTATGGCTCATAAAGCATGACTGACTCAAAAACAGACTTTATCACAACAGCATAAAACAGAAATCAGAATTAAGTTTATACATTAAGTTATGTTGAATGGCAACTTTTTACTTTTTAACATATATTGGTTACTTGAAGCCTGGCTTCTCAAACAATTTCCTTAATAATGAATTTCAAGATGACAGAATTATAACTTTTTCAGCCCTCAAAAACTCTGTTTTCGTAGTAACATGCTAAAATAATTTATTTTGATGGGATATTTTTAAAAAAAAATCAGCGGTAACCTTGGAGAAAGACAGATTTAATTGTCTCTGTACTTACATCACATTTTTTCCTACATTTGAACATGAATACACTATAATAACCAAGAAAAGATATATAATAATCAGTCATTTTTGTTCAAATATTCCCATTTAATTTCTTTGACCACAAGATCTTTAGATTTTTGCTCTGTTCATATCACTTTTTCCATTCAAACTTGAAGACGAAATCACACTGTAGAAGTTTTTTACTTTTAAAAACTATCAGGAATAACTGTTATATTTGGGCAATATTCATCGCATTGCAAAGGCTTAGGGAGCTTTACATTTTTTTAATAAGGAGTAACTAATATGTTTAGTAAAATTATTACACCAAAAGTATAAACAAATTCCCTAATATCTGAATTTAAAAAAAAAATTCTATAATATTTTTTAGTAAGCTTAATTTAAAATATAGAAAAAATTCAAACTAGAATAAGAAAACGAGGTTACAAGATATTTGTTTTTTATCCAATCTCTGAAAAATATTACTATACCTAAAACTTTCCTTCAAAGAGTATGCCTATATAGTTATAAATTTATTAAACACAATTTATATAGTTCAAGTTATATAAATAAAATAGTTATATCAGTACTTTATATCAATAAAAGTTCATTAGTACGTTCTGAAATCAGAATATAACTAATAACCCTTCTTAAAAGAATGAATTCTAAAATGGGATACTGAAATTTATAGATAAAACTTTTTAAGGTTTATTTAAAAACTGAAAATAAAAGAGAAATTATATAGAATAGTATTTTGGAGAATTCATAAAAAAATTTCAAATATATATATATATATATATATGTATATATATATATACTAATAACTGAAGTTATTGAAGAAACATAAAAGGAAGCTCAGTTTTCTACAAAAAAACTGAATGAAATAACTGTCTAGTTATGCATTTTTCCTGTATCTGGAAATAATACATAGGAGATTAATGAGAAATTTCGAAGAAATCGTAGGCACTTTTGCAAATTCATCAAATACATCATTACATTCCATACATATGTGTAAATTTTTTTACATTATCTCATAATATATAATGTGGGTATATGCATGAAAATAATAACCTGAATTGTATAAAAATGGATTCTAACTAATTCTCAGGAAATATGAATTATTCTATTTATAGCTATTCTATCTTGACTTTTAAATTAAAAATAATTAATGAAGTTTTGCAATTTACAATTGATAAATTCATTAATTTTAATCATAATATGATTGCTTTGATTGCCTATCCAATTATCCCCAAGAAATAAAACAAATTATTTAATTTCCTACAGTTAAAATAATTTATGTTTTATTTCTCGGAAATTATATAAATTGAATTTAATTGAAATGTTATTGTGAAACATTCTCTGAAATCATTCCTACATCTTAAATGTATATTTTATAGGCACATCTTATAATTTCAAAACAATTAAGAAAATATAAATCACGTGAGATTGTGTGGCACGACAGCCCACATGAAGGCAGAGGTCTACTGTGCCCATGTCTGTTTTCCTGGGACCTAGTGTGCGAAACATGTCTCGGTTAGATGGATATCTCACTTGTGGATCATGAACCTGTCTTGAATTATATTACGTAGTTCTTGAAACTAATAGTTTTTACAAGATGAAAAAGTTAGCCTCATACTTAACCACCAACTTGGAGAATCAGGCCTCATAATTTATAAATCTACTGGAAGCAGGGAATCAAAGCTTATACCATTGGACACTGGCTTTTCTGTTTAGTCGCATTTTACCACATGCGAAGACAATGTTGAAACTATCTTTTCACAACAGGTCACCACACGGGTGGTGAAGTATTGTTTATTATATTGTATAAATTATAGGTGATGAAAGTTAAATGTAAGAACTTCTCTTTTTTACCACATTATCTCGAGATTTTTTTTTCTGTATTTGATGAAATATTAATGAATGTAAAACTTTCTTTCAGGATAAATCAAAAGTTCTTGTCAATCATTTTAATTGAAGAAAATATTCCATCATGAGTATATCAGTTGGAAATATAAATTTTGCTCATCTTAATTTTATTATTTGATTTTTGAAAACTTGAAGTTTAACTTTTACTAATTTTTGAATAAAAGAGAATGTTTCAAATGTGCCATTCCAAACTATAAAATCAGAAATCAACTAATATAGAAATATATCATGGAATATATTTGAACTGTTATATTTTGTAATTTTCTAAATAATATGATTTATCACAAAAGCTTTCGAAATAATTTCAGCACATTTTAAAAAAATGAAACAACAAAAGAAACGCCTCAAGATTTTACAATTAAAAGCCGGAATTTTTTTTTAGACATTTTATTTAATTACTAGAGGAACTGCATGCGGTTTCTTTTAACTAAGTCTAAAATTTGCTGAAACAATGTGACATCGTAGCGGACTCCATTACAAACATATCTAGAAATAAAAGCAAAGTATATGAAAATAAAGAAATATAATAAAGTTTGAGCTTTATATTTTTTATAAAATTCACAGGAAGTATATTGAAAAATGAAACATAAAATGCAATATGAATATTTTTAAGTGGCAGAAAGAATATGAACAGACATAAATGAATTGAATTTGAACGCGCGCGCGTTAATAATATCATTAATGTTATACATTAAGACTTTGAATTTGTATAGATAAAATAAATAATTGCAAATATAGATTTGTTTAATTTATTTGTAAACATGAAAAGTTTTCTTAAGATTTTTTTTCTTATACTATGCACTTTTTTGACGGATACGATCAAATTCATAGGGGTACTCTAATGTGACGCTCTAAATATTAAAATAGTTTAGAATTCAAATTGGATTTCTTTTTTTTTAATTTTTAAATTTAATTCACTGTACATTTTCAGTTGAAATTACTCTTCAGTTTCTTAAAGCTCTGAAGACATATTTATTGCTCTGCAACATATTATAGAGGATTGCCAATTGTATATTAAGTTTTTTAAAACATGGAAGAAGATAATTATTAGACAGTGTTTAGAATTAAAAGGTTACCTTTACCTAAAAATTATGACATTTAATTCTAAAATACAATTAAGAATTGAAATCAGTAACACACACACAAGCCTATCATCATTTTCTATTAAAAGTTTACACTGCCGAACACGCAGCTAAATTATTAGCAGTGCTGAGTTATTAGTATTATTAGTAGCTGCATCATTACCTTTGAGTAAGATGTTTATAGTACAATATGAATTCTACATTAAACTGTTAGTACAAATAGAATTAACTCTAGAATACAGTAATTGACCATTGCACAATACAAGCAAAACTATATAGTGCAGTAATTTCTAAAAATGTGGTGTTTATGAGTTTAAGATTATTTTCAAGCAACTGATAGTTAAATAAATTATCAAAAATCTCAACCATCTCTATCAACATCTGTAATTAACTGCTTAAATAAGAAACAGAAATTCATCATGTATATTCGGTGGCCTATATGTTTTTAGCAGGCAAAGAAAATACACTGAGCTAAAACTTGTCTTGTATATGATAACTCAGCGCGACTAACTTTAGTTGAATACGTTACCAAACAATAATAAATGCAACATTTTTACCAAGTTTTACAATAATTGGCTTCACTTTTTTAAAAATGACGTGAAAACTAAGAATAATTAGTGTTCAAACAATTGAACAATAAAAATTGACGATTGGACAATAAAGGCTAATTTTATATGATAGAATATTTTTCGAAAAATATATGAAAGTTCGTGTTTTAGTATTGGATTTTAAAGTACAAACAAAAAGTGATTTACATACATAAAATATTAGTATGTAAACTAAAAACTAAAATAAAGCTTTCAACCATTTATGACTAAAAGCCATAATATTTTCAAAATGTTTATTAAGCAAAGCTCATAAAGGAATAATCTAGAACCCAAAAGCAAAAACAATTTGCCATTTTGGCTTTAATAAATAAAACTAAAAATTAAAGTAAAACTATCTTTTCTTTAGTAAATGTATCATTAATTAAAGACAGTCCTTGAATACAAAAAAAAAGGACCGCCTTTATTTTTTCTATTTTTTCCGCATTCTTTGAAATAATGCTGAAAATGTATAAAGCTCGAAATGATTTCCTTTGAAAAAAAATTCTAAAATTCTCATTTTTATAGCATACGTAACTTCAAGGCTTACCCTTGCATATTAAAGATAGCGTAAAGCTTATTATAAACACCCACCGCAAGCTTCCCACCATCTTCATTAACATCGTATAAGAAAGCAGTAAGATGGTGGAAAAAACAGCATTTTAAAACGCTGTTGCCATCCACTTAAGAATAATTATCAATTACCAGGGTTATCAAAAATCATTAAAAAAACGTAACCCTAGATTACCCGGAAAACTGAGATTCAAATTAATGTTAAGTGCCTTGTTTTTCAGAGATGCATTTTTTTAAGCAGTGAGCGGAAAAAGAACACATGTAAAAAAGGAAAAAAATTAATTTTTAATGGAAGCAATTTTTAATGGATGCAGACGATGCAAAATTAAAAAGAAATGCGTATACTCAGGTAATGAGTCTAATTTTAGTAAAACTTTGATTATTCTTTATTAACTGTGCTCCTTTAAAATGAGGTACTTATTTTAAATGAACGCAGTGTGGATATTTTATGCTTTGGTACAGATAATTACATGTTTACAATAAACTTTAATAAATTTCAACCAATTCCATTTCTTGCTAAAAGAATAAAATTTCTTAATTGTTACTTTTGATAAAAATTAAATTTGATGCAACAATGGAATATGTCTAAGATGTGTCATATTAAAATTAAAGACTACAATTTAAAAATATTCAATGATAATAAATTTCAAATGTAATCAAAATCATCATTTGCATGAAATTAAAATGTATTGATTTGTAAACGGCAGATACACAAATGATTAATGAAACAACAAGAAGTAAAGTATACATTCTTCAAAAATGCTAATGAGAGATAACATCAAAATAGCTTCACAAGATTCAGCTAACAAGAAAACAGCCTCAAACGTTCGCAAAGAAACTCAACAAACGTTGACAAATTTCTGCAATTACACCAGCAAACGTGATAATAGAACCTGTAATTTATGAATGTATTTCTAGAGCTAAATTCCCTAATATTGGAGTTCTTCTGCTTGGTCCCTGCTTCAAAATCACGAAGATTTCACCTGGCTGATTCTATCTAACTGGTAGAACATAACTCGGGGATAGGTTCAGAGAAGCATCTGGTACAGTAACAACAGTTGGTACCCATAAAAAGAACCTAATTTCCCCACAACTTATAATAGCTTAAGTTTCTTGAAGGAAACAAAATATCTGCAGCAGGATATTTCATCTTCAAGCACGAGGTGATAGATATTGCTCATTGAAGTAAATCGAATATTTTCGAAAATACATGTCTGCAAGGTTTTTTTTTTCCCTCAACCATTTTAAAGGTTTTCTGCTATCAGCTTAACAACCAAAATACCAGCCAAATATAACTCTATAATATTAAATATCATATTGAACAAAATAGTGAGAGTAACGTAACCTAAGAACACCGACCCACCCGAAGGTATGCGGTGGTGAACGTCGTCTGGACATTAATCCATGAGAGAACCCTGGCTCGGCTCTTGGCCATGTGGTGTAAAGAACTCCTTAGTGGTGGTCAGTCCAAACCACAAGCTAGACCCAAAGGGGTGGAAAGCTCTGAAGGGCGTTCTATTGAGTCTCCGCTATGACTGGAAGGAAGGCCAGATGGCCTTTATTTACAAGTCTGATATACAGTTTCTAGTTTAAATACAAAGATAAATTATATACAAATCTGATGCACAGTTTCTAGTTTAAATACAAAGATAAATTATATACAATATGTACAGAGTTTCACTGGCTGAGCTGGAGGAGGAGCTCCACCTGTAGGATATCCTTCATTCCTTTCTGGAATCCCTTGTGGTGGATCAGTTGCCTGAAAATAGTGAGAGTAGAGTTTGTGTTCTTGTTCGTACAAACAGAAATGTCTCAACTCATCAATTAAACCTGGAATGAAAGAGTGCATAATAAAATATCACAAAGCGCATTACATATCATATATGGACAAGGATGAGCTACAAAAGCAGAGAACTAACTATTTTGATCTCAATCTTAAACAACAAGAAACGTCTTTCAATTTTCTCGTGATAACCTGTCTGGATCGTGACTACTGGTAAAAGATGTATTATTGGCATGAATCCCTCTTCCTATTGCATTATGTAGATCATAGGGCAACAAATGATTGTCCCTTATGAGGTTTCTTCTGTTCTGATGGTTGGAGATGGTGCAAGGTTCTGGTGAATATTTTGCTATCATATTCTTTGCACTGATACCTGCAGAAAGAGACTTGATGATTAGTTCCTTTTAATATTCTCGCTAACTAGGTTCATCTTTTAATGCCTATTATGTTTGTTCCACCATAAGAATATTTTTCAACAGATCCTTCTCATAAATCTCGTATCGTCATGGAGTGGTTCCAGGAGCTTATTAATGAATTATATTTCTCTATTTACCACAGTCACCTGATCTGAAACCAATAAAAACATGATAGAAGAAATTCTTCAAATCTTGGGTCCATCACCACCCAATAAACCTCAACTGAGACTAGCTGTCATATCTACATGAATAAATGCCACGAAATAACATTCTCAGAATAACAATCAGAAACAACATTCTAATGGATACAATGGAGGGGTGACTTCATATTGCTACTAGCTTTTAAGAAAGGAACATCATGATATTAGTGGAGTGTTCCCAAAAAACCGAGGAATCAATATGTGAGTATGTGCATTTGCTTTAAAACCACTTGTACACTTTTTCTTTTGATAAATTTAATAAAATATATATTGCTGTGGAAAACAATCTTAAATTCAAAATGTATTGTTATTTTTTAGTTTATGTTTTTGAGTAATCAAATTCTTATTTGTTAATAATTAAAATAAACAACAAAATTAATGAAATTGATTGAATTGATAATATTTGGAACTAAGTGTTCATTTTACAAATTACTATGATTATATGTTTGTTTTTTTTTAAATGCGATTAACTCCAAAATAATATTAGTTTACTTTTCTCAAGCAGTTAGATGACAAAACTTCTTAATTTTTTTATGCATTGAAACAACTTTCAAGCTATTGATATCACCAGCAAGCGATTATTTATATCTCATTCTCAGAGTGCATTATCGCCTAGCGTTATTACAACAAAAATCAAACAAATAAAAAAGATCCTCAAAGTATTTCATCGCCCAGAACAGACTCCAGGAAGATAAAATTCTTGCATAATTCAGATTCCGTGTGATATTATTGAAGATCGTCTCTAACCGCACAACGTGGCGAAGAATTTCACTCGCTTAAATATACTTCTGTGCAGAGCCACTTTAAATACCGCCCTTCATTAAGTTTTCCATGATGAGTTAATTACACGAACTCCATCTCTTCCGCCCTCTTGTTCGAGTTACGCTCTCTAAAAGGGCGAAATGGAGAGCATCTTCAAGTTCTCTCGCGGTTAAAAGTCCGCTATCAGATATAGCAAAAAGAACAAAAGGAATCTCTCGTCGGAATGGTTGGAGGACGATTTCATCTACACAAATATGGCCGTCAGGCAAACTTTCGTTCTATATTTTATCGTATGCCAATGCGAATGGAATCTGGCAACGTTTTATGATGTGAATTCTTTTAATGGATGGAAATCTTTTGAGAATATTCATGATTGAATTTTATTGTGCGTTTAATTGTTCTCTTTGTTTAGGGCCTGGAATTTGCAATTATATTCCATATATTTCTGTAATTAAATAAATAATTGGATAAATTACTTTAACAATAAAGAATTTTGAGAGTTAAAACTATCATTCATACATACATAGTATTAGGTGACTTATCCTTTAATTTTTAAAATAGAACATAGATTATATAGTTGATATTTTTTAATCATAAATTCAATTCGTAATGATTGATTATACAATAATTTACCTTAAATTTCTTCTCAGTTTTTAATTGAGTTACATAAGATTCTTTTTTACTTTAATACAAGTGTTAATACTTTTACGTGCAATAATAAAATTTACTGTCAGGTTGACACAAACTGCTAATGGAAAAACGCACAATTAATTCACTTTTAGTTCGATAGTAGATTTAGTATGATGATTATGCTAAGATATCTACCTTCTAGTCTTACGAATAACACATTTACAAAGTAATTTATATAACTGGCTTTTTTAATATATTTAAATATGCTAGTAATTGGTCAGTAACGAGCTGGTACTAATTAAAATGCAAATTTGTAAATATCGAAAAATTATAAATATTAATAAAAATTTTTAAGTTACCAGTTTTTACTTGATTCTAATAAAAAAAAGTATATATATATATATAATACATTCATTATTCCAAAATTTAGAGTTTATATTAATAAATTTTGCTATAATAGCTTTATAGTAGTGATAAACAGTGGAAATATATTTAATAAACGTGTCTTTCGATAAAATTACTTTTGTTAAAATCCAACAAAAATTTATTCTGATTTATGACAAGCATCGTAAATGATCGAATAATTCATGTTAAGGAAAGACAATAGCAATTAATTTAATTTCTCATATTAAATTTTAGAAATTCAAGGGGAAAATGTATACGTGTGATTTTAGAATAAAAACAAACCTGAATAAACAGGTGCAGCTCCTGTGAAAATTATTAAAATAGTTCTTAACTTTTAATTAGAAGTTAGAACCCTAAAAACATTCGTATTTTTATATCGATTTTTGATTAAACACTTAAACCGATGAAATATTAATATAAATTAAATCAGTTTTATAAATTAAATGATGAAACATTTATATCAATAAACCTCCTAAGATGTCAGGCGTCGCTTAAAAAATCGAATGTGCACTATAAAATCTCTTTTGTTAAAAATAGCCAATTCAACTTTCAACAAATGAAAAAGAAATAAAGTCAAGACTGTGTATTTTACATCATGCACTCGTAAAAACGGAAACAAATACGAATGAAATAGAATTTGAAATTTATAAAGTACACAAAAAAAAACTAATCATCATTTTAAAAGCAATTAACAATGCAGTGAGTTTTTAAACGAGTTTCTAGTAAAATATATACCATTAAATCCTTTTTTTTTCAATATCATCACGATTCCTTGTTTGTAAGAGTAATTGAGTCTTTATTTGAAGGATATGCTGATACTTAATGCAATTAAAAGACCTATAATTTAATTTTGCAATTTGGTTTCATAATTTTATATCATGTTTTACAAAATTGTAATGAGAAATCTGAGAATAAAGTTATAAGAAAAAATGAAAGCATAAAATATTCTATAAAAATATTAAATTTACTTACTGTGAAATATATTTAATTCACTATGTGCTTACTTCCTTTTTTGAAATTCATTTTTTTTGTGTGTGTGTGTGTGTGTGTGTGATATTCAAAGTAAATTATTCTTAAATAAAAAATATTATACTTCATAAGCAGAATTGAGTGTCACGAGATATTAGATTCAAGTCACATAGATTTTGGAATATTCATCACAATGTACACAATTAAATTGTAGAATTTTCCTATTAAATTAAATATTTACAATATTTTGGTTTCAATAGTTACTTTTAGTCTTTAGAAAAACATAAAATTATTTATAGAAACGCTCGCAAGCAGAATTTGTATGATTACTTATTCAAACCGAGTGGCGGTAAAACTCCCATAAGATAATAAATATACTTACGCTTTTTAAAAAAAAACAGTTGAGCTTCAGAAGTTAGTTTTGGAAGCCAATCTGAAGGGAAAAACTATGGCTGCTGCAGAGTTAGGTGGAAGTATACTGACTTGTTGCGTAACAGAAAATCACGATTTTGTATGAAAATTGTGATTGATTGTTACATAACAAATAACAAAAAGCAGTCCTATCAAAAATTAGCGTTCTGCAAAATTACCAGAATTGCATGTAAATGTTGATAAAAGGTGCTTATACAAGTTCGCTGAAATTTGTTTTTAAAACAAATAAATTTCCGATGGTGGATGAAAAATTCTTATTGATAACATGCTGTGGGGAGCACTGAAGCAGGACAATTGATAACAGGTAATATTCGATTCTTCAGCATTTTTTCATTCCATTATTGTAGAAACAATTGTAAAATAGACAAAGAATTGGTCAAAATTTTATTTTTATATCTTATAACCAAAAGTTACAAATTGAGGAAAATTCACACTCAAAACCAAGCGATGTCAAAGAGCGACTTCCACTCTTGGATCTCTAATCTTGGGTAAAAATCTATGAGGTTGCAGTAACCATTGATAAAATGGGATCTTCCACTAATTTGCGAACCCAGTAATTTATTATGTGTGATTAGACTTTATTTCCTATACCACATACTAATCCATAGGAACTTAAATAAAGCGGCGTGTCCAATAGGTCAATTCAAATTTGAGGACAAAATTATATTTAAGGGTTTTTTAATTAAACTAATTTAAATAATGAACCTAACATGATTTCCTATTATACTTCATAAATATTCATCACCTTGCAATAAATTGTTACGTATAGCAAACTCCTATTCTGCTTTCTATTTTTCTAACTTCCATGTCAATAAGATCGAAACTTGACGATTCTTTTTTTCACATAATTTAGCATCTATGCTTCCTTTTTGAAAAAGTATATAATTAACCTTGTGATTAACTATTACTGTAACAGCAAAAGTTTGTTTTCTTGGGGTTACTTTTGTTGTCGAATGCAAATTTGGTCGAAACTTAGATATAAAAAGATTTCGATTAAATTTTATACATGCCCGAAATTAAAATCGAACGCAAGAGCTGCTGAAAAGAAAGCTAGATTTATTAAAGCTTGGTATGTGGTCGTTAAAAATTGCAATAAATTATTTTTAAAAAAACAGTCAGCCAATGGAAATTCAAAATTATTTAGTACAAATAAATTTTTAGAAACTTTTATATTTTTAACTATAACAAATTCTTCGGAGAGATCAATTTCAGCTTAGTAGTCCATAGTAACTTTTATCACAGTTACAAGGTAAAATTAAAGCAGGAATTCATATTCACTTCAAACTCTTGTCAATGTTTCAATAAAAAGTCATAGAAACAGAATCATTTTATTTTTAAACATCCTGTTTCTCAAAACCATGGATTTTAAATACAAAACATAGTATTTTGTGAGTAAGTCATATTTTTCGTTCCCCTAGGGATTTTCTTCTCAGCTATGTTTTTCAAAAAAAAAATTTGAAGGAAAAAAAGCCTAAAAGTTATTCTTCAGGGACATAAAAATCCTAGACTTTTTCCTAAAAAAAAAAAAAAAAAAAAAAAAACTGAATTCCCATCGAAAAAGGGATCGAGAAAAACTCAAACTGAAATTCTCGAAGCTTGTTGCTTCAAGTTTTTCTTCTGCCACTAAAACGAAGGAATTTCACAGTGCTACAGATGTTAAATCCGGTTTTGACCTGAGAGATTGGCAACCGAAAAATGTCCTTGGTATAAAATATAGAAATAAGTACTTTTATCAAAGAAGAAAACGGACAAAAGTATCTAGATGTCTGTTGTTGTATTTATAGAAAGTAGCAAAAAAATTAACAGTAGAGCCCTATAAACTTAAGATTGAAACCGCAAGAATCCTGGAATATAATGATTTTTGAAAGATATTTGAAATTTGAAAGCTCGTACATTTTTTTTCTTTTTATTTTATTTTAAAAACTTATTTTCTGTCCTATAGTACAATAAGCACAGTTAATATGAAATAAATCAGTATTTTAAATAATGCTGTTATTAAAAATATATTAGGTATATTAATTTAATATAATACCGAGTGTTTAATAATCAGTTTGTATGTTTTACCATACTGAATATTTTAATTTGTAAAACAAAATAATTTAAAATAATTCTTATTGGAAAATATTTCACAGAAAATATCAAACATATGTTTAAATAGTTAATTAAAATGATTCTTTTTGGGGGGGGGGCACCAGTCACCTTTAATGATAGTGATTATATAATGTTAAATTCTAAATTACATTTTTCGGAAGTGTACTAATTCCACGTCTACCGGATATTTTAAATAAGACCATGAAATTCTAATTATTGTAAAAGCTAAAATTATAAATTCCTCGTTCAGCTATTTTTACAACTTTCGAATATTTGTCCAAACAACTGCTGGGTTTCTCCACTGGTGTATACAGACAAGAAAAGGGTTGAAGATAAATTATTAAGTGAATATATTTTCCAACTATTACAAAAAATTTTTTAAATAATTTTGAATTTTCCATTTAAAAAAGTAAAATTAATTTTTTTTTAGTTTTTTTTCTAAAATAAAAATTGTTTCTAAAAAACCCATTGAATTTTTTTTAATCATTTAAAGTCACCAGTAAAATTTATTACCACTTTTTAAAAATGTTCTTTTCATTTTACAAGCACCCAAACGAACGTTCATTGCTGATTTGAAACATTTGTGTCAGCAGAAATTACGATTCTTATCAGATGATTAAAAAAGCTTCTTTTGAGCAGTATATCGTAGTTTCTAGAAGGCTTCTTAACATATTGAAAAAACAATCATCCTCTCTTAAATTTAAGTATTTTATTGCGGCTAATTTATCTCCTCAGACAACGTTATTTGCAAAGCAGCACACACAGGGCTGAAAATCTTAAACTATTTCGTGTATTTCCTTTTATTTGATGCCAAATAAATGTTTAACAGTTTTTAATTTGTAACCATTTTATTTATGAATTTTAATTTATAATAATTTATGAACAAGAGCTAAGATTTTAATTAAAATATTACATAGTCTGTTTTTAGGTGTAATCTGATGCAACAATTATATTAACATTGTTTTTAAATTGCAAAACTGTAAATGTTATCATGGCCTTTAAGATGAATCTATTGTATTTAATATTTTTTATTTTCTTTTATGATTAATTATCAACCTTTTTCATGGAAACTTCTGAAAATGCTTAACACTTCAACTGCAATTAAATGTAAATAATAAGATTAGATAAATAGATATTTCTTTGATTGCATCTTTTATTTTAAAAGAAAAATTCCATAAAAGTTTTTAACTCTAAATTTCTCAGAAATAAAAATATTTTATTAAATAAAAGCTTTCAAAAATCTTGAAAGCAACTTTCACAAAAATGTTTTGTTCAGATTTCATAACTTGTAAAGTTCAAATTAAATGTATGTAAAACCAAAATAATCAATATCAAAATAAGTATGCATAATGACTAAATATCAATAATATACATACGTAAAAAAAATATGTATAAAGTAATATAAAAAAGCAACATTTTATTATAACATTTTCAGAAACAAAAGGTTTGTAAATAAATTCAAAGAAAGTAAACAGAGAAAGCTTAAAAATAAGAGATTTTTATGGAAAAGATCATGAAACAAATTGAATTAGTCTGATTTGTTAGAAGTAAAGATGCAGTTTAAAATATTGTAATTCACTTTTTCCATCCTACAATTCTTAGAAAATCCAGAATATGTATTATTCAAGAAATCATTTTTTAAAAATAGTAAGTAAGGAAAACTATAAAAAACAAATAAAAATGGTTTTCATTATTACAATGATTATTTACGACATTGTTATTGTAAATAACAAAGCATTATTTAGCTGATCATATTTTCAAGATACTCTGCCTACAAAAATTATGATAGTAAAATGTTCAAAATATATGAAGAGTATTCGGAAAGTAAGTACTATTTCGCTGTACCGCCGCCGCAATGTTGATTTCGGTGTCCCACACATGCGCAATAATCTACCTTCTACACGTGTCTCAATTGACGTCATTTAGTTTGTTCTAAGTTATGTTTTTATTTTGCTGTACACATTTAAAATGTTCAAGACAGCTATTAATCCAACCAATTATAAAATTCGTGCTGTAAATTGATTTTTGAACGCAACGAATGTGAAACTGGTTGAAATCTATTGACAAATTAAAAATGTTTATCATGAAGGAACGATAAGGGATGGAATGGTTGGAAAGTGGGTTAGAAAGTTTAATGAAAGTCTAACAAATGTCCACCAGGAGGCTCGAAGATTTCTACCTTCTTTAGTCAACGATGATCTGGTAAGGAAAGTTGATGAAAAAAAATCCATAAGAATAGACATTTTACAATGACGACGCTTTCAGACTAATTTCCGCAAACTTCACATAGCATTTCGTATGAAACTGTGTTACAGATAGCTTAAGTTATCACAAATTGTGTTTTCGATGGGTTCCAAACATTCTCAATGACATTCACAAAACGAAAAGACCTGGCAGTGTATTGACGTTTCTCACACGATACTAAGAAGAGACAGAGCATTTTATAGTTAAATTGTGGCAGACAATGAAACATTGATTCGCCATATCACACACCAGAATTGAAACAATCAATGGAATGGAAACATACTCAATCTCCGAAAGAAACAAAATTTCAAAGCTACAATGTTTGCACAAAAAATCATATGTGCTCAATCGCACTGTGTTCTGGGGGGATTTTGCTTACTGTTTTTCTTTGCATAGGTAAAACCGTCAATGCGGCATGATACTGCGATACTTTAAGAAAACTACGGCGTGCAAGTTCAAAAGAAATGAAGAGGAATGCTGAGTAAAAAAATCGTGTTACTTCATGACAACTCTTGGCCCTATTCTGCCTGTGACATTAAAACGATGCTTCAATTATTTCTTTGTCGACAATTCCACTACCCGCTGTACAGGCCAGTCTTGGCACCCTCCGATAAATCTTTTTTCCTGCAATAAATCGCGAGCTTCAGGACACGCGTTTTGCATCCCACGATGAGGTAGAAAATAATATTGAATCGTGGTTATCGGCATTGGTGGGAAGTTTCTGTAAAAAAAAGGTATACAAAAGCTGCTAACACGCTACGACAAGTGTCTCAACTTTGTCAGAAACTATTTGAAAAAATAGTTTATGGTTTTTCATGTAAAAAGAATATTGGCTTGTAAAAATGTCTGTTATTATTTTTTTTTCCTTCGAAACGGTATTTACTTTCCGAACACGATTTGTATCAATATGATATTCTTTGGATTAATATTAGAATTGTTATTTCGTAATAATTTCTAAATGCATGTAGTGCATGATAGTTTTTAAACGTACTAATAGCGACACATTAAACAGAAAAAGTGGTGAGCTGATCTCATAGCAACCATATGAAAATATAGTCCATCTTGTTCAGTAAGAAAAAGGTTTTAAATTGGGACTACAGTCAATACTTAATACCTTTCATAGGTATAAATTTCAGATCAAAACATGAAATCATTATAACCTTAAATCATTTCCATTTCATATCGTAAAACAGAATATAAGTCGCATGCAAACATTATCAATTTCAATTCTATATAAAAGTTGCTCACTGCTGTATGGTAATCAAATATGTATAGGTACAATTCAATATTCATGAAGCTAAGAAAGTCAATACCAGGTTCGCACCATATCCTATGGATAAGATGACGCTTTTTAAAGTGGCATGTTCATGGTTCAGTTTCAACCACCATTGAACAATAGTATATAGATGTTGGAGTTTTCTCTGCATATACTTCTATCAAAGTTGAAGCTTGGGAAGTTTCTGAATATTCTTCCTTTAGCTTCACGAATAGGTATACATAGTTTATGAAATGGAGATGAGATGTATTGAATGTTGAAATGTCTTATAAAATTCTTTGTAAGTTGTTTACCATATATATATGTGCTGTCAAAATTTCATATGTTGCAATGACTAATATGATTTGTTTTAGATACTAGTACTATCTATGTAGTTTAATTGCCCATTGTTATGACTATTTCAATAAGCACCTTTTAACGTGAATCTGAAAAGCTTTGCCATCTGGAGTGATGTAAGTGGAGAAACGAAAGCTTGAAACTAGATTTTAAAACAATGAAATGGTCGTTTAAGTATTTATAAGGGTTTTTATAAGAGCAAAAGTATATGTGTACACTGTACAAAAAATAATTTAATAATTAATTTTATTCATGATATATTCCCACACATGATTCTAATATAATGCTTCTTCTCCAGATTTCCAAGTGTTGCTAACCCCGCAGTTTAGTTCAGAAACATGTCGCCCAGCCAGTATGGTGGTTACAGTTCTTGGCTTCAACCGAGTGGGTTCGGATTCGATTCCCGAGTATGGCGTGGTTATTATGTGTCGCCGGTATGCATCGTTTGTTAATAAAATCTGCTGTGCTCGTCTAGTAATCATATTTATCTACAACTCTTCATATGTATTTCGGCATCTAGGGTGCCATGGTGCCCAATACCCTGTGGTGCACCCGGGCAACGCCTCCGCGGCAAAGAGGTCGCTGTTTCTGGCCGGTTCCTTGGGTGTAAGGGGTCAATATATCCCGACATACCCCGACCAATGGGAAAAAAAGTTAAGAAACATTTACTAGGTTACCCAAAAAAGCAATTTTAAGTTTTGCGATTTGAAAGAATCACGTAAGAGTCACATATTGACTCTACCTCTGGGTGATTTCTCTATAAATACGGTATTTCTGGCTGTAGATCAGTTGCTTTAAATCTGAATCAGAGCCCCATTCGGCATAATCCACCAGAGTGTCTAAAATAAATGTACTAAATATACTTTCTATGATCGGTAGTCATAAAAAAGATTCTGTATTTTTTATTTATTTTTATTATTTTTATTTATTTATTTTTTTTTTTTTGTCAGAATTTTTTCTAGATATTAATTTCTAATATCCAAATGTGTTATTGTGTTATTACTTATGACATTTAAACAAGCCAAGCTCGCTGTGTCTTGGCTATGCAAATTTAAGTCAATACGGAGACTTTTTTCGTTTAAATCAGAGCACCACGAAGTGAAAGTACGAATTTGTTCTTCAAATCCTCAGATAGATGTCTACACCACAGGATTCACTCCCTCCATTTTGACATTGATCCGAAGGGGAGAGGAAATTTTCTCCAGACCGTTGTACCCATGGTAACTGCTCAATGACTGACCACAGGACTTTCAATTCGGATTAACGAGCCTGATACCGCATGTACTCGGTGGGTCTTTGGTGGCATTAGGAATCGAACCCCGGCCTTCTGGATGAAAGGCCAATGCCCTAACCACTAGGCTACCAAGCCCCATATTCGAACGTAAATAGTAAAACATTTAATTTTAATTACAGAATAACTAATGACCAAGGTGATATTCTTGATATTTTTTCAAGAATCTTCTTATAAATAAAACACAAAAATTCAACAAAAGTGAAAGGAATAAATAAATTTATAGGATTATATCTTTATTTTAAAAAAAAATTACAATCTGATACTAAATGAAGGTCTTTTAAGCCATTTTATCGAATTCTTCTGCGTTAAGATAACAAACAATATGTCATTATTTCTGACATGATTTCTAATTAAGTAAAGCAATTTATAGACTGATAAAGACGCGCTGCAATAACTATGCTCTGAGAAGAATTATAAATAAAATCACTCTCGATAAACTGTCAAAGCCAGACTGGAATAAATGTTCCGAAGAAGATTAAATTCGAAAAGAAATCATTTTTGAAACTCCCAGAATAATATCAATAGGTATTCGATTACTGCATTGCAAGGATTGTGCAATCAGACGAACGATATTGATTATTTAATGAGAAACGTAGCAATCCGCAGTGAAGTGAAGATAAGAATCCGAACACTTTATTTGTCTGTTTATTGCAATTGAAAAGATAATTTAGAGAATCTTAATATTCATGAAATCGACATCGTTCCTCGTAATAAGCAATGCGTTAGAATGCTTAGATAAATAAACTAGCATCAAAAAAGAAATAATTTGGAAAATTCTAAAGGAACACATCAAAAACAGTTTTATGGTGCAATTTGGAAACGGATAGAAGAAGCATTTCTCTAAGGCACAATACTAATATTTTATTAGTTTTAAGTAAACATAATTTATAGAATACTCTTTTTATAGTTACGAATTTCTTCTATTGAATTTAAAAGAAAAATATGAAACGTTTGAACTAAATTCGAAGAGAAAAAAGTGTTATATCTTTTAATCATGTATGCTAGTTTTTAGTATATTCTGAAAAGAGAATACTAATTTACTTTTTAAGCTGTTTTACAAATGTATTATATGTATTATAAATATTTTCTTCAATTTTCCGATTAAAAAAAGTATCAGAAAAATTTTAAAAATTCTTTTTACAAGCCTCTGAATTCTTTGTTTATTGAGAAATGGTCTCTTTAATCACTTTTTCGAAACAAACTCAGGAATTGAGTTGCAAAACTACATTTGTGAGAGTGAAAAGATTTTTAATCTTCTTTTTTTTATTCGTGGTGTAAAATTTATGCTCAAATATTATTGGAAATAATCTTTAACAGATAAAAACATTAACGAGTTTATAAATGTTAACTTACACAATAATTTACTCAAAAATGTGTAGGCAAATGTGCCAAAGTTTTAAGAACTTTACCGCATTTTTATTTATTTCAATTTTATTTTGTTGCTTCTAACACATAAAAATATAACAAAGAGAAATTTTTATTTAAAAATAGCACAATTTCTTCATTTAATTATAAAGATGATTTCTATCGTTTTGATTAAAATGAAGTATGTGTCTCTAGTAAGTTTCTTAGTTATATAATAAAAAAAAACGATATTATTTCCAATAATTTACAATGAATTTTTTTCTTATTTAATTATAAATAAATTTAATGTTTGTTCAAAACATTTAATGTGTTATGCTTTGCTCAATTTCTTATGTGAATAGAGGAAGAACTATTTTTTAATGGAAAATATTTAAGCTTGTCTGGAAACTTTTGCTAAATATATAATTTTCTTCTTTCGACTATTTTTTGTTTACCTTGCTTTTTGGAAGCCATTATCCGATATAAACTTGGTTAAGCTTGTTGCATGTCAAAAATGCAGTGATCCGAAAGATATTAGCTGCTGAGGTATGTTAAGGCGGTCAGTTTTGGAACTCTATGCTTAGATGCTTAAAGCTCACGTTGAAGAAAATAAACAATGATTTATAATAAATTTGATTATGTCTAAGAAAAATCAATTAAAGTCTTTTAATCAAACAATGGGATCTTAGAGACACACATCTTAAACTAAAAAGCAGATAAATCAGCCTAATAAATGCTATAGGAAAGGACAGTTCAAAAAATGTGAAAATTCCAATGTTTTGGTTGTTGTCATGAGAATTAAAATTTTTTAAATAATCTCAGAAATATCCAACAAGCAAGAATTTTATTTTTCTGATTTAGAATGAATTTACTAAATGCTAAGGGAAAACCACAATCACCTCGTCCACATCGGTCTCGACGGAAGATTATTTTGTTGAATAAGGATATCTTGTCAAATATTCTTAATCTAGTTTTTTGCACTGCAATAACATCTGCGAAATTAAAACTGAAGTTTCGTGAATAGTTACTTATTGAGAACGCCACAAAAAATTACTGAGAATGTGAGAAGAAAATTACTGCGGTTAAAATTGACATTTAAATACTGGTGATCCCAGAATAGTAGTAGCTTACCTATCTGTTGAATTCCATATCCAGAAAATTCCATATATCTTAATCATAACAATAAATAAAATATTTCATTATTGTGTAGTGGTACAATATAGCATATCTCTTTATCATTTGCACTATATTCTATTTATAAATGTGAGTAGCCACGGTTCCAGGATACAATAATGATTATCTCTACCCTCTCAAAAATAATTCCACTTGGATTTGTACATATAATTATCTCAAATACAATAATACAACTGCGGATTTACAAAGCTGTGCAGCAGAAAATGGCATGAAAGATCTAAGTTAATTAATACGACAACAGAAATCAGGAAAATGTTGATATGTTAATGAATCACTTTCAAATTAATGAGATAATACAAAATATATTCTGAAGATTATCTTGCAAATAGTAATAATTTATTCAAATTTTAATAATGTCAAAAGCACACATAATATGGTGCAAATAAAATTTGTAGAGTATTAACAATTTAATATAAAATAGTAGTATTTTAATGGATTCAACAACTATTCATTTTTCTTGAAATAGTAAATAACAAGTTATTGTATACTTGATTAGTTGGACGTGTATCCCTGATTAAGTTTAACAATGCAGACTTTGGTAATGATATCGCTAAATTTTTGTTCCAATAACAAGCAAAAAAAGTAATAAAAGCCCTCTTATTAATCCATCTCTTTTGAAGTGAAGTTAAGATCGATATTCCAAGTGCAAATATAATTCCAAAAGGAAAACCATCTCAGAAAAGGGTGGAATGAAATCAACAATTACTCAATCACTGCTGAGATGGAATGAGATGCCTTGAGACACAGAATTTTGATAATTTAATAAGTGGTGGTTTGGGAATTGAAGACAATAACACATTTACAATTGTTTTCTTTGTCTATTATGAGGAACGTGATATTTTTATGTTTTTGAAATCAAATTGATTGTTCTGGGGAGCAAGGATTCGTTGGCGGTACCTTAAAATGACAAAGATGATATATAATTGAAGGAAAAATCTAATTACATACATACGTTTAAATAGCTCAGATTTTAATTTAAATACTTCAGAATTATTTACGCGAATATGAAAGAAGACAATTCATGCAAAATATTTGGATGGGACAATGGAGTTCATTTCAATATATCACATAAATGATATGAAAATTAGAACAAAAAGTAATTTTGACTGTTTAATATGGTGATTTACCAAATTCGAAAGTTCTATCTCTTTATAGAGATTTCTATATCTATTTCCTTTACTACATTATCTAGAAAAGGAAATAAATAAAATGAAGATTTTAAAATTAATATTAAAATAATGAATTTTTATGTGAGAAGAATGCAATAAAATATCTAAAAGGAATTTTATTGCTATTGTCAATATAGTTATTTCTTTTGATATATTTGGTTAATAACCAGAAATATTTCATGAAATCGTAAAAAATTAAAAATTGTTAAATATCGAAATAATTTATCTTAAAATCTTTACTCGCGTAAAACTTTTTTCTAAGTTTGTCAATCGCATTGATTAAGTATATAAAATTTTATCTAAAAGACACTTTTTTTTTTTTTTTTTGTTACCGTTAACATTTTACAATACTTCCATCAAAATTTTATAATTATTTCCTAATATATACTATATAACTACAAATAAGGAAATTTTTAATATATATATATGATTTTCAATATATAGAATATATATATCAAAATTGTGAGTGCTTAAAATTAACGGTAAAAAATATCAGTGTCTAGTTAAAAAATATAAGAAAACACAATGTTATGCTAAACTAATAGCAGATTCCCATCTTTAACACACAGATGTATGTGTATATATATATATATATATATATATATATATATATATATATATATATATAAGATAAAACGTGAAAAATATGAAATTGGAAAAACACTAAAATATACGAAACAAATGAAAAGAAGAAGGCATAGGGACCACGTCTTCATCAGGAGGGAGATGGCCAGCTATGCAAAAAGAAAGATTACTCTTTTCTGACATGCTCGAAGGATAAATGTCTAAAGATCTTCGAGCAACTCCCCCAAAGAGTGTTCGTATTAAAAGAACTTAGGTAAAACATTTGATCTCTCTTGTATCTCAAGGTGATACTCGTCTGAAGCATGGTTATGCCACTATTGGCTCGCAGATCTTTGCAGAAATATCTACAGTGCTGAGCAGCAATCACCTTGGCTGCTAGCAATTTAACAGCGAATAATGTATAACGATGAATCCCTCTTCTCTCTAGGATCAAATTACCATCGAATTAAAATTTTAACCCAATTATATGTTGATTCCACTTTGAGATCGGTATTTTGCTTCTCAAAAAACGTCCTTTTAAGAACAGTTTTTCAGCTAGATAATATATGTGTCTATACGGGTTACACATCAATGAATTTGTGGTTAATACCAATAATGTCACCAGACTTATTAACAATTGAAAATATTTAAAGCATGATAAGGTTCTTCAGAATATCACAGGTATGAAAGAACAATTGATTTATGTTTAACTGAATGTATGGAGAATAGCATAAAAAAATCTCACTTACTCCTTAATAAATTATGGATCACTACGAAGAAAGACCTCATCAACTATTAACTTGAATTTTGAATGTCCAGTTTGACTTTGGTGATTTTCCTGTCCTTGAAGTTTTAATCATTTCATTACATACTCAAGTGTTTTGCATTATATTTAATTTAAAAAAAAAAAACTTTATCAAGGTTTTATTCTTTTAGAATAGTATATTGATAAACCATTAGTTTAAAAAAGCATCCAACAAAGTATGTTTTTGTATATTTAAAAAAAATCCTTTTTACAATGATGAAAATAAAATTTATTTTAAGAATACAAATAGTAATTTTTTTATAAATATTTAATTCGAATTAGTAAAATACACACTTTAACAAAATTGTCAGTTTTAGTTATCGTAACTGAAACTGACAAATCCGGCAGAAATAACTTCAAATAAACAATCCGTAAAGGTTATGCTCAGTAATTCAAATAGGTTTAATCTTCGAAGCACTATCTAATTCCAAATGAATAGGAAAAATTTTCATAGTTTCAAATAACTTCATATGAAAAATTTATAGTTAAATTGATTCATTTTTAAGTGCTTATGAAAATAAAGATTATTGTGCATTCGCAATAGCTAATTAAAAATTGCTTCAAATCACCAAAGTTGTTGTCTATCATAATAAATGTCATGGAACAAAATATGCCAATCATTCTAAATTAAATTAAGGTTGGATTCGAATTTACGATTCTAAATTTACATTTGGCTTAAATCTATATTCAAGTAAAATTCTAATCATTTAATTTTTCATTATACTTATGAATAATATCATTGATGCAAACAATTTCGGTATAGGAATTTCAGATATTTCCAACAAATAAAGACAATATTGATTTCTTGTATTTCTTTTTAATTTTATGTGCATGAGATAAAAACGAACATATTTTAATATCAATGCTAAAGCCACCAATCAATCTGCAGTATATTGCTTTTATGTCTTTAATGAAATTCTCATCATTTTCATAATTCAACTTAAATTGCTTTCCAACCATAAGGTCAAATTTCTATTTTTCTTCTTCATTGTATAAAATTATCATTCTGTAGCCTGGCCAGCAGTTCGACAGTCCATAAGCTGGAATACATCTTCGGACTTGGGTGTTTGTAGTGGTTCAGAATTTTCTTTACTTCTGTAGATACTTCTAGACAAATTAGCCTTAGCTGTCCTATTCTAGTAATATCCAATCAAATTAGGCCGCGTGCAGAGAAATCTTTGAAATGTATGCCTTTTGAGCAATAATCAAACCAAACGAAACATATTTTCCTGCTCATTGAAATGCAACATATTTATGATGTATTTATACTTAATATTCTGTAAGTTTCCTTTAAAATGATATTTTTTTGTTTCACTAATGTGTTTATAAACAATGTAAACATGTTACAAATTTCTATGTAAGCATGATTTTCAAGTAGATATTATGAACAAACATTTCACAAATCATCGAATCTACTAAACTTTCCATATACATATCGTTGTACTTGTATTCATTTTCAATTAAAATGTGTGTGTGTGTGTGTGTGTGTGTGTGTGTGTGTGTGTGTGTGTGTGTGTGTGTGTGTGTGTGTGTGTGTGTGTGTGTGTGTGTGTGTGTGTGTGTGTGTGTGTGTGTGTGTGTGTGTGTTTGTGTGTGTGTGTGTGTGTGTGTGTGTGTGTGTGTGTGTGTGTGTGTGTGTGTGTGTGTGTGTGTGTGTGTGTGTGTGTGTGTGCGCGCGCGCGCTTTCTTTTATTTTCAAATATACCAGATAAATTAATTTCTTTAAACTAAATAAAGTTAGGAATTGTCCGTAACTCTTAGATACAGTATATATGTGTATGTGTGTGTATAAATGTGTGTGTATATATATATATGTGTGTGTGTTTATATATATATAATACCTCTCTCTCTCTCTCAATTTAACAATAATTACAAATCTTCATTGCTGAAAAATATAAATTTTATGATCAATTGTAGAATCAATAATTTCAGTCTTTAACTACAGTAGTTAAAGACTGAAATTATTGATATATTGGTTAAATATATATTGGTTTACCTGAAAATTTTAAGTTTTGCTTAAAATTTTCAGGTAAACCAATATATATTTATATTTGTATATACTTATACATGTATATACATAACACATCCCTGTTTTCATAAGAATCTCTATTATTGGAATCTAAATATAATATTTATTTAATGCTAATTTCTGTTGTGGATAGTTTCAAATGAAAAACGTTTCCATTCTGAACCATCGCAAACCTTTTATTTCTTAAGACAAATAGTCTCTCAAATATATAATTTCAGTATTTGCAACATAATAGTTTCTTCATTTATTAGATTGCTTAGTTATTATATCATAATAAATATAATAAAATAAATGCTGCCTTAATTCTTTTTTTCATTTATTATGTAATAAACTAAGATACGATCTCTTAACGTATTATATATGAACTTACTATATTATGTATTGAAAAATATCCTTAAAATTTGTTCTGGAGAATTTAAATAATCAGAATACAAATTTAAAAACCTAGATTAATTCTTTTAAATTTTTAAATAATTACTTATATTAATATATAAATTCTAATAAATATTTATTTTTTTTATTTCTAATGTTTCACTAATTGATTTTAGGAATTGATTAAAAATAAATCAATTTTTCTAAAATTAATTCTCATGGTTCTTGTTGGTTCTTTTTAAACTTCTATAAACAGTTTAAAATATTTTTAAATTGTTGAAGTAAGAATCATTATGAGTAATAAAAACGGCAACAATTTTAGGCGATGTCTTAACATTTTATTCGGAAATATACCCGCGGACAAAAAGTGTTGCCGTTAATGATCTGACACTTTTTATGCACACTGAAGAAAAATTGTCTAAGATTTAACACATTCTCTCAAAGGAATCTCGAAAACAGATTTAGCTTTCAAGGAAAGATTTGGTTTTTAAGACAATAGTACTGCTGAGTCTCAAAAACAGAATTAGTTCAAATTGTGAATTAATTTATACAATAACAAAAAAAAGTTAAAAGATTCAGTACATTGGATATGAAAGTTTAGTTAAAAAGCAAAAGCGTTAAAAAAAACAATGTCTGCTTCAGTTTTTTTTTTTTATCCAGTAAAAACATGTGATTTGGAACAAAAGATTCGATTAAATGAAAAACAGAAAGAGACATCAAAATACATTGTAACTTATGACAAAAGCTACAAACAAGGAATAAGTGTGAAGATATTTTAAGCCATTTAGTTGATATTGTTGTCTTAAGGATTACGAACAGCATCCTATTGTTGATGACTTATGTTCTTCACTAAATGCATGCATTTCTAGAAACAAATCCCAACTTTTGTGCAAAGAACTAAGAAATAAAAGTACATTCAATAAATCGCAGGAATAAATATTCTAAGTGTAGATAAAGATCGAAAAGGAATCATTTTTGAATAGCTCAGAATAATATCCGCAGTTACTCTGTCTCTGAAGAGAATAGATTGCTTTTAGACAAAAGATTTTTGATTATTTAATGAGAGATGAAGTGAAGTGAAGTGAAAGAATGCATGTGATTGGTTGAATGCATCGCAGCCGATAATACTTTGACTCCATTCTTCAATAATAAAGAAAGCATTGAAAGTTGTTTGTACAGAAAATCCAAATTGATGAGGAAACAGAGAAATATATGAGATCATGTAAATATAATCCGTATTTAAGATGCTTACATATGATAAGTTTTGAAAAATTTAAAACAAACAGTGCCGAATAAGTCAACATTTATATATGACAACTTTAGAAATGAAACCTATTTGGGTTTTTCTCTTTTGTCAACTTAAAATACTGCATTTTAAATTCTACATCTAAAGAATAATGCTAACAACTTGCATTTTAAATTGGAAATATGCTGAATGTAAAGCGGAGAAGAATATTTATTTTCCTTTACCTCATCTGTACAATTTTTTACTAAGTATATATTTAAAAGAGACTGGTGTGTTATCTTAGAAATCATAAAAGTATTTTAGAAACGTTCGAAAATAATTTTTTCTTAAGACTTAAAGAAACGTAGAATAAATTTTAACAATTCTTCATATCATTGGAATTCTATCTTCCCCAAGAAAATGATTTCAAATTGACTTCTTTTAAAGAATCCAGAAATCAAACAGTAATTTTAAAAATATATTTTCCAGAAGAAGATATTTTTCGATTGTTACTAAAAAATAGCTTCATATTTTCTAAAATGTTGAAACACACAGTACGATAAATTGGTTTGAAAAGATAGAATTCTATGGCTTTTATTAATTCAAATTGTAAACAAAGAATTGTTTCAAATATATGTCCTAACTTTTTTATTTTATTAAGTTAAATTAGTAATTATATTTTAGTTATTATTCAAAATATTACTTTGTGCCTGTATGATATGAGATTTATTGCAATATATAGTGCGCATGATATTTCTTACTCTTCTATGATTGTTTCTACATTTTTATAGGGCATTTTGTTCTGAAACAAAGGCAGTTGATAATATATCCTTAAAATATATACTTTTATGCAATAAAATAAAACTATTTCATTCAAAAAATTCAACACATATTAAGGTGAATTAAAATGTTTATTAAATTTTTTGCTTCCAATAGCAGTTTGGCTATTGGAAACAAAATTGTAATAGTAGTGCTACGAATAGTATTTTGGCAAAATATTGTTCAGTTATTTATTATCACAATAACTATCATAGGTAGTACAACTACTTACACATCCAAAATGTGGATAATCAAATTAAATAATTTGAAGAAGTTATAGCAATGAAATTAACAAACTAATTTTTAATAAAAAAAATTCTAAAATATATAATTAAAATAAACACATTTAGTGCAATTTATTTAAAAAGAAATTTTAGTTTTAAAGTATGATCTTCAATGAAACTTTGCAAAGTTATAATGAATATTTATAAAATCCGTTAATACTTCTAATATTTTTTACTGAAAATTATAACATTTTTAATCACACTCATTAATACAATATTTGAAATCATTAAGATTATATAATGAATAAATCGAATAAAAACATGTTTTTTTACCATCTACTTAAAATTTTCGAATATTTTTCCACTTTTGGATTAATGATATTGAGTAGCCCAAAGCAATATTTGATAAAAAAAAAAAAAAAAAATATCAGAAATTACTTCTTATTTCATTTAAAAATGTTTTACAAGGGACATGTGAATCAATTACAAATATTCAATATTTTTCAATTACTTACAAATAGGGGTAGCCTAGAGGTTAGGGTATCCGCCTTCTATCCAGAAAGGTAGCGTTCGATTCCCAATGCCGCCAAAAACCCACCGAGTACATGCGGTATCATGCTCGTTAATCCGAATCGAAAGTCCTGTGGTCAGTCATTGAGCAGTTACCATGGGTACAATGGTCAGGAGAAAATTTCCTTCCCCCCCCCTTCAGATCAATGTCAAAATTAAGGGAATGGATCCACTGGTGGTGCCATCTATTCGAGGATTTAAAGAACAAAGTCGTACCGTCACCTTCGTGGTGCTCTTATTAAACGAAAGACGCTCCCTGCTGACTTAAATTTGCATAGCCAAGGCATAGCGAGCTTGGCTAGTCCAAGTGTCATAAGTAACAACAACAACACAAATATTCATTATCTTGTAAGTTAATTATACTTACCCGTAAGACAAAGAACCACAGCACTTACAATGTTTTAACACTAAAATAATAGTTATACTAAAACCAGAGAGAGAGAGAGAAAGCAACATTTACAAGAAGAAGTATCAGAAGGGAGATGGTTTTTTAATTTTAACCATGACGAGTGTTGTAATGGTGTTCTTTTTAACTTTTAAAAATACTTTTAGATAAAACTCAGATCATGCTATTTTGCTAGATCTGAAAAACCTTCCATAAGGAAATGATCGATTGGTAATGATTGGTAATGTGATCTCATATAAATTGTGATGTCTTCCTATCAATAACATTATTGATCCTCAATTATTTGGTTTTTCATAAAGGATTGTGGTGTAATTACTGTTACACCGATTACTTTTGATCTATATTGTCGTGCTGCATTCGTGTATAGAATCGACAAGTGAATGGAAATGATTTTACATGGACATTTTCCAAGTCCCAAGAAAAATGGAATCTGAAGAGAAGAAATTCTCAATTATTGCTGTCGTTTTATTCTATCTTCCATGTACAACAACAACGTAAAATACAATTCATCTATTAAAATCATGGTGATATGGTTTTTCTTATTTGATAAGTTGCATATTTCCATAGTGACATACATTTCGCAATTTTGTATGTTTTGAAATTTCTCGAATATTGATATTATCTGTTTTAAGAACCAGAACTTGGCTTATTTTTTTTAACTGTTAATTCAAACAAGAAGATTTTAGAGACTGGCCATGTCTTGGTACGGAGCTGAAAGACTCACAACTTCTAATAACTTTATATCAATTTTCTTACTGTAAGAAATCACTAGTTTTTTATAGCATCAACTATGCCATAATATATGTGGAGTATTGCGCAGACAATTATACATTATTAATTAACAATGAGATAATCTTGATTAAAAATAATATTCACATAAATGTATAAAACTATCACAATATTTTGCTTTTTTATAAAATCTGCGGCCTTGTATTGTTTTGTTATATTAGTAATCGATAGCAGCATCTAAATAAGAATTATTCAAATATTTCTCTTTTGTTATATTAAAAAATCTGAATGCATTTCATTAGCCAGTTTATAATAATTCATTTTCAAGATTTTCCTAACTTAAATAACTCAGTATATCAAAAAAGCATTATTTTAATTACATTTTAAAGCAAAGATAAGTTTATAGCACCAATAGTAATGTATGCAGTTTAATTTTGAAATTTAGAATCTTCCATTCATTAAATTATATTTCTAAATTTAATCATTAAACCAAATTATATTAAAATAATACAACTTTAATTTAAGATTTAAATTTAATGAATTATTATTCTCTTTATTTTGTAAGAGATTTTATTAACCCTTTATCACAAAAAATATAATTCAACACTAAAATGCACCGTTTCTTTTTCCCTATAATAAGGGACAAATAAGCTTTAAATTTCCCTCTTTTATAAGAATTCTGCCCCAATTTGAAATGATCAAACCCTTAGAAAAGATTTGATTATCCAGAGACAATAATGTTTAAGTAAGCCTTAGAAAATCGACGATAAATAATGATGAATAGATTTTCGAGACGCAAATTAATTTACACGGACAACATTAATTCATGGACTTGAAACTAAGATAATAAAATATTTTGGTTAAAGGGCAAAAGATTCCGGAGACAAAAGAGGCACAAGTTTTTCAACAGGAACATCTTGTGATCCGGAACAAAAGACTCGAGTAAGGTGGAATGACGGAGATATCAGAATACATTATAACTTAGAACAAAAGCTACAATATGGCGCTAAATGCTGATGTTTTAAGCCATTTAGGTGAATTCATTGTCTCAGATTGCAAACAATAAGTAATTGTTTGTGACATATATCTCTGATTAAGTGGATACAATGGAGCCGACGATGCCTAACTTTTGTTCGCGTAAATGCAGTGGAAAATAAAAGCGCCCTCTATAAGTCGTCAAAGTGGAAAGGAAAATAAATACTCCAGGAGTTTATAAAATTCAAAATGGGAGCATTTTCGAATTGATAGAATGACGTCAGCAGTTATTTGGTTATTACAGAAAAAGAATTGTCTACAGATGAGAGTTTTGATTATTTAATGCAAAATTAAGGGAGGAAAATGTGTGGAGTAGAATTAATGTTCGAATGCACCATCTTTATGAAATGGTGAGAAGTCAAGAATGCAGCCGATATGTCTATTTGCCTATTACAACATAAATTGCAATATTGAATATCCTAATGTTCATAAAATAGACCCCGTATTTTTCAAAAAAACAAAAAATTGTTTACGTTTAGAGACCATTTTGTATTGTATAAGAGAAAAATAGGAGATACATTTAACATCGAATATATATTCTTAAAGAAAATTAAGATGACGAGACAATATTTAAGCATGCAATACTCAGCAAATTAACTCTTGAGGAAATTTATTCTATCTAAATTCAAGATTAAAAATAATATACTAAATGCGTTAAATTTGATTGTTAGTAACTTAAATTAAAAATACTTTAGAAGAGAGAGAAAGAGAGAGAAAAAAACAAAAAAAATCCTCAATTTCTTCATCATATATAAAAATATCATTATTTAAGCTTATATCGTTGAATTACTTAAAATATCCTTCAAATATTTCAGAAAAATATCAAATCGATCCAATTTAAATTAATCCATTTATATCCATCCAATTTAATTATATATAAATACAAATATTAAATTTTGCTTTTTTCCTTCCCTATTTAAGTAAAAACATTTTTCAAAGATATTTCGCATAAAATAATTTTTATTGATGTATAAAACATTATTAAAACTTTTTTTGAAAATGAATAGTTAATTTTCGTAAAAAGAATTTAAATTTCGAAAGATAGCTAAGCTTATGATCATTATGATAATTCTCAGTGTAGTATTTTACAAACATATAGTTTACTGTGAGCTTCATAAAAAACTAAAAAATGACACACCACCGTAAAAACTATCATTCGATCAATAGGATAATAAGTGACATGAAACTGAGAGATAATGAACTACCCAAGAGTAAGAACTTCTCGATTATATTGAGACCAAGTTAATATTTCGAAGTATAAACTTAACACTTTTAAATCAAATAATTGTAAAGAAAGCCTTTCATTGCCCCAAAAGAAAGTCCTTTGATAACTTTTCGTATCTCATAAATACTATTCTGCTAGAAACAAGAAATTCTTCTAAACTGGAATTGGTAAAATAACAGTAAACCGGAAATACTAATACTAAATTTAATTTATTTGAAATTGAAGGAAATATTGCTATCCAGTGAAGTTAAAGAAAACGATACGATTTTAAATATAATATATTTTTCCTCCATGTAACGCAGAATATGCTACTGTTAGAAGTTTTTTGGAACAAATAATGATCTAAAACATACTAATCCAATTGGAAAAACTGTAGAAAACTTCAAGTAATATTTTATGGCCATCACAAATTTTAAGCCAAGATCCAATCGAAAACGCTTTCAATGAACTTGATAAATGAGTGCAGATGCATAAAAGTACAAAAATTCTACAAGAATATTTTTCTGAGAAATTCAACAATAAAATACATTTTCTTAGAGTAATTTAAAATAATATTTTGATATTATATAATGTCTGTGTTTGAACTAATATGTTCTATGGTAAGATTATGAAATATTTATTAACAAAGTACTATTGCTTTTTTAAATCTTCCATTATAAATCCTTATCGTTTTATCATAGGCAACATGTTAGCAGTTTTATTAATTCCAGTATTTATGAATTATACTATAACATTTTTAATTTAAAATGTTTTGCATTTTTAGAAATTTTGAAAATGGTCACCCATTTAATTATAAGGGTTTTATGAATTTTATTTAAATAGCCTAAACATTACTACAAATTTGTGTAAATAATGCACATTGGACTTAACTATTTATTCGGCTCAAATTTAGAGTGTTATAAAATTCCTGAATTGATTTCTCTCTCCCTCTTCATATTTTTTGCATTAATGGTAATTACTCTGCCTTTCTCCCTCTCTCTGTTTCCCTCTTTCTTTCTCTCTGTTTCTCTTGCTATCTCTTTCTATCTAATATTCTTCATTACTCATACTTTATATCATAAATTATAAAATATGTATCAAATAATACGATTTTTATAAAAATGGGAATTGAGATACTTCTTAATAAAATGAAATTTTTTCCTGATTTTATTCATCAGCATATTAGGGATATGTTGCCAACATTTAAAAAAACCTTAGTTAAAATTTTTGGAACACCTTATTATTGTCTGTTAAGCAAGAGATCATAATACATGGTTAAAAAAATAAAGCTGAATTTCCTTAAAGTTCCCTTTAACTTGTGTAAAAGTAAATTATTTAAAAAATATTCCATAACAATACGTTTTTTATCTAATTTATAAAAACGTGTACTTAGTAATTAAAAGTAAATCAAACACTAAATTAAAATTAAATGAAATATACTGAATGAATTCATTACTAGTAAAAGAAAATTGAAATATGAATTGTATCCAATATTTAAAAATATGTATCAATTGTAAATAGCATAAAATGCATAAATTTCAAAACATTAAATAATTTCCTCTCATACGTTATTAAGATATGAAAGGAACAGCATTAATTGCATACTTTAGGCTTTTTTTCTTGTTTGCATCCACAATTAAATATTAAAGATTATGCTTTAAAAATAATCAAAGTATTGAAAAATATTAAAAAGTGATTTAAATTATATATATATATAATGTAGTTGGAGAAAACTATTACAATTGCTATGAAAGCATTAGATTGCAAAAGTGCATGAAATAACTTTTTTAAAGAAATACTTTGTGTTAAAGTTATTTCTCTTGGAAAAATAGGGCTATTTATGTTTGTGGAAAACTTGGGTAAATAATTACAAAAATATGAATATTACAGTCTGAAGAAAATATGATTGAAGTATTAGAAAAAAACTAAGAAATTTAAGAAACATATTGTCCTCTTTAAATTTCAGATTTTTTTTAAAATATAATTTTTTTGTTATTTCTGAAAAATCACATTATTCTCAGCATTATTATTATAAACCCTACAGTATAATCTACAACTCTTGGGGAAGTTATTAAAAGAATATATAGAATACTATAGGAAGATAATATTTTGGTAACGGAGTGAATTTCATGTATATGTTGAATATACCATGATTTTGCATTCATTATTTTTCTTACTACATTAATCAGCTTAAGCACTTAATGATACATTAAACAGATAGTAAACTTCTTGAATTACAGTCTGTTTTTAAACTGCATTAAATATAAAAATTAAAAATTTTTTAATCCTTACTTATTTAATAATAAAATAAGTATATATTTCTTATTAAATGGAAATAATTGAAAAATAAATTTTATGCTATTGGTAGTAAACATTTTAATAATGAGATAAAAATGGCTCTATGATATAAAATGTATTTATTTTTTAAATATTGATAATGATGCAAGCTGAGAAGATATGAAATTCTCAAATTCCAATAATGATCACCTTTGTCATATTTTGAATGCACTATTGCATTCTTTAACTTGGGCGGTCTTCTAGCAAACCATTATTACAACACGGCACTTCATTAGTTTACACCACTATCACTCTATTGGAATTTTCTGTTTGAGGTTCCCTAAAATCCAGACAGAATACCCTACCAAAAGCCCTCAGGCTGAATTTTACACAAAAGGCGCAATTAAGCGAAAGGACCGACACATTCTTCTCGTCATCCTGCGCACATAAATGCTGTTTTACCTTCTCCCGCATGTAAGCTACTCCACGTGGAATATTTACGAATCACATTATTTTGTTCTAATTTTCGTTGCGTTCCGCAATTTTCTGTGGCTTGTACCATTTGTTGTCATGGACTCACCAAGATTTAACTGGTACCAAATTATGTATTTTATATATTTATAATGATTAGTAAATTAAATTCTAAGAACTTTCTATATAGAAACGTAATCATCTTATAGCAAGGAAACTGTTATCTGTGAATATGAAAATTATCATAGAATTAAATAATTAATAAATACGTAACAAATCAAAATAATTCTTTTTAAATGAAATAATACTCACCAGGAAAATGTTCAATAGCTTGTTTGTGTATATTCCATAAGACAGAACAAATCCATAAAACAAAGATGAATATATATATGTGTGTGTGTGTGTGTGTGTGTGTGTGTGTGTGTGTGTGTGTGTGTGTGTGTGTGTGTGTGAGAGAGAGAGAGAGAGAGAGAGTGTTTATTTATGTACATATGTATATGTATAAAATTCCGTGGCACACGACAGTGCACGTAGGCCGAGGCCAAGATTGGCCCTAACTGTTTTCATTACCAAGGGCCCTGGACTGGCAAGAACAGTAAGTTAGTCAACCTAACGTGAGACCCCCAGTGCTTAGTTCCCAAGTATGTTTGGTGCTCAGTTCATTGACCCACTGAAGGAATGAAAGGCTGAATCGACCTTCCCCAGCCCGAGGATCGAACCTCGGACCTGATATATATATATATATATATATATATATATATATATATATATATATATATATATATATATATATATATATATATATATATATATATGTATGTATGTATATGTATATATATACAGTGGTGGCCAAAATTGTGAACACTTTTGGAAATTTTTATGTTTTATGAACTTTGTATGCTTATAGAAAATGTTACGTTTCGCAAAATGAAAGCTTGTATATATCATTTTAAAAAGAATCTATAACTGAATTTAATTCAAAATACAAAATTCAATTATTCGCAATGCAAAAAAAGTTATATGTACTTTAATATAAATAAAGAACACAGTTATGAAGTGGTTTGTAATGTTTAGCTTTCCTGACCAATCAGTATTCTTGTTCTGAGAACCAATCAAATGTTAGTATCTGCCAGTAGAAGCTGACATCATGTTTACACTTGAAACAATTCATTATTTTACTTTGTTCTGTAGAAAGAGGACCTGTTTCTTATACACTGCAATTACAAGTAGGAAATTTTGTAAAAAATTTTAATATTTAGTCAAGAAGCAATGATATCAAATAAAAGAGTAGATTGGACACCCAGAAAGAGATGTAATATTATTGTCTTATGAGATAGTATTCTTTCCTATGCTGAAATTGCAAGACAGGTGGGTGGTTCAGTGACAACATCTGGAGTCCGAAATTTTTGTTTACGATATCAGGAGACAAATTCAATGAAAATAAAGAGGTAAAAGGCCGAAAAAGGTGCACCACATCTATTTATGACAGAAGAATAAAAAGACAATGTCTTCAATTAGAAAAATGTCATCAGCGGCCATCAGAAGTGATCTGAATGATGCTGGTGTTTCTGTCAGTTCAAGAACAATCAGGAGAAGATTAACAGATGTTGGACTAAGAGGTAGTGTTCCACGATAAAAGCCTTATCTTAATTTTCAGCAACGAAAAAAGACTATATAGGGCAAAGGAACACATTAATTGGACAGATAATTAATGGTCACAAATTATATGGAGTGATGAAACTAAGCTATCGTTATTCGGTACTGATGGGCGAAAATATGTAAGGCGTAGAATAGGAGAAGAGCCACATCCTGACTGCATTCAAGCAACTGTGAAGAAGCCAGTTAGTGTTATGATTTGGTCATGCACGTCAGCAGATGGTATTGGTCGCCTTCATGTCATCGATGGGACACTGAATGCCAGAAAATACATTGACACTATTCTAGAACCAAAACTTTTACCTTCCATCAGAGATCTCATTCCCAACAATGCTTCGTTTATTTTTCAGCAGGATCCTGCTCCTTGCCACACGGCCAACATATCGAAAGAGTGGATTCGTACAAAGAGCATTAAATTGTTGTCATGCCCAGGAAACAGTCCTGACTTCAAATCTATCAAAAATGTATGGCACCGTTTGAAATTTCTTGTCCGAATGAGGCGCCCATCAAATAAAAGGGAACTAATTGAGGCTATAATTGTTTCCTGGCATCATGTAATAACGAAAAAAGAGCTTAAAACTCTTGTCAGCTCAATGAACGTCGATGTGAAGCTGTAATCAAAAATAAAGAGTACTCTACTAAGTACTGATAACTCACTGCGATCATCACTATCTAATGTATATGGATAACTATTAACATTTAACTTTTTTGTATTGCAAATAATTGAATTTAGTGTTTTGTATTGAATTCACTAATAAATTCTCTTTAAAATGATATATACATGATATATACAAGTTTGCATTTTGTGAAACGTAACGCTTACTATAGCATACAAAATTCAAAAACATAAAAATTTCCAAAAGTGTCCACAGTTTTGGCCACCACTGTATATAGATATATATATATGTATATATATATATATTGAAATTATTAACACAGCTATTCATTCTTAAATTTTAAAAGTTTCTAACACGAAAGTTAAATTAAGAATTATATTAATGAATATAAAAAATCTCATAAAAAATTCAATTTTCATATTTTTTAAATATTTTGTTCTTAGATTTATACTAAAAGAAATAGCAAATAATAATTATTTCCTTGAAAATCAAATATCCATTGCATAATTGCTTTCAATAATTCTTCTAACAACAATACTGGTAAATTCTTTTGATTTCATACATGATTTTAAACGTAGCAATATTTTATGAACAAATTCTTTGAAATGTAGCTCAATAAAATGAAAACATTTGACGTAATGCCAGTGTAATTTTTCTAAACACATTAATACGAATTTTCACAGCTATTTAAATGAGTATCTCCTAAAGAAATTAATGAATGTAGGGAATTACTTTTATAACAGCAATATGTATTGCAGCAAGAAAATACGCTTATTGATATAATACAGTTTAAACTAACAAAAAATCACATATAACACTCATTTCTTCTCACTCTATCAAATAATTACAATTCTGTCTTTCGTGGTGGAAAATGGAGTTCACATCAATAATTAGAAATGACCGAGTTCTTACAAGAAATCTGATTATTACGATGCAATAATGTAAGTGAATTTCATAAATCTTCATGATAAAGAACTAATTACAAAACTCGTGTATGAAATCTAAATTTAGAAAATAAATACAGGAATAATGAAATGGTTCGAATGAACATTAAGTGAGTTTTTAAGATAGAAAATAGTGTAGAATTTTTCATAAAGAAAATTTTGTAGAACAGAATAAGACTTCAGTAAATGAAGGGGAAAAGATATTATGATTTAGAGCAGGTAAAGCAATAAAATTCTAAATGACAACATTTTAAGATACTAGGACAGAATCAAAGAGTATGAGCAGTAGCGCTTTGTTCAATATATCTCTAACTAAACGTATACGGTAATAAAGAAGAGTCCTCTTTTATTTCCAGCAGAGTTCTAGAAAATAAAGGCGTCCTGAATAAACTATCGAGGTAAAACAGGAATAAATATTCGAAGCCAAAGAGAAAATTCGAAAAGGAATCGTTTTCGAATAGCTTGGAATAATATTAACAATTCCTTTATCTTTCCAGAATAAGAATAGCCTCAAGACAATGCGATTCGATGATTTTATAAAGAAAAATGAAGCGATGCGAACTGAAGTGAATTTACAAATGCAGACGATTTGTTTGCGTGCTTATTGTGCGATCAGCAATATTGTTGAATGCAGTAGTATTCACAAAATCTATTTTATTCCTATATAATAAATGAGGCAACAAGAATATTTGTTTAGTAGATTCATCGTATCGAGAATAAGTGAGAGCCAAAACTTCTTAAATAATCTGAATCGTAGATACTCTTTGGAAAGATATACATCTATTTTCTATAAAAAAAAATATCCTTAGTGTAATCAAAACTTTGCAAATAATATTTTTTTTCTTAAAAGATATATTCTAAGTAGTTCAAAAAAATATCTCAAAGATGGAATTAGCATATGTTGAATTTAAATCTATAAATGAATATTCCTTTGCTGTGTGTGTGTGTGTGTGTGTGTGTGTGTGTGTGTGTGTGTGTGTGTGTATGTGTGTGTATGTGTGTGTGTATGTGTGTGTGTATGTGTGTGTGTATGTGTGTATGTGTGTGTATGTGTGTGTATGTGTGTGTATGTGTGTGTGTGTGTCTGTGTGTGTATGTGTGTGTGTGTGTCTGTGTGTGTGTATGTGTGTGTGTATGTGTGTGTGTGTGTCTGTGTGTGTGTATGTGTGTGTGTGTGTGTCTGTGGGTGTGTCTGTGTGTGTGGGTGTGTGTGTCTGTGAGTGTTTCAATTCATAATTTCTTCGCAGTTATATTTTATTAATTATCAGTACATTAGTTAATAAACTATTAAGAATGTAAATTATTGTATATCAAATAATTTTTATCTTATTTTATTTATTTTATTTGTTCTACTTTATTTTATGTTAAATTTACTCCAAATCTCTTTAAGGTAATTCATTGACATATTTATGATGCTTATTTCTTGCTAACTAGCTAATCATAAAATTTTCACCATTTTAATTTATCATCAATTTTAAGGGTTTTATTTATTTATTTTTTATTTTATTTATTTATTTATTTATTATTATTATTATTATTTTGTGCAAGAGAAAACCATGAAGTGATTACGGAAAACGAAGACGTTTTCATTTAAAAATTCTGAATAAAATATATAGTCCAAAACGGCATTCGAAAATCGATACAAAAATAGCTTTGCTTTATATTATGAAAACATTACCTTATTTAGAGCTGAAAAAATTGATATGTAGCTTGTAATGAATGATAAATCAAGGTTTTAGTAACAATCCATTTTCAGTGAATTGTGTTTATTAATATTGTAGATCACTATTTTGTAATTTTTTGTTTTACATTAATTATATGAAAAATAAAATTAAAACGAAAATTAAATAAAAACTGATTAGATTGATTAGATAATTTGTAGAATCCCAAAAAAGATATTTTCAATGCAATTTTAGATTATAATAAAAAAAAATTGATTTTTTAAAAAATTAATGTTTTTGATTATCAGAATCTATTTAATTTTATTCCATTTCACAATATAATCATTATTAAAATAATACAAATAACTTATTACATGTCAAGTTTTATAAGTTTTGCATTTTTTACACTTAAGAGATTTTTATGTAATTATATTTAGAAATTAAATGTAATTACATTAAATAAAGAAATTAAATGTAAACTTTTATGTAATTATATTTGTAAATTATATTTAGAAATCTGTGAATTATTAAAAAATCCCTCTTTAATAATTCACATAATTCTATAACTAACAGATTAATATTTTATATATATATTTGTAGAAATAAAATTATATAATAATACCAAGACTAATAAATAAAATTGAATTATAATATAACTAATATACATAATATTTGATAGACTGTAATAAAAAAAATAAAGAAAATCAATGCTTGTGATATAATTATACATTTAAAATTTATCCAACAAATTGACGATTACTTTTAAAAGCATTTTTTATACTTCATTTGATGAAACAACTTGCATTTATAGCCGCCTACACAAATACTACCGCAATACTTATAAAGAATCCTTAAATTTCTCATTTCCCTGTAACAACACATACCAAGTACGTCACCCCTTTTATTTTTATTGTTCTTTCACAGTTAATGGAAAAGTTCGGACCGTGGAATGGAAGGGCAGCAGTTAAGTGCAGAATGAAGCCACCAACCGAGTTTGAGTTGCAACTTCCCCGTGGCCGAGAAGTATTTACTCTCTTCGGCCATTAACTGATTGCCGACCAGTGGTCTTCGGCGACTTTAGACGCCAGTTCCACACATCCCTCCACCCCCCACCCCACTTTTCTGAATCCCACTTACCCTTGCCCCAAACTATGCTCGGAATTCCTAAATGGATAGACACATGAAATGTAAATTCTATCAATCCCTCCAGAATAATTAATAGATACGGAAAATTTATGATGCATGGAAGTTAAGGTCAGTATCTCGTAATTTCGACTCCGCTCCCTGCGATTGTGCTTATTTGTGTGATGTACGGACTTCAATTTTACAGTACAATTCCGTTAGAATATTACACTGCTCAAATTTTACTGTAATAGGTTCAGGATATGTCCTTTTCATATTATGGGATATTCTCTGGACTTGTTAAACGATTTAATCTTTGTTTAGAGATGAAAACTTAAATCATTTATTGAAATGGATAGTTGCAATCCATTTTTGACGTGTAAATGGAACTTTATAATTACTTGGCGCATTTATTGCCTATCGTGAAGATTACGAACGAATTAATCATGCATAATCAAAAATAACTTTTAATATGTCTTAAATATATTTTTATATAATTTTTTCTCTTAAATATATTTTTTATTGTTGTCGCCTTGTGCCAGCTGAGCTGGTATTATGGGACGCGCTGCTCCACTTTTTCAACTGAACTATATTTTGGTGTGGAATCCGACTGCTTCAGTACACACATGCCATAGAGACTTGTTTATAGGGTAGGCAACCATTAACAAACCAATTCCAACAAAGACAGGATAGACAGAGAGAGAAAATACATCCATGCACGAACTGGGATTCGAACCCGACCTCTTTATTTGCAGTCATGCACTCTAACCACAAGACATTGTGAGAGGCAAATATTTTTTTTTAAATTTATGACTATGAGACATTATAGCCTAAAGGCCTAAAGCTGTTGTAAAGTAATATAATGTTCACAGCCTAATTTGCCTTCGGAAAACCTTTTAACCGATAGTAGGCCATATTCATGTGCATTATGGAAGAAAACTGAAAAAGTCCCCTAGGTTCCATTTCGATAGGCGTTCATATAGAAAACAGAAGCTTAAAAACCATATCGCATTATTCAACAGCTGCTGGGATCGAATCCGTGACCTTCTGCTTAGTTTATGACATAGTTCCTATTATTACATCTTTCACTGAAATTCGAAAGAGATTCACTCAACTTATACATATTTATAACTCTCCATATAGAAATAAAATCTTGAAACTCATTTCAATACGATATAATTTGTCATCTTTAATAGGGTTGTTTCAAAATGTATACTTAAAGAAAATGTTTCCCAAATTGGCACTGAGTATTTTAATTATATTTTTTCTGACAATGTCGTCGAAATAAAAGCCATTGAAATCATTTATTATAAAATCAGTTATTTATAATTTATTGATAATGTAATTTATTCATAAATGCATCGCTTCTTTGTCAGAAATTATTTTAAATAAGGTTTTCATGCAAGGTAGATTTTTTTTTTTACTTTGAAGAAGAAAACAGTTCTTTGTTTCTATAAACCCGAATCAAAATTACTTTTTTTTTTTTTTTATGTTAAAGATAAAAATCCGGAAAGAAGACTGGATAAAAGTGAGTGATACTTATATTCTAAATGAAAGTGATACATAAGAGATGAATATATTTTAAATTAGGTCTTTGAAGCAATACATTTCAATTATTAAAGTATTCATTATCACTGAAGTAAATGAGTGATTTTGAAAGTTCACATTTAGCCAAAGTCAGCTTTGTTATGAAATTCAAGATTGGATGAAAACAGGCGTGAAAAAAATTGTAATTTTTCTTTAAATCATAGAGCATTTATGGGTCAATTTTATTATTGACAAATCTGTTATCCACACATTAAATTTCGCAATGAAAGAGCTAAAAATACATATATATATATATATATATATACATATCAAATCCATATACTTAGAAAATAATGTGCTAATAGTTTCACAGATTTACTCAAAAAGCAACTTTAGATATCTTCCAGCATATTCTAAAAAACGTTACTAAAACAGATATTTTTATAATTTTTTTTGGTTTAATGTATTTTAATACCTTTATTTCAAGATAGTATATAATCCCTCTCTTAGAAACGTTATTAATTTAAGCAAAGTTTTATAAGTATCTCAATTTGTTGATTGTGTTGCTATTGGCATTGAGTATTCATTGAAATTTAGTATGATAATTCATATGATTCTTATGTTTTATGCACTTTTATTATACTCTTTGAACAATACAGCATATTAAGTTAAGATTTTACATAATTGTTTTATTAATCCTGTAACTTTAATGGTTCATTTAAAAATGTCAACTACATTAATTAGTTAATACTAGTATTTGTTAATGATTTACATTAATTGTAAATCGAATTGGTTTTTAAATTGATATAATAATCCTTATTGTTTTTAATAAGAACAGCTTTTTCTCGAGTACAATGAATAATTTTATGATAAATCAACTTCATTTTAAATTACTTATTTAAAAGTTACTATTTCACTTTAAGAAATTCACAACGATGATTAAGTGAAATGGCAGAAATACATGTCTAAAAATAAATTTTATTTAGTTAAATTGTAATTTTAAATATAATTAAAAGTAATCATTGTATGATATTTAAAGAGAAAAACATATATGGCATAAAGTATAATTATATCCCTCAGCTTTTAAGCTCCAATAAATTCTAACGAATGAAATTCAAGAACAGGTTCCATATATGTATTTACATATATATGTAGTTAGAACTATTATTTTATATTTATATTTGATATGTTCTCTTAAATAAAAAATATTAGTAGACTGTTGAAATTTTAAATTAGGATAATAAGAAACCAAAGCAAATAAATTTCTCAATATCTTCTTTAGAAATTTAATGAAGAAAGGAATTCATAAATGTATGAAAGTGAATTATCTGTGGAATACTTATTATTGTAAGTATAAAAATTTATTTTTATAACAAAGTATTCAAAGAATAAAACTATTTCAATAATATACTTCTTATATGATGATATCACTATAATAAGAAATCATTTGTGAAGAAAAATAATTCTCACAGAAAATTTAAAATACACGCCATCATTAGAGTGAATTTATGGCTGAAACATCTATAATAAATGCAGAGAAATTTAGATTTGAGAACATTAGTACAGGTTTTTACAAAATAATATCTTAATTTAGTATTGTATAAGGGTTATATATACATATATCTATTGTCTAAATTAAAATTATTTGTGAAATTTTAATGTAAGAAAATTCTATCTTAAAAGAATGTATAATAAGAATCTGGAAACAATTTTGCAGGATTAACTGCTTCGTATTTGCATATCGAAAGTAAATGAACTTTTAAATAAGCTCCATAGATTATTTACGAAAGCAATTTCCTGACCATTCTAGTCATCAGGCCAATCCGAGACTTTTTAAAAGAAAACTGTTTTTCAAAGGGTAAAAAAAAAAGATAAAAATTCTAAACTCCGTCTTTTCATCGGCTTGTAAAATTAGCTACATTAAATTCTATACCAAAATGGAGTCAATCTAAATTGGGACGACGAAGGTTACAGAAACAGTTAACTTATTATAGTAGTGATTTCTCTCGCGAGTTCTAGTGAAAACGATGATAAAAAAAATTCTCAAAAAAACTAAAAACTGAATTAAAAAAAAAGAACGCTTAGAAAACGAGGGAGGATAAAAAAAAAAAAAAATCTCGTTTAATCATTGATTGGAAAGTAAAATATACGCACAGAATTCCCCAGTGGTCGTAACGGGAATGATGTCAAAATTTATCTGTAAAGGGTTTCTTCTCGTCCTATATACGCTTTTTCTTCTCTCGTTTCCCTAATTTGTTGTTACCGAAAAAGGGAATCGCTTGTAGCAATCATCAAATAAATGAAGAATATTAAACTCTGCAGACGATAAATCACATTAGAAAAAAGTATATAAAAAAAAACAAGAGTTATTGAGGGAATAAAATGCAACAAATGAGCTTACCTCTTCTTTTTGAGCGTAACTGAGGGATTTTTCTATTCAAGCTTTTGGCAACAGCCGGTTGTAGAACCGAAAGCTAACACATGGAACTGTATTAAATTTTCCACGTCATGTAAGATAGAAGAAAACGCGTTTATTTGCATTTCTGTAGACTGACTGTTAAACTTATTAGCCAATTTGAGAAATGGAAAAGGTAAATTTATGATTTGCCTTTATTTATTCTTTCCCATTATCATTTTTTTTTTCCTAAAAATATGGATATTTTTTCTCGTGTACCTATGCTTATCATACTTTAAAATAAATGGCTCATCATAACAGAAGATAAATGATTCAGTAATTCAAACGGTAAAATAACCATTGAGTTTAAAGATAAAATAGATTGCTGTACATATGAAACTTTTTCCATTAAATTGTCAAAAAAATAACGGAAATTTCTCGTTAAATTAGAAACATGTAATTAACACGTAATAAAGTGTTATCAATATAATTAAATTGAAATACATTATAATCATTTTTTCAGTTTTAAGTTTAATAGAAAAATACATTTACTCACACATTAACATGAACTGAAAGAAAATGCAAAATAATTCAAGTCATTCTTAAAGATTTAATGATTTTGACTGTTCAAACCCCCTTTACGAACAATTTAAAATAATTCATTTAGTTTTATTTCATGGTCAAATATTTTTTTTATTTGAAAAATTACATAATAGAGCATTAAACTAATATTAGTTAAGGTAATGAAAAAAGAGCTATAAAATTAGGTTTCTGTTTTTAAAATGGACTAATGAAATATTATTTAACATTGGTGCATTGAAATTATAAACAATAGCATCCACTTTTTATAATTCTAAACTACAGACACCATTTCATCGAAATAGCAGTTTTGTTAGATACAAATATAAAGTAAGGCACCTGGATAACGTCACTGGTACAACGCTGGTATACATCATTAGCAACGCACTACTCAAATCACGTGATATGTTGAATCTTCTATCCAATGAGAACTTTTTCCTGTGTCAATTCCAAGAATTTTGTTGACAGATTGCTTGTGTGGAGTCAAAGAAGTTGTTCTATGTAAGCTATACCACACTTAAAAATGGCATTGTTAGATTCCTTATAATTACCGTTTTCCGTTTCATAAGTAGTAGTAGTATCTAACAAGTAATCCCATTTTTCATCAGAAAAATCCACCAAGTTATTGGTTTTGAAGTATTTTTCCATCGCTAGTTCAAAGCCTACCAACTTCAGTTTCATTTGTTGATCAGCTAATTCACCAAATTCGATGCAATTGAAAAAGAGTAACTTTGTCATCATTAAAAGAATAGACGAAGATCTAATTAATTACTTATCTTTTATCCCAAAATGTTTCACTAATTATGAAAAATCTTTGTAGACAGCTTCATCTGTACTTTACAATCAGTTTTCTAAATGCATATTCAAACAGAATGCAGGCACTGCACAGGAGTTCCACTTTATCCGAGGCATCTCTTCAACTGCATGTTTGTTCCCTCGACCCTCTTCAGCATCGACCCCAACTGTTGCCATGACACCCTTTATACCGAAAAAGCTGAAGATGTGGCCAGGGCATTGCTCATGCCTTTGATTCCATATTATTATTTTTTTTTATTATTTTTTTTATTTTTTTTTACGTTTGCACTTGTCACACGACTACAACTACAACAAAAACTACTATTCAAATTATATATACATTAACTATGTATTCAAACTATATATATATACAAAAACTATAGTCACAGTCATTATATTGAAGTTATAATCGTACAAGATTAGAATTTCCTATATTATACACAATGCTTCATGGTATAATAATTTTATGAATCATTTAATTTAAAATTGGAGATAAATATCATCTTAAGAGCATTGATCAATTAAGTATATATAAATGGAAGGACTTTGATATGATAACCTCTATATTTCTCAGAAAAGCTTTTACCATTAATAAAAATAGAATGAATAAATATTTATAGACAAAAAACAAATCAACTTCAATAAAAATATGATTATATTATATTACCATTTTTGTGACATCGAATAACATTTTTAAGACGTAATGAATATCAGTAAATGTTTTAACAAATGCTCAAAAGCAATTAATTTGAAAACTTATTGACATCGAAATACACTGCATGACATAATATTTCTCCTATTGCATTATTTTTCACCGAACATGTTAATAAAAAAATTGGTAATTATATTTTAAATTAAGACGTTGTTGTCAATTAATGAGCATCAAATTTTGCAAAAATGCAGTAAATAAAGAATCTTGATCAAATGGAAAACAACTAACATATTTGCATTAAAGAATCTGGTTGAATTTTAATCAAAAATGTTTTATCTTTTTAAATGAAAATAAAGCAAAATCATTAATTTTTCACAATTTAGGAAACTTACATACCACAAACTACTAATGAAGTTTTCTTTTCAAATTGGGTTTCAAATCGAAATTGGGTTTCTAAAGTGACACAAGTCAAAAATTATCGTCTATAAGAAATCGGGAAAAAGTAAATTACTATAATGTGCTTTAATGCAAAAGAAGCCACTTAAACGCAATTTCAAAAACAGAGTTTAAAGTTTAAAAAATATTGTTTTAATTTTTTTAACATTTTATTATATAAATAACAAATTAAACTCAAAATATATAAACCATTAAAATGACTAAAATTAAATTTATATATTAAATCATTGAATATAACTTTATAGAATTTCACTAATTATGCTTAAGCGTTTTCAAACAAATTTAAATGTAAAAAATATTAAACGCAATGAATTAAATTATATTAAATTAAACTAACGAAAACAAAAATAATATGTATCTCAATTTAACAACAGAATTTTGAGTGAAGAAATTAATTTCATGGTAAAAAAAAATCAATAAAGATTAATTTAATAATCTTTTCTATTAATCTGATTTATCAAAACAGTTAATTGCGAATTAAAAGCATTTCTTAGGCTCCTTCTATTTTATTAAAAAACTTGTGTCTAAAACAAATCTTATCCAGAGTTAAATCAGAAATTCTTTACTACAATCAATCTTTCCTGTGGTGTCAGACTCTGTTTTAATAAAGAAAGTCAGAAAAAAATAAAATTCAGAAAGAATAGTCACAAAACTCTTCGTTGTCGCTTTTAAGTTTAATATTGAGAAAATACCTGGTAAGAGTTTTTTTTATTTTTTGCGTGTGAGTTCATAAAAACATCAAGTTTTGGAGTTTGATACATTTTTAGCCTATCTTATTAAGAACAAGAGGGAAAAAAAAGTATGGATTCCTTGATCTTTTTATTGCTTGAGTTTTCTCCATTCTATTAAATAGTAAGTTTGTCATATCACATCAAGAGAAGATCGAATAAACTGCACAGCCTGAACCAGAAAATTCTGGGAACGAGTAATCAGCAAGGAGGTGGGAGGAGAGAAATTTCGCAACTTTTCTCTTGAAGTTTCGGTTGATGAAACATTTACGCTGCGGAAACTTGGAGAGTTCTTAAATCTGTCAGCAAAGGATAACGGCTTGTAATTTCCATGCTGTGGTGAATTCGTATGTAATGGAATTTCTGATGCCTCTTTCGACATCCGTTAAAAGTTTGGAAAATAAATTAAATCGTAATATTGGAAAGAAAAATCAAAGTTATTATTAAAACATATATTTGAAAGGAAATAATAATCAAGTTGTTTGAAATCCACAAAATTGATTTTAAAAAAAATCGTTTATTAGTGAATGAATGTTTTTGTGTGTGGCTATTTTTCCTAAGCCTAATTCACAATGTTTAAGCTTTCTTATAAGGTTTAATTTATTTAATTGTTATATTTAAGTGAACTTTAATCCCTCTTTATACATTTTTACATTAGTATTATTTTTATAAACTAAAAAATTATAAACATAAAATTATTTAATTGAATAAAATTATTTTATTATATTATACATTTTAGTAAGAATTGTAAATATCAAAAATATTTCATTGCCTAGATTCTCAATAATGAGGAAATAACGGAACCATTTTTAGATTCAAGTATGATGCAGGTTGTAAATGTAGTTTTTCCAATAGAAGCGGTTAATATTATATAATTTTAATTTTTCACGCATACATATATATAATATTAAAACGATAGATATAAACATTTAACTAAAAATTTAGAGATATTGCGAATTGCACATTTAAAGGCAAAATGATTTAATGGGATAAAACTTAATTTTTAAATAATATTCCCGACCACATAAATTTTTATTGATAAAAATAATTAAATCACCCAAACTATCAAGACAGAAACTCAAGAAACATTGAATTTATAATGGGCTCTGTTGCATCTAAATGAAAGCACAAAACAGATTTTATTTTGGAATCAAACAAAAACGAATTCACACTATCTTTAAACTCGCTTTTCGCTTTCTCTTTGAAAGAAAAAAATACATATATAAAATTCAGATAACTCAGATTGTATTTCAGACGCAACGAATTTATAGAAGCGATCCGAAACTTCAGTGTTATGACTATGCATTTCTTCACTTTTATGAAATTCTCTCGCTGACGAAAACTTCAAAGGAGATCATATGATTCCATTCTTTGAATAAAAATACAACCATAAATTTCTGCAAGTCTACTTATTCCTTTTGCAAAGCAACTGTTCGAGCAAGAACAACAGGCGAAAAAGAGAATCACATCGTCTCAAAAAAATCCCACGCATTTTCTTTGAACATTCTCATTCTTTTGGAAACCAAATTTATGACTCATAATTGACAATCCCAGAAACTTTTCAGAAAGCACGAAAACTCGCCCGATTCCTCTTGAGCCCTCTCCCCTATACCCCTTCTTATTTTTTTAATATTATATATTATTTTCTTTTATTTATACTCTTTTCTCTCTCCCTCTCTCTCTCTCTCTCTCTCTGTCTTCTTCATCTTCTTCCCTTACGGCAAAAAATACTTACAACAAAATCGCTCCCGATCGATTTTTATTTTCGGCAGACGACTTTCGCGCGTATATGGATATATTCTGTTGCGGCGCAGTGGCAACACAAACACACAAAGGAAGCCGAAGAAAAATGTCAGTCATCCATTTTATGCATGAAAACAGCTCGGAGGCTTTCATTCTTTGAAGGTTTTAAACAGTTCCAGCCGAACCCAAGCCCCCGCCGACGCCCCTATCTAGATAGCCGTTAAAAATTGTCCGAAGTTCTTTCTTTTTTTTTCAGCTTTCTTTTTTATTATTTTTTCCTGTATTTAGTTCTCTTTTCTTCCTCGCGTGGAAGTTTTTTATAGCTTCCAAGGCAAAGAAGAGGATGAGAAAAAAGAGATAAAAAAAAGAGGTAGAATGTTTTTGGCAGGTTCTGAATACGACGAAGCGAATGGACACATTTTTATGCCTCTCTCATATTCCGAGGAGGATACTCTTTTTCTTTTACTTATTTATTTTAGTGGCCCACATTTTTTTAAATCCTACAAATGACCCGAGGCACTCGCGTTTAACCGAATCATTTAACTTGTATCAGCATAAACCGTGAACGAATACAGTTTAACGATCCATTTTAAATATGTTTCTACAAAAAAAAATTGAATGCTTACTACAGAACAAAAAAATATATATATAAAAAAAGAAAGAAAGAAAGAAACAAATGCTTGCTGCAAGCGCATTTAAGATTTAAAAGAAAACTTTTCTTGCATATATTTTAGGTTTTGTTATTTTAACAATTTTGAATTTTAATCAAATTTTACAGGTTAAAAATGATACAAAAAATACTAATATGTATTTTCCTGTTTTTGATATTCAAACATGTTTGAAATAGCTAATTTTTGATAATAATATAAATGAGTGAACCGTCCATATGTATAAAATGATAGAATAAAAACTACAATAAATGTAGAAAGAACAGGAAAGAATGAAAAATATTAAATTTTATACAGATTCAACGTAAACAGAATTTAAAAGAAAGCATTATTTAAGACAGTTATTTTAACGTAATTTGAAATTTTTCTGAATTTATACCCTCTTAATTTAAAAATACTATTTAAAAGTAAAAAAAAAAAAATCAAATGAAATTATGAAACATTTTTACGTATTGATATTAAAATTTAGGCAAATAGGTATAGGTATAGATAATGAATTTAAAATACTTTATATATTAATTATATAGTAAAACGCATATCTTTCAAATAAAAATAATTAATACCTAAAGCAAAATTCAGAACAAATGGATTTTATTGACAATTTCCTAACGATTTTTTTAAAAATTTAAACTATACTTAATTTTTTGAGAAAATCTTCTGAAAATATATCTCATTCACTTTCATGATTTTTACAATAAAATCTTTCTAGTATTCTAGCTTTCTCCATATTTTATCAGGAAAATATAAAAATATGTTTATAAGATAGGAAATATTATAAAAACGTTACCTTTATCTTTTTCAGTTCACAAAAATTAGGACTACATTCTCGGGTATAACAATTCTGTTATCACGTTATTAACATCAAATTAAAACCAAATTCTAGATTGTGCATGATGAATTTTATTAGGAGTTGCCCTCAAATCATCATGAGAGGCAATTTTGAGGAACGACAGAAAGAACTGCAGCACAGATCAATAATACGGTATCGTTTTCCACAGGAGTTTAAACTCTGATATGGAAGATGGAAGAAGGAACGGTTGCACACTATCGCATGGCCCGAGGTCTCTTTTAGAGTTATTTTAATTACTTCGAAAACTGTTTTACATTTAAATGCGCTTAAGACTGGAATTTTTCCTTCGAAACAACCCGTCTGTAACTGACTAAAAAAAACCCCAGAAAAAATCGATCTGAGATGAGTTTTTTGGTGTTTAAGTTAAGGTCACAAGATTGAGACATATGAAGTGATAAAAAGGTTGGAAAATACTTATTCAATAATAGTTTGTTCATCAACTTTCCAACAGTGAAAATGTAATACTATTGTATTTCAACAGTGAATCCAATTCGATCAATCATAGAATTTACTCATGCATAGAAATGAATATATATATACTACACATTATTTAATGGAAGAAATCAGTCATTCATCCTAATTTAGGTAGACTATACAAATTTTTAATTATTTGAAAAGTACACTGCGGGCCATCCAAATTGCAGCACCAAGAAAGATATGAGATATTACAACGAAATTTATTTTGCAGAAAACATGATGACCAACTGATTAAATGATTAAATTTATAGAATTTTGTGAAATTTGGTTCTTGCTAAAATCAGTATCCAGAGTAGTTGTCATTATTGTAGATCATCGCTGCCACATGACACAGAGGCATTGGATGTGTTCTTGGAGTACAGCAGACCAAGCAGCTTCCACACGTTGCCAAAGTTGATCTGCTGTGGCAGCTGGAGATGCAATCTGGTTCAATAATTAAGCAACCATGGGCTACATGTTTGATATCAATGAAAGATCCAGAGAGCGAGGTGGCCAGGGAAGCAAATCATTCTAGTGATTGACGAAGAACAATTGGATAATGCGTGCCACGTGTGGTCGTGCATTTTCGTGTTGAAATGTGGCTGTGGGCATGCCCTGGAGGTAAGAAAGAACATTTGGCTCCAACATCTCAGTGATTGTAAATATCAAAAAGTAGCGCTGGCTGTTTAAAGTACCGGCAATGCTTACTACGGGAGTACCAGAGTGATATCCAATTCCATCCCATACCATAGTACCCGGCGCAGGAGTAATGTGGCGGTGCATAATGCAGCTGTTCAGCATCCTCTTCTCGCAGTGTCTCCAGACTCGAATGCGACCATCATGGTGTTGCAGACAGAAGCATGATAGGTCAGTAAAAACAATTTCATTCTATTCTACTGTCTGCATCTTTTTTTCATCTCAAACGTCTGTGGCTCTGCGTCAAGGGTAGACGAAGCGATGGACATCTTGCGAACAGACCACTCTACTGTAAGCGGTGCCGAATGATACGCGCAGACACTGGATGATGCGTTACAGACTGATTGTGCTGTACGATGGTTGGTGAGGTGGCTGAGCGATCCGTCACTGTCACGCGCACAATTTCCCAGTCATCGCGTGAAATATTACACTGAGGTGGATTAGATAGAGTACGTCTGCCCGTCATACCCTCCTGCAACCAACGATCATATATATACTTTACAGTTGTTTGGTTTCGTTCAACACGACTACCGATTTCGCTGAAAGATAATCCAAAATCTCGGTCGGCCACTATCCTTCCTCTATCAAACTCGGATACTTGATCAAAAAATGATCACTGTTTTCTACGAGGCGTAATTAATTGTTTTTGTGAAGAAAAAAAAACAAGAAAAACACAATTGCTAAACTTGAAATCGTCGAAATCGCTAAGACTTAAATAGCGCTTAGAAATGGCGCCAAAGGCACGCGTGACGTACGTCTGTGCTGAAATTCTAATCATTTGCATATCTCACCACCGCTAATGCAGGTTGTAAACTTCATGTTATTTCCATACATCCTTCAGGATGTCGCATTTACGGTGGTCAGCAGTGTAATTAGAATGATGATTAAATTTCCTGTTTAAGGAATTCTTCAGATACTGTTGATTAACGTAAAGAATCACAATCAAAGATTTTGACGAAAAAAAATAATAATAATCTTTTAACTTTGTATTTGATCTCGAAAGGAGGCCATTTTACACTTGAAAAGTTGATTTTGCGTTTTTAATTTAAATTTCATAACGACGCGTTCTTTACATGATTGCTCGAAAGGATTTAAATTAGTAAAGGTGATAGATGATGAAATTATAAACTTGTTCCTGTTGTTGTGAAAACTGTTGTCACACAAAAAATGCAGAGTATTTCGCAACAGCTACAATCTTAAAGAAATTTGTTCTCCGATGACTAATTGATCTGTCTACGAGAAACACATAATCCATGGATAGAAGATTCCAGAAGGCAGCATATGTGTTGATATGGGGGTGAATTTATTTCAGTATCAAATTTTCAATGCTATTATCAAAATAATCATAAGAATTACAGCTAATTAAGGCATGAATACTTAACTAAGTGCAACACATTCATTGACTTATTGTAAGGAAGCTACTATGGAACTTTTCAACAGAAATCTATTTCTTTCCATTTGATAAATGTCACAAGAAATTAATTCTAACAGAATTTTCTCATCGTAATATAGAAATCAAGACTAACAAAACTTGAATCTATATTAAAAAAGTCATCTGGGTTATGTTTTCAAGATGGATGCTATTTGAAATCAATATCAAATTAAGCAAGACTATTGAACTTCGAAAAATATTAATACCTTTATTTACACAAAAATTAAAAATTGTCTCGAAAAATATCAATTGGAATTTGTCCTTCAACTGATTCTTATGCTAAAAAACTCCTTTAAGAAAATTCTAGCAGGAGAAATAGTTTTAAAGAAATAACGCGCGCGCGTGAATAAAGTAATTGAAGTATAAATACTGTAACGCAAATTTTTCCGATTCTCGATATATTCTATCTGTTTTTGCTTGGAACGTCGTTGTATTTTTAACATCAATGTTGTTAAAAAAAAATTTCATCTAAATTTTGTAGCTTTATCTAATCCTGAAATTTTACCACATTCATAATTTAATCAAATTTTTGCTTATAACTCAAATACCCTATATAATCAGAACATTTTTAATAAATATAATAATTAAATATTGACTATTTAATTATTATATTTATTAAAAATGTTAAAATGAAATGAAACAAATTTTGTTAATAGTTCTAAAATTTATAATATGTTTTTAAATTGACCTTTCTCTACCAATAAATAATTATGCTTCGTAAAAAAAATTGTAAACTAGATTAAAATTATGATTAATATATCTTTACAGTAATAGGCAGTAAATATCCTTATATGAAATAAATGGAATGAGCTTAGATCAGTAAAAAATTGCAAACGTAGAAACAATTTCAATTTAGAACTCTTAGGAAAATGAAAATTTCTGTGAAGATTAAAAGAAAGAATATACTTCATTATAAAAATTAACTCTTTTTCTAATTTTTTTCGTTGAAAGTTACACTTCCTACAAAATCTGAAAGCACTATAATATTTAACGTTAATCAAAACAAAAGAATGAAAAAACATCAAACGCACACACTTACGTATAAAGGACTCATTCGAGGATCCATGTAACAATTTCAATAAATAAAAATTCGAAAAAAAAAATGTGATTACGAAAGCTCAACATTCGAACCAACAAAAGAGCAGACAACAAACTGCTAAGTCATTTGTCAGGATGAGAAAAGTGCAGTCAAACAAAGGGAACGGAAACAAAAGTCAGAAAGTAAATGACATGAACAATTAGCAATATAATTCGTAACCAACAATGAAAGAAAAGTAGAACCAAAAAGAAAAGATGCCGCGGGGACTTCAGCAGAGAGATACTTGACGGAATCTTCCCAAAAGACACTTTTGTTAGCCACCCGGCTTTATAGCCAGAGAATTGGACTCATTCCCAAGTGCCTTGGAGGTAAGGACGAAAAGAGAAATCAAATAGTAAAAATTAAAATTGAAGAAAAGAACAGCAAGATAGAACTCCAAACAAAAGCAATTCCATTAAAAATAAAAATAAAAAGCAATATGAAAAAAAAATTTAGAAAAAAAATCAAGATTATATGATTTGATATATGATTTAGAAGTATTATAGACTAAATGCGTGTAATACAAGTTTAAAAATAAGTTTATCAATCTAATAATACATAGATCGATTCATCTATTTATTTAGATCAATAGAAATATGTATGTGATTCATACCAGCACTCTGTTTATTTAGAAAGAAAAATTTAAATAATATTTTTCCATTTGTGCTAGGTAATTATTTTAAAAAAATCGCCTATATTGGAATTTAATTGTACATATAAAAAATTCACACACAAATATATGCAAATATATTTACAAAATTTGCTTAAAACAATTTTCTGAAGAGCTTTGTACTTCAATGTAATTAATTCTACCCCCCGAAATCTATTATCAATATATTATTCATGAATATGTCTACGAATTTAACATACTTGAGAATTAGGGTACTTTATCTTTGTTAGTAATAATTGCGCGTAGAGGAATTTGCTCACTTATTCCCTTTTCCAAATATTGTATATATTGTACATCATTAGTTCTTCAAATATAAGTCTTACCTGATGATTAGGGTACTTTATCTTTGTTAGTAATAATTGCGCGTAGAGGAATTTGCTCACTTATTACCTTTTCCAAATATTGTATATATTGTACATCATTAATTCTTCAAATATAAGTCTTACTTGATGATTAGGGTACTTTATCTTTGTTAGTAATAATTGCGCGTAGAGGAATTTGCTCACTTATTACCTTTTCCAAATATTGTATATATTGTACATCATTAGTTCTTCAAATATAAGTCTTACTTGATGATTAGGGTACTTTATCTTTGTTAGTAATAATTTAAAGCTGTAGAGGAATTTGCTCACTTATTCCCTTTTCCAAATATTGTATATATTGTACATCATTAGTTCTTCAAATATAAGTCTTACTTGATGATTAGGGTACTTTATCTTTGTTAGTAATAATTGCGCATAGAGGAATTTGCTCACTTATTCCCTTTTCCAAATATTGTATATATTGTACATCATTAGTTCTTCAAATATAAGTCTTACTTGATGATTAGGGTACTTTATCTTTGTTAGTAATAATTGCGCGTAGAGGAATTTGCTCACTTATTACCTTTTCCAAATACTGTATATATTGTACATCATTAGTTCTTCAAATATAAGTCTTACTTGATGATTAGGGTACTTTATCTTTGTTAGTAATAATTGCGCGTAGAGGAATTTGCTCACTTATTCACTTTTCCAAATATTGTATATATTGTACATCATTAGTTCTTCAAATATAAGTCTTACTTGATGATTAGGGTACTTTATCTTTGTTAGTAATAATTGCGCGTAGAGGAATTTGCTCACTTATTCCCTTTTCCAAATATTGTATATATTGTACATCATTAGTTCTTCAAATATAAGTCTTACTTGATGATTAGGGTACTTTATCTTTGTTAGTAATAATTGCGCGTAGAGGAATTTGCTCACTTATTACCTTTTCCAAATATTGTATATATTGTACATCATTAGTTCTTCAAATATAAGTCTTACTTGATGATTAGGGTACTTTATCTTTGTTAGTAATAATTGCGCGTAGAGGAATTTGCTCACTTATTCCCTTTTCCAAATATTGTATATATTGTACATCATTAGTTCTTCAAATATAAGTCTTACTTGATGATTAGGGTACTTTATCTTTGTTAGTAATAATTGCGCGTAGAGGAATTTGCTCACTTATTACCTTTTCCAAATATTGTATATATTGTACATCATTAGTTCTTCAAATATAAGTCTTACTTGATGATTAGGGTACTTTATCTTTGATAATAATAACCTTACGTAGAGGAATTTGCTCACTTATTACCTTTTCCAAATACTGTATATATTGTACATCATTAGTTCTTCAAATATAAGTCTATTTGGCGCTAAGAAATACCATTTTGGTTTTGCTGTATCATCATATAACTTACAGCAAAATCTATATCGTCCTTATTCTCACCTTGCTTATGCTTTGAATGACTTTTTGTATTCAATCCCTCTGACATCTAAACTCAGTGGCATGACACCCCATATGGAGTTTAAGATCTACAGTGCTCATATCTGTTTTCATGACCAAGGATGCTTTGAATTCGTCTCGATTAGGTGGTCAGCCCAACACGAAACCTCCAGTGTTTAGTTCCCAAGCAAGCTTGGTAATCAGTTTTATCAACTCACGGAAAGGAAAAGCTGAGTCAACCTTGTCCAACCCGGGACAGAATCTCGAACCATGGAAGGATAAAGTGCTACCATTACGCCACCTTTCTTCCTACTGACATAAATAAATCAAAATTATGCAAAAAACAGCTGATATAGTTTCATTTTTAAATGCTCAACTTACATTGTCATGACGAATGTTTAAAAATACGATTTTTGAGCACTATTTCATTCTCAACATCATAAATGATTTATTAATGCATACAAATCCATTATTTATTCAAATTTTTAAAATGTTAACCGATATTTACTATGCCTGTGTCAAATAATGGTTAAAAAATATTCTATGCTACTAAATTGTAACAATACATATAATTCAATGTTGCATTTTTATCAAGTAATATAAAGATGTTTAAGACATCAGGAATTGTTTACTCTATTAAAAGTGAATACTATTAATAAAATAAAACGCTATACTGAAAGCAGTAAATATTTAATTATATTTAAAGATAGTTGTTGGAGAAAGTTTCATTACTTTGTTCTTCTTATTCTTAACTCTTAAACTTTTACATAAATCCTGTTCACCGTTTTACGACTTCAGTAGAAAAAGTTAGTAAAACTTTTAAAAGGATTTTCTATTAATGTCTCCACAAAATTCGATTTAATGTACAAAAAAAAAAAAAAAGAATTATCGTTTGTGCAAATGGAGGAAATAAGAAGTAACTTTCTCAGAAATTAAGAATTACATTCATGTATTACTATACATAAATCTTGCAAATAAATACCTAGTAAATAGATATTTTCATTTTAAATTTATTTTAACAATTTTTAAGTAAATGAATTTATTGTAAAATAAACCTATAGATTTCATTTCAGTTAAAATACAACTATTTATCTTGTTAAAACAAAAGAGTTCTGGGTGATGAATTATATATATATATATATATATATATATATATATATATATATATATATATATATATATATATATATATATATAGTGCATAAGAAAAATAATAAAAAAAATCATTTTACCAGTATTTTCAATTTCTTAGAGAAAAAAGGCGAAAAGGCTCGTATTTCTATTTTCTCACAAGAAAGACTTTCTCTGATCAGATTTTACATACGAATAAATTTCACAAGCCATTCTGCATCTTGAAATCCAAATATAAATTTGAAATTTATTTTTAACGCGAAAAGTGTTTTTTTGTCATGGAATCAAAGACATCACTTTAGCTCATTTGTTAGATTTAAAATAAAAATTAGTTATTTTCATTAAATTTAATGCCATAATATGCTATAATTTATGAATGACAAGAAATACCTAATCAGTACACTTTAGAATTCCCATAAGTTTGGATGCATTTCAAAGTCCAAAAGTTGACTATAAGAATGAGTGATCTCAACATGCAAACAAAATGCGTCAAGTTGGCGCATAATAAAATGCGATAATAGCAAAAGTTTCATAAGCTTTACGCAGACCCAACCATCCATATATCAGTGCAATTGTCACAATTCCGTTAAGCTGTTACGGTCTTTTTGGGAATCCACCAACATTTTTCATAGTTATATACCCCTTTCTAGCTGTCAGAAATAGCTCTTTCAATGACATAATCAATCGTTGATACTCTAGCACCAATCGAGCAATCATCGCGATCATCATTCACCCAACTGTAGCTTTTAAATATTTTTAACCCTAGTAGAATATGCATGTAATTTAAAGCCACTGAATCTCGATGCGAAAGCATTTGTCAGTCAACAACTTTGCAGGTAATAAGTCTCAAAAAGCCAGCAAATGTTTTTTTTTTTTTTTTCTTTAATATTGTTTTAATACTATTAATCTCTAGTTATTGCATTTATATTTTCCTTCATAAAATAGGTTAGTTCCTATAATTATAAATAAAGTTTTCAAATTATTAATATTGTTAACTGGAAATTACCAAATGAAACCCAACTTCATAATTTTAAACCTTGTTAAATGAAGAAATGCACTCCACTAAATCACCAAACCACATGAAAGAAACAAATTATTATAAGCCATAGACTTGGAGATTGGTAAAAATTAATAACTAAAAAGAATCCTTCAAAATGTAACAAATATTTATTTTAAAGTTATAACTCAGCTGCCCTAAATTTGCTATGTATAAATCAAGAATTAACTGCTTTTAAGAGTATAGATGATCACATAGGAGAAATAATTTTGCATTCTTAAAATACTTTTGGAATTTAAGTACAAATACTTAAGTATTTTTGCTTAAATACATATTTCAGTGTTAAATGATTTATTCACAGTATAAATTTCGGATTTATATTTATGTATTTTTGAGTAATAATACTGTTAAAAGAAATTTTAGTTAATTAACATTTCAACATTATTTACTATTAAAATGTTGTTTACTTAACAAAAAAAATGTTATCTTAAATTTACTTAGCTTTTTTTAAACTTTTTGAAACATAAGAAAGTAATCGTTCTAAGAAACTAAAAAATTAAATAGTTTTATGGAATCGCTTTATCCTGTGATTAATATATAAATGTGATTAACGTTTGAAAAATCATATTTTTGGTAGGCGAAAGCTTTTGCTGTAAAATTTTTTTATAGGTATTTTAATAATTGTTAACAGGAGGTAAAAATTCGATTATTTCAACTTTTCAAGATTAAGTTTTTATCACAAAATGGAAGTCATCAATATCTAAAAACATGGATAAAAATAGGTATAAATATATTTTATCAATAGTTATCTGTAATCATTTACCGTCAAATAAAACTTTTTTATGTAAAATCTCTAACGATTTCAAATAAAGAAGTTAATAAATATGCTTATAATTTTTTTTCTTTTACCAACATGTAATAAAGATGACTTTAAGAAATTCAAGGTAGAAAAACATTTGTTGTAAAAAAAAAAGAGCAATATTTGGAAGAAAGTAAGAATGAGTCAAAAGAAGGGCGATCAAATTGTAGGAAAAAAATAACTTCAATTTGGTAAATCTGATATTCGATCTATAGACGCTTTGTATTGATACTTTTATGAGGAATTTAATGGCAATTTTCTATGAATTTGAAGAAAATATTTTCTATAAGTACGGAAGAGATAACACATTGAGCGATAGGTGTAATGTAAAGGAAAGACAATAAATATAAGTAGACAAAACATAATTTGACAAAACTGAAAAAAAAATTAAAATAAAACGTACTCCCCACAGACGATTGCACGAACTTAAATCAATTTCAGATTAAAACTCCGGCAGGGAAGAATCAAAATCGAGAAAAAAAAAATAACTCCGATTGATTACAGTTAATATGCTATAAGAACCGCAATAATACATAGAGAAACCATCAAAATTCAGTATTAAAAGAACATAAAACCCTCTCCAGCTTAACTCGCCGTACGCTTCTCGCAACGAAACATAAAACTCATCTTTTTACCATTCTTGTCCGAAGATAGAAAGATTCGAGTTAGAGAAATCGTATTAAATACATAGCGGATCGCATTACTTTCCAATTACCTGGTAATGGGAAGGCAACATAATCTGTGGAGGAAGTGGTTTCCATGGGTTTCAATCGCTGGGGTTCGAAATAAAGTGAATTGGTTTCGATACCATTTCGGATGCTTCGATCGCCCACATCTGCTGAAGACTGAAATAGAACAACTTTTCCCCTAATTGTTCCAGGAAGCACCCATTCAGAACTTATTAGGTAATGGTGAGAATTCCATTGTGAAACGGACTAAATTAACACGGTTCGAGCAATTAATTCTACCATAAACTCTAACTTTGGTATTAGATAAATTAAATATACCAGAAAATTTCTCTTTATATATATATATATATATATATATATATATATATATATATATATATATATATATATATATATATATATATATATATATATATATATATATATATATATATATATATATATATATATATATATATATATATATATAATTTTAATGTTTTGTGAATTTAATTATTTGGATTACTGAGTGTTTTAAATAACATATCAAATTTTTATTAAGTTTTAAAACCATAATTTATCCTTCTTAGTTCAAACTACGTTCAATGTGAATAAAATTTGAAAGACTTTTGATTCGACATTACGGATTCATAAGGCTAGATTTATTAAAAAGATTTGAGATTAGACTTCGATTTAGAATTCTCAGATGCAACGGTAATGAAAACTATGCTTAGCTATAGTAATATCGTATTGCTCAATCATATTTACCGATAATACCAAACGAACGACACTTAATTTAAATTAATAATCAAAGAGTAAAAATAAAAATATAATAGCATACATGGATAATAAATTGTTTGGCACAAACTTTTTAATCTCTTAATCTTATAATAGACTAATTGGATTGCTACTTCTTATGTATTTGTGTTCGAACATTTATTTATAAATCCAAGAAAAAAACAAGTTAAAAAAAATTAACTAAGAAAGATTATAAAAAAAATCATAATACTTTTTGCACTATTTATTTCTAATTTGAATTAGTATAACATGCCTAATATTTTTCAATAAGGAAAGAGCATCCTCAAAATGTAGTTACATTCTTTTTCAATTGAATATTGAATTATGCAAGTCAAAATATTTTATGCATAATTTCTCCTGTTGAACCACAAATTTTTATATTCAGGTTATCACCTAAAATGTCAATATGCTACTTTATGTGCTGGATCATTCGAGTAATCTAAATTAGCCAATTAAATAATGGAAATGTGAATCATAATTAGAGAGAATCATAACAATTATTTCATAACATATAAATATCTGTCTATAAAAAATAAATCCTATTAAACTAAGAATAGTTTTAATGTGTGGAAGCCGATAAAATCTAATTATCAACCTCCTGATTTTCGAAAATCTAATTTCATAAATTTTCGCAATCAGATAATTAAGTAAAGCAAATTTTAATTCCATTTGATTAATCTAAAAGTTCTATCTAATTGCTATTTTAAATCCCAGTAAATGAAATTTTAGAAAATATCTTTCCTAAATGATCCTTTATGCATTTTTAATGATCACAATTACATTCAAATTATAATCCTATTCATCAAAAAAAAAAAAAAAAAAGCTGTGCCTCTGTTTTGTGTCTCAGTTTATAATTCAATTGTCATGAATTATTTTATTGACTTAAAATACACTGCTAATCTATTCTCTGATAATAAGGCTACAGGCATTATAACATAAAGTTTAAATAAGTTTAGCAACAAAATAATTTTTACGCCAGCTGTGCATAATTAGCTACTTGAAATATCTAATCGACATGTGAAGAAATAATGGAAAATATGAAGGATATGTTTAGCTGAAAATTTACATAAAGGAAAAGTCCACATTTTAAGTGATTAGCAATCTTTTGGCATAGTAAATAACATATTGATTTTTTTTTTATTAATGTATTTAAATTGTGCTTATAAATAGGGTAGGGAAAGCATTGCATATCATCTTTAAGCACATTCACAGTATGTAAATGATATAGAAATGTTATATATATATATATTATATATATATATATATATATATATATATATATATATATATATATATATATATAAATTGTAAATAGTAAAAAATATTACACATCATAAACGAATAGTTTATATTTCAACGAAGTGTATGTATTATTCTTAAAAAATACTCAATTTCATAATGAATACGGAAATAGTATGTTTAAATGGTATAATTAAAAAATTTGTCCTCAGAGTTTTTGAATAAATCAAGCATCAGGAATATATTTCTCCAGTTTAGAAATTATAATTTAGAAGACAACTATTCGTAGGTCAAACGATATAATTTCATTCCTTTTGGAGGAGATTTTGGATTGATAAAAGCCTTCAAAACAATAAAGATGTAAAAAAATGTATATACTATATCCAAAAATATTAAGTGTAGAAAAGAACAAAAGTGGTGAATTATTTCTACGAAAAATACTCCATAGAGATAAATTCCATTTGGTTGGATTTATTAAGATTTACATTTTCTTTATTGCAAAAGAATGTTTGACTTCGACATCAATGAAGTCACAATTTCCTTAACTTTAACTTTATTTGGGATGATATGAATCTCAATACATTGTACCATTTCTATTCCACAGAAAAGAATCACTTGTACTTTAGCCAACCATGTTTAAGACTTTTTCGAGGATTCTCTTGCAATCTATTTATAGCAACAAATTCTTTATAACAATTTACTGTAATGTTTTAAAACGACATTAATACAAAAAATTTGCAATCGTAAGTTTAGGCTTATCGCTTGTGTCATTAAGCCTAAAAACAAGCTCAAAAACATTATTGTCTCATTGAAGCCCCGTTTTAATATCATAGAAAATTGTTTAAAATATGAGCTTAAGGCAAACAAAAGGCATCATTAAATGGTGATTAAATAATAAATCACAGACAAGCCCATACATTGGCACTTCTTGATTCTTTTAAATAGTAAATATATTTTTATGCATAGACACTGCATATATGGATAGAACACAATAAATATGCGTGAAAACAAAATGCAGTAAATTGTAGAAAACTTACTATGATTAGATAGATTAATATGATAGATTATAATATGATAAATTTAGAATACAGATACGTTGTTTACAAACAAAAACGCTAACGTACAAGATTGCCACTTACATAACGGTTAGTTAAAATGGAACAGATTTCATATACATACAAATGGTGCCATCTACGTGTAATTAAACTTACAAACAGACCCTTAAGATCTGAAGAGTATAGCTCTAGTATGAGGTAAGAATACGGATGGAAAATAATATATGTTGATGTTTTATATTTTAACTCAACTTTTTGTAAATAAATAATTAATTTTAGCAATTTTTAAATCTAAATATTAGATGAGAGTTGTTAATTTTTTTTTTTCGTTTTGTGTTTAAATTATATATATTTTTTACCGTATTTGATTAAATAAAATAGGGGTGGTTATAAATCATATAAATCATGTTAGATGCTTCATCTTTTGTATGTAGAATATGTTAATTACTTCATGTTCTACCTGTATTTAATAATTTAAATAATACAAAATCTCGATAGCGGATTATTGATATGTATCACATGGATCTTTAAAGGTGTTTATTCACATTTTATTAGATTTTGGTATGAATTTTATCCCTATTTCCCCACATCTAAATTTGAGGAAATTCTGTTTACAGTTCTTATCTGAAATCAGTTATCGGCTCGCATTACTATTACTTTCCAATTTCCATTTCAGTGTTTTATTTTTCGAAAAAACAGATTTTTAAAAGGAAAATTTATTTTTAGGATCTCATTCAGTTTTTTATAATCCAACTTTTTAAATGAAAAATTTCAGATAATATTGGATACCAAATTAAGAATTTTTAGATATTCAAAACATGCTCCTAAAAAATTATCTCTTCAAACATTTTTCCTTTTAGAATCTAAGAGGGAAGATACTTCTGATAATATTCACTAATTATCCCTTTTCATAATTTGGATTAATACTTTTTCGAAAATAGAAAAAAAAATTAGATAGTTAAATAATCCTCATGATATAAATCACGCACACACACCATCAGAAAAGTTTACTAGACCTCAGAAATTTTTATCATAACATCAGAAACAGTTTCTGTATAAAAAAATATAACATTCTTTATTATTGAAACACTATTTAGGGGAAACTCCAACCTCTTTTGTCTGAAAGCTATATCTCCTAAATTATGAATCATAAATTATTAGAGGAAACAGAAAAGAATGCGTTTGCGAGAGCATTGGAAAAAGTGCAATTCCAATCAATACTTTTTACTTAGAATTCAAAAGTCTACCGAATGGAAACACAACTCCGTATCATATGAAAATTATTCACTAGGATTTTAGTAATACTGAAGAATTTTTAATCTATACATCTTTTTGAAATTGTAAACAATCATATCATTTGCTTTAAAAGAAATTTAGAGAAAATCTGAAAGAACAATATTTATTCACGGGATTAATTATGTTAAGAGTTTTGTTTAAAAGGTTGTTTTTTATTTTCAACTAAGTAATTTCATTGCTTCTTTCTGTTAAACTTGTCAAGATATTATAATAAAACGTTGTATATTCTATAATATTTCAAGAACTATAATAACTTTTTCCACGTTAAAATTTTTGGACGTGTTAATAATCCCAAAGAGTTTTACCTTTTTACAATGCTTCAGAGAATATATGATGAAAATGATTTTCGGTCTTACATTAAGGTACTAATCTCCACTCTTTGCAGATATTCATGTCTTCAATGTAAGAACCATCATTCCACTTTTTCTAAAATTTCGTGTCTTCAATAAATTAAATCGGTGTCCAACTATTAAATATATATCTTTGTATATATGAGACTATACGAGATCTAAATTAGTCATCAATATTCCATTTGTTATCAAATCTAATTTTCAATTAAGCAATGTGAAAGATGAAGTATGGAACACAAGCATATATCCTTATGATTGGTTATTACAGTAGAACTCCAATTATCCAAATCAACTGAGACCAGAATCCTTTGCGATTATAAATAATTCGGTTAGTTGGACTTTTTCGAAAAAAAGTTCCATTTTAATTAATTATTGTATGTTGAAAATAGGATAAAAAAAATATTTTTAAAAGAAAAATAATTTAATGAAAAGGCAACACTTTTACAAAATAAGGTACTTACAAGTGCTGTACATTAATATGAATGCCTTAATGCTGTAAATACAATAGCGCTGTATGTATGTGTAATGCTGTAAATTAAAGCCATTGCTTGCTGAACATCTCGGTCAGAATAAGCTGTTTCACTGTCTTCATTTTCAGGCAGCCAAGTAACGTATCCACTAGATCGTGAGAATTTGCATGTGGTTCCAATCGGGCTGAGGCTCCATCCACTTCAAAGTAATTTGAAAACCGGCAAATGTTTCAGTAGCTGATGGTCCCGTGTCTGCTTCAACTTGGACATCAAGGTCATCTTTTTCTTCGATATTTTCAATAAATTCATCATCATTTGCAATTTGAAATCCTGTGCCTGACTCATAATCTATTCTCCTATTTTCAGCACTTACTTCTGAGCATCCAGGAATTTTCAAAAGAATGTTTTTTGAATTGTTTAGGTGGACACGTTATTCTCATCTTCTCCCTTCTCTTATCTCTCCTTTTCTTAAGCCTTTCACTTTTCCACATTTTCCGTCTAATTTATTTTTCTGAAATTTTAAGTCATTCGGATAATCAGTGAATCGGGTAAACGGAGTTGGGATGAATGGACTTCTACAAAATTAGAGGCCACGGAAATTTCTTCATCTACTCGAACAAAACTCTTCCTCACCGTTCGTTATTTTCTCTATTTCTGCATCTTAGGGGGAAAAAACTATCAAGAGACAAAACTAAGTAGTTTTAAAATGTCAAATTTTTTGCTTTAAAAATTTCGAAGAAATCGAAAAGAAATAAATGAGTAACTAAAATGCCAATGGTTGCTGTAAAACATAACAAATGTATTTTTTTTTTATTTCTCTCTCTCTCTTCCTTTATACCACAGGATTTTAACTCTATTAAGCATTCGGCTTATATGTTGAGGTCAGTTACAGTTGAAGAGAGAAAAAATTAAAAGCTGATTTCTCGAAGAATTGTTATAAGAGAGAAAATAAACAATATATGACATAAAATTTAAAAAAAAATTTAGCAAAATCGTTCAGATGAGATTACAGGCCATAAAATCACTTATTTTAATTAGAAATATATGTGTGTGTGTGTGTGTGTGTTCAAATGTTCGATATTGACGATCCAGAAATGCAGCAAGTTAATGATGCTGCTGATGATGTCTCAATCACAGCATCAATTGGTAATCATGTGATTGATGTGGCATTTCTTCTAAATCAGACATCTGTCTGATTTAATTTTCTATAAGATTAAAATTTTTAGGTAAAATTCAAACTTATTTTCTGGATCTTGCTCAGACCGATATCTAGACCACTTCGATTGGCATAATTTTGTTGCAGTTTGTATCCAATCTCCTAGTGTTTTAATTGTTGTAATATTTAAAAGTTGTGGAATGATCTCAATTATTGCAAGAGGGTTTTATGTGTGTGCAAGCGCTGAAAAATTAATTCATGCTTTAATCCAAGTTTAAAGCCCCACACGCATTTCCAAGGTTTTATTCTCAAGCTGGCCAAGGTCAACTCAGCCTTTCATCCCTTCAATGGGTAAAAAAAAATGAATACCAAGCATGCTTAGAAACTAAACACTAAGTTCCGCGCCAGGCTGATCACCTAACATAGACATATGCTTCGCTCCCCTGGGTCCTTGGTTTCGAAAACAGATATGGGTGTTGTAGGCCTAGGCTCCACAAGTCTTAATTTCAATACAAATTTATTCCCAATGCAAATTTTATGCTTAGAGTAATCACTCACATTTTTCAAGATTGTGGTATTTGATGGATAAAAATTCTCCCAAGTTTGTTGATTGGTAATTCTTATTCTGGGTGATTAATTTTTCCTTTTGTTTTCTGAGTTTTATACAATTTTGAAGATACAAATTTAAAGTATCACCTAATAAATAATTTACTAAAATGTTTACCTTATGTTTTTTTTTCCAAATCTGTTCATTATAGTGAACATAAAATAGGATGAAAAAATTTTCTAGGCTTAATGATTCATTGAAAATAGGATACTTAAAATGTGCTTCTTCACAGGGATGAAAAGTACCTTTTAGTAAACATTTAGTAGATTTTATCTTCTATGGTGCTGTTTGATAGTAATTCTACTAATTTATAACTTACTTGAGAAGCCATCTATCGTAGAGGGGTAAAAAAAATAAAAACGCAATGCCAGACACAAATAAATTCTAAAAAACACACACATATTTTATTTAACCAAATGTTGAAACTGGCTATCTTTAGTATAGATGAATTTTCATCGTGTCTCGTAGTTTTCTGCGTAATTTCTTATTAGAAGGGCCTTATGTAGAAGATGCTATCGGGTTGTTCAAAGTATAGGAAAAGTCTTGATTTTAGACCAGCAATTGACTTCTGTGTACGGGTGAAATAAGGGAAAATTCATAAATTTAGTCATGTATTAAATAGGTTATGTTTAACAAAGAACTTACTCTATTACTTCAACTTATTTAAAAATTTAATATGCCTGTATATGTTATAATAATCGATTATATAAATTTGATGCATTAAGTAAAAAGCTTTAGAATCTTCCCTTGCCCAAGCTTTTATTTACATCATCTCAATAAATGCAAAATAAAAAGTTAGCGAATACTTTTTTACTATATTTATGATTTAGTCTTAACTAAGTATCACCATAATTTCATTTTAGCCTTCTTGTCACGTGAAACACATTAAAAATGTGCATGAACCACAAAAATAAAATGCATACTTCACCAATTTTCATAAAATAAAATACATATTTCACCTAATTTGAAACAAAAATACAATTCTTTCATAAATTTAAAATAAAATTTAATTTTTACAAATAACATTTTTTTTTTTAATTTTGAAAAAGATTAAATTTAAATCCAAAACTGAAAACTGAATTCTATTACTTTATATAAGTATATTTTAGATTTTAAAACCTGAATTTTTTAAAGTAAAAAAATATCGTTGTGTGAAAATTGTTTAGATCAAAGCTTAGAAGATATTTCCCTCTAAAAGATATTTTCGTTTAATAAGTAAAACACATCTCAAATTAATACATGTCATAGGAAAAAAAACCATAATGTTGAAATTCATATTAATAAAAAAGCCTGGGATAAAAGAAAAAGTAATGAGGAACCGCATAAAATAGTGTAATAGTTACTATGGCAACAGTATGATACTGACTTAATATGTGAATTCTCTTGTAGTTACAGATTGTGAAAGAATTTTTTTATGGATTCTGTAAGGATTTTTGGCATAAAATCAAAGTCTGTATGGATATCCATATTCCATGTTTTTTCTGGTTACAACTGGCTGACACTATTAATTTATTAGTTAAATTAAATGCCAATTTTTTTTTAAAAAAAAAACTCAGTTTTTTACACATAATTTATGAAAATGTACTCAACTGCAAATAATTTCGCAACCAACTCGCATAAATGTATGGCATAACTGAAATTTAACTTTCTAATGAAATCTGTCCAGTACTAAGAGGGATTTGCCTTTTCTAGAACATACATTGTTCTTGATTTTATAAAAATAATACTTGAATATATATGTAGTATTTTACTAAATTGCTATAAATACCATTTTAAGTTACTATATACCTCAAAAAGTAAGGAATAAACAGAAAAGAGATATTAAAATAAAAGCAACTTATTGAAACGCAATGAACTATTCACAGATTGTTGAACAGAAAAAAGGCAAAGTCACGAAAAATAATTTAAAAAAAAAAAAAATAACAGTAATTTCTTAAATAAACATTTAAACAATAATGTCTCTGAGTTTTGCTACAAAATTTTTTGCTGCAAGCATTCATCAGTAGGACGTGCTGTTGTTGAACCAGCTTGCTTTTCCGTACCCCTTGAGTGGACTCTACCAGTTAGATAGAAGCAGTCGGGTAGAGTCATTGTGATATTGTAGCAGGGGGACCAAGCAGAAGAGTCCCTATACTTGGCCTGACACCCCCAGAGGTGTCATTTCCCTTGGTGTACATTAAGACCACGCTCAGTTTCAACGTGCCCAGTCGTCTTTAGCAAACACGACGAATCTTCAGCAAAGCCTGGATTTGAACTCACTACTTTCCGATAAAGAGAACGACACCTTAACCAACAAGGCCCACGTGGCTTTTAGTAAGGCGTGTGACCACTTCTACTGAAGAAGCAGTCTCGACGTCACCGATTCATACTTGCAAGTAGGTCGTCAATATCACTTTAATGGATATGTATCCATTCTCAAAAATGTATGTTCTCAAGTCATTAAGGTTTCGAAGTGGATTGCAATGAGGAGAAAGACGTCTCCCAAACTTGTCCAGGACTAGCTCTATTGGGTTTAAGATGGGCGAATGGCGATATCGGTCGTTGGCGATTCAAATGAAACAGTATTTCCCGTCCTACAATAAACTGACGACGCTTGTTCTATGTACCCATACTTTATCGTCCACAAACATGGCATCAATACACATGCCTGCCAAATATGGGCAAACATATTAATTGAGGATTTTGCATCGGGATAAATGATTACTGTTACTGAACCAGGAGAAAAGATGTGGAAGTTGATTCGGCAGTCGATTGATATTCTTGCACAAAACAAGACAACTGTATGACTTTAGCTGTGTCTTTTAGTAATATTGTGAGCTTACTCTTGAGTTTCTGGGACTCTCTTGATTAATACTGAAAGGAAATCGCTGTTTATAACAAAGTCGGGACTCCTCGGTTAACAATAATTTTGGTTTATATATCTGGTGTTCAATGGATGTGATCCAAAACACATTTTAAGCCAGATATTTTGTGAGACGACATCTGATGACTGTTTGAGGAATACAGATGACTTTCGTGCAAGCCGTCTGCAAACAATTTGTGAGGATATCATTATTCCTGATGATGTCGCAACATTTGAAGCAAGTTCGTGGGTTCAATTCGTCCGAGAACACCGATCTTGCAGACATAGATTGTGGTCCTCGTGGATGGTTGTAAGAAGGTTACTGCCAGGTCTTCACCGACTTCATTTTCAGAATATTTCACCAGCAGCTGGTGATGGAACTGTTGACATGTAAGGCCGAGACAACATCTAATAGTGTTTAGAATGGAACCATCAGATTGCATACCTGTGCATGTTGTCACTCAAATGCCATCGATGACACATTTTCGAAAATTCCCATATGTGGTTATGCAAATATTTTAATGCGGAACTGCTTATGCAATCTCATTGCAATTTACATACGCAAATTTGGTGCTATAGCCTTACTTATTCTCGAATTATGTTAATTTTAATATTTGTTGCTTATTTTTTGAGAAAGAGTACAGACTTAGACATCATAAATAATTCTCAAAATTTTTTTATTCTTTCTCTGGATAAATCAATGACTTCAGTGTAATGCAACAGTTTCTGAAAAGTGATTTCTTATCTTTTTAATACTAGCAAAATATTTGACAAAAGTCATTTTGTTCCTTTTAATAATCAGTAAAATGTGTACTCATTTTAACTAAAATTTAAAAAATCATTTATGAAAAAAAATAAACTTGAATTTAATAAAAAGAGAACTGCGCGATTATATTTTATTAAAATATACACATAATGAAAGCATTTAGTAAAAAAATAATTAATAAATAATTTCCTAAATAGAGAAATCATTTCCTACGAAATTTGGTGTATCTTCGAAAGTGCACTTTAAGCGTGATTAAGTTGAAAATTAGGTAACTAACATTTGAGATAATTTCATTCATTGTACGAGTAGTACTGAGTTTAAACTAACATAGAGAAAAATAGTTTACTTTGTCAAAAAAGTAAATAACACTAAATGTTATGCAGCATTTTAACAGTGCAGCTAAAGCATTTTTATATAGATATTGAAGTTCTAAGTCCAAATACAGTAATTATTTTTAGACCCCCTTTGAATTGGTCACCAACTATTCGAGAAAAACCATCATGTAATACAAAAAGAAAGCAATAGAAGTCTAAGTACGTGTAGCATAAATAGAAATTTTTTTCCCTAGAATCATAAAGATAAATTCTGATTTTTTAGCCTTCTGTTCACACACTTTAATTGTTTTAGGTTAGTTTTTATTGAAGAAAATGTAAAATTTCTACTAAATGATGCATGTAAATTAACCTAATATATGATGTGCTTGGTAACTCGACACAAAATTTCCAACGAAAATTTCTTTATCAGCTTTTGATTCTCAATGGCATTGTTTTTACACGTGTTTAATGAATTACCTTAAGTTAAGTAAAGCTTGTTTAATTGAGTAACCTTAAGAAAACTGTACACGGAACCTTCCTTTCTTTAAAATCTCGACAATATTTTGAAGCACGGCATCTAAGACTTTTGAGAGCATTTCACGAAATTACAAGGCACAATACATTTGCTTCTACAGTTGGTACATCTACATTCATGAATGGTTTCTTCTGGTATATCACAGAATGAATAAGTGGGAAAAAAAGTATTTTTGTAGTTCTCTTTCATTACCTTATCCGACTGGCTTTACTTAATTCCAGATTTCTCTTTCACAACAACATTTTTAGTGGAAAAGCAATAATGTGTATTACACACATTTCATAAGAATCATCATATTTCACTCAAACTTTTCACAACAACTTTTATGATTTTAATATTATTCCACTCTTTTCAAAGCTTACACTGAGCAAATTACTTTTCTTAAGTAAATCTTATTTCGAATCTTGCAGCGGAACATTAAAATGAAGTTGACATTCGATAGATCTCTCTTCTAATCTCCCCTTTTGCACTTCGCTACAATAAATAGAATCTGTTTCGTATTGTAATATATTTTGTTTTTCTTTGGCTTGTAAATTGATTTTATTCTACAAGTTAATTGTTGATTGAAAAGAAATTTAAAACTGTACCTAACTTCTTTTATCAATGGAAAAAAATATCGAAATTGTGATTAATTACAGGTCAAATTGTGCTTAGTATTTTGTTTTAAATTCCAGCTTAGTACTATTTTGTTTTGTTTATCGATGCGAGACTTGTTGAATAGGGAGTGAAATCATTTAACTTTCATACTAGATTTTGTTTTAATGCGTATGAAAACATTTGGCAAGAAAATTAGAGCAATTTTATGAATGAAAAATTAACCCAAAATATTTATGAAAAGTAATTAAAAAGTAAATAGTTTTGTGGTAAATTACTGTTTTTCCCCTAATGCATGTTATTGTTTTGAGACAGAACATTACAAAGGAAAATTAAAATGACACCGAAATAAAATTTTGAATTCTTTTCTTTTTTTCTTCGAGTTTTTAATTTGTAAGATATTACTAATTGCTTTTAGAAAAAAATTTTACACAAATTATTAGAATCTTAAATATTATCCTCAGTTTTAATAAAATTTTCGTCATTAATTAATACAGAAAAGAAATACATTTCTTTTTATAATGATACGAAAAAACTTAATGTGAAAATGTAGTAACATCATAATATGAATCATACAAAAATAATATAATAAATATAAATTATAATATAATAACATAAAAAAGTAGAAAAATGTAACAGACGAGTCAGTTTTAATAAGATTGAAACACTTACAAAAGCTCAAAGAAAAAAAAACATTTAAGTATCAAAATAATTAAAAAATATGAAACGTATACCTATATAGAAACTTTTTACTACTCACGATATCATATTTTATAGTATATTACTTCAATATTCTAACCCCATATTATTCCGCGGACATTTTAAATGAGTACTCAATTTCTAAAAGTTAAAAATATTGTTTCAATTTCATGTTAAATTTACACGTTCGCAGCAGAAATTGATATTTTATTAATGTCTCAAAATATTCAGGTAAATAAATAAATTTGGACACAAAATATTTTCTTTGTAATATCAATCAATATCTGTGAAAATTGCAGCTCAAGTTTTTGAAGCGATATAAATAAGTAAAAAAATTTAAAATTATATAAATATGTCAATGATTATCGTTTAGAACAAAGCTATTATGATTTATACATATGAAGTAATAAACATTAGAGATTTTTTTGATAATTACAGTTGTGCTTTGCATTCCTTTATGAATATCAGATTTGAAAACTATTTCAACAGGTAAGGCTTTGTAATTCACTTATGATATATTCAGATCTTAATATCAAGTTTACTTCCTTATACAGCTGATGAATATTTATAAATGTAATTTCATTATATATATATTGTTACAAATTATAAATAATTATTGTATTTGTGTTAAAATATCTCTGGCAGATCGTAAATATTTACATTTTGGGCGAAAATTGCTGTATTTAGAAGTGTTATACGTTAAAAGCGGGTTTTCCAATGATTTGGCAAGGAAACTTGGCGAGAAATAGATACTTCTGGAAACAACCATCACCTAAGCTCTAGGACCAATATTTTGTGAGATACCCTAGAAGCTTCCAGAACCTTGGCGAAATTAGTAGATTTCCCCGCCAAGTCAGGTATAAATAATGCAGCCCGACATAGCTTTGTGAAGACAGTCAGTGAGCGAAGACGATTAGTCGTGACTGCTAATCTACAGAAGCTGTTCTCTGCCTGAGGTATTTGAGACCTGCGATTGGAAGCTGTTACTTATTGTATCCGACGAATTGTAGCTGTATAATTGTGATTGTTACAGCTGGTATATCCAGTGAAATTTTTACGAATTAAAGTCTTGTGTTCATTGAGGGGTTGCTTTATTCAACTCTCAATCCACACGAACCCCGAAGCTCGGTACAATGTATATATATTGATATTTTAGAAACCAGTCATAACTGGAATAAACAAATTTTGTAAAGGATATTTATTTAATTTCTAATGAAGCAGCTCATGGCTGTATTAGTAAAATCAATGGGTTTACTATATTTGATAATATTTTTCTTTTTTTGCGTGTGTGTGCGTGCACTGGGAAAAATTTACAGTACGTTGCATTTTATTTTGTAACCACTCTAATTTCTTTAAATATGCCTTTCAAATACTGCTACTAAAACAGAAGTATCATCTTAACAAAACAATGTAACACGATTATGAAATGAGTACATGTGTGTTCACTCATTTCTTTTTGAAGGAACATACTGAATCCCAAATATATTAACGAAATTTATTGTTACACTTAAATATGTTAGCAACATTTATTGTTATTATTTTAATATACAAATATACTATTTTTTAAGCATATCAAGTGATTAGAAATCTTCTAATTTAAAAAAAAAACATCAAATATTTACACTAACTTCTAAAATAAAATAAGTTCTAAAAAAGTTAAAAGTTTGTGTGTTTTAAATCAAAATAATAACAACGAACTTTTAAGAATAAGATTTGATGCTCATTTAATAAACTTTTATGGTGTGATAAAGTAATCTTTAGAGTTGGAATTTAGTCATTTTATTATTACTTTAATGTTCAAAAGGCTTGATTTTGGACTTAAATCTCAGGCAGACCCCTAATCATTATAAATATGACATAAGAATCGAAAGTGCGTTATACTGAACAGAACGTTAAGAGATCTGGCCATTCAGCATTAATGCAAATTTTTAATTGGATCATTACAGAAATACATGTGGGTTATTTTTTATTTTTCAACTTTTTTTTTTTCGCAAAGTTTAATTCGGTTATAGTCAAATGGCTTCTTCAAACTTCCACTTCCAAACTGGATGCAAATATCACGATCCCTGCAACACACACAATACCACAAACAAATCTATTTTTAATAGATTAATTAAACATCTTTAAGGTTCAATTTACTGTACATCATTCTGTTCTCAAATTCCAAGGGAAAAAACTTTAAGGCAAAGGCTTAATTTGCATGAAAAAGTTATTCTGAAACTGACTGATATTGATAATTGAAAAACTGGTTAGAAAAAATGAATAGGTTGAGGTATTAGGCGATGAAGGCAAGGCGTTTTCAGAAAATCCTCACCCAAGGTTTTATCAGCTGATTAGCTCATTTTGCATAGCAAGTGAGGCTTGTCTTTTCCTAGAACTAATTCTGAAACCAGACTTTTAATGCGCCGTTGCTTTGGATCTGAGAATTCATCAACGAGATAAGATTTTGAAGTTTCATATTAATTTTCCTCGGGCGGCGTGAGCACAATGTCACACACTAACGCAAGTTAGAATATCCGAAGTTAAAGCGGAAATCACTGAATAATATTTAGTCCAGTCATGTAATGCCAGAGACAAAAATTGTGCCTCTACCACGGAATGTTTGTCCCAAATGGGAGGTAATTTTAGACTTACTCTAGCCACATCAGCCTATGCCTGCGCCCAGTCATTTGGCATAAAAATATTAAAAACTGCCTACCACAAAATTTGGAACAGGTAATGATAGCCTACTTTTGCTGAACATACTGCAGGTATTTAGACTACTCTTCTCCGTGGGCATTTGAAGCAGGAATAATTCATCGATATTTATCCAGTGACACCTTTTTTTCCACTTTGTAAAAACTGGCTAATTTCACCAATGCGGAGATTTAGGGATAGGAAAGCTGAAACACTACCTCCGACGAAACACTGTACATTGTCAAAATGAGTAAATACTCCTTAAGATTAAATAATTTTTAATAAGAGCTGAAGAGCACGCTACAGGAATACCTGCACACGCTACAAGTTTATGTATGTCGCGACAATGGAATTAGTTTCCAGCCAAGTCTGTTAAGTAATTTATTTACAAGTTAAATTAATACTAATATTTTCAGTGCCGCCAGACTGGCACCGCAGGTCGGAAGTTGCGATGATGCCTGGCAAACAAAAATTATACCAATGACTCATTAAACATAGATAATAAAGAATTTTTCCTCTGAGAGGAGATTAGCATGTGGTTTCACTGTTCTAATCAAAATACTTTTACGAGACCTTGTTAGGAATCACCAATATAGATGCCATAATTTTAACTCTCATTTACGAATTAAATTACTGAAAACTCTTGACGAACTCACTTTCATGCAATTTTCGTTTGCGTTGTTTCATTCTTTTAACAATAGTGATTGTTTCTTTCGTTCACGACTACGCCACTCCTTTACAATTCTGATTGGTTAATATAAATGACGTCAGATAACGTTTCATCTACGTTACACAATATTAAAATACGACATCGTATTGAGACGATAGCGTCTTAAATCCAACTAGTCGAGGAATTTGCTACCAAATAGCTCTCTTCGAGCGGCAGCAAACAAGGCGAAATTTAGCAATAAATGTTTGAGAATACTGTTTTAGTTCATATTGCTATTAAAACAATTTCTCATATAAAAACCAATGCATTGGCTTGAGAAGCCGTTTTCTATTGATTCACGCTATTGATACGTTAACAATAGATCAGAAGAAAAAGCAAAGTGAAAAAGACAGGACAAAACATACTTCATAATTTGTTAAAATTGACATGGTTAAATTTTTAAAAATTTCCTTAATAGAATTCTAAACTAGTAATTGCAATATTTGAAAACAATCTCATTTAAATCTTAAGATTTAATGTTTTGTTTACGCCAGCCTTAAAAATTTTAACTTTATCTAATTTTGATATTTTGATTGAAAAATTGGATATTTAATTATTGGATATAAAATTATTGGAGAATCTTTGGATTATAGAACTGAACATTAAGCATTATCAGTGTAATTGAATAAAGAGAAATTTCGATTCTAAAATAAAATATTCTTTTACAATTTCTAGTGATTTAAGAGAACAAGCTAAGTTATCAAAAGGTGCCAGTCTCTAATAATGTATTGATCTCTTTTAATAATGTATTAATAATGAAGGATTTTTCTTGAAATCGGGATGTGAAATTAACATTTGAAGCACAATGCTCTTATGAATGTAATCTTAGAAAAATAACGATTTGTTTTTACTATAACATTCCAATTCATTTTGTTGTTTTCAATAAACCATTAGAACAAAAAAGTCGATTTTAGTGAAGATTTGTATTTATGAACGATTAAAGAAAACTGCTACTCGAAATTTCACTTCGAATTCTTTTTATTCGGAATTTCATCGTAAGAATTATTAGATGATTAAATGATTGAGCACATAATTTATGAGAATGAAAAAACTTTTAGGTATCAAAAATGAAGAAAACGATTTAGTGTCGTGAACATTTGCAAAACAAGATTTTGGTTATTTTTTGAGAAAAACAGATGGAAAGATATTTTTTTACATCGAAAAAATGTGTATTTAAAAATGCAATTTTGATAGAAAAAAATGACTACTTTAACTGATTTTTTGTCAATTCATTTTTAATTATGAATTTTGAGCATCTTTTATGTATAATATAAACTTAACATTTTAATAGCGCTTTATAAATGGAGAAATGTGGTAAAAAAGTTTTAACATATAACAGTTACCTTTATTTTACAGTGCTTTTAAAATTTTAAGAACTATTTTACCAGCACTGTATTTCTATGTAAAAACAAGCACCTGCAAGCATAATGAAGAATCCTAAAAATGTTAAATTACACTAAATACTTGTTTCATTCTCTATCCATAAAATATCTGCTATTCACTTGCATGACAGAATTAGAAGTAATAAAACAGCTACGATATAAAGATGTATTTAAAACCTTCACGCAATCTATTCTATAAAATGTTAATACATTCCCTGAACAAGGTTCACCCAGTCTAAACCCACCAGAGTTGACGTAACCAAATTATTTATAAGAAACAATTAAGTGGCTTTGATAAACGATTGTGAAGGGGAAAAAAATGAGACACATAGATATCAGATACATTAATTTTATTTCATATCTAGGAGCCAGAATTGATGAGACACTACATTGCTTTACACTTTAAACCAATGAAAAATTTTCATACATTAAAATTAAAATATCTTCAACTCTCTGCGATATGGAGCATATGTGTTGCTTATTATATGATGTAGCTTGCTTATTCCTGCCACAGGGAACAAATATACACATTAATATTCATGAACGTTTATAGAAATCAAAAACACGTTCAGGGCCTTGTTGCAAAGGTTAAATGCTATTTTCAAAAGTCAATCTACATCATATAATATTGGCAGCTCTCCCCAAAATCACCTGCAAAGAGAATAGAAAAAAGTTTATTTTATGGGGAGAAATAAAAGCTTCCTTATAAATTAAGAGACACCTTTTTAATTTTATTTTTCCTTTATTTACTAAATATTTGGTAAATAAAATATATTAAGCATTATTTTATTTTTAATGTCCTTTTACAAGTAATAGTTTAATTATATATAATACCTTGCTTTTATTTATTTTTTGAAATTCATATATTTTTAATATATATATATATATATATATATATATATATATATATATATATATATATATATATATATATAAATTATGACATAAAATTTAAAAAATATGCTTCTGTGATCCTGGAAAAAATATGAGCAATATTTAAGAAAATCTTTTATATTCCAATAGAAAACCAAATTTGAAAATAAGAAATCACACTAGTAATACTAATTTGATTTTAACTTTAAAAGTTGAAAATAAGTTAATCTTCGCATAGATATTAAGTAAAATGGGGCATATAAAAAGCTAAGTATATGAAATTTATGATTTTCTTTAATAGCTTTATATCACACATTTATAGTTATGTATGTTTGCCTCATATTGGAAATACATAAGAGTTATTGTTAACAATATGCAAAAGTTTGAACTTAACATTTACAATTAATTAGGAAGATTAAAGAGTGTTAGTGCTTAAATTTAGGGTGTATTATTGACTTCAATAACATTTTAGTTAAAAAGTTATTCCAAATTAACTATTATTGGGAGGTATAATTAACTTTTAGACATCAATATAAGTAACAATTCAGGTTTCGTTAAATCATAACACAGGAAAATATTTTTTTGAATAAATATATTTTTAAAGCTTCAAGAGTTGTGTCCTTCTTAATAATAAATAAATACACCCCTTACACATATAAGCATTTTTTTCAAAGTATTATTAAGAATACTACACAACTACCACCAATAAATATATCTTCCCTGCAGTATTTTGAGGACTTTCACTTTTAAGAGTGATGAAGTATTTTCATATGCAGAGTCAGAAACTAATTTTCCAAAGAACAGTGCATTGTAACTTAATCATATACCTAGTTAGATTGTCATTTGCCTTGGAAAATCTGTTTACTATTGTCAGGGAATTTTATAAAGATAAACACAGTATTTTTTTAATCTCGTGCATGTTTGCACAGTACAGAATATTAAAACATGTTGATTTTTCTACTTCTAAACTGCAAATAATAGATTCAGCCATTGCACAAGCTAATCACCTTTCAAAAAAATCAAACAATCTCATGGCAAGAATTACTCTAGACTAAATTATGCATGTCCTTAAATTGTCATTAAAAATTCAAATTTCTATGTCTTAAAGAATATAAAATTTATCAAATTTCAGCAAAATGTGCTTTATAAAAATATATTGCATAAGTTGCAGGGCAGAGCAAATACTAATTTTTAAATATAGTAGTGCAAAAAAAAAATATTTTATATTTGACTTTAAAAGAAACTCAGACAATATATAAAAATTGTGAACACAGAATTATAGTTTATTCTGCAATCTTCAGCAGGCACAAGATTTAAAAAATAAAAAAAAAAAGACACATAAAAGAATTTTTACAAAAAAGTAGCAGCAGAAAAACAAATCATATATACACATAAATGCATGCTTCTAACAATCAAAAATTACATCAAGAAATTAAAAGAGAAATGAAATAAAGAAAAAAAACTTCAAGCACAGGATATAATAATTTGAGAACTACAGGCAGAGAGTTTAAGAGGTAAGGGGAATTAATGGAACAAGTGCAAGGAGCCATTGCAGCAGGTGATACATAACATTAAGCAATAAGTTGTCAGCCGAAGATTTTTAAAAAGGCAAAGCAGCTTATGCACACTGGCAATGGATACTTTCACTTTTTTCTTTTCTTTTTATTTTAGTCATTTTTTTTTAAAAATTTTTAAAATGCTACACACATATTTGCTCAACAGTAAAAACTCGGCTATAAGACTTTCAATGGATTATTTGTATTGCTAGAATGTTTAATCCCTATTAATAATTTGCACTTACCAAGCAATAAATTTAATGAAATTCTTATCAATTGTACATAAAAAGAATAACAGATAATCATAAAATCCTACAATGTAAAATTATAAAAATATGAATAATATTCATACATTACCATTTTGAAAGAGAAATGAATTTTTAAATCTTTTTCAATACGAAAAACCAAACAATTGTTAACTTAAAATTGCACAAGTATTAAATTACCAATGCATTTTAAACAATTTATACTTATACAACAAATAAAGCAAAGAGTTTTAATTTAAGAGAAATAGCCAAGCTTTTACTGTTTCTGTTCAATATGTCTGTTTTGTTTGTTTTTTTTATTTATTTTCTTTTTCAGAAAAATATTTAACTACAGTAAAACCTTGTTTGAAGCTACAGAATGTGGGGGTACTGTGAAATGCACAGCAATCATTAATTATATCATGCGCTTGAAGTCCGCATTTACCTGTTGGTGTTGGTAGTCAAATCTCCTCGCATATAGGGTGTGGCAGCCTGTTTAGGTTGCTCATCGCGTCTTCTTATTGGGCTATGTGGCAAGAAAATTTGAAGTCAAAAAACCAAAAAGACGAACTTAGTGGGATAATAAATACTTTAATCCCTCAATTAAATCAAAATCTAAACGAATGCATTCCTAATTTTGAAATAATTAATCACTAATGTGCTACTCGCAGGTATTAAATTTTGAATACATTCTGTAATAAATGCAGCTTGTTTAAAAGAAACTGGTCAAACTTGATCACAAAAAGAAACAACTTAAAACATTGTTAAAATAAACATAATAAAAATGTTAAATAATAAATAAACTTAAAGGAAAAATTTTTAAAAGGATAAAATAAAATTAATACAGGTAACAAAAATAAATTTATCAAATAAATACTTAAAAATTAATGATCAAGTTTTACCAGATATTTTTTTTCAAATGGATTGGTACAGAAAGTACTGAACCTCACATATAAAGGAATATATTCCAAGGTTTTACAGTAGTAACAATATAACTACCTAACTTTTTGAAAACAATGCCACAATAGCTCAGAAAAAAGCGACTTGCACTTAAAAGAATACTTACAAAACTTAAGGTTTTATTCAGCTGTGAGATACACTGCAAGTTAAAAATATTTCGAATACTAGAAGTTCATAGATTGTTATAAAATCTAGAATTCTTTTGAAACATTTTAACAGACATTAGGGATGCTTTGAATTTTCTTTCAGTAAACATTAAAATACAGAACACCCATAGGAAATTTTAACAGGCAATAGTTCAGGACTTAAATGAAAAAACATTCATGCCTGGGTCAATATAAAGTACATGCACCAGATATTTTTAAAAAAAGTTCAATCAAATGCTATTCATTCAATACTATAACTAAAATGAAGAAAAACTTGCAGAGCGAATCACAGCTAGGAGTAAAACAAAACTAGAATAGTAAAATTTAAATTGTACATTAATTAAAAAAAAAATATTAAATTTAAAAGCATTTTATTATAAATTTTAATACAAAATATTTCTACAAGTGCCACAATATTTAGAATAAAAACTACGTGCTTTTAATAAACATGCAAGTATACATCCAAGTATAGGTTAATAGCAAAAGATTATTGAATTCATTTGAGCTTACCCAAAGCCTTGTCCATAGTACTGTCCATAGGGGTACTGCATGCCTTGCATAAATTGACCAGCCTGCATTTGTGGATACCCTTGTGGGTACCAATAACCCATTTGTTGGTAGGGATAAGTATATTGTGCAGCAATATTCTGAAAAGCCTCATGATTGTCCTGAAAAATAAAAACAAATGCCTCATGCATATTAATTGTCTGATATATTTATGACTTTTAAAGCACACATCTTTATATTAAAATATTCCCACTCGGTTAATCAAGAAATCTCCGTTACAATTATAAGCTTATTTACTACAATAATTTTTTTTTGCAATATTTTTAATGAAAAAATTCCACAAAATTTTTAAAACATTTTAATATACATAAATATATATATTAATTAGATAGAAACATATTACCTTGCCAATAGCAAACACTTCCAAACTCTTGTTAGCAAAAAATAGCTTAATAAATATGATTTTACTTTTATTCAAAAGCTTCACATATCGAATTAAAATAAAATTTTATAAAATTGAATAAATTTTTTGATACAATTTCTCTATTAAATGAATAACTAAGTAATTTTTCTGTGTCATCCTCGAGCTATTTCCCACATATAAATGAAAATGTAGAAAAAAGATAAGTCATTAATGTTTTGCCTATTAGTTTGATACTGATATCATGATGGTTTTATAAGTAAAAAAATATTTTTTTAGAAAATAGAAATAGTTTCTAGGGAAAAACATTACAAAACTATCATTTATATATATAAAATATATATTATGAAACTTATAAAAAAAGAAACATAATATAAAATATTTACCTGCTGCTGTTGTTGGTTGTTTGGATCTCCTGCTTCTTTACCCCAAGAACATTTAACTGACTGACCATTAATTTCTGTATTATGAGTTGCTACTATGGCATGAGTAGCAGATTCTTTTGTATTAAACCTAATATAGTAGAGAAATATTTTCTAAATTAAGGTACTTGATTAAATATGAATTTTGCTAATTAGGAAATATATTAAAACTTATTCTTATGAAATGAAATTTCTATTTACCGAATAAAAGCATATCCTTTGTCTTTAAAAACTCTAATTTCTTGAATTTGTCCAAAACAACTAAAAGTTTTTTGCATTAGATCATCTAAAGGAAAGAATGATTTATTAAAAAGAGAAATTAAATGTATATTAAATATATATATATATACACACACACATATATATATATATATATAAATTCTTAAAACATACAAATATTAAACTTACCAGTAAGTCCTTGAGCTATTCCACCACAATATACCGTACAATTTGTTGGGCTTGACTGATTATAGACTTCATCAAATTGAAGAGGTTTGGCAGAAGCTATAAAATAAATTCTGATCAATTAACATTACAAAAAATAAATCTGATTCAGTAATTAAAGTATGTAATTTTGAAAGGCATATAATAAGGAAAATATTTTCACGTTTTATTTCATTTCAATATTTCCATAGTGACTTAAGATTATATTAATTATTAAAAAAATACATCAATTTCCTCTTTTTTTAAGAAAGAAATTTAAATAATCATCGGTCTTCAGCGCATACTTAGCAACATAAAACTAATCCCAAAACCAAAAACTGAAATGCGTACATTTAAAGCAGGTGGAAAAGTCAATTATACTGGACTATACTTGTAATAGGCTAATTTTCTTTAAGAGAAAGCATACATTTAAAATTTCTATTTTCAATAAATAAGGAAATCAAATTTTACAATATATACATTAAAAATATTAAATTTATATTTAGTTTGCCAAAATTGGGTATAAAGATTGATATTTAAAAAATATTTAGCTGATTGATAACTGTAAAAGCTAACATTTGATTACCAATTTTCCAAATAAGATTTTTCTTTATTAAATTAAAATCACTTTATACTGTTTAAAACTGATTTGTAATTGCATTTTTTTGCATTTCCCCTCAAATATTTGAGGAACAAATATATATAATGAACTACTTAGAGAGCACATAAGAATAACACAAGTAACATTGATAAGATAACCTTTGCTCCCTCTTTAAAAAGTATGATATAAAATTTACAATCTTATTTTAGTAGCGATTGAAACAATTTTTTAACCCAATTTTTTATAGTTGTGAAAAATTTATTAAAAAGATCTGTAAAAAATTCTAAATAAACTTTAAAACTGAAAATGTAACAAGTACTTACATTCACTTTGTGATCTATTAGCAGGTGGTTTCCTTGTAGCCCAATTTGTTCGAATAGCCCTACTCCCTAACCATTGGCCATTCATAACATTTATGGCGTTTTCAGCATCCTAAAATTAGAATTGGATTATAACAGTTAAGAGTGCACAGAATTATATAAATCTTATCTTTGCCACAAAATATTTTTTAATGGTTAGAGTAATAGTTTCCAACTTTTCCCCCTTTTTTACACACATTTTTTATATGTATTAAACTGTTTCTTAGATAAATATTGTTTGAACTTTCTAATATTTCTTTTCAGATGAAAATTTACAATAATTTCATTTATTTATTATTATTTTTTTTTCCTTGTTTGTCTATCGTCAAACCATATATTGAACCAAAAGCAGGCTTGCTACTAGACTAGTAATAGTAATGCACTCCAAAGAATCAATAAGTTTTACAGCCATTAGTAATATTTATATTTGTCAAATTCACAAAAATATAAAAATAAATAGTGATTATGGTAAATAAATTAACTAATAGAGAGGCATCCAATATCCCATTAAGCATAATTTTTTAATTAAAGTTAATATTTCTTTAAAGTTACATTTAAAGATTAGTAAAAATGTTCTAATGACTTAATTGAAGAAATATGATTTTTAATTTTTTTCTATAAAAAGAAAGTTTCCAAAACACATAAGATAACTAATTCAAAACATAAAACTTCAATAATTGATAGAATAGAAAAATTATTATTTAGACAGAATTAATGATAATTATATTTTATTTAAAATTAAAGAAAAATACAATTTCTTTTAAATCTCTCCAGAAAGTTCAATGGAGAAACTTTTTTCCTACTTTATTTGAAATAATTCAATGATTTTTTATTATTCTAACATCTTTTGTAAGTAATGAATTAATTTTTTAACTATACTGTTTATTGTAGAAAATAAATCAATGGCATTAGTTACTTTAAAAAAGAAATATTGGGGGAATTTTGATAAAAGAAACAAAATAATAAAATGCACATTTCTACAAGTATTGTCATTGTTAAAACACATTTTAATTGAAGTAGTTGACTATTTTTATTAAGCTATGAATATATGAGCTTTTGTCATTTTTTCCCTAACTGCATAGTTTCTACCATGGAAAAAATTACCAGATTAAAAGTATCTGCAAAATTTTCTAAGAATAAAGTACCCTTGACAACTGCCTTTACCTCAAAGTATGTGATAAACTTGCCTAATATATTTCAAAAGTTGAAAACTGATACTCTTTGAGGAAAAAACATGAAATATTTTATAAAATGATAGTACTGATAATATAAAAATGTAGCAATAACATTTGTCTAAAGAAATATCTTTCATAACTTAAGATATTTATTATCTTTAGAATAATCATAACAAATATTTAGAATAAAACATTAAGTATCCACTGAAATAATGGAAAAATATGCAATATTTATTCCCCTATATCAGAGCACAAAATTTTATAGTTTGTAGCACAAATGTTCGTCTACAAACAAGGAATATTTAATATGTTTCACAAAAATTATTAAGATTCAATCTTACTGCTCATTGCATTAAAATAACAGCATACAATTTTTTTTAAATTTAATATAGATAGAATAATGCTTTTTGAAGTATTATCAAAAGCCTAACTGAATAGTAAATTGATATAAATATTACCTAATATTGAATCTGAAGGCTATAGAAGCTTTCTTACCAGAGTTATTTGAATTTATTCAAAGGTTGTAAGACCAAAAATTTCTATTCAATAAATAAAATCCTTAAAAAAATCACTACTTCAAATCTAACTGCAAATAACTCATAAGTCATGGTTAAAATACCATGAACTGTGTTACACAATTGAAATGTCTAATATACTCCAGCTACTCAGAGGTAAGTTCAGTTGCTGGTTGCTTTCTTAGAACACGTACCGCTTTTTTCACAAATGAAACAAACCCATAGCCTTTAGACTTGAGCGTCTGAGGATCTCTTACAACTCTGCAGTCCCTGAAATAACAAAAAATAAGGAATATTTTACTATAAGTTAAAAAATTAATGATCCAATAATAGCAGCTCAATAGATTTTAAAAAAATACGTACGATATTTCCCCAAAAGGTGCAAAGGCCTCTCGTAGTTGTGCAGTTTCTATTTCAGGACTAAGGTCTCCAACAAAAATATGGTAATGTTCTAAAGGGGAAAAAGGAATTTAAATGATTAGAAGACATACATTAAGAAACAGCTTGTGTAAAGGAAATCTTCCAAAAAAGTTGTTGGGAAAAAAAAAATGGAAAGCAAGATTAAATATTTCAAATTAAAATTTTATCTAAAAAATGAAGAAAAGAATATAGAGCATTAATTAATATCAAATATACATACTACACTTTAATGTATTCACTTAAAATAATTATAGAGATAAAGAAAATGTTTAATAAAATTGACTAGCTCAAAGAATTTTAGTTTCTCAAAAATTGCAACATAACAATAATTATGTAGTGGATACCTACAATATTTTAAGCAAAGTGAATCTGGTATTGTAGAATATTTTCAAATGTTAAGCTAAATTAGTTACATCAAACTTTTGAAATAATAAAATAGCAGAAAATGGGAAAGGGGAAAAGATTATATAAATTACAATTAGATTTTTTTCTTAATTGTAAACATGACAGAATTAAAAAATAAATAAATAAATAAAAAAAAAAAAAAAAAAACAACGAATACGTGAAGTAGAAGCATATATATATATATATATATATATAAAAAGAATTTACCCTCCCCCTAAAAAAAAAAACTATTTTAAAAAAAATGATTTTAATATTTAAATTTTCCAAAAAATGAAGATCTGAACAAAACCTATACAAAATATGCAATTTATAGGCAATATATAGCATTTAAAAAATATTTACAAACATAATTCGTATGTACACACAATATGTATAAATATGAATTATATGTACAATACATATTGTAGGCATTTGCACTATATAAATACTTTGTTTACCCTGAAATGACGAAATTGAAAAGAGATGGAATTATAATTACTTTTTTTTTTATCGTCGCTCTATAGTGTTTAACTTATATTCATAACTCACAACAAGCATTCTCGCCGGAGGGGGAAAATCGAATCCACTAACTGTTAACCACTCAAACGACGGTTTAGGGTGTATCATTCAATTGTAAAATATACTTATATAACATTAAGGAGATTTTCGAATTCAAATGATCTTTTATGAGTAAAATCTAGAATATCCACAAAAGTAAGGTAAAATTCGGAATAGCGATGTCACCCCATGGCTTCGTAAAATCGAATAATTAAGCGCTGACGTTTCCGGAAAGCTACCACGTACGCATGTCTATCGACTAATTTTCGCTCAAGGCTGAAACAATTCTGTTCCATTTTCACAGATATTAATATATACTACAATTAAAAACATTGAAAAAAATAATGAATAAGAATTAAGAAATATTTTTAAAACGAAACTTTCAAGAATTTAACGTCAAGAATGTGGACTCGTTGAATATTACTTACTCAAGACGATTTTAAATATCTATATTTTTACTTCAAATAATCTTTTTGCTAATCTTCAGAAATTTTAAATCAACAGTTCAAAATCTTCATAGCTATAAAATAATTAAAAGTACGCAAAAATGGATTTTAAAAAATCGGAAGCCTGAAATAATACCATACTAATTTTCTTAATAGAGAGGGAAAAAAAAAGAAATTTATAAAATATAATTCATTTTTGTCACATTATCTTAGGATCGCAGGAAAACCGCACTACCAGTCGGCAGTACAATTCATCCAAAACCATACATTCGTAGAGCGCACAATTGTGAGTGATCGACAATCATCATAAAGCACATCGATAGTTAAAACGAAATAGGGGAAATTTTATCGGATTCTACCGAAAACGTTTCAAAGCGAGTGGGGCAAAATTTTAAGAAATCAACATACCTTTCTGAATATAAGTTCTTTCCCCCTTTTGAAGAGTAGCTTGATTAAAAATTATTTATAACTTAGTATGCATAAAAATAGTAAAAATATAAAGTAACCATAAATAAAAGTAAATTAAAATGGATTCTTGATTTTCTTAAATTCAATATATGCATATTGAGTTACACAAAAGAGAAGGAAAAGAACACATAATTGAAAATTAAATCACATATTCTCTCGTTTTAGATAACTAATAATTTCATATTTAATTACATATAAAAAAGTGGACTAGAAATAATAAAATTAATTTTTTCAATTGATAACATTTAAAATAAAAACGTAAAACATATTTGGATTTATAAGAGCACTGACTACTAACTTTTTCAAATATATAATTTAAAGCTTGAATTTAACTTTTGTTAACATGAGGATGTCATTGAGTTTTTAAAAAAAATGTGGAAGGTAATTTTAAATTGTTATGAACTAAATTTAATTTCTTCCTCAAACTCACACACTTTATTAAGAATGAACCACCAATCGATATTGAAAAATAAATTCTCCGTTTCACTTTAGATTGATTGTTTGCAATTTTTTTTTATTTATTTTTTTAAATAAAATGAGTAATACAAATGTGTATAAGTATAACAGTAATCTTTAAAATAGAATCGTCCACAAAGATTATATTTTGTATAAATTATAAATTGGTTAAATATTGCATTCTAAATTAAAATTTGATATTAAATAAATGCAAATTTAAAAATTAACCTTGAACATAAAATTTTTTACAAGGTAGAACAAAAAAAAAGAGATTCAGATTTAAGAAAAATATATATATCATAAAATTAAAAAAAATACTCACTACTTGTATCTTGTTTTGGAGTGTTACTAGGGGAAGTAGCCCAATTGACTTTCATTTCCTAAAAATAAAGCTGATGTTATATATTTGTATGCAAGAATGCATACCTTATTTCTAAAATAAAAAACGTTATACCACAATATTCATATAAAAACTCGAAAACTATTTAATATTCCTTTATACTTACCATAAAAAATTACTTAATAACAAAATTCTTATAGTAAAACATAGCTTAAAAGTTAACTCTGACGAAAAAATCAGTACATTAGTACATACGCTCTTAACACAAAGGGCTGAATATGCATTTCAATTAATGCAGCTGAATTTATTTTTTAGAAATTGCAAATATTAAAAATGTTAAATTTTTTTCACAAATTAAAGTTTCTGCAGATTTCTTAATCACATTTTAAAAATGAAGGATTATGACTTCAGCAAAAAATAAAATCGTATAACGATGGTAATTGTTTCTTAATTTTAAACTCGCACGATTGAAATTTTACTTTCAAAATTATATTGTTTCATCAGCACGTTTCTTTCTTTATTTTAAAACTTACCTTAATTCATTTTCCCCACACACACATTTACATAAAAATGAATGCTAAAGCAGCAAATTATTGTTTAAGGAGATTCTAAAAGCAGAAATTATCTCCAAAAACATGATTATCCCTTTGCCTAAACATCCCTATTTTCCTGAAGATTTTTATTGGGAACCTATTCCTTTTTCTCTACTCAGAATTAAAAGCAATAAAATAACGAGAAATGAAAAATGAAAATAGCGCCGAAAAAAATGAGTTTAAAAAAAGAAAAAAAGAAATCAAACCTGTATCAGTTGCAAAAGAAGCTTTCAGCCGGGCTAAGGGCGGGAGACAGCAGATTGCTGAAATATACCGTCAAAATAACTGAAGATACATTTTTGTTCAAAATATGTAATAAATCTTCTCCCATTTAACAGCAACAAAAAATCAAATAACAATCATTTTTTTAAACAAACCCAACAATTTTATTAAAAAGATTCTAGAAACAGCAAAGCTAATTAAATATTTTTTTTTTAAACAAAAGGGAAGCAAAAAACAGCAAATGGCTTATATCTGCATTTTTTATAATTTCTCATTGTTATTAAGAATAAAAAAAGAAAGGATGAGTAGTAAAAAAGTTTGTGAAAAGGATGCATTTAAGCCTTACGTTTTGTAATCTACAAACTTGTTAATCCCCCATAAATGGAAGTGTGTCCATCGTATTTCTTCCTGAAAGGAAGAGGTTACCATTAGTTAGTTTTTAATTCTCATTTCTACTCATACTAGTCCAAAACAAATGAAAGAGAAGATACGGAAGCCCCCTACTTACCGTGACCTTTTCCAGCAACAATTAAATGCAGTTTTAAATGAAAAATACCCGAAGCATTCCCATAATGCTTAAGTAAACATTACCCTATTCTAGTAAAATTTATTTTTAAAACAAAATACTGCATGATTATGCCCCATGATATACAATTCGTATACATTTTTTAGAACAAAAAAAATACGAAAATCCTAATAATCTCATGTGCTAAATAGGACTCATTAAACAGAAATAATTAACCTGTTTGGTAGTTTAGAAAACAGTATTACCATATATCATTATATTTTAAAATATCTACTTTGAATGCGAAATAATCACTTAAGAAACGCAATTCAAATTTCAGTGATTACATCGCATTTTACAAATATTAACACATAAAATTTCAAATGTGCAGTTTTTTTTTTTATTACATAGGCAAAACAATACTTTAATGAAAGAAATCAAAAGAAAATTCATTTTCCTTTACAAGTATTAGTCATAATATGCTTCGAGGAACCTAAATTTAATGCAGACATAAATAATTTTATTAAAAAAAGAAAACATTAATTCCTGATACTTTGACAAATAATGCACAAGCAACTAGCAAAAATAAAACAAATGAACAATTGCTCAATGCCAAGCAAATATGGAAATTGTGAATTAAATAATAAACTTATTAAAATTAAAATATATTCATCAAAAATGTATAGATTAGATCACTATTTATACGTATTAATATCATTCGAAATTTCGTTATTCTAATGAATCTGAAATGAAGGAACACGTAACAGTTAAGGGATATTTCTTTAAAAAAAAAAAAAAAAAAAAAATAGAACGATCGCACATATGAATCAATATCAAAATCAATGTCGAATACAATGTCAGCAACCAAATATTAAGGAAAAGAAGAAAAAAATCAATCTCAAAATCCGCAGAGATATTTAATCAATGGATCAATGACACGGAAAAAACATCGAAAAAAAAAAAAAACAGCAATAACAAAAATCCCAAGAAAAATGTGTATCTGTGTACACACCACTTAATCCAACTTCACTTCCAACTACCGAGAAAAAAAAGTCACCAAAATTATATGGATAGGTATGTCTAACAGTGTCATCCGTTCGAACATTGCAAAAAGAACAGTCCCTTCACCGACAGCTAATTGCTTCGGTTACGCTCGGTTTGCCCAGCATCTGATGCCAGTGACAGTTCAATTTTCTTGCCAGTTAGTTACAGGCACGCTCTTATCTGATTACGCCAACAATTACGGGGTTATGGCACAAAGTAGGGAGGAGACAGCAGAAAGCCAACTTTATCATTTAGGCACAAAGCTATTTTACGATTAAACGAATAACTTGTTTTGGTAAGAAAGAAGTAATTTTTATTTTGATGGAAAAAATCGGCGACTTGGGAGGAAGTCAAAATAATGTTTTACAAATTTGTACATAAATCACTCGTGGTCTAGAAAAATTATGCAAGTACCTATAAACAATCACATTTTGAAAAATAAACTTTTTATTCGAATCTAGTAAACATAACGTACATGTAAATTGAAAAGTTCCGCAACTATATCTCATAAATTTCAAAAGAATTTATTTCTAGTAACACATAAAACAATTTTCTGTTCTCAAGTACTGAACATTTATTCAAAACATTATTTGAGTAGATTATTTTTAAAAAAAAACATTTAATATAAGAATTAAATGTGAAAAATATTTCAGAATATCTCATTTAAATTAAAAATGGGAGAGGCGCGATGCGCAGCTTTATTAAGTGTGTTTACAAGAAACCACTTTTTATCAGCTCTTCAAAACCCAAACGCTTTCATTATGAAAGTATAAAGACAGCCTCATTATGCTTGCAAAATCCTATTTTGCGTGAAAGCAAGGCACAAAGATAACGAATCAACAACCCAACTTACAAGCAATGGAAGCGACCCAATCAAGTTGTTCTTCCATTTCATCGATGGCAAATACTCGAGAGACGCGGCGATGAAGTTGAGGGGCAGATTGCCATTTCCGAAAACCCAGCATCAAATGTCTTTCAGTCCCCCAAGGGGAGAAGGGAAGCACATGAACATTTCTCCCAGCCGTGGTCATAAGATGGGCATTAAGTTACTCCAGATAAGTTTACTCAACTCTCGATGGTGTTGTAAATTTTTGATACGGTCAAGTACTTTTTCCAGGAAGAGAAAAACAACCTAGACGAATCCACTTCCTCTTCCAACTGTATTGAAAGTTATTCCTTTGGGAGCTGAGGCGCTGATAGAATTGCAAGTGAAGCTGCTCCCACACCTGAAAATTTTTTAGAAAATGTACTCCCCCCCCCATTTCCACCCTAGGACATACACATATCTATACGAAATGTTCCATTCAACTATCCGCTCCACTTAGTCCCAAGACGCCAACTTTTGGCCTTCTTAAAAGTCCTAATGATTTCTGATCGAAATAACACCGAAAACCAGCATTTCCGAGATTTTTCCACAAAGAGACCGTCATGAGAGAAAATAGCATTTCTTTCAGAACTCCTTTCATCAAAAATTTCAGAATTCAATGCAGCTGTTATTTAGATTAAATCTAAAAATGGGCTTACTATTTCATTCTTTTGATACAGTCGCGAAAAATATCCAACTAAGTTTTCCTTCCACTGTTGACATAAAAATAAAGGGGGAAAATCACATTTATACAAAAAAAAATTACACGATGAACCATATACATTTTTAATTTCCTCGATTATCACAAATTCGGAATGATGGAGACTAAACTGAAGTAATATTTATTGGCAGTAAGTTAATAGCCTATTCGGTGCGTGACTAATACGAGTTTAAAAAAGGTAATTCCGAGAAAGTCAATTTCTTAAATCAAAATAAGTAAAAGGATAAAATTAATTTATGATGCATGACCCTTTTAATGGTTTAAATTTTTTAGCTGTCGTGTGAAATAACTTAAAAAATTATGTAATATTCTTTCTAACGATCAGTCTCAAACATTTTTCACTAGTTAAACATTTAAGTCACAAACGTTACTCTAAAGATATTAAGAATTAATATAAAAAATCTAGAATATTATTTTATCATTTAAGAACGAAATAAATATTCTTTCAAAGATAAGAATACACAATCAAAGAAAAAAAATTTAAAAATTAGATACGAATTATTATTTACTTAACAGAAAATTTATACTTATTAATACCGATCAATCATGTAAAAACACACATTGTATGCATCGAAGTTTGTAACTATATCAATTTTTGATACTTTATCCAATGCAAAATGATATAAGCTTTTATAAATTACAACACAAGCTCAGAACTTAAGCCAATTAAGACTGACCGTTTAAAACCCTATTCCAGCGATTCAATTTTCCAACGTAGGAATTGAGGTTTCAATATGCGCGCAACCAATTAAAATATTGGCAAACTGTATTTTTCAAGACATTTCAGAAAGCACAATTTTATAAGACACTAAAATTGTCATCGACGAACATCAGATTTCTTTCTAATTATCAATATCTGCGTATAGGATAGAATCAATAAAATGATTCTCATTTCCTGTTACTTCTTTAGAATAGAATCTCTAAATTAAATAAATAAATAAATAAAAAGTGTGAATTATGGTTGCAGCTATCAAATATTTTTTCTTCACTCGCACATACAAGTCGCTTCGCTTAATAAAATATTTATAAAACATCTCCAAAAGCAACAAGAAAATTTTATATTCAGGTTCAGAAATAAAAATTTAAGCCACTGCAAAATGAAGTAACATATGTTTTATGAAAAACTTTATACGTGATTGCAGATAAAATTGCCTCGCATAACTTTATTTCAAAATAATAATAATAATTAATACTTTTGAAAAAATGTTACAAATACATAGCTTCCATCACTTCTCTAGATAGTCATCGTCAGCATTTATAAAACATGTACTGTATCAGGTCGGGAGCTTCAGAAGCCCTTATTCTTTTGCAGCTAGGCAGAATAATTTATCTCATTAAGACAAATAATTACTGTATTTTATGCCAAAACACAGCAAGAGCGAAGGCAATCGTGAGATAAAAGAAAAATACGGAAAGCCATCTGAAACAAAGCAAGAATGTTTTCTAAAGAAAAATTGGACTTAATCCGCCCACCACATGGTTGCTACAATTCAAAACTTGCAGAATAAATTCAGAAATTTGATAATGCAGATTTTTTTAATTAAGCTGTTTATAAGCATACAGTCTGATAACCAACCTTCAAGTAACCTCCATCGTTTATCTGTATTAAAAGAATTTTTGGGAATAAACATCTTAGAAATGAAAACCATTGCAATGATTACTTGAATTAATGACTTGGAACCCCTAAACAGATAATGTATTTATTGTATGCAGATCGTAATGTAAGTAAAGGATATTCTATAAATGAAATACATTTTTTTTATGAATATTGTTTCTAATTTTTAAAGATTTGCAATTGTTATTTACAGGATAACTTGCTAACATTGGTTTATAGCGTCCGTGGCCTTAGAAGGCAAGTTTACAAAAGCTTAGCAATCTAAGTGAGTTATAATTAGTAAATAACATCAAACACAAAAAATGGTTATCGTGATCACTAGCGGATTTAAGGTAATTGACATTTTAACCATTGAACAAATTCTTAAATTTAGATTGCAATTTAACCTAGCGCTTAGAAGGCAAGAAATTTAGTCTAAAGATTAGCTTTCACAAGTGCTTTTTATAAGAATTGCAAGATAACTCAATCGTGCTATAAAAACTTCATCGGCGAGAAAAAAGTTACTACCTTTTGTAAATACAAAAACTACATATACTATTGAATATTCGAACTACTGGCATTAAAAATTTTTAAAATAATTTACAAAAGACATCTTTTCGTAAAAATAAAATGCATGCACAAAGTTTTTGCATACGATCATTCAAATGAAACGTATTTTGATACCAAATTGGACATAATAGTATGTGCCAAGAATTCATAATCTGAACCACAGCCAATGACTTAAAATGCATTGTTTTCATTTTAGTCCGGGTTTGCCAAATGCCCCCCCCCCTTAAAATAAAGTATATATTTACAACTTCTAAACAATTTTTTTTTTTAAATTTTCACATCAAATTTTTATAAGCTGCAATTTATTATAATTATTTATAAGGAATAAAAACCATCAAAATTCCCAACATGAGACTAAATAAGAAAAGCTTATAACAATATTCTTGTTTACTTTGGTAATATATATAATTACAATTCTAAATAGAAATATACAGAAATTATATTAAAATGAACCCGTGAGTGAGAATGATGAAGCAATAAAATAATATTCGTGGTTACTATCAGACAACTAAACTGTAAAATGGATTAAAATAGACATGAAATTGGATAAATTGATTTTTAATCTTATTAACAATGGATCAGTCTACGTTACTGGATTAGTTTTCTCCGCCGCCATCCTCAAAACAAAAACCTCTGGATTAAAGAAGAACTTAAAATAGACTGTCTAGGCAAGGAGGATGGACAAGAGCTTTTTTTTTTCTTGTCATACAAATAAAAAATTATACGCATCAAAGACGTCAGTTTAGTGACAAGCCCACACCCCTATCCTTATGCACTTCCTCCCCCCTTATAGCAGCACACTGCGCAAACTCTAACTCACTACCCCTTTTGAATTTCCACAGTAAATCGATAGCCAGATATCTCCCACGCATGTGAAGGAAAAAATGGGGGGAAGAAGACCAAAAAAATTTACATTTTTATATTTTTATTACGTCGGATCTCATATTAAGTCATTACGGTTCACACGACGATTAGTCAGTAAACAACTAAAATTGAATTACCTCATTAATTCCCTTAGACACAAACAGAAAATTTTTTTAAAGAAAAATTTAGACTATTTTTTATTTAATAATTGCTGATTTATTTTTAAAGATAAGTAACGTTAACATGAATATACATTTATTAATAGACACTTGAGAAGACAAACTCGTAAACTTAACATGACGAAACGCTAGGACAAAAAACGCCAGTGACAAGTTTTTGACCTTGAGTTCAACTGATTATTTGATACACATGTGCTTCTAGACGCATCAAAAATAGTGAAAGATACGTTTCTTCTCTCTCAAAAACTAGACTGGAAATTCATGCTGAGCTTCGTTTTAGATAAATAAATCGGACATTTTTTATAATTTACATTTTATTGCTATACCAAAGCTTACAGCATATTTTACATTGCAATTTGGTAATAGAACAATTTATTTCTAATATATGGAAGTGAAATACCTTAACATCCTTTTATTTTTATGTTAGTTTTATTTCGCTAATACGTTCATCCGCATTAAAAATCGTAAAAAGTTAATTCAGAACTGTTTTTTCTCATTCAAGTTATATGTATAATCTTAAAAACAGTTTGCTTATAAGTTAAACTAGAGAAATGTATGCAGTTCGACCAAAGAGTGCATTAAAAATGGTCTCTTGTGTGTATAAATTACAAATAACCTCACAATAATTGCTTATCCATTTTACTGGATTCTAAGCGTTGACTAGGTCATTCAAATTTCTACACAATTCTAGATAAGAAACTATAGATTGTGTCTCCTAAACGTAGTTAAACTTAAAAAAAAATTCATTTGTTAACGTAAATTGAACCTGTTAAAAATATAGGAAAGTTTCATAATTAAAATTGAGGTAAAACACGGTAGCACAGAATTTCCAGAGAATTTTTACAATAAAAATATTATTTGTTGAATAGAAGTAATATTTAAAATACTTTTGATAAATATTGCAAAGGAAGCTTTGTTTTACATCAACATTTTTTACATAAAATTTACGTGATTAGATCAAATCGAAAGCTGCAACGTCGAAAAAATTCTAAATATGGAGAAATTAATATCATGGCAAGAACAGAAAAAATATTTGGATAAAATTTGATAATATATGTAATTTTACTAAGTTCAATTATTTTACGCGGTCTTCAGTTCTAAAAGAATTTATGAAATTTGTTTTCGCATGAAATGATACTAAGATAAGAAATCAAATCAAATATTCATTGTCAAGCATTTTTCTTTTTATAGCACGAAATTTTTTTTATTTATATGAAACATACTATCAATGTAAAAGAATATAATTTAAATTTCAATATTACCTTAATACAAATTTGTTCCTATAACAGAAATTGAGAAAATGTCAGTAACAAATTATCCATAAATTTTACTGGCTATCATCCTGAACATGATTGTTGATTTGGGCTTTTAAGAATTTTTTATTCTAGGGATACCTATTTAGGGAAACACAACATTACGTAATAACATCTTGAGAACCACAATTACTCCATATTGTTTTGTTTATTTTATAGGTTGAATGTATTTAATATAAAAATATTCAGCTCATTGTGTCGTAAGTGTAGGTCAATATTCTTCTGAGGACCACCCTTAGTTTCTTTGAAACTAATCTCTGCCACTCTTGGGCAACGGGAAATGGGTGTTTCAATTTATAGCCTGCACATTTGTGGGCCTGGATTTTCTACCTAGCCACAAAACACAACACAGTACCAATGAGAAGTCAATCCAGAAAATATGCGTCAGTTAATTTACTTGGTTTGTTATTCTGGGTCACTTTTTGCACGTGATGGTAAATTAAACCAAGACCTACCATGTAAAAAAAAAAGTGCACTCTTAACAAATGAATATCTAAAGTGACAATCATTCGAACTGCAGAACCAAGGGCCAAAGCGCTACCAATTCGATTGTCGGATGGGCGTTTATGAGGAGAGACGAACAAACTATTGCGTTGAAAGCTAGAATGCGCAGTATCGCGCAAAAAATAAGTGAATAATATGAAAATCATAAAGAATTTTATTAACTGATTGTTACGCGGTGTCAAATGTAAATAATTATAGAAAACTTTGAATTTTTAAATTATTTTCTAATCAGTTAATAGAAAAACTTATGTATATCCTTCGTATAATAAATTATAATAAATGAAACAAAAATCGAAGAAAAATATGAAGACTTAAACGTTAATTATGGTAATATATCATTAGGTATTAGAAAACATTTATAAGTAACAAAATTTCAAACCCAAGTTTCTGCATTCTTTAATAAGGTAGATGCTATTAGTATGGTATATCTGTGCAATGCGCTTTCAGAAAAGAGTAGGAAAAGAACCACCGTGTAAACAAATCATTTTGTGGTTATATCGACAATTTAAGAACAACTGCTGTTTACTACAAAATATATGGAATGAGTTGGATTACCATCCGGGCACGTGTCACAAAAGTGACACGAAGTGAACATTTGTAGAGGTATAAATTTTCATTTTACGATTCTGATCAAGTCTTACATTATACACGGTATTTTTGAAAATATAACCTATTCAAAACGAATGAAGCATTTATGCTAACTATTTCACTTCACTTTTTAATATATTCCTTTATGAATCTACAAATTTTAATTTTTACAAGATTCACCAAATTAATTCATTACGATTCCTAACAAAATTTATAATTTTATAATCAATATAATGTTAAAATTATTAGTTTTATTATTTATTATAATTAAAAGCTATTAGTGTGTTCATTTAAATTAAAATCAGTAGTCATGAAACCTGTAATTCGCAATTAAGAAAAAGAAAGCTAAAAAATCAATTGTTGCATAAGTTCAGAGGTACAACAAAACTATTAGTATTGTAATAACTTGTTTTTAAATTAACAGAGACCACTGCACTATATATAAAAATAAAATATATATATAGTGCAGTGGTATAAAAAATATATAAAATATATATAGAATATACTATATATAAAAAAATGAGCCAAAGTTTCTGGATGTTTTTATATACAACCAGATAGCATGTAAATCTTATTCATCAAACTTGAATAAAAACATCATTAAAAATCCAAAGGGGATATATGTGTACAATGGCCTTCACTGTAACATAATGAATATAAGAAAGTATCTCTTCATGATTCAACTTTTCAAAATAAAATGAGAGAGAGACTTTGATTCTTGCCAATGGTTCCTCTGAACTGAAATCTATTTGCTTTGATTTGTTCGTCGCTCAACGATCAAATTTTCGCACACGAGATCTAGAGTTTGAATGGAAACTCCAAATCAAGGTGGGATTCGAACCCATGAAACGTTGAACAAAAGGGAATAGCACAACAATTAGGCTGCCAGCTCGGTCCGTGCTAAAACTGGAGAGGTTGCAATAACCATTAGAAAACAGCTGACAAACTCTGAATGAATTAACATTTTATATTAAAAAGGTTTATCCAATAATTAAATACGCTCTGTTGAACTGTTAGAATGTTCTTAACAATTATAAATCCTTTAAAAGATTATTTCATTTTATTCAAATAGTACTTCCTTCTACACCGATCTTTTTAGACAAGAATTCTGTGTGAATACTTTAAAAATTTATACTACTCAAAATCACACATGACGCGCACATAAGAATGAAACTGTTTTTACAGACAAATATTAAGAGGAGAGTGATTTTACATATTATTTTCAAATATATAACAAACCATGATATGTGTGTGTGAGTAAATATCCAAGCATGCGTTCCACTCATATTAAACTACTATATCACACATGCAAAGTCACGAATGTTACGCATTCAAAAAAATATCCACGCTCAATGGAAATAAACATTCTTTCTAACATAACGATTAGAGAATTCAGACATCAGACAAAACATTGCAGAGGCGGAAAACAATCAATTGTATGATGGATCAGCCTCTAATCAATCAAAAGGTTAGCGATATCACGGATAGTCGGCGTCTTGCCAAAGAGGTAGACGAGGCGCGCTTACTTAGCAAGTAATCAATGAGAGATGAAGAAAAATACTAATTTGCAGAGCACGCAGCTTTTACTTTATAAAAACGTCTCACAATTGTAGATACTCATATTCATAAAAGTCGATAGACTACTCCAACGTGCCGGTCTTAGCAAAATTTAATGTAATACAAATTTAAAACGACCCGGAATATTAATATACAAGATTCGATTTTTTAATTTCTTCTATAAACTTAAAAGAAAAATTTATAGTTTTACGGGAAACATAATAATTTTCAAAAAACAAAAATCTCAACAAAAAAATAAAATTCAAGCTATTTTAATCATTATCACGTTTTTACAAGGTTTATCAAATTTTTGTTGCAATCTTTTGACAGCTTGCAAAACATGAGAAAAGGAGGGAAAAAGGCGAGGGAGAGAAGACTTACGGTATCGATATTCACCCCTTGAAAGTACGCTTCTTACGCAACAATTCCGGTTTTTTAATTTGAATTGTAAAATATCCTGCTCCACCTAAAAATTTCAAGAAAAATATGCCTGTGCACTGTATAGGGATGCACACATTAACACGCATAACTAAATAACATTTAATTTTTCTGCACTATAATGCAATAATAAAAATAACTTCTAATATTCGCAGTCTTTACTAATGGATTATTAATAGCATTGAAAGGCATGTACTTTTAAACTTCGGATAATAATTGCGATTTAAAAAATACTTTCAAAACATTCTGTATGATGAAATAAGATCTCACGTACATAAATTACCTAAAAATGAATAGAATGAGGAGTGGAACTCTTAGAATCTTTCTTTATAATTGGTAGTTATTAAATATTGAATTTAGAGCACTACCCCTTGGTTTCAGTACATTTCCATTCACTACAGTGAGTAAAAACAAAACCTTTCCAAATATAATTAAATTTAGTCGCAAATGTGTTTTTTTAAAATAATAATAATTAAACTTAGGGAATGTAGAAAGGGGATGAATCCAATTTTAGGTTTGTTTGTCGCTCACACGAGTGCTATTTATACCGGGACCTACGGTTTAAAGTGGATTCCGAACCACTACAAATATCCATGCCTAAGGTGGGATTCGAACCCACGAACTGAAGGCAAGAGCGCTAAACCATTCGGCTGCCAGCTCGGCGACAATTTTAAGAGTTGAAGCTCCAGGTTTACACAAAGCTTAATTTCATTACATCGCATCGTAGGGAACTTTAAAAATGAGTTCAAAATCAATTCTTTGAATTATTTACAAAGGCTGTAATAGAAATTTCGAAATGAAACGGATTATGTTATGTCAGAGAAAATAAATCAGATAGAAAAATTCCGTTCTATCATGTTCAGTAGTACTGGAAAAAACAGAATAGGGATTCTTTTTTTAATTTTTGATGTCCGAATAATATACTAACATCGTTCATAATCACTAAATGTGTTATAGCGCTGCTGTGCACAGTATATCAGTGTGTATTTCTGAAGGAAAAAGAATACTAAAGTAAGTTCATAGCAGTCAATTCTAGTCTTTTTATAAGTGAAGTTATAAGCTGTTATCCGTCCCTTTTCTATTATTTGTTTATCGCTTTAATATCACGTTTTGCATTCTAAAACTAATTAGAGAGGAAGCTTATAATTCAAAATGCATTCTAAATTAGTAAACTTTTGCAAGCTCCAATTTTAAATCTACGAACTGATTTATCGATGGGCAGTCCGATAACTATTCAACAGGCGATTATAATTTTCCGTATAAAGATTTTTACTTTTTGCAAGAAATAGTGCAAGCATTCGTAAACTCCAAAATTAATATTTAAATTAATGTCATGCAATTCAGACTAATTAAAAAAACGAAATTTAAACTATTATGCCCCTGAAAAGGGATCTAGTAAAATCTTTTTTTTATTAAGTAGCATTACACGTGCTACTTAGTAAAAAAAAAAGCATCTTTCATACAAAAAAATTTTGTGATAATACTTTACATTACTTTTATTTTTAATGTGCTATCATAACTTATTCATAGGAAAATTGATAATTTATAAATTTTTATGAAATAAGTTAAGAATTTTTTGAAACACTACGTTAATACAAAAAAGAATTAGAAACAAAGATATTCATAGGCAACAAATTCATAAACGAAATACATTTTTCGTACGCCGAATACGTCTTAGTTGAAAAATGAAATGGTTAGATATTTTTTTTATGTAATTCAAGTTATAAAGGATTATGAAGAACAAATCGATATCATAACCAGCGAAATAATTTCAACACTTTTCCATTAGCAAATAAACACGCTTCATACACGTAAAAACACAGATTAAAAGCAATTAAAATTGCCAAATATAAATACAGCGAAAGTAATACATAATTATCGCTAAAATCATACAATATTCAATTAGACTTGGGAAGTCTAAAAATAATTTATGAACGAAATTTTTATGTCTCATGAAAATTTTTAGAGCATTTTAAATTAAAATTGGGTTTTCTTTAAGAAAAGATATTTACGTGAAGATTTCATTGAAATTGCAAATGAACTACTGCCATCAAAGTAGATTGAGATATATGCCTCACATTTTAAATACCGTAATGAACACGGCAAAATGACAATATAATTAAATATCAGAACATAAAAAGTTGTTAAAGTAGACTGTATATATTAAGCTCTGTAATTCCTGAAAACATTTTCAAGAAATTATTTAAACCCAGGGGAGGAAAGTAAACTCGGTATTAATGGAACTCGAATGAAAAATTTGATGAATCTATTCGCTCTCTCTACCTTGAATAAATAATTTGAATCATTTAGTTATTTGTGAAACTAAACTATATAAATTTGGTTCTCAGAGATATTTAAAAAAGAAGTGATATGAATTGGGTAACTGCTTTACATATTTCTAAAAATTAACCACTTATTCCGACGAATCTCGCTTAGAAATGAATTTAAATATTGAAGTAAATGCTGGTTATAATTTTACAGAACAATTTTATTTGACGAGTGAAACAAAAATTTGAAGCCAAAATTGCGTTTCGCAAAAAGATTACTAATTGTTTTAAAAAAAAAAAAAGTCATTAGAAATAATATATATCAGCTAATTCTTTTCAAATTTAATTTTAGTTCAGCTGCATCTAATATAATGCAATAACTTTAAAAATTAGACACCCTAAGTCAATAAATAAATAAATAAATAAATAAAAAAATTTAAAATAGTGTAAAAAATTGGTAGTTCCAATAGAAATATTTACATTAAAAAGATCCATCAAAAATATCAAGAAACAGGAACACTAGGAATCTGCTTTGTTTATGATCTCAACCTTTATATGGACCACACTTTCAATTCCTAACAATAAAAACAGACAAGGACCAAAGGCTGCAAAAATATTAATCAACTAGCCTTTCTCTATGATTTTTTTTAAACTGTTATAAAAACAATACGTATAATTAATTGTGGCACAACAAATATAAATAATTTTCACGGGACATTATTCACAAATATTTGGCTTTAAATAAAAAGTACTTAAATTTTATTGGAAAAAAAATGGAAAGTACAAAGCCAAGCTCAAATATAATCAATTAAATTAAACTAATTAGAATAAAATTATTGAACTTTCTTCACTTAAAGGGTGAAGCAGAAGGGAAAGTAACTAGAGCGAAATAGTTAAGCATTTGAACTGGAAGAGTGCCAACAAAGAACACCGCCGATCTATTATCCATAGTTGGTTTCACATACAAAAGAAATGAGAATAAAAGAACTGTCGAAGTGATGCACGGTGTGGTTTCCCTGAAACACTGAGATATCGTTTATTACTCACCAATGCTGGGCAAAAGGAAAACTGTGCCCGCACATGAAATGAATGAAATACGATCCAAATTATTGAATGTTGAACTTCAGATATCATCCAACGGCAGGAAAATTTCAACAAATGGTACTCAAATAAGTGAAACATTTTAACTACAAAAAACGCCTTATTTAAAAGGGACAAACAGTAAAAAAACGTAATACCTAAAATATGTACTCAGACCTGGAAATAATAAGAGTTAATCCAGAATGAAAAACAAATAGCTGAACATAAGTTTACTAAAGAGATACATAAGACCAACTTACTAAGGGTGTCTGCGGCGGCAAATCTACCTTGGTCATCATCTGCTGCTGGAGGAGGGCGGTCCGCAGAGTGTGCAGGGGTACCGTGGCAGCCCGGAAAAGTGCCGTTGTCTGCTGCTGCGGTTGTTGGGGCACGACCGCAGGGACGGCAGCAGCCGCGTACGGACTGCCGGCCGCAGCGGTGGCCGCCCCGCCGACCCACGGGGTGAAGAGAGTCAGGGCGTCGGCGGAGGAGGCCGGATCCGGACAGAGGGCGGCTCCGGACACCAGCTGCGGATGCGGTCGGACGGCCGTCGTGTACGGTTCAATCAACATGGAAGTGCCCCCTAATGTGGCGCAACGAGTGTACGGGGCGCAGAGCACAGCCAGGGCTTCCTCCCTCGCAGAGGCCGCAGTCCGGTCCACTTTTCGAACGAAGCGCACCGGCGTTTAATGTGAGCAAGCACAGAGGAGCGCCCCGGCCGTCTGTCCATCCGAGGAACTCCGAAGTGAGTGAGAGCAGCGCCCTTCATCAGCGCAGACGCCGTACTGCCCGCGCATGCCCCTCGTCACCCCATCGCGCCCCGAATGCTACAAAATAGCTAATTCGCAAACGGCCGGAGAGAATGGCAATCGGGCGTTCCTTCTACCCCACAATCAATATGGAATTGCAGAGTGAATCAGCAGACTAACTAATAATAAACAATGGGGGGCTCCTCCAATCGTTTTAGATTTGAGGCACGAATTTAGAAATGTCGCAGCTGTCCTTCACGCGCGCAGAGTACAGGAATCCTATACTAGCTCTGCCCATGCACTGTTTGGATTCCTGTACCCTGATCGCTTTCCGATGTCAAATATTTGACCTAGTAATGCGGTTCATATCACTGCGATTCGAAGCAGTTTTAGATCATTGCATATAAATATATATTAGAGTCCAATCTGACAAATGGTAGGAAGAATCTTCGAACAAAAACGTAAATCATTTAAGGATCTTTTAGATATTCTGAAAATAAATTTTAAATTATAATTCTTTTATAAATAAACCGCAAGCATGAGACATTTAATTCATTAATGAGAACAATTGATAAAATACAAGGGTGGTTTGGCATGCCGCCAGTGGTCAAGTGTATTCAAGGCCACTTGTAAAAATACAGGTGTATCAAAAGAATGAGTAAACAAAATATTGTTATCTTCTACAAGATGGGATTAACAGAAAAATATTGTTTATCAGAAATTTCCTTTTTGATTCTCAAGTTATAGTTTTTCTACTCCAGAAAATTATGAATGAAAATAAAAACAATTAGAATATTGAACAATTAGAATTTCAAATATTGAGAAAAACACAGTTTAAATATTATTTTAAGATTTTTTTCTTCGTTAGAATTTTAGATATTTAAGCGACCACAGCTATCAATGGGCGGTGCAAAATAAATCAGCTGTTAATCCAGCTCCCTCTCTCTCTCTCTCTCTCTCTCTGTTTTAAAATGACAGTACTCTTCAGACAATTATTTCAAAAAGTGTTCAAAATCTTGCTTTCCCAGACGATCAAACGTGACAAATATACGAATACAATAAACCAACAGTCCTTAGATGAGAACATAAATAGCCGTAGCATGTCATTTTCCTTAAGTTCGTAGTAAAAATATGAAAATGCAGCGCCATCTACACGGGACCATCATCTCTTTCATTAAAAATACGCGAGTCTATATGACATAGTTGTTGATATTTTTTGCTAGTTTTAAAATGCAGAGGAAACATGAGGTAAGGTTAGTTGTTGGAGACAACAATCCTTCGCAGGACGAATGCCAGTATTTTCGTTCCTACAGATGCCATAATGGTTAAATGCGAAGTAAGAATCAAATTTAAGTGATTAGTCTCACTGAGATCTCGAGTAACCTGAATACAGGTTGATGAAGTACGATTGAAAGAGCAGAGCCACGATTGCATCCTGCAAGAAAAAAAAAACTCCAAGTCGAGGTGGTGATGAATTTCAGGTTAATTAATCAATAGTTTCCTGTTTGAATGCTATTGCGGCTTCGAAGTTGGAGGGATTATGACCAACTGCCATAGAAATTTAAAGATATTTGAAGTAAACACGCCACATCCAGAAACTTCAGTTCACTTGAAGAAACATCAACGTGTGATTACAACCATTGTCCTACGAGGTAGCCATTAGAAATATTCTCCTAAAAAATTTCTTTAAAAAAAATCTGAAGGAAAAAAACATTAAAATCTGTAATATTGAACAAATAATCTAGGATAATTTAATATAAATCGAGAGTTAGCTTGATATTTCTTCCATGAACGCGTACACATGAATAAGGAAGAAATTCGAAGTAGGGAATATTTTAGTGAAATTTAAATACCAGCTTAGTCTAAGCTATTTCATTTTACTCAACAAATAATAACCAGTCATTCAAGTCATCATTGAATTCCCGTTCAGCACATGGACATAGCTGTCATTTTTAAAAATCGAAAGAATAACAAAACCTCTACTCCCAAAATGTTACCTGGAACTTCTGACTGTTCTAGAAAAAAAAAAATTATCACACGTTACAACTTCCTGGAAAATATTCACCGGACAACACAAACTTGTCCCCAGAGAAAAAAAAAGGGGCAAATGAAAACAGCCCCTATAAACAGAGGTAATGTCGAGTAGAAGGAAATGGGGGGAAAAAAGCCAAACCCCCACACGATCATTGTTTTGAGAGGATTCGGGCCGGCATTAAGCCCGAGCAAATTCTATCTCCCCAGAGAGCCCAAGTATTACAGGAGGAGAGCTCAGAGCGAAATAAAAGAAACAGCCGGATGAGAAATTTTGTTCGTTATACAGGAAACCGCGCATTCGTCTTGATTAAGCAATGACGAGGATTCCCGGACTGTTGAGTGTTTCTTTTTTATTCCAGCAAGACGGAAAGAGAGTGCAGTTGGAGAGAACATAAATGACCAATACACTTGTCTCGAAGAAGCGCAAACAAATGAAATATGGGAAAGGCCTTTTTCCCACTGTGGAAAGAATTGGTTTTATAGCTAAATTCGCCCGCATTTCTTCGCTTAGGAGTACCTTCCTAAAGAAGAGTTAATTTAATTCACTCAAAGTTAAGAATGGAAGCTGAAATATAAAGAACTTGGAAGTATCCCCTGTAGAGCCAAAGAAAAAAATTCGTGCATTATCTAACTCATCTTTGATAGAATAATAGTTATAATTAATGTAAACAAATTGCTACGAAAAATTTAAACAGGAAAAACTGCTTGTTTAATAGAAAAAAAAAAGCTCCTTAACTTGCCTAGGCTTCTGATAATTAAATGCATTTACACTGGAGTACAGGAAAAATGCATCAACACATACCTGAATTTCGAGGAAGTGACAGGCTTTATACATTTTTACAGCACAAGATAACTGTGTGAATAAATTTTTCATGCTTAAATAATATAATGTGAAATAATATGCGGAAGTAACGTGCGTGTGTTTGCGTATGAAAACAATCTATAAAAATATTACTTCTAAAAAAAAAACCAATTAGAAAATCAAAATAAAGAGACTTCTATATTTATGCAATTTAAACATCTAAATCTTCTTGAGTAAAATATTTAAGATTTATTTTGCATTTTTAAATTTAATAAAACAACAAAAACATAACACATGATTAGAATTACAAAATAAAATTAAAATTTTACATTACTAAAAATAATTTTAAAAAAATATGTTTTAATGAAGTAACAATAAAAGAAAGCTAAGGAGATATTTGAAAGTTGTCTTTAACATAAGACTTTCATTTCAAGCAAATAAAAAAATTTTTTTGAAAAGTATGAAAAAATTAGAAAAACAATATCTTCCCAAAACAACCTAATATATAACACTTACATAGATACATAATGAGATTATAAAGACTGAGTCTCAAAATTTCTCTACGAAAACAGTAGCGCGTGCATACGCTTTATATAAAAGTAATTTTCCTTTTATGACGAAAACAATACTTTATTTGCTTAAACAGCAACGCATCTGGCGCCAAAAAGGAGAGTGAAACACAAAGGGCCTTTCTTCCATAAGCACGCTCCTCGCCCCCGCGTTCCCAAACAGGCGCACAGAACCACCCCAACCCCTTGTTTATTTTTTCCTTCTCCCATTTACTTTTGCAGCAACATCTAGAATGCATGGCCCCATCGCAAAACACAGCGAAGACGCATACACACGCATACAAAGCGTAACCAAGGTTACCTTCACAAACAGGCAGTGCACGGAGTAAAGCGAGCAATCAATAAAATTGCTCCCGCTTGAATATGCAAGAGGGTAAAATGAGACGGCAATTTACATGAAAGGGTGAAAGAAAAGGATTTTCTGCTACTGTGTGTGTGTGTGTGGCAACCTCACACTCCCAACACCCCGCATGAAACGGGATGGCATTAGCAAGAGAGACGCTCTTTTTTCGACTACAGATGATAGACTGTTGATAAATTGAGTACGCGAGACCGTAAAATAAAAGCTCTGATAGTCATAAAAGCGGTCCAATCTAGCCATGCAATCTAAAAAATAAATTGAATTTATTGCTTTTAAATTTTCTGGAGGTCAATAGGTTTGTAATAGCATGCACAAACAAGAAATTGAAGACTCAATTTGAAAACATTAACTTCGTAATAACAAAATATTAAGCTCTTCTAAAAGTATAAGTATTTGGAACTAAAAAATAAACTTCAATAAACCAGAATATCCTAAAAAGTTTTTTTTTTTTTTCCGTAACAATTATTCTATTATTAATCGCCTTACTTATCGGATAAAGTACAGTGTAACAGAGAGGATTAATTATAATATTACATCAATTAAAACTATTTATCCCAACAATAATTTACACAATATCCTTTATCATTATAGTTAAGTTTCGTTTCTTGATTAAACACTGTATAATTTAGAAAATTTCTATTCAGCTTCAATTAAAAAGAATAAATTTATGCATTTCTCGCATAACTTACACTTCAACAGTTCAATAAAAAGGTCATTTATGCGACTATATTATTAAAAGGTGCCTTTAAAATTATAGGTATTATTTTCATCAATGCACAGACTAAAAATTGATATAGGCGAGATGGCGAAATCTATAGCACTAAAAACCATATTTTAGCGTGCTGCATTATAAAATGACAATTATGACCTGTTCCCTAATTTTATTTATATAACATCTTTGAATAGTTTCCAAACAATTTATTCCTAAGAACTTATTTTAACTTCCATATAATTTGAAATACTTTACATGGATTTCATCAATATGACCAGTTAAATTTACTGCAACTTTAAAAAAAACTTGGATACAGGAAAAAAATTTATATATGTATTAGTAAATAAGACAAAATTTCCAATTTGTATCCTTATTAGAAATAAATATAAAACTAAAATAACTCATCAATAGCACTATCAGTTTCAAGACTACTAGAAATTTAAAAAAAATAGGTATGTTTTAACAACTCCCGCTACAATATAAGCAAGAGGTGGCAAACAAACAAAAATGCTGAAAGTTTTTTTTTTTTTTTTTTTTTTTTTTAAATCTAAATTTTACAAAGGAAAGAGAAGTGCGCGGCTAGTATCCAAAGTACACACCAAATGTATCGACACGCCCTTATTTTAACCCAAACATTGGGTCGATAGACAACATGCCCAAATAATTTAAGCAGCTCAAAAGAGGAATTTAACGGTTGTGCGTCAAAGTGAATCAAGTATGTTAAAAGAATGAAAACCGGCACTAAATGAAGTCATTTTCTAACTCATTCGGACTGAAAATTCCGGGAGAAAGTGTGTTCACTTGTTCGGAATACTAAATTTTTATAATGACAAAAGAAATTTAAAAAAAAAAAATTATAGAAATATGTTCATTTACATGCATCAAATAAATACTTTGCTTTATAAAAAATTTTCAGAAAATTTAAATTATTTCCTTTGTAAATAACTGTATTTTGAACACGAAGGACAGTTGAATTTCGGGCAAAGCATAAATCTGCAATCTATAATGATATAATAACATAGAAAATATCATCAAAAATAAAAAAAACTAAAGAATTTTATGTATTATAGTAACATTTTCTCACTAAAATTATTCAACATCTTTTTCTCCGTATTTTTAATTAATTTATAATTACTTTAATAAAACTATCAGTATATCAATAAGAGAGAGAAATAATTCCTTCTTCGAACAAATGACGTTAAACCACTTTTTCATCCAACTTCCCAATTGGATGGACTGCTTAAAAATGACACCCTAACACACCCATAACGTTGGGGGCGCGGGTGCATTTTAAAATTTATTCCTTCCAAACGTTGGGAAGGGGTGAGAGTATTCTGGAATGAATACAGTTCCGAGTGAAATCGGGGATAAGAAAAGAGGGGTTGCAGGAAAAGACGTTATAAAGGGACATAGCTCAGTTTTATTACTTCTCGTGATCAATGGCTGCGATTCGAGTACCAATACCTAGTGGCTATTTATTACCCGTTGATAGCGAAAAACTGCCCATATCGAAAAGAGGGTTCCACTTCAAGCAAGAGGGTGTTGTTCGCGATGACCTTTTTTTTTTGCTTTCGCCAAAGCTGTAGAACTAGATTCTTTCATTTTTTATTCTGAGAAGAAATTCAATATTCGGTTAGTAAAACGAAGAAGATTGATAGAATATGAATATAATTCAAAAAATTTCAAAATTACACCACAGAATACCAGAACAAAATACAACAATAGATTATAAAAAGTACCAACAACAAATGTACGCAAGTTATATCATTTTTTCAACAAATACAAAAATGAATAGAAAACAATTTAAATTATGCTGCTAGAAAGTTATATATTTCATATATGCGAAAAGTGTTAGAATAACACATATTCACTTGTATTTTATAATAGGATGTCTGCATCAGATATGAATTAAAATTAATTTTTAAAACTTCAGAAAAGTACGATTTTGACAGTATAGCTTTCATTTAAAATAATGCTTTTTTGAAAATTTTTAATACTTCACCACTGACAGTAAAATAATCTTGTGCGGTTTTCTATACTTGATAACGCTTTTTTCATTAACATTTAATATTGATTCATTTTGATGTATGACAAATATCAAATCATTATTACATAATTTTGCCTAACATTATCTTTTTGATATCGTATTAAGAAAATTTGTTCAGATTATTATTATATTGTTTTCCCTTTAATTAACTGTATCCTTTCATCTAAAATATCAAATTAAATTATTCCATATAAATCTCTTTTGTTATAAGTAGTATAATAACAAAACATTGAGTAAATATTTTTGAAAATTTATCTAATCTCATGTAGTTTTTTTTTTTTTTTTTTTTTTTTTTTTTTAAATAAAAAAAAATGTTACTAATATTATTTTAAATTAATTTTTATTTCCTTACATTAATATTTACAGAGGAGTATTACAGTTTTAAAAAAAAATGGGAAAATTAAATTTATAATATTAATTGAATTGAATTTTATACCTTTACTTCGGGGCGTCTTCATCAATTATGGTTTTTGTTGTTGATTATCCCCTTAACTAAACCAAGTTCAAGAAATCATGCATTTTACGGATTATGGTTTTGTAATTAAAACTAGTTAAGGTTATTTCAAAATGCAAATCTAGGAGTAAATAAGGGAATTTCAGACACCATGTTAAATTAAAATCTTTACAAAAAATAAATAAATAAATAAATAAAAATGCTAACTCCATAGAAAATTATTTAAATACAATAACTGAAAATTGGGATTAAAGAAACAATATTTTATTTTTGAAATCTCAATATATTAAGATATTTCAACAAATTAAAAAAGATCATAAAGTGCATATTTCACTTTCATCCAATTTTAAAATTAATCTCATGAGCACTCAAATAAGTGAAGCTAAAAACACAAAAGTTTCAAATATGATTCATTATAATGAAACGATACTGCTGTAAAATAAATAAAAAAGGCATTTTGCCACTTGGGGACAGAAAGAACTCTTTCTTCACAAAGGACAACCATGCACACTAAGTGTCCCACAGGGATAAACTTTGTATACAAGAGACCACAAACACATCAGTTGACTTTTTTTCCAGTTAGTGAAGAACATTTTTACCTACAATAGATTAAACTTCGCAGACAAAAGTTAACTTCGAAAAGGTAATCGAGGTGGGGAAAAAAATTACACAGCCATCTTCCTTTATGTACCATCAAATAAATCAATGTCGGCAGCTGACACGATGATGCTGGAACTAGCAATAGCCTGGAGGTAAGAGGGACAAAAAAAAAAAAGCTTTTAAAAATGGTAAATTGATTTTCGCTGCAACACAAAAGCGATACGCGAGAGTTAGGCGGGAAAATAAAGCCTGATCGAACAAGGAAGGGCACCGTGTAAGCTAGGGCGGGAAGATCTGGAAGGGTTGCAAAGAAAAAGGGACTTCACAAGAAACTTAGACAACAAAAGATAAAAGCAGTTACCGCGAGAACAATAGAAAGAGAAGTCTCACAAGAAAAGACTGCACTTATCGGGAATAACTGAGATCGCAACACTAGAGGTGTTACATGAAACTAATCATGCGAATCGTCGATGATAAAGCATGTCATCATAGCCAGGAAACGTAAGGAGAGATGCAAGGTTCTATATTAAAACAGAACTGTCTAACAAATGAATACATTTCAAATATTTGCACTACAACCCTTAGTATAAGTAAACATTGAATAAAATTTTCCATCATCAAATATTGAAATTTAAAAATAAACACAGGAAAAAGCGTATAGCCTCTATTACTATCTTTTAAAATAAGTATAAATTGCTACTGGCATTGTACTCATTATAGATTATATAGGGGAAAAAAAAACATTTTTATAGATGAAGAAAATTTAAGTTTTACATAAATACATAAATTTAAAAGCAATCCCACAAATTAAAAAAAAAAAAGATAATTTTCAAGAACAAGATCAAAATTTATGATAAAATACATAGTGAAATCGTAAAATCTATTCAAATTTTAAAAACTTCAAAATGCAAGCATCACTTGTTTTTAACTAATTGCGAATCTACTTGGACACGTAAATTGGGTTTGATTCAATAAAAAAAAAGCAATAAAATTAAAATTTTACATTAAATAATAGATTAATATTTATTTAATGTAAAACGATCAACGCGTATAAAATGTTTGATATTAGATTCATTGGGTTAAATTACAATTTCACATGTTTAAGTACGTCAAAAATATTTGTATAATAAATTAACAATTTTTTTCACAACTAAAGAACGGAAACCTTTAAAATAGAACCACCACACAAAACAGATTTCGTTCATCACTCTACGACTAGATTTCTCGAAACCTTACATGGTAATGAAATACAGAAGCTGTAAATGAAAATAACATTTCTCTAGAAAACGTTATTGGCCGCGGAAAGCGACGACGCTGCCGAGACAGGCAAAGGTAATCCAATTGAAGGGTTGGCAAGAGAGAGAATACGAAAGTCACGATAGCTATGTTGGAAACATTACTGTGCTGGCGAAACAATATTCTCGCCTATGATTTTACTTTTAGAAAACGGTGTACACGAAAGTGCCCGTTAGGGTCAATCTAGACCGGTCGAATGATAAAAAGTGGGGTCATATTACAGACATTCCAATTGAAACGCTGGCTCTCCAGATACAAAGATCCACTTTTATTTTCGTTGTCTAACCCCCTACAAGAATAAATGCGATCGAAGGTAGGATATATATTATATATATACACACACAATGGAGGAAGTCACACATCCGAGCCACAAATCGATATCAAATGGACTCTGTCGGCCAGCGACGACTGACGTCTTGACGATTTCTGCTTTAGAAGTAGGCCACCGCCAAATATTTCATCGTTTTTGTTAGACCACCTACCCCCAAAACCCTTCACTTTTTGGTTCGCAGTTTTCCATTCTGGAGAATGAAAACTGACCAAAATAAAAATAACGCCACATGAAAGGAAAATATATATATATATATGACAAACGAAAAAGTTAAATGGCACTGGATAGTATTTTTCTTCCATCGCTCGGAAGGAAAGTCAAGTCACCGCTATACATCAAAATCAGGAAACATTTCAACAAAATGTTAGCTATTCTTTGTTTCTGAAGTTTTTTTATTTATTTATTTATTTATTTAACTTTGAGATATTACATGTTTACTTTTTATAAAAAGCAACACCAGGAACAACATTTCTTACATCAATTTATATGTTTTTTTTTTATTAAACTCTCACTTAACAGCATGCCGCAATCATTCTTTTTGTTTCTATTCATGTAAAAACAAAACTAGAAGAGAAATACGCAAAAACTTCCACAATGAAGAATAAAATGATAAAAATATATACCTATACATTTTTTGCATAAGTGGTTTAATACAAGATTTTAAATGAGCACATTTTTCAATAATGCATTTCAAACAGAAAAATACGGCTTAAATATTTGATTTCAAAGCCCACAATAATGATTAAATATTAAATGTAGCAATGTTAACCCATAAAGTTAATTTCGAAAAAACGCAAAGTTAAAGAAGTCAGACGAGAGTCCCGATACAACCCATTGCTGAAATATTTGCCAGAGAGAAAGGAAAACCCTTCAAATCAACAAAGTCTCATTATAAAGAAAAAAAAACTTGCATAATGCAACACTTTATATTGAAAGGAAGAGCAAAATAAAAAAAAAAACTAATGTATAACAGAAAATACATTGGAAAATATTCAAAATCGCCCACGATTCTAAGTTGTAAATATGTGTATAAAAATTAAAAATTCATATTACGGAAATTCATTGGATGAGAGTTATTAATAGACGTAGAAAAACACAAATTTGTTTAGTGGTTTTCCTGAAATATATATATAATGCGAATTGTAGCACTTACTCCAAACCACCAGTTGATTTCTTTTACCTTTCAAAACTAACGAACACGTAGAAAAACAAAATAAAACTATAACCAGATACTGAACATACTATAAATTTTTTGTATACATTCACAAGTCTCTCAAATTTCATTCCAATTGAAAATTTTCAAATTGGTGTGTTTCAATTGAATTAACATTAAAAATGGCTATATATCATGCCAATTCCTTCCTTAATGTAATAATTACAAAGCATCAGAAGATAGTGACTTAGATTGCAAACAAAATTTTTCATTTAGTGATGGTAATTGGCTTGACGGACATCCCCCTATGCACATGTCCCTATCCTCTTGGAGCAAGAAACGGGAATTTCCGGCTTTCTCAGAAGCAGCTTGAATTTCCGGAGAACCAAGGAAGAGCGGAAATGAAAGGAACTAAACTTTTCTTTTGCCGCCATCAAGTACAACTTTTTTCTCCACAAGGCCTCTTCTCCCATTCTCATTTGTGGATTTTCTCCTTGAGCATGTAGTGCTCTTTAAACTTCAAGGATTGATAAAATATCTCTTTTTATTATTAGTAATAAGGACTCTCGAGCGGAATGATCTCATATATAATTAAGACATTTTTGATCAGTTCCCAAGTATTTAAGCATAATACAAGTAGATTCAATTGAATATTCATCAGCACTAAGTTCAGAAACAAAACTCATTAAGGATTATATTATTGCTATATCCAAATTAGGTAAATTATTAGGTGGTATTATTATAATGGTACTGCAAATTACCAAACTCATTTACAATAGAATAACTTCAAAATACCGAAAGAATAAAACGAAAATTAATTTAAATATCGTCGATGAGCTCTTTCAATTTTATAAACTCCACAAACACACGAGGAAATTTTTTGTTATACTTAATCTTGGTTGTAAATAAAATTGTGGGGATATTTTTTATTAAGGAGAAAATAAATTAAGGCAAGCAAAACAAGTACACTTGCGACATTATGCTATTTTGTTCGATCAAGAAATGAAGTCACTAAGAAGAGAAAAAAATTACCGATACTTAACGGCATGTTCTGAGACTGAACGTGTCATACGTTGTTTAAAAGTGGAAATAAGAATCTCAAAGATGCTGCACGCAAAGGAAGATCTCAAAAATTTGATAGTATCGGTAATTGTACACAAACTACAAAAATTTGATGTAGGCGATGAATTCAGATCCTTGTCAGTCAATAATTCTGAAGCATAGGAAAATTGAGCAGACAAAGAATTCGGGTAGTTCTCGGATTGATGAACTAAGCGCATCGGCATATGATCTTCTCGTCTTTATGTGAAGCTGAGATAAGGATGTGCGCTCTACAATAATCCTATACGAAAATGACAATTACCTAAAGAAGATCATGTTCCGATAGCTCGAGGATCATTAACAATAAAGTATCTTGTTTGGGTGAGGTGGGATTTTTCTAGAACCTAACTGCTTGAACCTGATCCGATCGTTACAATTGCAGTTTGTGAACACGAGCCTTGGTAAATAATAAAAAAGTATAATCAAACACGATCAGACATGATATCACGCAGGAAAAAAATTTGTGAGTCCGGATTGAAGCTTTTACCTTACCCAACCTATTCACAAGAATTCGCGTCATTAGATCACAACCTTTTCAGATTGTTACAGCAATTTATTAAGGGGTAGAAAATTTTAAATTGCTAGAAATGTGAAAACGCACTTTGAAAAGTTTTCGAATGAAAAATGGAAGGAATATTTTTGAATAGAGAATCTAACAATTGCCTTACACGATTGCAAAAAGTATCAAAAAAATCATAGGAACTATTTTGATAAGTATTTAAGGTTTCTATAAGGAACTAATATTTTTTCGCTAGCAAAAGAATTTTTCATTTTCTTTCGATCCCCCTAATAGCTTCAAGCATAAGAGCTGATCTATTCAAATCTATTTTAAATAATCGAAGTGACGGCCTTCACGACTCCCTTTAGTGTAGATAGTAAAACTTGAAAATTTTCAATTCTATAAGCATATGGTATTAAGATACATGCAAGAAAAAGCCTGCGAAATATCTAAAAACAGTGACTTCTTTTAAAAAAACGCGCGTCAAAATAATGGCAAGGATATTAAAGATAAGAGGTTTTGTTATTGATGAAACTAAGAATAACTATTTCTTGCCCTCCTGGTGAAGTCAGGAATTTCTTTCTCTGTAGAAACAGCATCATAAACAAGAAAAACGAAAAGAGGGAAATAGACGGTAAAGAAGTCGATAGAGGCCAAGGAATCTGCTGGAATTCGGCAACTGAATGAAAATCGATCGCTGCAGTTCGATAGTTTTCATCTCTTACCCACCTTATTCGATTGGATTCAGAGGAAAAGAGAAGGCAGAAAACTTTCCCCCCTATTTTTTTTATAACGCGCGCTGACGCCACCTATCCCAAAAACTCTCTCTTTAACTTAATGTACTTTAGGCCGCAAATTGATGAGCCCCGAATGGCAGCCAATAGCAAACTCGCCATTCACACCTGGAGTCGATGAAGCTCTCAGATATATATTCTCACCTTGCAGCAAAAGTTGTAGCGCACAACTCCACACCCCCATCATCATCGACCACCCACACCTCAAGCAATTCCACATCTCCCCCCGGGCTCTATTCTTTATATGATTTATGTGATGTTGAGAAGTTTCCTTCCTCCTTCTAGAGGAATGGGTAAAGGGAAAAACGACATATAATCTATAAACCTTCGTAATGACAAATATTAATGCGCAACGAACCACGAAATTTTTTTCTCTAAGTTTAAATCTTTTATTGAAATGTAGGACACCCGCTCACTCATAATCTAGTCATAATCAGAAAATGTAAACAGTTTTCACCCACATATAATTAAAATGCTCTAAATCTACTGAAAAAAAAAATATGTATAACACTGTGTGTGCAATTCCATCACAAGCAAAGTAATAAAAAAATACTCTATTAATAGTGACTTATTAAAAATCAACAGTTGAAAATAATTATGTGTGACTTTTCATATACACATCATATTCCTTAGATAGAAATTCATTAATTTTATAGCTCAACAAGTGATTCAACATGAACTAATAATAAAATTGCTGAATTAATCTTTGTTAAACAAGTATCAGTATGAGGCATTTGTCTGAAACGGGAGTTCTGAGCGACATTTTTTTACAATGATGTATAATTTACACAGTTCAAGTACCAATCAAAATATATAAGTTTTCCCACAGAACACCCAAGAGAAGTTTAATGGATCAATGAACTACATTGATTATCGAAATCACAACAAAACTAAAACCTAAGTCGAATAAAAGCTGACCCTGTATTTTACATGCCATAAAACATGAATAAAGGTATGTTTTAAGTAGTAAAGGTTTATAGCTAAATAAATTTTATGGAACATTTTTGGCATAATTTTTAGATTTACATCTCAAAAAGTATAATAAAACAATTTTAAATTCTAATAGAAAAATGTGCATGCAAAACTAAATTAATATTTAGAGTTAAATATATTTTTCAATCAATAATATTATATCATTTAGATAATTAATAGTTTAAAAATTTGAGTTGTATAAGTGTAGTTTCACGTTTCCCCACAATTAGATGAGAAAAAAATTTTTCAACAACAAAAGGGAAGAATATTCATAATTCTTGGAAAACATCAAATTATAGAATCTGTATACTAAGTCTTCTAAAATTAAAAAAAAATCAAAAAGGCAATAAGAAGTGGGTTCTTTTGTTATAGCAAATTTTGCATGAAGAATACAAAAGGCTTTCTAATACATTTCAAATTATTCTATACTACCACTAAACAAGTTTAAAAGTTCAAGAGAAAAATAATGGCAATATAATTTCATCAGTAACAATTCACATACTAAAGTCTTTAATATACATCTACTAAAAGTATTCTTATAATAACTATTTAATCAAATTTCTAAAAAATTTTTAAAGTGCTAAAAAAAAAAAAAAAAAAAAAACTTACAAAGTAACAAGAACACAGTCGGACTTCAACTGTCTTGAGGTGAGATGCTGAAATGCTATGCTCTCGAATAAAGTGTTCATTATTGTGCTTTGTTTTTGTAAAATTTTCTTGTGTAGCGTTCCATTAAAATTACTGAAATAAATTTAAGCTACCTTTAAATTTGATTAATCTGAAAATCTTAGTGTTAATAAAATTAACACTCTATATTCTTTTATTTCCATACTTAGTAATGTAAATATAGAAGTAAAATATTCTTCTTGTGAGGTTTGTTTGTTTGTTGTTCAATGGTCATTTTTTGCACACGAGGGCTAATTAGACCAGGACCTATGGTTAAAAGTGTATTCCAAAGAACTACAAACATCCATACCTATAGTGGGATTCAAACCCACGTGCTGTTGAATCGAAGGCAAGAGTACTAACTATTTGGCTGCCAGCTCAGATCTTTGGGGAGGGGGTTAGTCTTCAGGACTTGCAAAAATTTGGATTTATAATTAGGTGCATATGTAATATATTCTCACAAGCATCATTAAGTTTGTAGATTCCTAATTTATATTCCCACAACCAAAAGAAAATTAGAAATTTTCTTTTTAAATATACATATTAAGGATTTTAAATAGCTTTCCATAATTTCTTTTTTTATATAGCACAAAATTGTTATGTATTTAAAATCTTTATTTTCTAATTGGAATTTCATCAATATTAATGCTCCGATTTTTTTGGTAGATTTCATTATATACATATTGTTAAGAATTCCTACCTTTGATTTGAGAAATCTCAACAAGGTTTTGAGAGAGAAAAATCAGGGAAAACATTGGCTAAGATGGAACAAATTTTTAAGACGTTTTTTTTACATTAATATTTTTAATTATGAATGCATAGTATTGTGAATTTGCATAAGGTGTATGTGAAATGAAACTAACATAAAAATTCTTTATTTCTATACGCCACATGGTAAAGAATTTCAGTGGCAGCAATGGAATAGACTAATCTTTTGGACTGAGTTTAATTTTGATCCTGAAAATCATGGAATGCATATGGGGTTAAGTATTATCTCAATAGGAGCAATTCACTGTTGTTCGTTTTCTACCATTGCACTTTAGTTTCTATTTGTTGTAGGAAAGTAGAAGGAAGCATCATGTAACTTTGTGTTTTTAAAATCAAAATCAATTAATTATCATTAATTTATAGCTAAATATTGATTGTAACTAAAAAGAATAATTGATTTAATTAATATTGTCTTGTGTAGATTTCTCTTTTAATTAATTAGTTTTGTATTCTTAATCATTATTAATTTTGAATCTCAATAAAGCAGTATTACTGTATGCAATAGTGTGTTATTGAAAGCTATAGCAAGCAACTCTGCTTTTCATTTTTGAAATCAAAATACATGATCCAGTTTTATTTACCAGTATTACATCTAATAGTTTATGCATGATAAATATGAAGACTCATTTTGTCTGTATATTTATGTTAATATACGTTAATAGAAATTAAGTGAATTTAGATTGATAGTGTCCTAAAAATTATGTATCTGTTTTATGATGCGTGTAAATTCTATTTAAAATCTAATAATTTTAAAATTATTGAAAAAAAATCAATTTTCCTTACTCTTGATTGAATTTTTTTTTTCTCCCTAAAATGTTATACCCTTTTTAAGTTAAAAGTAGTTTGCTTATTCGACCTGTTTTCGAAATCTATGACACATAAATATTAATTAAAGAGTTATAGAAGTTAGTATATTTCATTTAAACTGCTTATAAACAATTCGTGTAGCACTTTCTCGTTAATAAAATTCTTTTTCTTGCTGTGCTTTTAAAAAATGTAAATTTTTTTTTCTGATTATAAGTAATTTATGGGTTTTGTAAGAAATATTTTAAATACAAAATGTATAAGTGGAAGACAGAAGTTCTCTATTTTATTTTATTAAGAGAAAAAAATTAATGTTTATAGAAAAGTTTTTTGTACAAACAAATGTCATTGATTGTTTTTTTCTGGGCTTCATTTACATCAACAATTAAGCAACTTTATTTTGGAAATAAGTAAGCCATATATAATGATTATAAATTTGAATGAGCTATAAAATATTTCATTTTTTATACATGAATTCAACCGCTCTTTATTTACATATAAGCAGTTGAAGTTTAAGGTATAAGTTTTATTGATAAATCGTTATAGACACTTGATGTGCTTAATTTCACTCTTGCCATCGGTAAGTTAGTAATTTAGTTATTTCAAAATAAATAAAATGGCTAGGTTAGGGGAAGCTAAAACAGATTTAAAAAACTTAATCTCTGAGAAGTAGTATTTGAACCTTGAAGATTTAAATATAGTTCAGTTGAAAAAGATAAATCCTCTATTCTGAAGAATTTGGAGGAATAGTTAAATAATATAATGCACAAAATGAAGGAAGGGGAATTAAAGAAAGAATTGAAGGAAATATGAATGCAAGTGAAAAAATTATAAATTGAACTCTGTAAAGCATCACAACCACATTAAGTAAGACAAAGATATATAAATTCAATTATGTGAAGATTTGATGGTAGAGAAAATATAAACCTATTTTATTTCACTGCTAGACGGAGAATAGGAATTAAAAAGGCAAATTTGTGATTTCTAATCAAAGGCGAACTTGTGATTCAATTTATTTTGGGATCCATCAGGATTAAAAATTTCCATACTTGAATAGCTATCAATCTGATTGTAACCTATAAATTGAAGCATTGTGTATTGCTTGATAAAAGAGAACATTTTACATGAAATGGGTAGGATTCATAGAGACTTTTAATCTAGCAGACGAATTGGTTACTCACAAAAATGTTCATATTAATAAAAAGAAACTGAGTTGAATGACAACTAGAGAAAACTTTTAATAAAATTAGGAGATACAATCAAAATTTTAGAAGAAAGCTAAGAAAACTGAAAATCTTATCGAAAATAAATGAACATTATATAGATTTTGATAAATGACAGAAGTTACAATTTTATAAATGTGCTTCACATCAATTGAGAATTCAATATCTGAAATTGAAACATATAAGTGTAGCACAAGCACCAATAGACTAAATGAACTGTTGGAAGATGAATATTTGCAACCATATCCAATAAAAACAGTGTTTAAGTTTCAAAATTTTGATGCAATCATTGATAATGTAAGCCAAAAAATTATATTAAAACTAGTTATTTATCAGAGAATGTATGAGTCTTATTTTTGGATCTTGGGTAAACATACATTAACCAGTGGAACTAGCCTGTGAATTGGGCTACGTAAAGACTAAAGCAGATATAATTTGTAATGAAATGGATAAAGGATCTCTTATTAAATCATAGCTACATTATTTAAGAAAATAGACAAAAGTCATCCCCATAGCCAATCTGAATGCTGTTACTAATCATCAGCAACAGAAAAGAAAATCATAATGATTATAGTCAATTTTTAGAATAAAGAATTAGATATAATCCCGATAGATGGAAATAAATCTGTAAATTTTCCAGAAAATGATAAAGATTCTGCTTTCTCTACAACACTGATACTGAGAATTTTTTTGGAATGCATAACAGAAAATTTAAAACCATTGTTTGAAAAGGCATTGTCTGTTCCCAAAATTAATAAAAAGAACGATTTTGTTTAGAAGAATTGCTATGTACTTTTACTTATTGTCTGTACTTTTGACCCAGTTACTATACTGATCAGTTATTGCTTTTTATCCAGTTATCCAACATAGATGTCCACTGTTATTCCAAGAGGAAAAAATATTTAATAACTGCCAAATATTTATCTTTTAAGTTCCTGATGCTGTAGTTGTAAATAACTAAGTTATCTTATCAGCTTTTGACGCAATTTCGCAAATACTTAGTTGAATGGGGTTTCCAAAAGACTACAGTATGCATATAACTAAGGAACCTCATTAGTCACTTGAATACTGAATTTACGAATAAATTTCAAAGCAATTAAAAAACACAAGTGACATAAAAAAATTATTTGAAGTTTCCACATTATGATCCAAATTTATGATTTTGATGATATTTTAAAATCCAGCTCACTTGAAGTATTCCTCGTAAAATATATTGAGTTCAACATGAAATTAAACTAGCTGATGACAAGTAAATGTCAAAAACCTTACTGATCATATCAACAAAAGAGAAATGCAGCATAAAGATACAATGAAGGTTATAATTAAAGGTGTCACAAGTCGGAGAATCGGACTATACTAGCCCTATGATTTTAGTTGAAGTACAAAGTAGAGATCCTCATCCATATGTGGATTATAGATAGCTAAATAAAGTGACACATATACTCAACTTTATCCGTTGTCTTACCAATAAGAGAAAATTGATAAATTTAGAAGGTAGAAACTCTGACACCTTCTAAATTTATCAATGTCATTGACTTTGCTAAAGGATACTGGTGAAGAATTAAGTTACAATGTGTTACATTAACAAGTGGCTGCATTTGTGAAATTTTTAGAGCGTATAGTTTATTATGTCTTCCTTTTGGACTGAAAAAGGCTTCATATGTAGTACTTTCTAAATATGTAGCTGAAATGAAAATGTGAGGTTATCAAATCCCAAGAGCATCTGAACAGAATAAAAGTTGCCAAAATGACAATAAAATTAACAAAATATAAATTTTCATAAACAAGTTAGAGAATCAGACTAGATCACAGTTGAGAACAAGGTCATTAAAATTTTGCAGAGCTAAAAATAAAGCAGCTTCAGAATTTCCTGAGAAGTCTAAAATGGACATTTGAGCTGGTTACTACAGTAGGTACGTGCTTAAACATTCTGTTATTGCTGCTCCTTTTACATTTGCTCTAGAAGAAAGCAGAAAAGCAAATATCACTGGAACAAAAGAAATGAATGGTTCCTTTAATAACTCACAGGAAAAATTAGTAAAAGAACCAGTATTTCATCAGTTAGATTTCAATAAAATTTTTTTTTATTATTCAGACTGATGCATCAAATGAAAGCATACAAATTGTATATTGCTCAATTAAATTAAAACTGTAAAAGAACCAATTATTTTTTTGAGCAAAAATTTTTAGAAACTAAAAAGCGTTATTACACTACTGAAAAAAGAATATTGCTATATTAATTTTATCTAGAAAAAGCTGCATTACTACTCAAATGAAAACAAGTTTATAATCCAATTTAACACAATTTTTAATTTGGCAGCAGAGAAGCGATAGCAATAATCTGCAATTGATGAGATGGTCACTAGCCTTACAAGTTTCTGATTTGACATCATGCATAAGCCTGGTAAGCTAAATCTAAATTAAAATCTAAGTAGAAATGCTATACCTAATTAAAATGTTACTATGCAAAAAAGTTTTAGCTTAGTAATTTGATTGGAATTATTTTCGAAATTCCATTAACGTAATCTAGAATTATATTTTATTTTGATCAGTTTCATTTGAGCAGTGAACACAGTGTAGTAGCAAATCTCAACATAGTTTTCTCCTGAGTACTAGATAACATGAAAATTACTTGTTAAAAATTTTAATTGCTTGTATTTAACTCAGAATATATCAACTGTGTATTTAGTCAAATATTTTGCATTTCAAATAAACTACATATGCTTATACATGTAAACATTTATATTTTAATATTTTTTGCATATGTATTTTTAAAACTAGATATATAAATTTCTTACTTTATATTGCCTTCTAATAAAATGATGCTAATGTGATATATGAAAAATAAAACTAATCAGAAGCAAAAAGATTTTTTTAACTTATTTCAATATAATTTCTCCTCTTGTTCTATGCAAAATAGTTCAAGGAGAGGGTGACTAGTAAGACAGTAAAAATTCCAGACTTCAGAATTGAGAAGTGACAATATGTGCAGTGATGAAAAATCGTGGTTCAGCTCAGTTAGAGTCAGCAAAGGCAGATGACTATCTGGATACTTAGAAAGCAAATTTTACTTTGATTTTCTTCTATGTGAATATTTTAATTAAGAGTGTGTGTTGCAAATTGTGGTGTATGTGTGCTAAATAAAATAAATAATTAGCATAAAAATATTTGGATTCACCCAGTATGTAACACACAGCAGAGACTTTTTAAGAACATTCAAGATTTTACTAACTAAGGCTAGTCCCTAATAAGATCCCACAGACACAATATAATTTTAATTTCCATTTACAAATTAATGTTTTGAAAATCTTTTTGAGAACTCATTTTTTTGCATTTTACAAAACCATTTAATTTATATCATTTGATTCTCCCCCCCCCCCTCTTTTCTATTTAATTGAGAAACTTGGATCAACATTTTTATAGGAGAATCGTAAATATCTTGAGATAACTTTAACTGCACTGCTTTTAAAATCCTGATTTTTAAAGCAATTTGTAATTTTTAATGTTTTTCATATTGTTTAATGTTAATAAGCTAACATCCATCTCATACCCATGCACCAGAATATAATCAGTAGCATCATGTGCAACATAAGGTACTTTTGCAAAGAATGTTCATTGCTAGGAATCACCTTATGAAATAAGACATTTATTGCACAATGTGCCAGTAAATAGTCCTTTGAACAGACGTGCTTTCATAAGCAAACAATCATGAAGACAGCCAAGAACATTTACCTGACAACTTCAATTAAGTTGATTTGTATTTAAGAGAAGAAATCCACTGATAATGAATGGTAATTCCACTTCAAGATTTTACATTAGTAGTTTGCTTGCTTTTTCATTGATAAAATGATAGCAACATTCTAGAATATGAATGTTATTTTGCATGTGTTCTTGAACGGATACTATGTACTTTCTTTTTTTAATTGGACTTTAATTATTAAAAAAAAAGAAGTGAAAAACTTTTTGACTTCAATTTTGTTTATATTTTACAAATTTTCAATTTTAAAAAGTATTTTCCAATACCAATGAGTTTATAAAAATAAGCATTTACTGTATATGTGTGTACATAAATATGTATATAAAGAAAGAAATAGAGGAAGTTAAGAACTGAAATGCATAAATAACAAATAAAATGTAACATACCTTAAAGGATGGAAAAAGTGTAAGGCGGGGGGAGGGGATTTTTTTTTCATAAAATATTTAAAATAATATATTTTAACTGTTGGTAACATATTAATGAATTATAAAACTACCTCAAGAATGTTTTTAATTCATTTCAACTAAAAAAAAAAAAAAAAAAAAAAAAAAAAAACAGTAAATTTAAGATACACAGATATAGAATTGTAGAAAAATTTTTCTTTAATAAAATTCTCATTCCATTAAAATCTTTATAAAATTAAACATTGATACAAAAGCGTGGTGACATGAATTTTTCTTTAAACCAATTTCAGACAAATATCTTAAATTCAGTGAAAGTAGGAAAGACACTTAATATTTAAAAATTGCATAATTTGAACAAAAAAAAAATTTTATTCAATGAATTTTATAAACAAATTGTATTTTTTTCCATAAATAAGATTTAAAGTATTAAAGTATTATTTAAAAATTTAAAATGTTTCTGTAATTTTTGAAAACTTGGTATAGGTGATAAAATTTAACTCATTGTTTAAGGACTTAAATTATAAAAACTGCAATTCCAAATGGAGAGAAGGAAACTTGATAGTTCATTTCTTACTGTATTAAAAACTGTCAAAAATGATTCAGAATAAACGTTTCAAAAAATAAAAATATTGTAAAATCTAGAAATTGATTGTTCATTTAATTTTTAGCTGCTTTTGTGATATCAATGGTAGTTTTGGTTTTGTTTGTTGTTCATCCATCTTTTTTGATTAAAAGGACTAATAAGACTAGACTGACCTGAATTCTGAGCCACTACAAACATTTAAGTCTGACAATAAATTTAAACCATGAACTATTGAACCAAAGGATTAACCATTTAGTTAGCAACTCATATTGATAGTTTTAACAATGAATGATGTAGTTCAAGCAGTTTTTAGTTATAATCCAATGCTAGATGCTTGAAGGCGAGTGAAATTTAGTAACCTACATTCCATTTAGTATTATCAAATTGATTTTAGAAAAAAAATATTCCTTTTTTAAATAAATCTATTAAAAAAACACGATGTTTTGTAACCAAATAAATCTATTAACAAATTGTGTCAGTTGCTCAAACAGGCAGTGAATAAACACGATTGGTTCAATCTAAAGTCAAGTCAATTTCCAATGATTGAAATACTTCTGTTTATCTTTCTTCAATGTGTGAAATAAGTACGAAACAAAATCTTTACTTTTTATATGAAGGTTTGATATATATAGAAGTAAAGATACTATATATGATACTGCAGAATAAATAGAAACTTTAAAGCTCAAACATCTTATTCACTGCATATCTTCTACATAAACCTTGCAGATAGTTGGTCATATACATGCCACCAGGAAAGAAATTTAAAAAATTATTGAGCATCTACAATGAAATTGCCAGAAACAAAACATTTATTTCAATTGTTTGAGAATAACTGAAATCATGTCAGGGATTTTCCACTTAAAAAATTGCAATCTTCAGTAAATTACAGCAAGCCCCTATATATAAAAGCAAAGCTTACATTTTCTATTGGACTTAAAATTAAGTTTATTTATTCATAAGTATTTTTAATATTTTATGCAATAAAAATTAGTAGTAACATTCATATATTTTGGTTACCAATAGGACACACTATTGTATTTTTTAATGTATCTTTTACTGTAAGAATAAAATTATTATGAATATTATAATGGCTTAACAATTTTGGTAACACATAGTGGAAAATTTGACAACTTAAGGTTTGGTTTGTTTGTCACTCAATGGTCATTTTTTGCATACGAGGGCAAATTAGTCCAGGAACTATGGCTTAAAGTTTATTCCGAATCTCTACAAACATCCATACCAAAGGTGGGATTCCAACCCACGAACTGTTGAATCGAAGGCAAGAGCGCTAACCATTCGGCTAGCAACTCGGATTGACAACCTAAGGCAATTCACAAGCCATAAGACAGTTCAAATAGTAATCCATATTTAATCTCAAGGGTTTTGTTTGTCATTCAATGGTCATCTTTTACACATGATGGCTAATTAGGCCAGGACCTATAGTTTAAAGTGGTTTCTAAATTACTACAAACATTGACGCCCAAGGTGAAATCAAACTCATGAGTTGTAAATCGAAGGAAAAAGCAGCACTGACCATTTAGCTTCCAGTTATGTACTCATCTCAACTCAGAAACTAGGAACACTCTTACTAAGCATCTACCCTGAAAAGCATGCATGCAAAATCCTTCTCGAAATATTTAATGGCGGAAGGATTCAAATTTTATAGCTTCAACACTGAATAGCACTATCATATTTAAAAATAAAGTTAAAAATATTTTATAAAAAGCCAACCAAAATTATAAACATTATAACAAAATAATCAGAGAAAATTTCTTAAGCAATCTATCAAACCATTAATTTAAATTACATTTATTTTTTACTTTTAAGTTCCAGTGAGTTTAACTTAAATATAGTTCCAGATTAATTATAGTCCTAAGTTAGTTTATAAATAGTTATTTAATTTCATAACACTGATAAGAATTATTAAAACCTATAATACTAATCTCTATAACATCTTTATTTTAATTAATATTTTAGTAATTTTAGATGCAAAATTGCAAACCCTTAATAATAATTATGCAAAACACTAGCTAAAATTTAGGAATTTATATAATTATTAAAGTAATTCCATAATAATAAACATATAGCTAAAACAAATGATTAACCACATTTGGAATACATAAAAAATGGTGTTTAAATGTTAAAAGCTGAAGTCAAATACATAAAATATTTTTAGAGGAAGACTGCTAAAACAGAAAGAATACTTAAGCACACTACTTGAAAAGATGAATGGGAGTAAAGATACTGAAACATTTAACAAAGTAGACAAATACATAAAAAATGAAATACTTTTATCAGTACAGAAATATATTTAATTAAAATACTATAAACACTGTCATTTGAAAATTTAACAGAGCATGAAAAATGCTAATTTGATTAGATCAATTAAATTTTGCTTCAATAGTGTTTTGGCGATGATACCAATGACATTTTACACAATACCAAATTCCAACCAGATAGAGAATTTGTACTAAATAGATGATACACTACATTTCTTAAATGTAGGATTTTATTTATAATAAATAAATAAATAGAAATTTATTGACTCACAAAAACTTAATTTTTCAGATACATTACATTTTTGAAAGGTTCATTTTGTTTTCTTTATTTTAGGCTAAACTATTAAACGAATGGAATTTAGAGAATCAGTGAGTAATTATTTTTGCCATTTTGCATGTGCCATATTACTTATTACCATTTTGCATTCATGATTTATATGTTCCCTCATAATGTGTATATTTATATTCGCCATCTTATGATTAGCATTTTTTTTAATAGTACTTATGTTGATTCTCAATCACAAAAAAGTTATTTTCTAGTTGATAACACACACAAGCATCAAAAACTCATTTTGCTTCACTTTTTAAATCCCATGAAATATGTTACATACACCAGGATTTCACCTAAGAATATTTTAAATGTCCATCATTTTATATAAAAAAAAAATTCTAGTGTAGAAAAATTATTATTAGTCACATACCTATACAAACACAAAAAGAAATTTAAAAAATTATGACTGACCAACTTTAAAAAATTAATAAACAATATATAATTTCCTGATTATATTGTTATTGCTATACTGGTGAATAGTCATGACACTTAATTCAAAAAACTACACTGTAGTAAAAAGCTTTGATAATCAGTTTTTCAAAAGAATACACCTTGATAAGTTCAATATCCATACTTTTTCTGCTTTTAAGGAGTTTTCAGAATTTGTTATTAAAAAATATTTTAAAATTTTTCAAAAATCCAATTCAGAAAAAAAGGTCTATATATATATATATGAAGCTATTTGTACCAAATGGTTTAAAAAATAGACAAAACTCACACATACAATTTAAACATTCAAAAATATTTAGACTTCTAACCAAGTGTTTGATTCTTACAATATTTCTCAGTGATATGTTAATTTTTCATAATATATTAACTAAAACTACATAAAAGACCCCCCCCCCATTTCTTAGATTAACAAAATATAAACACACATTAAGTGACACGTTTTTTTAAACAGAAAAAATAGATTACTTAGCATTTTTGTTTTCCCTTTGTATAAGATTCAACTTAATAAAAAAATTTTTTTTTAGGAAATTAGAATTTACAAACTAATTATAATATATTTGATAAACACTTTCAATTTAATAAGCCCTACTTAGCAACATGATTTCTTTCTAAACATGCATTTAATAAAATACATGCTGATAAATAAATCCACTGTTATATAACAATGTTAAGTACACATATTTCTTATTTTAATGAAATTTTATGTCTATAATTTATAGAATTAATGTTCATAATAAACTTAAAAATATCATAAAAATACTTATTTCAGATTTGTATGCTAAAAAATAATCATAATGTTTTTCTGCATTTCAAGAAAAGAAAACTTAAAATAAATTTAAAGTTTAAGCATTTAAGAGCAAATAACATTTCAGAATTAATCAAATCAATGAAGCCTAAAAGAAATTTACAAGGCTAAAATAAACTTCAGTACATTATGCATTTTCACTTTCTAGCAATATTGCTTTAAATAAATACTTGAGAAACACTTACTTTTCCTAAACAATTTCTATGATTCATTGCTAGAAGAGCAGCCGCTGCAGACTGGTGGTCAGTAAATTCCACAAAACAGTAAGGATCATTTCCAGGCTGAAAAAAATTTCATTATGAGTGAAAATTTGTCATGATAAAAACTATTAAATAATAAACACTATTCTGAAAACAAAATATACTTTTATACCATCTATCAATATATATATAAATTCCATTAAAATGGAGCTGTCATCACAAAATTTTGTTTTTATCATAAAATAATTGATCAGCTGGAAAAAGTACTAAATGAGCTAATTAAAAAGAAATGAATATGCATTTAACCCCAGTCACTTTTGCCCACAAGAATTTAAACACACAAAACTTAGAGTGGGAATTTATAATTCATTATATATATACACACATAGATTCAAGGGGAAAAAATCTCACTTAGCATTTATTCTTTCTTGAGTTTCATTTTATTCAGGAAAGTAAATAAAATAGAAATTTCACAATTCATACACAATCTAAAAATTTCCCCATTTGAATTATTTTAAATAAATCCTGATTTGTTCAGATTCTCAAGAAATGAATTCCTGTCATTCAATTCTCATTAAGTCAATTTGTGTCAGCCTAAATTTTTCAGAGATGACAAAATTTAAGAGTTAAATAAACATTAACTTTATCCAAACATTAGTGATCAAGAAAATATATTTTTCAATTATATTTTAATGAGCATTATAATGATTAGTTAAAACTAACCATTACTTCAAAAGCAATAAAAGAGAATAGTATGGAACATAAAACAAACTGGAAACAAACATATTGCTTATTAGCAATAATAAATCTAATGATCAAATTGCCCAAATTCACATTAAAATGTTCTCTTGGAGGGCAATTTATACTGTGGATGATAAGATGTCTTAAAATGGATTTTGTCTCTTAAGCTGTCCACAAAGCAGTATCAACATATGCTGCTAATTTACATTATTGTATAAAATGTTAAAAAGAAGTTCATAACTACATAATATGAAAACAATGAATCAATAATCAGACCAATAAATAAATAACTTTCTTAACTTAATAAATAGCTGTTTTGTAGTCGTAAATTTATATTTGCTATGTCATATCTTTCAGAAGTTTACTATAAAGTTAAAATACTAAAATATAATATTACTTAAAACTTAAAAAAATGCAAACCATATATTCTTTTTTTAGTGAAACATTACATTTTTCATTACAAATACCACAGATCCTGACATTTAATTTAGCACTTTCAGGATGCTGTGCCTTTACTCAAGAGGAGCAGAATCAAAAGAAATAATCTTACATGACAGGGATTTCGTATCACTAAACTTAATTCAAGGGAATTGCAGAATTTTTTTGTTCTAATGTTGTAATTTTCAGTCCAATATTAAATGGTTTCATATAAATACACACACACACATATATATATATATATATATTAAAATTAACTTTCACTTTTCCTTTGTTTTATTTTAAGATAAAAAGCCTAAATAAGTTTTTTAAAGGGCTATTTAAATTTTATTTTAAAGTATTTTAACTTTAAACTGACAAAAAATGGTAAATACTACAACAAATAATGAGATATAAAGAATAGTTTGTTGTGGAAAATCTTGCATAACAAAGAAGCGACTATATGTAATTTTAATGATTTTGGTTCAAAAATTTGTAGCTGTTAAAAAAAAATTAATCCTCACTTTCAATAATAAACTGATTTATTTATCTAGAGTATATATTCACAGCATAATAAATACTATCCCCTATAGTTATCAAAACACTTTCATAAATAATGAAACAGAAAGCACACTATATGTATCAAAATGCACAACTTAAATTGCAACAAAACTGACAGAAAAATCTCTAAAAGACTTCACATAGCAACAAAAATAAAATTAAAAGAATATTCAGAAAGCTGTTCTAAACAATATTTCATACATCAAGTGGAACATACAATCACAATTACTTACATTATGATTTTAAACCTGCCCACATAAAATACTAAAAAAAGACAAGAAATAAAATATCCTACAAAAAAAAGCTAATATAAGTTTAAATATAATATGCACAAAGGGTTATAAAATGAACAATATATCTGGAAGTTTAAAAACACACTATTCTAAATCAAAGTTTCTTATATAGCACATATGAAACAGCCGGCCCTGGAATACATTAACAGCAAGAGTCTTGCTTATCTTTAAAAAGGGTTGAATTTCAAATTATGAACAGACCATATTAAAATTTTTACCAAAAACTATATTTTATAATTATTAATAAGGATGTTTTATTTTATTACGAGGAATGTAATATAAAATAGGATATTTTTAAATCAGTTTTGAAAAAAAAAAACAATTTACATGCTAAATTTTTATTATTTTCATATATTCCAAAAAAGTTTGTTGTAGTTTCCACAATAGGATTTTAGTCAGCGCATTATGTAAAATTTTATTAATAGTGTCATGAAAGCATTTACAAGAAGTTTTAGTTTAATAATATTAAAGAATTTAAGAAACATTTCTAATTGAGACTGTTGGTAATATAAAGTTCAGTAAATATTTTAATGGGAATGTATCATCAAGTTCATGAAACTAAGAATAAAATAGGCAGTGCATAGCATTAAGAATTTTTAATGTAACTCCCTTCAATAAGAGATCAAGAGGCCCAAAAAAATGGGAAAACTGAATAAGAATTTAACAATCCTAAGTGTAAAGAACCAGAAATCAATTGTTAAAAAATCGTCAGAAAGCAGAATAGGAAAATCTTCTGTGGAAGTCCTGTCACATAAAGAGCTAGTTAAGACAATGCTGATGGATCATTATCAAAGTATAAATAAGATTTCATTAAATATTAATTTGAATTTTAGAAAGAAACTAGGCTGGTACTTCACATACAATAAATAAATTCTAAGTTGAAATTTTATTATTTTATTTTTCATATCTTTAGAAATCTAAATGGTCAAATATTGGCATCAATTTCTTTCACAGATAAGACAACAGTTAAAAATCATGTTCGACTGAGGCAAGATTTGTTTTCTATCATTCTGTCAAATTGATTATTAACAGAATAAAATGCAAGTAGATGAGAAATTGGAACCAATGGATGGCTGAGGGCAATACTGAAAGTCATACGGAATTTCAATGCCTCTCCATAGCTAATATCAAAAACATATTGGAAGCTCCATTTAGAGGAAAACAATGCAACCAAAACTTGAACCATTAGTCAGGAAATGGATTAGACTGCAGCGCATCCAACAGCATCTTGCAAATTGCATTGATGTTTGACAGCACACACAACTCAGATGTGCATAATAAAAAATTGGACAAAGGAAACAATTTTTTTAATAAAGGCCCTGAACCTGATGTGATGGTATGAGAATCAGTAAGGTATACAACATACAAGTTTCTAGTAACGATCAACAATAATTTAAACGATTAGTAAATTTCTGACATTTTAAATTCAATAGTCCTATTTTTAAGGCCCACAAAATTTTGTCATTTATTCAAAAACAGCAAAACAGGACAAAGCACAAGGATATATTACATAAAATTTTCTGAACACCCTTGATATAAAGTGACAAAATTCGGAGCAAATTGTCCAGACCTCATACTAAATTAAAATATCTCGTCATCATATGACGAGACTGGATCACCAGGCTTTTTCAGCGACTACGATTCAAATGTTATAGATTTGAAGCAGAATGAACGATTTGCATACTTCTATTGCCTAAGTACAGTTTGATTAAATACAGGAGTGAGTAAAGGACCATTTTAACTGTCAAAGACAACTAAAATAACCACAATTTTTTAAAAATTTAACATATCTTCATGCAATACTTCTTGTGTACAATAAACATAATTTCTCATTTATTTTCTGTTACTGTTATAGCAGTACAATATGCAGTCCAGTAACATAAATGTGACCATTACGTACTTTCTACATCAATGTTAAATAGTTAATCACAGAAGGCAGGTGCCAGCAGTGCAATTGAGCATATATAAAGGGTGCACGATAGCTTCAGAAAACACGGTAATCCTTAAAGTAATGTAGAAACAAGGCAATTTATCAGACTTCCAAAAGGGCAAGATCATTGGCTGATCAGTGGAGAAGCATTTCTGAAACAGCTAAGTTTGTGAACTATTTGTGTGGCATCGCTGAAAAATATAGTACATGGAAAAATGGACTGTCCAAAATCAGCGATATGACAAATGTGATGGATGACGAGCCACAAATAACAGAAGTAAACAATAGCTGTCTAGATTTATTCAGGTGAACAGACATTCTACCATTGAGCAACTTAACATCTAAATGTGTGGCAAGGAGCTACCAGCTGTGTCTCCCAAATTAATATTCAATGAGTGTTGCTGCACCAGGGACTCCAAAATAGATGCCTGACTCATACACTTATGCTTACTACTGTTCATCTGTGACAAAGACTGAAATACACACACCAAAACAAACATCCTACAACTATTGCTGGAATGGTGCAGGCTGGAAGCAAAAGCTTTATGTAAGGAAACATTTTTCTGACATTCTCTGAGTTCGCTTATCACTGTGAAAGGCACAATGAATCAATACAAGTATGCATCCGTTCTTGTAGGCTATAACCATCAACACATGTGATCAATATCAGTTTTTTCTTAGTTTGATAGCATTTACTTTTGTCGCTCAGTCATTTTTTGCACACAAGGACTAATTAAACCAGGACCTATGATTTAAAGTGGATTACGAATTACTACAAACATCCATGCCCAAGGTGGGATTCGAACCCACAAACTGTTGAACCGAAGGCAAGAGCACTAACCATTCATCTGCCAGATCGGCACATTTACTAGCAGGACAATGCAAGGTATCATACTGTTGACAGTGTACATGTGTGGTTTAAAGAACATCAGAATGAGTTTGTTTTCCCCTGGCGAGCAAACGCACCTGACTTAATTTTAAACCAAGAAACTGTGGGACGATTTCAATCAGGTTGTCTAAAATATGGATCGTTACCCAAGTAATCTAGCACAGCTGGCCATCGCAATGGAGTTCCCATTGATAAAAATCCAAGTGAACTCTTTAAGGAACTTAATTTACTCTTTCTGTAGGTCTCACATCAACTGAACGGTGGTTTATTCTGGCTTAGACAGGTGGTCATAATTAATGTAACTGGAATGTATACTTAAAAAGAGATAGTAAAAACTTTGATCACTTGACTATTAATAATTGTTAAAAAATCTAGTTTCTGGACATAGTTGTTAATATATCATTGATTAAACAAATTCTTAGGAATAAGTTCAGTATCCCCATATATATTTCTCGCCAAATCTGGCGCCCTTTGTTTTAGTATTGCCGATTTCAGTTTTTGCGACTATTCTTTTTTTGTCAGTATTCGTTTTTCTAGTATTTTACATAATTTTTATGTTATATATGTTTTTTCAGTGGCAACAGCTCTTTAAGTTTCACTTCGAGTTTTTTTTTGTTCTAGAACTTCCTTTGTTCTACGTTTCTATTGCAATTGAAAGCAGTTTGTCTTCTGCTTGTTGTTGGTGCAATTAGGGGATTTTCCCTCAGTTGTGTTTCGTTGTCGCCAGTGTCCAATCATCGTAAATTTTTCTTTTTAACAATTTCTTTAACATTATTTCTTTTTATTTGGTTTATTTATTATATATATATATTTTATTTATTCATTTATTTTATTTAAATTCTATTGCTTACATGTATTTTTTTATTGTATTTGCATTTCATCTTTATTTACTTAAAAAGCATGTATATTTAAAAAAGTACTTTTTTTGTGTTTTTTTAAATTTTAAAAGATGTATATATTTAGAAAAATATTTTTTGCATGCTTTTTTTTTAATTTTATAAAGTGCATATATTTTGAATAATATTTTCCTTTTCCTTTTTTTATTTTTATTTATTTATTTATTTATTTTTATTATTATTTTATTTATTTTGCTTTTTTAAATTTTATAAAGTTATACATTTAAAAAAATATTTTTTGCATGCATTTTTTTTAATAAAATGTGACAACGAACAAAATGTCGAAATAAATATACCAATCAGCATATCAGCATAACTTCATATCAAGTCAGTCCATCATTTATATTTATTTCCCTTTTTAAATTTTCTAAAATGCTTATTTTTCAATCGAACTTCGGGATATTTCCCATGTTAATAAACGCGTGCTGAGCTTGGCAATGAAAAAATTCTACGCTTTTGGCAATGTATGGGGATACTGAACAAGTTCCAATTCTTATTTTTTTATTAAAAAAATACTTAACTTTGCTTTTCAAGACAAAAATAAAAAAGGCTACTTCACTATTTTTTAGAATTCAGTAATGAATTTCTAAAAAATTGTTTGAATTAAATGCTAAATTACTTTTATAACTAAAAACATTTTATATGATATTCTGCAGAATAAGAAATAAGTTATAAATGAATGAAAAATACAATTTGTTATACGTTATGTAACATTAATACTCTAACATTCAATATTATAATTGCAGTATAAAGACTATCAAAAGGAGATAGAAGTGAAAATTCTACTAATTTTTTTCAATGGAATAGCAAAAATGAATTTAAAAAATTATTTAACCACCGCATTGCGCGAACTTTATCATATTTGAAAAATACTACAACATACACTTTGGTTTAAAAAAAAATAAATTTCCTCCAAACTTTAATATTTTAAACATATTTGAAAGTAGATATCTAAACATTTACAGAATTATAAAATAAGTTAAACTGTGAAGATTGTGAAATTTCTAAAATAGCATAATCTTGTCCCAAGTCATTTATAACATTGAAATAAATAAGAACTCTCTAAAATATACCCTGGCATTTGATTTAATAAGCTAAGCTAAAGCTTTGAAATAATAACTCTAAAGACTGAATTTTTAAGTCTAAATAAACCTTGATCTAAGCATAGAAAAATAATTTACATTCCTTAAAAATTATTGCAATATTATAATAAAAAAAAGGAAAAGCAATATTAAATACAGCTACGTATCAAATTACAAAGGAAAAAAATAGGAATTAGTTTATACAAGTAAAAACAATAGGATAGCTATTAAAAACAATCATTTAACTACACTTAAAAGTTATTATAGAATTTTCATTAAATTCTGATATAAATGTATAAATTAACAGTTTAATATGACAAATCAAATGAATCAATGATTAAATATTTTAAAACTAATTAATGAACTAAAATATGAATAATATATTACAAGTTACATATTTTCAATAAAAAAAGTGTTTCACGATTTATTTAATTTACAATGAATAAATCCACAAATAAGTTTTTTGTTTCCAAATGATGTTTGGTATTAACAAAACTTTAATGATTCGATTACATCTTCATTCATAGGATTTAATTAATAAGCAATTAATTTAAAATCTGATAAAAATAGCTAAATTTACTTTAAAAATTCAAACACTAACAAATACCACTTGTGGACAATTTTTTTATAGATGCTAACTTTCGTTATAAATTTTTTCACATTTGTTTCCCCTTGGATCATTAATATTTTAAAATAATTCTTGTGCTTCAAATTTTTTACTAACTACTACAGATTGGGAAATGTTTGAATAGTCTTGGCAACAAAAAAGTTTTAAAAACTTTTAATTAAATTAAAAAATCTTAAAGGGTATAAAATTAATCTTTATACTTTAAGATTTAAGTATAATTAATAGATCAATTTTGTCATAATAAACCCCAGGAATTTTGCAATGTTTAGTTTTAAGTGTATTTTTATCATATAAATAAAAACAAGTTTATATTTATGTGCGACAATTTTAAAGATTTCGTTGACTATTTAATTTGTATTTATTGGAGTTCAATTTAATAATATAATTTAAAAATTTTAATATTTAAATATATCATTAATTTTTTCAAACATTATTATCAAAGGTTGATTATTTTTTCTCTAAGAAAATGCTTGCTATGTTCACTTCAGCAAACATGAAAGAATGCTATTCCTTTTTTCTAAATCTGATTTCTTTCAAATCAAAAATAACACTTAATATAAGCTGTCATTTAAAGCTCTAAAACAGAGAAAAAAAATATTCCAATATTTTTAGCCCAAAAATATTTATGTAATAATAGACAAGTAATAAACAGAAATTAAAAAAAAATTTAAATATCTAAAGAATTATTTTGAAAATCTATAAAAATTTTTAATAAATTTATTCTACAAAAACTTATATAACATAAAAATATTCCTAATTTATACATTTACGCTACACTAAATATATTTTGGTACTTTTCTATTATACTCCTGTATGATAATTGCTGTAAAGGGAAAGAAAAAGACGTAAAAAGTATCATTAATACTCCATTTGCATTGTGTATTGCTTAAAAAGGTTTACGTTTTAGAAAATACTAAATATAATGCAAACACTTATATTTACATTATATAAACTCATATACATATATAATGTCATCAGTGATCAACTACATATATAATATAATAACACCTTCTTTCAATGAAACAAAGTAAAAATTCACTGTATTTAGCTGTTTTTTATCTTTTAGGATTAGTCATTATAATGCTCATTTAGAGGACAAAATTATCACCAAGTTACCTTTTGCACCAATTTAGCTTTACCACTCAATTCAATATTTGCATAAAAAATGAGTAGAATACATTCAAATTAAAATAAAATTTTGAGTCATTAATATCATCATAACTACATTATATTATTTTCGCTTTTGCACAAGAAACACTATTTCTACAGGTTCATAAACAAGGATAAAATGAAAAAGAATAAATTTTTTATTGCTATTTCACTCAATTTTTATTTGGAAGTAGACTTAAGAGGAAATTAAAGAGAAAGGTAGGTTAAGCATGTACTTAAAACAAACTGCAATCTGACTGATTGGTTTTAAATTCAATGATCAGTTCTTGCAAATTTTGGAATTCAAGCAGTATTGAAATGTAACTAGTACTTCATAGTATAGCACTGAATACAATTCTTAATCTTTACAATATTTAATTAAGTAAGAAAAGATTAACATAGTGATAAGAGTTCAAGTAGATTCATATATATTAGACAGTTTTCACCACAGTAAATTTTAGAAACAATAATGCATTAGTCTATCAACAAAGAATATTAGTCATGTATTAAATGTAAAGGAGATTAATTATTACATTAATTCAATGACTAGATAAATAAATTATTCAATATAATCCTAAAAAAATCCTTAAATTTCCTAAGAAATTATTTTTCATCTATTTTCTCATAAAGAACACATTACCATACATTAACATTAAACATTATCATACAGTCATATATATCTCAACACAAGTGTATTTTGGGATCATCAGAGATAGTTCTTACTAAGATAAACAGCACTATTTCACAACAATTAAGCCTAAATCAAACGCAACAACTTTTTACTTAGGTAATGTCACAGATGTCAGTAATGAAAGATCAAAATATCAAAACATGTTCAAGGAAAAAATGAAGATGTTTAGTCACACAGCAAGCATTTAAAGAAAAAAAAATTAACATTACAATTACAATGGAATTCTATGCACGACTTACCTCTTGAATTATTTTGCAGCCCTTGACCGGTCCTATTTGTCCAAATAGTGCCAAAATCAATTCTTCAGTTACTGTAGGATCCAAATTTCCAACATAGCTGCAAAAATAAAATATGTATTTAAAATAAAGTTGATATTAAACATATTACGACATACAGAACCGGTGTAATTTTAACACCGGAAATAAAAAATTGAGCATACTTACAGAGTTTTAGGATGGCTCTCATTACTTTGTTCCTAAAAAGCAATCAGAGTATTTAAAAGAATGCATAAAAGAAAACCAAATTATTCAATTATTTAATTTTAAAAATATTACCTTGTTAGACATGGCGGAATCGTACTTTATAAACGAAGCCGACGCATGCGCATACCCCTGCATAGTAGGGTAATATCCTACCGTTCCCGCCAGTTTTGATGGTTTATTTGATTTTACTGTGCTTAAAATAAAAATTACTTTGAATAATCAAAGTAGTTAAAACTAATAAACGCTTAGACACAGTACAACATTAAAACAACAACTCAAAATTTCACAAATACAGACAACACAAATTACACCATACAATAGATTTTTAGGCTTCGGTAAATTTTTTGTTCAAAAAGAACGTTGTGAGATTAGATGTTTCTCTGCTACTCTTCCGATTTATGATTTAAAATTGATTCCATATTATTAATGTGCTTAAATATTATTCATATTTCTCTTGAGGATTAAAATAATGATAAAACAAAGCAGAGAATTACGTACTTTGCAATATTTGTTCGAATTTTAGTCCTAATTTTAACCCCAGAGTAAACTATTCAGAAAAGGTATAATTTTCAAATTTTAAACATAAGTTCAATGAAACCATTTCTCAAACGATAATTACTTTAACATTAGAGTTAACATTAATAACTTATTACTTATAAATGAACTTGCAACAAAATTCTGGAAGATATTTGGCCTCTAACAAAACACAACAAACAATAACAATACAGTTAATTTTAATCCCCTTGCAATTTTATTTAATCCCCTTGCAAATTAGGATCTTGCCAAGATAATCCCAATGATGGACATCAAATTTTCCTCTATATACAATATATCATGATAAACCCAATAATGAATTTCTCATGCGCGTCCTTCATATTGACATAATATTCTTATCTGTCATTCCAAAACTGTGCATGAATATTCAAGTCCAATATTGGACCTATCATGGGCACCTACTTTTTTCCCTTGATTGGGCATATGAAGTTAAGCCCTTATTGGTCCTATATTGAGAGTTATTTCTCTAATGTTAGAAAACCCAATATTGGATAATGAGTAGGTGCCAATCTTTCCTCAATATGCCATTATTGTCCTTTAAAGATAGCCAGCTTACTATCACTCTTGGACGTTCCAAGATTGTACCAAAATATAGTATAGTAAGTTAAATCCAATATAACTACCTATTTTTATAACCTGTTTAATTGTTTTTTTTGTTTTTTAAGTATTTACTAACTAATTGAGATTAAATTTCCTTAAATCCAAAGCATTTTGAAACTAATTCCAAAGCATTTTGAAGTTTAATTGTTATCGTTTAATACGTTGTTTATGAACAAACCGTTTAATTTTTTCCTTGTCAAGGACAATTTCAAAAAGTCTCCGTGTTTGTGCGTTTGATTTCTCTTATATTTTTAATAAGAAATTTTCTTACCATGAAAATTAGTTATCCATCTGAACTTGAAAATTTTAATGGAAATCAAAATATTTCATATATCTTTAAGTTTAGATGTATTATATTTTATCTTTACCAAGCAATTGTTCTGTACATTATAACTATAAAACTACTGCAAAATCCAAGGTTATGGTAATACAAAATTGAAATGATAACTTGGATGTATAAATATTTATCTATATTTATTTATTAACTCATAATTTTCTTATAAATGCTTCTGCAGATTACTATACGAAAAAATGTTTTGTTGCTATTTATTTGGCTTCAAAGCACTTTAGAAATGCCCTTAGAATTTAGTTTTTTTTTTTTTTTCTACGATGTAAATTATGTATATAGTATTTCTATATCGTGTTTTTGTAATATTTTAATGGTTTCCATTCGATTTATTATTTTTTATAAATTTATATTTTTTATTTAGTGGGGATTATAATTGAGTTAAATGCTGATTTGAAAACGCTGTTCATTTGTAAATTTGTCTTTTTTTTTTTTATCTAACATTTGTATTATTGTTTGTTTACCATGAAAATTTCTATTTTTTAAAGAATTTATGTATTTTAATGTTATTATTCAAAAGTCTTAGGTCTTATTGTATTACGATTTATTTGGCTTCACAGCACTAGCCCTGGGATTTTTATCTTTATTTCTCTATTGTAATTATGTATACAATATTTTTATACTGTGTTTTTAACATCTTAAGGCTAATAGTTTCCTATCGATGTATTTATATACTTCTTCAGTAAAGTTATGTTTTTCATGTGAAATTTTTGTAGGGAATTTCTTTTGCGAAAAATTGTTTAATTGGATAGCAATTTATTGGTAAATTATTTACAATACGTTTGGTATAAAGGATACATTTTTTAATCTGTAGACAATAATTGTGTTTTACCAATATGTATATTAAAAAGCTTTAATTTTAGCTTTAAATTTCAATAATAGTTTCATTATGCATGGATATTTAATAAAATTTATTTATTTAAATCTAATGTAAGTATCAAAGGATGTATTTATTTTAATAATGATTAGTTTACTAAAAAGTGTATCAATATAATATTGTACTAAAAATCATATAAAATAAATAATCGTTCCCAGAACGGTGATGTAATTGTATATTTTTGGTATAATCCAGAATGGTGCTAAATACCTTATAGTTGTAACTCCTCGCTGAGTCACCTAAGTTTTACAGTTTATTATATCTCTCTTCTGCTGACTGAAATAAAATTTAAAGTGTTAATAGGATTAGATTTGGAACTGCATTTATGAACATGAAAGGGGATATTAAATTAATCATGTTTATCCAGTGTTCACACCGGTGGTAATTTTAGAACTAAATTTAAATACTCAAAATAAGTATCAAATATATGACTCTGTATTTATCAATGATTTTTAAATTATTCTACTGAAAATAATAAACAAATATTTGAAGGACTTTTTTTACATTTTCAACAGAAATTTGAAGCCGGTGTAAATTTTAAACTGTTTGAAATATTTCTGATATGGCACGAGTCTTAGCCTTCTATGCCTAAAAGCACATCAATAGATCAGTTGTAAAATTTACTTATTATGTTTCTTTAATTATTACTTAAAGGTATGACTAATGTTAGTTTTGCATTAGTCTAATAATAGAATATAGAGTAGTATCCTATTGAAAATTCTCTACTTAAAAATGCGCGTTTTTTTATTTATTTTATGTTAATTACACAATAAATGAACATTGATTCTAAGCATTTTGGAGCTCAAGACACACTAATCTAGATACTTTATAACATTTGTGCTTACTTTTAAAGTTATCACTATCGTTACAATACTTAAAGCAATTCGTACATTTACATTGAAGATTGATTAATGGTCATTTTAAGAAGGGTTCTATAACAGTCCAAATTCTTCATTCAAAAGCATTCAGAAAATTGAACTAAAAATATTCCTGATAGAATTGTTATGGAATTGTGATCAGGTGATCATTTCAATAATGTATTTATGGTAACAGATATTTTTGAAATGAACAATTCTAGTAATATAATTTAATATTTGCTTATGGTAAGATCAAATAATTCTAGTTAAAAGAATAAACAATAGATGTCAGATTTTTTATGTATAAAAATAACTATCATTTTATAGATTAAAAACAATTTTAATACTGAAATTTTTAAAAGTTAAAAAATTATTTTGAGTTACAAAAGAAATTTGATTAGTTTTTAAAACTAATATATGCATGTATAACAAAGTATTATTTATTCTAATAATTTTTTATAGTTAAATTTATAGGAACTATTCTAGTCTTGAAAAGAAATAGAGCAGACGTGTGAAACAAGACATTTGAAGCTGGATGTTAGAAATATAAAGAAATGAAATGCATTATCTATATAAATTGCAAAAATATATGCTCTTTATTAAATTTAGAATAAAATGCTCTACTGTCTAGTTAATATTTTCAAGAGAGAATATTTTTGAAACTGGACATCTTTTATTCAAAATCAATGTTGATTTATGATGCTGTTGTGATTATCCCTCCTGATTGACAGCAAACATCAAACCAGATCCGTGATCCCGAACGCCTTTAAACTATGGAGCACAGCCTCAGAACTCAAGAATAGTGGTCATTTATTTAAACCGATGCAGGCCAAAATGTGGGCTGGAGCAGCTTGAGTCGTATTTCATTTTGGACACAGGGTATAAATTTAGTGGCCCATCAAATGACGTGTTACACGAGTGTGTCCACTTCTATATCTTGTGATAGTTATCGCATAGCGCTGGTTTCTAACTCCAATAAGAACAGCATCAAGGTGACTTTCCGCTTACCATTCATGCGCGGGAGTTCTTCTCCAAGAATAACAGATATCTTGCATCAACCAGTTGATCTCTGAAAAAGAAAGGTAGCCACTAAGCATACTATCCTTTCGGCTTTCCTCTCGGGCCAGACTATCAGCAATTTTCTTACCGTACACATCCACATGCGATGTAATCCACTGAAAGGGGATCTTAACACTAGCAATCAAGCGATTCAAAAGCCGGACGATATTCTTAGTTGTTAGCTCCCCACCATACAGATAAATGCTTAATTGAGCTATGACTATCACTCAAAATTCAAATGTCAATGCGAACACTTTATTCAAAATTTGAAAGCTCCTCAATAGAAATTTGTTTTGCACGGAACACCGAGCAATTATCAGGGTTCCTTACGCAGAAACCAATGCCATTCTCCTTTTTAACATAAAATCTACTACTTGAAATAGCGCCTTCTCCCAGGCTTCCGTCAGTGATGCATCACAAAGGATTGTATCGACAGTTTCCGAAGCAAGCTGTCTAAGGTATTCTGGGTGGTGTATGTTCTTCTTAATGTATGAGTTTAAATTGGTCTTGAAAAGATATAGACATAAAATGAATCAACAACAACCATACCACAAGCTAGTGAGGCGTTGTTGTTGGCTTATCCCCTTTAAAGATCTGACATTTGTCAGATCAACTCCATTAAATTGTTGACAGTTAGAGGGTCAATGACTAGCAGAGAATCTGAGGATAAATCCTCCCTGGAAAGTCCGATGCAATCCAGAATATGTTTCGGTGAGACTGGATGGTCACAGCATTTTTTACAAGGGATAAATTATTGTACCCCATTCAAACGTTAAAAATTTTAGATCTCCACTTCAGAATCTGTCCAAGGCAGTTTTTGATTATCGGTCACATTCAATTTCCAGAAGAGTTCCAGGAGCTGTTACAGAGTACCATTTGTATGTTGGTGGAATTTGCCAAATTGAATGAAACCTAGATTTTTCATTACACTAAAGTTACTGATATGTAAGTAATGAACCAGTGGGCGTATCTTCCTCACTACCCTCTTTGGCTAGTTGATCTTCAGCCTCATTGACACTAATATTTACATGGGATAGAATCCATCTAGATGTACATCATGGTCTTGGAAGATCATTTTCAATTTCAGCAGAATAGATAAACTTGTTTCATCCTTTATAGAGGACCAGTCACTGAGATGTTGCAGTGCATTGCAGCTGTCCGACAAAATCCGAAGTTCTCCAAAATCACAGTTACTGGAAATGATAGCAGCAAGTCCCACCTTAATCACTATCAGCTCACTTCTGAAGACTGAAAAAGTGTCAGGATTACGTTGCTTTAGTGTAATTTTAGACTGAGGGGTTCTAATATAGACTCCGCTTCCAGTACAGTCTTTTGTACGACTACCATCGGTATACACTTGCACTGCACCGCAGAAGTGAGACGTATTTCACTTCATTATGCAGAAAACCCACACTTTCAACATGTCCAAGTGGACTTTCTTTCTTGAGGTGGTGATCATTGCTCCAACTGCGCACATATCTAGACGCTTGTTGCTTGTCACCATAATTGATGGGTTTGGCAAAGTATTTATCTAAGAGGTATTTGCTGTGTAGTCCGAGAGGTTGCAAGCCAGCTTCATACTATATAATATTCCAGGGGGAATTATTGCGACGCCCAGTGACGATCCTAGCAGGAGAGAGTTAGATCCTTTCTAGTCTATCAAAGTTGCCAGAAGAAGCAACCTGATAGACATGTGCACAATATTCCTGAAAGGGAAAATGTAAGTATTTTGAAGAGTCCGAGCATCTGCTTCCCAGTCTTTACCAGAAATGTATTTCAAAATTTCCAGTATTTGTTTCCCTCTGAGAACGAAATTTCTTATATGGCTATGACAGAGAATCTCCTGATCTAGGATGAATCCCAGATACATGGAATGTTTTCACAATTCAAATGTCTATCCTGTAAATAAATTTCAGGCTCATACTTATATAAGTGTCTATTGGTGGCAAAAATACTTGAAACAGACTTTGAGGGATTAAAAATGATTTTATGTTCCACAGAAAATTCTCCCAAATTCCTGTATTGCCACCTCATTGTAACGGGGGAGCGTTCCTAGGCGGAATGGATGAAGTACGTCGAGAGTGCATTCTCCTAGTAGGGTCACGCAAGACATGAAGGCCGTTTCACCATGCTCAGATAAATGTAATGCAGGCTTGAGGCAAAGTCAGATTTCAGCCTTTGGGGCCTCTACGTTCTTGACCTCTTGAAGCTGCATTTCAAGCCCTTTTGCAATGACTCGTCGATTTGAAAATAGTGAGAATTACTGCATCATCCAACGTGCAGGTTGAAAAGGGACTCTTTCAGAGTGTTAGAACAGGCCTCCGACAGAAAATTGTTTTAAAATTTACATAATTTCCGTCTTCTTGTGTCAAGAAACATTTGAGAATCAACAAATCGAAATTTTTATTTCTGATGCTGTGAAGTAAAATATTTCTCATTGTAATCTAATAACTTATATAAGATCCCTCAAATGGCGTCTAGATGTTTTCTGTCCCCTGTCTTGTCATATGAATAAATAGTCAATATGTCGAAAGAACTTTGAAAAGGTAAATTTACTTTTAGTATCGCTAGACATTGCTACTAATTCAATATAGAAAAAGAACTCTTTTAGCTAGATGACGATTTTCTGATTTATACTTTGAAACTAGGATAAGTTGAATAATATCTCCAAAAGTATAAAATTAGTCACCACAGAGTATCTTTACAGATAGTGCTTCAAAAAACTAATAATGATTGTTCTAAAATCTAAAAGCAAAGTTAATAGTGAACACGTGGAAGAATATTGCTATTACACATCAAATCAGCTTTTAAAGATCTATGACATCAATGATAAAATTATTCAAGCAAAGATGACAAAAAGTTAAACGATTTTTTGAAAACATTGAATTTTTTTTTTTATTTTTTTATTTTTTTTTTTTTACAATTTTTGAACTAAATGTGTTTTAAAATAATTTCCCTGATCAGCGGCCCTGTAAAGTGGTAAGCCAAAAAAAGTCCAAGCAGCATAAAGTACTTCAGCGTATTTTCTACTTTGACAGCATGTATTGGATTGGCTTCAGGCCACCATCGACAATACCTGACAGAAATAGTAACAAAATACCAGTAGTTTTCTGATGCTGATAAAGGACCATTAATATCAGTGTATAATAATTTTGTTTTGCTAACAATCGAGACAATTCTCATCAATTTTGTATGACTTGAGCACTAACGGTAAAATACAATTCTTTGTTATTAAATTACTCACATAGAAACATTTTTAAATGAGAGGTATGAGGAGTCATTTCAAAAACTGTTCTTTGTAATTGTTTAAGAATGAAAAGTTAAACGTTTTCTGATATATATATAACAGTAAATTGTAACATTTGAACTAACTACTGGAAATTGAAAAGATGACGAATTTTTCGTCAAAAATTTTCTGAAATTCATTATCTAACTACTAAGCTTAACGCCTGACAAATGTTGGATAGATTTTTCTAGTATCCGTAACAAATAATAATTGATCTGTTTTCAATTCTTTTGATGTAAGGATAAGACCATATTTTAATGAAATGCCAACAATAAAATCAATCAACAAATATCAAAATAAAATACAAGAGGTGAGTTAAGATTACATTTAACTTGATAAAAAATACAATTTATAATAGTTACTGTCGAAATTTAGAATTATTGTAATCGCTTCAGGGGTATTTAGCTAATATGATATTAAAATTATTTTTCAAGTTTGGCTTTCAGTTTTCAGTTTTTAAATGAGAAATTTCAGATATTAATTTTCCCAAGTGTCGCCAAGAAATAATTTGCAATTCTGTGGGACAGACGCGCGACAACGGGTAGCAATTGCTTACTTCCTGTAACTAACCCCTGTTGGAAGAAAAATCAGAGCTTGTTTGAATTTGCTTGAGCAACTTCCCCACACACGGTACAACTTGTTCAAAATACCAGTTTTCCACGGAAAAATCCTATTGTGTGTGGCAGGCTTTAAAACAAGAAAAAACGCTGTTAAATATAATACAATCAATCACATATAACTCCACCTATATTGATTCAATCACATTTTCCTCAAGCATAAATGACTCCGCCTACAACGAATCGTCACACAGCGCGATAATCACCTGTCCAGTTAGCTGGGTCACCTACTATGACTCTAATCGCTTAGATTTGGAGAAGAAGGCGCTAAAATATGTCATTTGGTGGAGCAAACACGAATACCATAATATCCTCTTATAATTAACCTTTTGGTTACTGACAGATAAAATACGAGATTCTCACTAAATTTTTTTTAAAACTGAAATAATTCAATTTTAATTCTTTTGTTATTTTGAGGCAGGTTCATTTTATTTTATTATTACTCCACTCTGGTACAAAATCACTGAAAAAGTCGCAATAACTTAATTAATTTATTATCATTGATATCTAGCATAGAATTAAAAGTTACAGGAAAAGATCGTTAGTTTGAGAAATAATTTACTTGGAGCATAAATGCTGCGTTAAATATCTCGATTAATACATGATGTTAATATATTTTCAATTATTGATCTATAAATAAAATGTCAGTTATGTGTAAAAACTACTAAGTACACAAATTTTATTCAACACAAGTAAATATCAATTATCCGACTTCCACAATTAGCTTGTCTATGGTTCTCCAAATCTCTGCAGACTACAGAAGCTGTAATTCTTTCCCTTCCTGGTATCGCCTGAGCATACCTTGAGCTGCTTGAATTTTGACTTAGAAGAGACTTTCTCAAAGCCCATTATTTTTTTTGGATTTTCTGGCTGTTTATAGATTTTAGGAGTTGGTCTAGTATTGGAATTGGACTATTTAGGATTAGAAACAACAATAACAACTTTTTCCTTTTTGTCCTTTATGTAAGCAATGTCATATATTTGATTATGCTGTCCAAGAATTTAAAATAAATAAATATTTTTTTTAATTCCAAACTATATCTCTGATCCGAGGAATTTTTCCACCATGAAAACAACAGATAATAATCATCCTTGTCTTAAAAACATTTTTGCCTTTAAATTTTTTAAAAGCGATTATGAAAACAATTATGCAATGCATTCGATAACCTTGAAGTAGAAACTTATGTTAACAAAATCACAAGAACAAATTACAGAGTTTGTTCGAATAAAGCACATGACATTTGATCACAATGCATAATTTTTCTAAAATATTAATATGAGTTTTTCCAAAATGAAATCATATTTTAACAAAAATATAACAACTGCATAAAATGTTTTCAAACTATTTTAAAAATATTTAAAAAATCGGTTAGCATAAATTATCTAAAAGCTTTCACACATTATACTTATAATCTGTTGATAATCCGTAAATAAAAATTTTCCTTTTTTAAAAAATTAATTATTCGTGCTTTCCCCAGATTATAATTATATTAATTTTGATATATCCCAAAGTATGCAATATCAAAATATACCCATTCCTTAACAAAATAAAAAAAATGTATCATTATTATGTATTTTACATTTATTAATTGAGTATCATTATCAAGCAATTTTGATTATTTATACTGAGACCATGATTTATGAGTTTTTATCCGAAAGAACAGCTAATTATCATCACATATTTAAAAAAATAATGATCAGAAAATTTTTAATGTTGGCGTAAGCGAAGTAATAGTCTTATGATTTATAACAGATTGTTTACAAATATTGAAATTATATTAATTTAGAATTCCATTACTTAATAAATTTTATAAAAATTTAAATTATCCTTGTCGATTTTAGCTAACCATAAAGTGGATGCTTTGTCTAGTCTTTTTTCATTTTACTTTTTCTTTTGTTTCTATTGTCAACGTGGGTGAAAATGTGCTTTGGGTCCCCTGCTTGGCGCATTTTCAAAAAGTCGCCAACAGGCTCGTTTTGGTGTTTTGTCTCGCAATGTTGAATGCTCCGAGAGACACTATGCAAAAATGGCGTTTCTATGGTGATGAAACCGAATTCCGTGTTTTTAACCAATTTCACCGTTGGTATGGCATTGAAAACAAAAACAATGGTTTTTTTACGAATTGTATAACAAAAAATACACTAGAATATGGAGAAAACTTATCATATTTTTTCCCATGTTCTAGTGTATTTTTTGACACAAGAAGTGCATTTAGGATGAAATAGCCAGGGCTACCACGCTTAGCGCGTCTATTGCCCATTTGGCGAGAAAGGGGTACCAAAACCCACAGATTAACCTCAACGTGTTAATGACTTGAATGAATGAAAAATGGCTTCTCAAACAGATGCTTCGTGGTCCTTATATAAAAATTATTCATAAAATGAGCTTCGACAATATTCTCAGCCATTCGATGGTGAGCTTCACCTTGTTTACTGCCGCTCGAAGAATGTGATTTGAAGGCAGGCAGCAAATTCGTCAGCAAATCGCATTTACAACGTCACCTTAATGCCATGTGACGTAGATGATATGTTATCTGTCATCATGGATATTTTAAATCAATGAGAATTGAAATAAAGTGGTGGAGTCATGATCTCGGCTTAATCCTAGTATCCGTAACGTGATGGAATTGGCGAGATTAAGATTCGGATTGTATGTTTATGTATTTTGAGATTCATTTTTTTGTTTGTTTATGAAGCGCTCGTATGCAGATGAATATGAATAGCATTAATTTCGTCGTTGGTTACATTTGTGAAAACCATGCCAAACACGTTCCGTATATTAGGATTTTACCATGGTCTCAAATGGAATGAAAGAAATAATCACTTTATGGTTAAGAAAATAACGTTGTTACTAATTAATAATTTAAAATCAAAATGTAGTTATGTATCCGAAATGTTTCTATTTGTATTATTTTTGTACCCGAAATTATGGTAACTGACGTGAAACAAATAGTATAAAAGCTAAGCATTCACCCATCAGTATGAATAAGTATTTCATATCTTTTAACATTGTTACGAAAACCATAAAAAGTATATATATTTTCATGAAAGTTTTACAGTTCCTTCTAATCATTTGTTTTAATGTGCTATTATTGTTTAGTCTGTAAAATATTGTCTAAACATGTGTATTTTGTGAAAATAGCTGTTTTCAGAACCGAGAATTAAGTCCATAAACTCCAATTCAGCTTGACTGCATTTTGGCGGTCTTTTTGGTGACATGGCGATATTTTTACATCAAAATCTAGGTTAACATTTTTGTGGTTTCATGTTTATATTACCAATAGAAGCCACTATACCATAAATTCACTACAAGAATGTTCCAGAAACCTTCATTGAGGAAGAATTCAGGAACTTCCAAACAAGTATAAATATTGGAATTATTAATCAGTCGTCAGTTAATTGAAGAGCCAACTGAAAGTTATGCAATTAGATGCCTACTTTCACAACTGATTTAAAATGACAAAATTTCACATATTTTGAATTAAGAATCCTTTCCTACAGTTTACATTAACGCCAGACAATTTACTTTGAGAAATATTCATAATGAAGAGATATCATGTCAAAGTAGTATATATCTAATATCTTTCGTTTTTAGAACATAAATAAAATTTGAAGAATCATAAAAATATAGGCATCTAACGCTTTACTTTCATGTTACCAAGATTTGCCCCTTTTTTGTTGCAAAATTGATTTTCTGACTTCTTGAACTTAGTTTCCTGTGTAAACTCAAATATTTTAACTTCTTTTAATTAAACTTAATTTATTGGAAACATATAATTAAAATAATCCATATTCAGATTAAAAGACAAATTTTATTAAATTATTTTACTCTGTAAGGAATGAAACAAGCAGATTCGTCAGGATTACAGAAAAATTAGCATCAATACTAATGATATAATTTTATCATGCATATATATATATATATATACATATATATATATATATATATTTATTTATTTATGTATATATATATGTGTGTGTGTGTGTGTGTGTGCATACATACATATATAAGGCGTTCAGGAAACTACACTTGATTCTCCAGAGATGGCACCACAACGAAAGAAAAGCGAAGCTTGCACAGACGATAACTGAATTCCATCTATAGCAATTTTATTTTAATTGTTTAAACCGTTGTTGCATAGTACGATAAAAAATGGTGCATCAGCTAAGAACTTACGCCCACGTTTGAGTCCGAGGAATAGTACGTTTTTTGTGAACAAAACGTCTAATGAGTACGGAGATTCAATGTAAAATATCGGGAGTCTATGGTTCACGTGCAATGTCATATCCAGCCATTGTAAAATTGTGCCATCAATTCAAAAACGGTCTCACAGATTTAACCGATGCTGAAAGACAACGAAGGCCAACAATGGTGAGCACATTAGACATGGTGGAAAACATTATTCTCGCTAGATGAAGAGTAAATGTCGCATGCATTGTACAGCTGTTGGAAACATCTGTTGGCAGTGTTCATTCGATCATCTATTATTAACTGGGTTACCTCAAATTGTGAAAATGATTTCCTTATTCTTTAGGTTACGAACTCAAAGAAGCAAGTGTTTCAGCTTCTATGGAACTCATTCAATGTATTCTGCGAAAGGCAGCGATTTCTTAAGCCGGATTAAAACGGGTGAGGAGACATGGATGCATCGCTTCACTGAAAAAACGAAGCAAGTGTCGATGGAATGGAGACAAACATCATCGTCTGTGAGAAGAAAATCGATAATTCCCCCATCAGGGAGTAAAGTGATGGCTACTGTTTTTTCTCGATTATGAAAGAGTTGTCTACTCCGAATTTATGCAGAAAGGCACAACCATGAATGCTGAGTTTTACTGCTAAATACTAAAAGGTTTGCGGAAAGCTTTGACAAAAAGTGATGTGAAAAGTTAACTACAGGTGTTGTCTTCTTGCAGACCTCATGAGACACGCACAGCACAGGATTTGCTTTGCAGTTTTGGATGGAAAGTCTGTAAGCATTTATCCGTACATTTCCGATATGGCGCCATGCGACTTTCATGAGTTCGGCCAGCTAAAAGAACATTTAGGTGGAAGGCAATTTTCCAACCATGATCAGGTTCAAACAGCTGTTTTAAGCTGGTTCAAGGAAAAAGGAACGATATTTAATCGTTAGAGCATAGAATGATTAGTGCTACGTCCAGAAAAATGTCTTCAATGACTGGAGACTATGTAGAGAAATAGTGTGTCATATTCTATTATAGCGCACTTATCAATAAAGTGATTTTTGATTTACACTCTTCAAGTATAACTTACATTTTGAACATTCCTAGTATATTAGTGATACAAAATTTAGTATACTTTAAATGAAATCATGAAATTAATTTAACAGCCTAGATAATTCAAATTCATTTGAAATAACTGCAATAACTCACATAATTATTAATCTTTTACTGGTATGTTTTTAATAATCTGTAACTTTTTCACGTAGGACTTTGGTATATGTGAATGTGGCACGTAGTTAGGGTAACGAGAAAATACATGGAGATAAAAAATAGTCTTTATGGAGATAATAGAATTTTCGAACGATATCTTCTAAAGTAGGACTGAATAATAAAAATCCGACATCTTGATAAGCAATTTAAACAGCATGTAATTTGATTCCTTGTAGAATTGATACATTGAAGCAGAATTTTAATCTTTGCTTCCTCTTCGCTTCTTATTTGATATTTGAAATTTGTGGAAGTTAGAGAATCGTTTTCATCTTTGATGCAGAAGCATAGTAAATGTACTCCTACTAAGACGAAGGGACTTTTGACTTCGTCTTGCTAAGATTTTTCTTGCCATGGGGGAAAGAATTATGTCTCTTGAAGGGTTTTTCACAGGAGACATTTCACAGCGAATCACAACTGCCATATTGCTTTCTGGAAAAAATTCGGTTTCCGAACTCTCTATTTACTTCATTTCGCAATGTGTTCTTCACGTACACAAGAGAAGTCCCTTTACAAATAATCAATGCTGGCGTTCATAAAAATACTTTCGTGATCAATGCATTATCCTTTCATAAATTTCAGAAAATTTTGTTTTCAGGATTGCCCAACTGCTACCTCCATTATTATATCTAGCAACATGCAAGTCAAGCTCTTAGATCAACAACACTATGGAAGAATATTAACAAATACAAAAAGACCTTTTACGATTAAAGTAAAACAATCCTTAAAAAGATGTAAATCATAGCAAAATTATTATTAATTTGGAAACAAAAAAGAACAAGATTTTCTTTTTACGCCAAGCTTCTTCTGTTCTTAATTCTATATCCCCCCTTTAATTTTCCACTAACATACTTTTATTCCATCCAAGTTTGATTCTTCCCACACACATTTATCTTTTGACATATAATATTTATTAATTTAAAACGTATTTTACTCTCTGAATGAAATTGACATTTTCTGCAATTTCTTATTTGTCTTTGTATCTATATATCTTTTGATATCTCTTTGCAAGTGCTGACCAGGATTTTTCTTAATGTGCAACTGTTAAATTAGAAACACTAAAAAAAGTGATCAAATTTTTGTATTTAGAAGAAACATATTTCGCTTATAAATAAATTCCCTTTAAAATTCGTTGTGGCTGTTTTGATTTCAAACTTTTTTTTTTTAAATTCATATGAATTTGTATAGAGAATTCACTATATTGGACTTGTGACATAATATAAAAAACAAAGGTTAATTGCAAATCAATAAAGAAAGCATTTATTTTTTTTTATGTATCGATAATAATCTTTTATCATCCAAAAATAAAATTATCAAAATATTTTCTCCCTCAAAATATTATCTAAACATTTTTCGAATGCTAAATTAATACTCAGACTAGAAAATTTTTCTGATATCTTCAATATGAATTACTGTGAAAGTATTCTCGTATGAACTTAGTTATTCATAAATATAGGTTAACAAAGTTAATCACTGATTTGAAGAACTTCAAAATAAACCTTTCTAAATTTCTTATATGAAACTGTTTATTAAACTAAAATTTTTTGAAATCTTCAAAAATTTATAAAATTAAAAAATCTGGTGAAGAAAAATTAGAAGAAAAGTCAATCTGTCCAATATTTAATATTGAAATATTTAAAAATATTAAAATTAAAAATATTCAAAATATATCAGAAAATCAGACATTAAATTCAAGTTACTCAGTACAGAAAATAATGCTTTTAAAGAGCAAACAGATGCAGTTTAAATAATCAAGAATTCATAAATAAAAAGAAATGTGCTTGTTCATTTAAATTTAAATCAAAGCAATATTATTTTTCATGTACAAAAGATATATTTAAAATAATGATGAATCGTCAGTTTATTTCTTTCCTCATCACATGTCTTCGAAAATTACAAAGAATAAAATCAAAATATAATTAAATTATATCTTTAGTTAATAGCTATATATATATATATATATATATATATGTGTGTGTGTGTGTGTGTGTGTGTGTGTGTGTGTGTGTGTGTGGGTAACTTAGTCAAAATTTATAATTTCACCTAAATTTAAAGTATTTTTCTTGCACATTCATGATAAAATAATTTACTGCTTAAAATTACTTTGCTCTATTCTTGAACTTGATTGAATTTAGCACATGATATTGCCATCATATTGTTTGTTAACTGTGACCAGAGTTATTATGATAACATATAGCAATGCGGAAAAGGATACTTTTCATCGTAATTCATTTTCAATTTTGCGGATTCTCATCAATTAAAATCATAACCACGATAAGTACATATTAAATTTTCGTCTTAAGAAAAGGGTACAGTTATAGTTAAAGGTATTATTTTTTCTGCCATTCTTTTTATATAGTTTTTACACTGATAATTTTTTCATATTTCAGTTATTAGAATACTTGCTTCATTCACCATGAACGGGATCTTTAGTAAATCTAAATAAGTAAATTTAGTAAAATAAAAAAATAATAATAAATAATTAAAAAGACTGATGTCAAAAGGAAAATATCAATAATTCATCAATTCAGAAGAAATTTTAAAATTATCAAATAATATTAATATATAGAGTCACCTATTCGATCAACCATTTTGAACAGGAAGTCTATAATTTCAACCGTCTATCCCGAATTAACTCGGGTTATTTTTCAGTGCGGGCTACTCAGAGCTCCTTGGTAGAGGAAATTGATTTCACAGCAATACTCAAAGTTTGTCTCCCGATTTGATGGATTGCTGTAATATCAGGGCTTGGGAAATCGTTTGTTGAATGGTCATAGTTGATTTATAACTAATGTGAGTAGGAACTGAAGAATAGTGAGGGAACTTTAACTGTACAAACAACAAAGAATTTTTCTTGAGAGAAAGGGTAACAGGGAAGAATTTTCTGTCTTTAATATTTTTCTATTTTTTTTTAAATACAAATTCTGAATTTTTTTTTTTAAACTAAAAGAAACTTATTGCCACAATGCATATTTAACATATTTATTTAAGTTTATTTCATTTATGGATATATAGATGTAAATCTCGTTTTTACGATCTTGTTGAGACTAATAAAATACTTCTGAAAATTGAAAGTTTATAAAATAAATAAATATACACATAAGTGTTAGATCTTTAAATTAATAGTTTTATTTTAAAGAGAGACCACTTGGATAACCATAATACCCGGTGCAGGACCAGTGTGGCGGTGCATAACGCAGCTGTTCAGCATACTCTCCCCACGATATCTCCAGACTCGAACGATACCATCGTGGTGTTGCAGACATACAAGCATACATCACTGTATGGGGAGATCCCGGACTGTACCTTAAGTTTAACGGGTGCCATTAAACTTTTAGGTACTTGCCAACACCTAGTGTGCTGCACACATCTAAGAGGTCATTGAGGGCACCACCATTGTGGCATTTATAAAGGCAATCAAATTGTGTTTACAAAATGGTAGCAAGAAATTACAGTACATTTTAAGGGGCTTTAAGGGCTGTTAAACATCAGTCAATAGCATTAAATATTTTCTCTGAGTTAAAAACAAAATTTGCCATGATGACGCATATAACAATCAATGAAGAAACAATTTACAATTATAAAAATACATTTAACAATTTTTATGTATTTATACATTATGTACACAGAAGGCAATTTTATAGATAGTGTTTTATAGATAGTATAAGCATGATAGGTTAGTAAAAACAATTTCATTCCATTCTGCCGTCCACATACTTGTTTCATCGCACCATTGGTGTTGCAGACGTCTGTGGTGTTGCGTCAAGGGTAGACGAAGTAATACACGTTTTGCGGACAGTCTGTTGTAAACGGCTTCGAATGGCACACGCAGACACTGGATGATGGATGCTTTACAGACTGAATGTGCTGTGCTATGGTTCGTGATGTGGAATAGCGATCCGTCACAACCATGCGCACAAATTGCCTGTCATAACGTGAAGTGGTGCACTGAGGTGGATGCGATCGAACACGCTGGTCCGTCGTACCCTCCTGCATTCAACAATCACATATCCGCATTACAATTGTTTGGTTTCGTCCAATACGACTACCGATTTCCCTGAAAAATAATCGATAATCTCGATAGGCCATTATCCTTCCTCTGTCGAACTCGTATACTTGATCCAAAAATGATCGATGTTTTCTAAAAAGCATAAATAATCTTTTTTTTTTTTTTTTTTTTTTTTTTTGAAAAAACCACAAGAAAGACACAATTGCAGAACTTTAAATCGCCGAAATCTCCAAACCTTAAACAGCGCTTTGAAATGGCACCACAGGCGTGGGTGATGTGGGTTTGTGCTGAAAGTCTAATCATTTGCATATCTCAAATGATTAGAATTTCAGCACAAACCCACATCACCCGCGCTAATGCATGAGGTAAATTTCATGTTATTTTCATGCTTTCTTCAGGGTGTTGCATTTACGATAGTCAGAAGCGTAGAACCTTCGTCTCTTCACTCTCTAAAAGTGGTATATATTTACTGTATCATTTACTATTGATTCATTTTTTGAGGAGAATAATTTTATAGATTTTTATCAATTCGGATCACTATGAATCTATTTTTGTAATGAAATCTTTCCAGTACTGCAATGGACTGGGCAATATCACTATTTTCATTCAGGACTATATGCTCATCAACAAATTGCGATACTAGTGAAGCAGTGATTGATTCTTAACCTTGTAAGTGGCATTATTAAATATCACTGTTTGCCTATAGTCATTTATATTAAGCCTTTGCTAATTTTCCCCACAAAATTACGTTAAATATGTTGTATATGAAGGTCCTATTGTGAATTTATCTACATTGAAAACAAGTATTAAAAGCAACACATTCAAAATAAAACCAATGATATATATTAACTCCTTATGTCAGCTTATTTGAAGAAATGAGCGTTATCAAACCAAATATTTTTTTATCAAGTTACAACAGCTTATTTTTTAATATTCTTTTTTAATTGTTTCATCACGTTTTACTTTTTCAGTGGTTTTCTGGCCTATGAACAATTAAAAATCAAATTAAGAAACAATTATTGTCTATATCAATTTTATAAACTTCATGGCTTCTAAAGATCTATTAGATGAGATTTTAAAAAATAAACTATAGAGCCTAAAATGCAACTTCTTTTCTGACAGAAATGGCTCTAACAAGACTTGCAGGCAAAAGGATTGATCCTCATCTTTGAAATTTAATTATAGGACTCCCAAAGGAACATTCAGCAAATGTTGGAAATCAAAGGTAAGGAATTTATGAATCCCTTTTTTTAGTGCTGCCAGTTTAATAACACAAATAATTAAATTGATAATTTTTCGCCGGACAAGATTCTACGCTAAAAACGTATAATTCATTGCTCAGAAAGTGTGCTAATATCTCGCTTGTGTGGAGGAACTGAAAACCCTTTTGTAATTTTTCATTTGACATATTTTCTGTGAAAGTATGAAAGTTAATAATTTATGTGTGAAGCGAAGTTGCTACCTTGTAGAGATATTTATATTTTCAGGATTTCAGTGTAAATTTCATTTATTTTACTAAAATTTGATTTTTATTCATACTTCCCATTTCATAAAACTTACAAAACAGTTACATTTTAGATGCATAACTTTGTACTGAACACAAATTTACGAAATTATTATATTTTTTCGAAAACATATTATTGAGTTTTGATCCTGTTGTTTTCTAAATGACATTGCGCAACTTTTGGTAGTTAGACTTTTGAAACCAAAACAGCGCATGTATTAATATTTAAAGCTAAATTGCTGTCCGTTAGCATATTCATATTAAGGAACGGATAATTATGTTTGAACTGTTTCATTTTTTATTCGTAAATATTTTATTTCGTGAACCGTGTGTATGATTTTCATTAAAAATAATTTTGTTTACTTGGATATAGCTCATCTACTAATAGACCTTCTGAAATCCAGATATTTGACTAATTGAAAATTTTTCCCTATCCTGTATTTAAGAGTGGATGGAATTTTTCAACATCTCGTTTAACTAAGCAGGAATAGAAAAATATCAAAAATAAAGTTTTGCTTAAGTAAAATTAATTTCAAGAAAAAAATTAGTTACATTCCATCTTTTAAGAGTAAACAGTCTAGCTGAAATACAAGGAATCCATTAGCTCATTTTGCTATTAGAAGTTTTGTTTAAAATTGTTTTAATATTTAGAAGTTTTTTTTCAAATTTAAATTGTTTCTTTTATGCAATCAAGTCGATATCTTTGATATCTTAAGCACAAATAAAAGGTTTTCTTTATTAAATAAACATATCTTTAAAATTTTATTTTATTCCCATCTGGTAGTGCTTACACAGAAGTTAAAATATTCAAATATTGCATAAAGGAAGAATTGTATAAAAATAATCTTGACATTTGCGGTGTTCTTTTTAAGTAATTCATTATACAGAATGTAAAATAAATATGCCAAATTTTTAATGACAACATGGATCTATTTATGCAAATTAGGCGCAAGGTAAAAAATTCAAATAAATTACATGTAATTTTTATCATTATTTTCAAATTAATTTTAATATTGCATTTATGAAAATAATCTTGATTTTTATCTATGTATAAACCTTATTTTTTTTTGTTACTCATAATATTTATTCTAATAAATTTTCTGGAGAAAAACAATCATTAAATGATATAATAGTTGCCATTATTTTTTATATTGTTCTTAGGTCAAACTGAATTCGAATAACGCGAGCAATTAAGTTTCATTTGTTATTTATTGATTAAAAACTTATTTCTTCTTATTATTTTGCAAAAATATCATGTGATATGAATTTAGATTTATAATGTTAAACTTCCGTATACACTCTCTAGTTAAGTTAATTTAATTAAAATTTTAAAATACAAAGAAAGTATTTTTTATACTCCTTTCACGAAACTTAGTTAAAACGAAAGTTAATTAAAAACGAAAGTGATTTCTTTCAGTGTTTTAAATAACACATCTCATTGCAATAAATGCCTTAAACTTATTTTATTTTGATATTTTAAAAATAATATTAGATGTAAACATATTTTTCTTATCCTATTTCTCAGTCAAAATATCAAGTTTACACTTTTCTTTGAAAATTTGATATTCGCCAATGACGTTATAGGAAGGTCTTCAGTCTCTGATGTTTAGTTTATAGGAAGTTCTTCAGTCAAAGATTCTAATAATGCAATTATCAATCTGGGGATCGAAAAACATTAAAATCAATTTTGGATTAAGCCAGCTGTGTTCTATGTGATTTGTCTCTAATCCTGTACGATGAATCAAGACGTTATGGTTACAGTTAATAGTTACGTCCGATGGGGAAAATACTGTCATTATATCATACTCTAAGATGAATTTGTCTTAAAATGTGAAGTCTTGTTTTGTACGAGAAAAATTGTAAACAGCATTATTTCATGTTATAATACAAGCACATTAAATAGGAAAATAGTTTATAGTGCATTACAAATAGAGATATAAAATGTACTATAATACATTTAATATACACACACAGTCCAGCACTTTGCACCAAGAATAAACTTGGTTATTGCATATCTGTGGTAATGTTTGAAGATTTTACTAAAAATAGGTAGAAGATTTGGCGTTGAACCAAATATTTAGTTTGATATAAATATTTATTGCAATATTTTTTTCATATCAACAATTTCTCACATAAATTATAGATTCTCATCGTTCACTTAGTATCACACTGACTATACCACATCATTATGTTCTAATTAGCAATCAATTATTAATCAATCACTGATGTTTTTATAATAAAAATATGCATGATTGATCCTTGGCCTTAGTTATGGTTATCAAAAAATGGCTTTTTTGCATACTGTTTAGATAAATTATGTATTTAACTTTAATAAATGAATATTGTTTATTTAAAAACAATTTTTTAAAGGGTATCAGCCAATAATAACAAAAAAATATTTTATTAGAAGATTTAAATTATATTTATGAAATTTTACAACTGCAGTAAAATTCACAACTATTTTTGTTGCCATTATGTTTCGAAGCAACCGTTCGGAATTAATTTTCAGCTTTATAAATCTCCGCTGTATTGGCAAATATTTACAACAGAACCCTAACCGAGAGTTGTACGATATGGATAGTTTATTAATCCTTTCACAATAGTTTCTTAAAATCGAAATTTGCAATTCATTTCGAAAACAGAGCCGCCACCTACCGAAATGTTCGTGCATAATCGAACGCCATAACTAGTTAAGACTGTGTCGTTTTGTCGAATAATCTCTTTGAGATGGAAACGATTTTATTTATTTTAAATATGCAATCTACACTGACATCAACAATGCTGAATATTCATAAGAGAGAGAAAGGCTTGGCTTGAAATACTCTCTCTGCTATAGTGGCAGATGTTTTGGGGTGCAAACTTGCATGAGGTGCGATAAGCGTCACACGCATACTTTTATCTCGGTGGAAATAACATTTCTCTTTTGTTAGACGATTTCATTTTGATGGTAATGAGCGATTAACATCATGTCGCTTTAATGATGAAAGGGAAATCTTTCACTCCTTTTCGACAAGTACTTGAATTTTTAATCTGGATTTATATTTTAAAGACTTCGTAATTGGCACTCTGTAATAAATTCATACATCTTTTTCTATTGAGTATTTAAAAAATTATATTTAGTAATTAGTGACAGAGCAATGCAAAAGCTTTTTTTTTTTCTTTATGGAATATCTTAGAGTGTAATCTAGTGACAAATTTTTACGAAAAGTATTCGGAAGGCCGTATTTTAAATGTTCAAATTGTTTCAAATAAATAAATATAGAGAGGAGAAAAATTTGAATAATTATCTTAAAAATTACATCCATAATTTGTAAATGAATCAAGTGTGAGAAAAGGATGTTAAATGCATGTGTCGTTAAATAATTGGTATGCAACGCTATGTTTTAAAATGAACAAATGAATTAACTATTCATTTTATTTGCTTTTCTTAAAATGTTTAAAATGTCTCCAAAGGCTATGAATAGAATACTTAGAAAAACTAATTTTTAATTTAAGGTAATAACAATTACCTATTTAAATTCACTCTATATTTAAGTTCAAACTAAATGTATTTTTATCTTTAATTTAAGTATTCTAATTTGTATATATAAAAAGTCTAAATCTAATTTAATTTTCTTTTCAAATTTTACGTATTTGAAGTATATCTAATTTATGATTCCAACTGTAATATTTTCTGTCTAAAAAATGTTGTATATGCATGCAAGACTCAGATAATGTATTTTGACATTTTTTACCGATATAGTTTCGTTTATAAAAATGATATGTACATCTAAAAAGGTCAAATCAGCTTGCACTAATCAAAATAATGATTTTTGTGTAAGATTTCTCAATCTCTAAAATTATTGGAAATATTAGAATGTATATGATATCGAAGTTGTCTAATTTAGTAAAAAGTGTCAATTATTTTCATAACTGTTCAACTAGAACTAAACAATAGCAGTGTTCTTTTATTTTTACAGGATTAAAATTTCAAGACCTACAGAGAATACTTCGAACATAATAAGTTATAATAAATGAACAGTTATATATAAATATTGGTTTTTTCTATCTTATTTTCGTATTCAAGGACTGCGGTGACCCGGTTGGTTAAGGTGTTCATTCTCGTTATCGAAATTTTCGAATCCCAACCTCAACGAAAATCCGTAGTATCCGCTAATGGTGGTTTGTGAAAGTAAAATATGTCGTGATGGCAATGTATTCCATGTGAAATGATACCTCTGTGAGTCTTCTGCTTGCTCTTTACTTCTAAATTGCAAAGACCCACACATTTTTACAGTCCACAATGGCACAACTTCTGGGTACCCTATTAGAAAAACAATATCGCTTCCACAATTCGCAGTGTTGAAAAGGTGAATGAAAAAGGGATCATAGCGAATGGGCATTAGAATAATTTTCATACTTAATTGCTATTACTGGATTCTTTTCCCCGATTACCACTTTTGTATCAAAAGCTTTATTTTACTACCTATTTAAAACACTCAATAAACATTTTGCTTTGGGCGTATTAGCACTTTGCATCGAGTATTATTTTTTTACAAAATCGTAATAAGCATAATAATTTAACTTTACTAGTATCCTTAAAAGGATACTTTTAGAGGCGAAACAAATATCATTGAATAAGAATACTGACACAATCAAAGTTAGACATCTTATAGGCATTCGATATATAACAATAAGTCTTAATCTTATACAAAACCTCCAAAGGCTTAGAGCCAATCCAACATAGGAAGTATAATAATTAGTAAATTTTTATATATAGGATCTAAATACAGGATGTTTAATGGTGAAATCCATGAATTTACAGTATATCGATATAATCCTTGTTGGAATCGATGTCATTAATACAAATATGACTTTACAGTCTAATACAGCTCTATTATGTACATTCTAATAATGTTTTAAGATATTCTATTGATTTTACTTACATTACTTTCCCTCTTTCTTCTAACTGATATATAAATGAGATATTGTTGTTGTCGTTTTGTACCAGCTGGACTGGCAATGTGAAGTGCTCTGCTCCACTTTTCCAAGTAAACCGTGATTTAGTGTGGAGTCCGACTTATTCAATACACATATGCCATAGGTATCCGTTTACAGTGTAAGTAACCATTCACACAAATAAAGGACAAGACAGGAGAGAAAGAGAAAGTCATCCATCCTCGAACTGGGATTCGAAACCAGAATCCCTGTCCGCAGTCAGGCTCGCTGACCACTAGACAGGATAGGTGGCAAATGATGTATTCTTGAGGAAATTTAAGATTAAAAAACGGTTATTAAATAAAACTGGTACTTAAAATAGTGCCTAAAATATTTTTTTCATGCACTCCTTAGTGAAAAAATGATAAAAAAAAAATCAAATGTATTTAAAGTTGATAGCTTTGTTGTATCTCAAAAAAAAGTTATTTAATTCAAGATTCCGCTGATAAACTATATTTACATGTTTAACAAAATTGGGTAACGAAAGAAGATATTTAAAAATATGGATGTTATCTTATTTATATATATTTACATAAACTTAAAACTGAGAGAAATTGTCAGAAAAATATTTTTTAATGCTTAGTGATTAAATATTAGTATATTTTTAATAGCTTAAGACCTCTTTATTTATTAAAAAATTTTACGTATAGTCAGTCATAAGTTTAACAATTTAATACTAAATTCTCGATATAATATACCTTAAAATTTCCAAATTATATATTAACTAATAATAATATTTAATCCTCTAATTAAATCCTGGAAACTTTCGTTGATGTTAATGGAGCAAATTTTTTTTTATTTAGTTGAGGATAGTACAAAAATATAACCATCTGTTTCTCAAATAATATATTTATCAATATGTACATTTATTTTGTATATTATCTGCATACATTTTCCTAAAATATTTTTCATGCTTAAATAAGGTAATAATTCTCTTTTAACCCTTTCAGAACAACAAACTTTAATTGTTTCAAATATATTAAGATAACGTGCCCATTTGTGGCATGTACTCATGCATCTAAATGCGTCCACTTAAAAATACTTGAATATAAACAGACGTTGCAATATTTCATGGAAGAGCGGCATTTATGATTCTGAGGTTTATTGCTGCTGTTCTAACTTCGCGTTTAAATTTTAAATTACTAAATTTTAGTTAGAGTTTTAAGAGATTTTAATCTCTCTCTCTGTATTTTTTCTTATGATGTTCAGTCTTACTCTTTCGATTCACACATATGGTGGATTATTGAGAAATGTTAACCTAATATGAATTTTCTCGAAAATGCCTAAATAATATCTGAGATTTCCTTAATTTATCTTGACATTATTAAACGAAGATAGTTCTATTTATTTAAACACTTTTTTAATTATAAAATTCTATTTCATGAAGACTATGTGTTTCTACAATTATTATAAATAATTGATTTCCTTTTTATTTAAATTTATATTAATTACTTTAATTTTCCTCAATATAGTCAGATTATTCAAATTGTAACCATAATTTACTTTTGAATTATTATTTTTTTTTCCAATGGCAGAGGTTTTAGACAGTTACAAGTGCAACAGAGTCTATTAATCTATTGTTCCCTGATACCCAAGGAGCCGTCCAGAAACAGCGACCTCTTAGACGCCGAGGCGTTGCCCCGGGTGCACCACAGGGGGTGGGCCACCATCACACCCTCATACATGTCATAGGGACCCGTTTATAGGGTAGACATCATTCATACTTCATTCACACACACAAGGAAATGACAAAGACAGGATAGAGAGAGAGAAAGTACATCCATGCCTGAACAGGGATTCGAACCCAGGACTTTGCTAGCCGTTATCAGGCACTTTTCAATTATAAGTCTTTGAAAATTTCAACCATTTCCTCTATCAGGGTTTGAAAAAACTTTAAATTCAATATGGCTTTAACTATTTGAATAAACTATAAGAACTAAATTTTGTATGCATTCTATTATTTTTAAACTGTAACAATAAAAGTCTTTATACTATTACTCTTTATATACGAACATAACTACACAAATATAATATGCATTTTAACTTACAATATATCTATGTTGTAAAATGACAAATACTTTCATATTTTTTAATAAAATATGTTAATATTCTGTTTATCGAGGATGTTTATTTAAAAATATATAATTTAAAATTTTACTGCCAAATTTTAAGCGATTAGATTTACAATAAGTATACACACTTGTTAGTATACATACAAACCAGTTATAAGTCTAATCTTTAACTTTTTACTTTGGAAATTTAAATAGAATATTTACCATAATATTTAATGTTTATTATAAACTAATGTAAGTTAATTGTTTGCTTTTAAAGAAAATTAAAATGTAACTAAACACTATAAATCACGTGTTTAATGAAATAAATCAATGTGAGAAACCCTTCCATTTACTTAAAATGATGAAAAATTCAGTATCTCAAGTAAATCTAGAGATAATATAAATCTTATTTAGTTTTCATGTTAAAATCTAATGCAATTTTTCTTCGCATTGTGTATTTCAACAGAAATAACTATTCAAATAATATATTTGTTTTTAATTAAAAGTGATAATTTTTCTTTAGATTTTTGCTAATTGTTTATCTGCATTTTAATAATAAATTATCTAAATTTTTTTGCAATAATAAATTGTATAAATTTAATAATTTTTGAATTATAAGCTTAATATTTCACACTTTTACTGGCATCGATTTATTATACATGAGGCGAAGCAATTCCCTTTTCAGATAAACTGTTTTTTACTTTTTTTAAGGAAGTTTATGGACAAAAACAAATTATGATTAATTAAAAAGTTGACAAATTTTTTTTATCATTTCATGGGATGATAAAAAATCTAATAGAGGCAATCTGATTAACAATATTTTCAGGAAATACTGCTTTGGATATTTTTTTTCAGAAAAAATAATAAATTATATAGTTAATGGTTTTAAATATCTATACTAATTAATATCCCCTAGCCTAAATTCTTATATACATACATATCGTATTCGGTATCTTTTATTATAAGTAAATCTTTTTAAATAACAGGGCTTTAATTGATAGATTGTGATTTTAAAATGCGGAAAAATACTTATAAAATTAAATGGTATATCAAATAAATTAGATTAATTCAAAATAATTAATAATTAAATAACAAAAAAAATGTATACTCAAAGGTATGCTAATATCCTTGCGATATCGATGGAAGACAGTTTCAATCAATTATCATTTTATAATCGATGGAAGAAATCATAATCTTTTCCTTTATTTCCTAAATGCAATAAAGCGAATCGATACATTATTTCATCAAGCTTCTTTCATTTCAATAGTCCAACTGGCATTATTTTGCTTATCTATGTATGTAAGAGAGGAGATTTATTCCACGGAGTTATATATTCTAGCATTAGAGGCTATTATATTGCTGTCCCTGACCATAAATCTCCGGACATAGTACAGGCATTAACACATTTCTGCAAATCCGGGAACTTGCACTGATCGTCCGGCTAGACATCAAGCAGGAACAAAGACTCGATGTTAATGCCCGGATCTGATAATATCCAATATCTCTATATTTACTGACGTAATTATTATTTGTTTCTTTACTTTTCTGTGATGAATCAGAATAGATATTGCTTTCATGGAATTGAAAACAAAAACTTGATTGGTCGCAAAAAAAAAAAAAAAAAAAAAAAAAAAAAAATTAAATTTTGCTCCTTTTCTGTTTCTAAGTATTGTGACTTAAGCACATTAATGAGATGAATTATAATTTTAGGAAATTTTTTTACGTAATCTTGGAGGGAATAATTTAATATAATGAGGCATAGTGTTAAACGGATGATAAAATATTATTTTGTAATTTTTTTTTAAATCAAAAAGTAAAATTTATTTTAAATTTTGTTGCTCTAAATTTTAAAATCTCATAAAATTTCTCACAATAGTTTTTAAGGTACCCGAACAGATTCAGAGCATTTTTTTGAAATACACCCTGCATGTATATATTGTAACCATTTTTTCTTATTTAACATTAGAAAACACTAATAATGAGTTACTAATATTTGATATATGCTAATATTATTCTTCAGAAATGTTAAATATGTCTACAATTTTCAGCATTTTTTAAAAAAATTAAAAAAATGCTACATTAAAAACTATTAAACATATTTGAAAAAAAATTAGTGCCAAATAATCTATATGTTGTTATCTAGAGCATGTACTAAAATTTTAAGTTTTTGTTATAACATAAAATAAGTACGGCTAGTTGAATATTTATACTGAAATTTTAGCCCGATTTTCTATCCCTATATTCAAATTATAGGCCATAATTTGGGAAATATTTTATTGATTAAAATTATTTTAGTACACTCTCTAGAAAACAATATACATATCAAGCTCATGAAATTTCATAAGGATATTATAAAAAAATATTTTGAGTTATCATTTTTGAAGCGTGCAAATTATAGGCAAAAGCTAGTTCTGAGAAAATCGCATTTAAAGATTATAGTATTGTGTCTTTATAAAAAATTCTCATATTTGCGGATTAATTTTTTGATTTGATTTGCTGATTGATTTCCGGGACAGTAATTATTTTATGTATCTTTTAAAAGCTTACTTAATTTATATTTCAAAATAAAACACTGTTTAAACTAATTTTTAACATCAATCTGGCCCTTAAAACGCCCACTTCCGGTGCTTTAAATGTCCACTTTATTTTTCCTAATCCTTTACATCTCGGAATCTAATTAACATAGAGACAAAAACAAACCTGTTTTGGAAAGCTATTTAAATTTCCTATTTAATAAAAGCATAAAATAAATATATCATTTTTGGTCGAAACTGACGTTTTTAAAGTGTACGTGTACCTTAAATTACAATTTGGGGAGATCAGTATTTAAATTTATATACTAATTTAACAATAGATGTGATAGCTTCATTATTATATTCTAGTTGACAGAAAATTCAATTCACTAAAAATTCAGCATAAATATTCTTTTATAGATATTATAAATATTGATTTTTAAAATTTATTGCTCGTGGAAAAACATTCATTTTACTTTAAGGCTATCGAGACCACCATGAAGGCATGGTACCTGTACTTTCCTCCTGTTCATTGCATTGTACATTATCTTATTCTTGTAAATAATTTTCAAATTTTATCTTTCTAGTTTTTAATTGTTCTTCATGTTCTATCTAATTTATACTGGCTTATCTCTCTTTAGCTGCTTTTACACTGGTTAGATTTCTTGTAATATATTATTTGGTATTGTAATTTTTGGATTTAATGAATTGTATTTCACATACTATATTTATTTATAGAAATATGATTATGGAATTTCTACAATAAGAGTGTGTTTATATGATGCACGTGTAAAATTCTATAGATCGTGAAAGTTCATGCAAATTCACAACATTGGCCCTGAAAATTTTCAATACAGATTTCTTCAGTGCATATTTTATATGTGAGAACGTACAGAGAAATTAATTTTGAAATGTATAACTAATGTTTTTGAAGTTAAGATAAAAAAAAATTTGTTTCAGAGGTTGGTTACAAAAATGAAAATTCAATGGCATGACAGCCCATAGGGGTGAGATCTATAATGCCTACATCGTTTTCTAGACAGAAGACTCAGGGGATGCTCATCATTTGTCCTAGTTAGGTGATCAGTCTAGCACAAAACCCACAGTGTTTAGTTCCCAAGCATGCTTGGTATTCAGTTTTATCAACCTATTGAAGATTTGCTATAACGGCAAAATAAAAAGCTATTTTAAATTCATATTTTGACAGTAAATATGTTACTAAAAACATAATAATGGTTATCATATGTGGAGTAAAGCAGAAAAGTTAGAACTGAACTCAGATTTTAAAAGAATTTAAGAATTTAAATAGTTCATCATAATAATAACCATGTATTTGATATACATATTTTTTTTTATTGCATGAGAAAAATCATGTTGTTTGGTTTTTGTTTCCAACGAGATTTTATAGATGTACCGTTTGTATGACGACTTTTGAAGATCTAACAGTTTTAGCAATTACAATCTAGAAGCAGTCACCAGAAAGAGTTCTAAATTATAGAAAATAGAAAAACTATGCAAGTATTAAAGCTTACATGATGTGTCACACACATGTTTACCATTTAATTTTATATATGTGTCACCACATAAAAAAAGTAATATTGATGGTTTCCACTTATATGCTAAAACCATTTAAAATATATATAAAAAAATCATAAGAAAAAAATCGGTTTTTAATTTTATCCTCTTAACCTTTGAGCACTATATTGAAAGATGCATAGCTTTCCTTTTTTGGTTCTAAAAAAGAAGTAAAAGAAATCTGAATAGATTTTAAGAAACACAATTTTTAATAACTAAAAGAAGTCATAGTAATATTAATAAAAACAATACAATACATTACGTCATAGTATGAAATATATCCAACTATTATATAAACTTTCTATTACTATTCAAAATGAAAGAAATATTTAAAATAGGTTTAAATATTATATTTGAACTTAATATTATGTGCAAATAAATTTGTTTCTCCGTTAATTTTTGTTAAGCCCTTGAGTTGGTAATTGTTTTCTTCTTCTATTTCAAAGTATTTGGTATCTTCATTTCATTTTCAATGAATAAATTAATTTGCAAATCAAAATCCCCTTTTTATACTTTTTAAAATTTACTAATGTTTCAAAAGCCATTTTTTAAAATTTCTTACAAACTTCAAAAATGCTTAAGAACACTATGAAAATGGTTAGAAATGTTAGCAACTATCTTCAGATTATTGAGTGGTACAGATAAAAACGAAAGTATTTTTAAGCAGATTTTTATTTTATATTCTCAAGTTTCAGACAAGTTTTCAATCAATTTATCTCTGTTTTTTAAACTATTTTCAAATGCTTATTTTGTGGTGGAATTAAAAAAAAGAAAACAAAGAATATGTTTGAATTAAATATACCAAAAAGATTCTTTTCAATAAAGTTATGTCTATAAATGCCATGTACGATGCATTCATAAAAATGCTGTATTATTAAAAACATTATTTTAAAATGCGTTACGAATAACGTAGTATTCGATTTCAATATGAAATATATGAAGCAAAATATTAAAAAAAAAGCTATATATGCAAATATGTAACTGAATGTCATTACGTATAAATGTAACTGATTCATATAATTAAAATAATAAATGATTTATATTATTATGTATGCATGTAATTGATTGTTTTTTGCTAATTTAATTTATTTCTTGTTAGATTTTTTAAAACTGTGGGGGGGGGGGACATATTTAGTAATTTTTTTTTTGTGCCTAGAAGAAGCAATCTTTAGTTAAAAGTTATCTTCCAACTACTTTATATAAATAAGTGTAATTATCTCCGCTGGTAAAAGCACTTTTAATTCTATTTTTAGAAGAATTTAATTTATCTAAGTCCATGCAATTTTATCAGCTAGTTAGAAAAAAAAAAACATTGTTTTTAAACTGAAAAACTAGAATGGAAAAATTGTTCTGAGCTTAAGAGATATGGAACAATTAGTTGATGCTGCTATTATAATTAAATGATTTGATAAGAAAGTCACTTTAGGCACTATTTGTTCTTGGCTCAAATTGAATTGAGACTCGAAAAATTCAGTTACAAGATGCTTGTACAGTTTTAGATACTTTCATCAAACATATTCACGAAACAATCTTCTATTCGGCCAGGGAAGACGTTTTAGAATTCTAAAATTGAAAATTTGAATCCGATTTTGGAAGGTTACGAAGTTTCCAAGAGAGGGATGGTAGAATGGGAAAATACATTTTAGGAGAAACGAATATTGTTCATTAAATAAATTGCAGCATACAGAAGGCCTAGTACTTGCAGATAGAATAATATCTTTAATGTTGATAAAGCAACACTACTTTTCAATTAACAAATCAGAAATGTTCTGGTATTTAAAATTACAAACATATTAAGTATCGAAAATTACAAACAACGAACTAGAACTTTTTGTTATGATAAATTAATCAAGAAAAATGCTGATTATTGAGGCAAACAGCAAAATTTAAACTGAATATTTTGAAACGACTCATTGCTTAAAAAATTATCGTTCATTACCAAGTATTTTTAAAGCAAATGACACGTCCAGTATGATAAGAAGTGTCTAAATGGATACGTCTGACAAATAAATATGTAAAAAATTAAATTTACTTTTGTTTTTTGAATACAAATTACGTGGTATTATCAATATTTCTAAACAACTAATCACAATTCTGTTTTTTTTTCAATAAATCAAATATAGGAAACTTGTATAAAGAGCTCTAAAAGTTTTTAGTGCTTCAATAATCGTATGTAATAAATATTAGGAAGATCTATAAAGGACTTTTCTCTTAAAATTGCTTTGCAAATTTTCGTTACCAATTGTAAATTCCTATTAACAACTACTTATTAAGCAAAAGAAAAGCTCTGCTGACTAATGAATAGTTGATAGAGTACGATTAAGATAAATATATGTGGAAGACTAAATTTGAAAGTCATTAATGATAGTCTTATTCAAAGTAACTAACCTCCAAAATTAAACTGTATAGATGTATCGATTATATTTTCTGCAAGACTGGATAGCAAAATTAGTCTTTTCATCTCAAAACAAAATCAAAGACGTAAACTTTCGTAACAAAATTCTTTTACCAAAATAATTTCTTCAAAACGTAAACAAAAGCATAGAAAAAGATTCATAAATGATATCATTCTTATGATTTTAATTTACGTTTAGAATCCTGATAATAAAAATACCAGGGATGAATGAAACAAGCAGCAACCTAGTTTAAGAAAAAAAATCAATGAAAAAAAGTTAGAATTGTTTGGAATATTACAAAGGAAAACGATTTGACATCTGAAAGTGCAAAATTGGATGACTACCTGCTTGATACGACGAAATCACTTGTCAATTCAGTGACAGATGGCTTCCGACCCATTAAAATTCGTCATACAAGAGAACGAAGAAAACAGTAACGATATAGGAAATACAGGCGGTGGCGTATCATGGAAAGATACATTTTCTCATGAATTTGCAAGTTAGGAGATAAAGCTTCAGAAACAGACGTGATGGATGTGTTTACTTATTCAATTGGGAAAATTTGTACTCTATGTTGCTATAAAACTTCGTGTACTTAAAAAAATTTACAAAACTGAAATTGATATTCCTATCCATTAATATTTTCTCTCTCAATTGGCGTATCTCATTTTTATAATGATGGCATTTTTCTTTTCAAAAAAACTCGAATGTAAATCAGTGTAGTAGTAAGTAAAGGCATCATAAATATCAAGAAGTTTACTGAACAACACAAGGAGGAAAAAGCTGTTTTGTTGTTTTCACTAATTGTGTGTGAATCTCTTTACATTGAACAACGTCATCATACTATTTCAAGGAAAAACCTATTTTAAATTTTTGAGTATTTATCAGGTACACTGTCTTTATTGAGGATTTTATATAGGTAATGGACTGCATTCACACGTATCGTACGCGGAAAACTCTCAAGTACGCACCTAAAAACATTTGCATACATTAAGTTGTGAAGCAGCATCTCATGCTCTTCAACATTTTTTGGGATTGAAAATGGGACCATTTCGAAGAACGCTTTTTAATTGTTAATGCTTAATATCAAACACAGGCTTATTTTTATTTATCTAGTTTTTTTTATCTATGGAATGAAGTATCATAATGGCTATTATTCTCCAGAGTGTAGATGTTATTGGATTAAAATTTTTCCTTCAGTGAATTAGATTATTTCTCATTAAAAATTTGTGACTTGGTACTTAATCCTTTACCTTACATCATTTTTTCGGAATTACCGATTGCTTAAAAGATAATAAGGATAAGGATACTTAATCCTTTAACAACATAGTTCAAGCAATAAATAAAACAATATCATGCTTATTATGATCCAAAATTAAAATTCTTAAATAATAAAATGCTTTTTATTAAAACAAAAAAGTTGGATCTGCTGAAAGACAGTATTTTAGTTCATCAAAATTAAATTTTTTCCACTAAAAATAAGCTTCCTCGTGATTAATTTTTATTTTATATAAATTATAGTTTCACAAATACAGTTATTTCAGTTTAAACAGGAAGTTATACCCCATCTTTTTTCCAGTTTGCACTTTTTTATAAAGAAACGTTTCTACCAAGTCAAATTAAGGTTGCCGAATTACCAAGAAAAGATTCATAACATATACCATTTCTAAAGATCAGTAAAAATCTGTTCTGGTTTTTTACTCATGTTAAAATTCAAGATAATATTTTGAAACATGGCAAACTGAAATTTATGCACTTCGAGAATTTACTTAATCCTTTAAGATAATTTATTTCTATAGATATTCCGTCTCTATGTCTGTCAGAAACTATTAAACACTTTTAAGCTTTTAAGTTTCTTCATATTGATCTCTTCACGGAAAATTAAGATCCACAATAAAATAGATTAAATTTCTACTTTTATATATATATATATATATATATATATATATATATATATATATATATATTTATAATTTAAAATGCATGTCGTAAATATTTTTCTTAAAATAAAAAAATACAGATATTTTCTGCTTTTACGATTCCTTTTTGATTTCAACAACACACATTCTGTTCAGGTATTGCTTAAAATCATAAAAAAAAATCTTACACGAAGAATTGATATTTTTTAGATTTTCATTTATTTTTAATCTTTGAAAGCAGCTTTATTTAGAGAAATTATACTGCCAATTATTTGACTGTGTTGGTTCGCTGTCTCATTGGTTATTTTGCAAATGAGGAATGAGAATTTTCATTATATTATATATGAACTATGTGCCAACCGATGGCTGAGTGGTTAGCATTGCTGAATTTCGGTTCGGGTGTAGATGTTACTTTGTCTCTGCGTTTCTATGTCCTTTCTTCCGAGATGATGTATGAATGTGGCCCATCTTATAAACAGGTTTGTGGTAGTATGAGGAGGATAATGCTACTCGCCTCCTTGTCTTGGTTCACAGCTGCCCACTGGGTAGCAACAAAGGAATAGCAGCTTCCGGCCTTGTTGTGGCGAAGAGATAGTCCCTCAATACCCTTCGCTATTAACACACACACGTGTGTTATTGGAGGAACTATATGTCCGCCTCTATTAGAGTGACATTTTCTTCCATTTAAAATTTGTAATACGTAACTAAAGATAAAAATAATATGAAAGACTGCATGCAAATAGTATGCTAAACAATAGTGGTATTCATAAAATTGTGGAACGGTTGTATAATTGAGTATCACTCATTTAAACTATAATTATTTAACTTAATCAAATTGTTAAGCTAGTAATTGTGTTTTGATTTAATGAAGATATCATAGAAAATTGTTAAATCTATGTCAATGTTAGATTTTATGTAGGAAGGATTCTTTAAAATGAATCAGTATCCCTTAGAAAAGAGAAAGTCACGTAACAATATCTTATAAAAAGAAATCATGGGTGAAAAAAATTATAATACCGTTATAAACAAGCTTATTTTAAATTTTAAGCATTCTCCATTCCGAAAAAGCCTATTTAATTGAGCTTCGTGTATTTTTTCTTCTTAAAGAAGCAGTCCAGATCATAATTCCCAACATACGACGAGCCATAAAACAAGGCTGAAAACTTCTGGAACAAGGTCGAAGTACTCAGGGAAATCTTGCATGTTGCATGTTCCCAGAAAGTGAAGAGGGCCTTTTAAGTACACTGTAAGTGCAGGTGGGCAGACTGACGCAATTTCCGACACCTAGAACTTGGAAGAGTAAATAACTCGCATGCTGGTGGCTGGTGGAAAGATCGATAATAAACCTCCCAAATTAACATTAATATTTTAACTCGCGTGTAAATTAAGTGACAGTAATGGAATTTGGTATTAGGCTTGCTCGCTCTCCCTTCATACGTAGTCGACGTTTTCTAATTAGGTTACTCGTGGTCAGTATTGTGATGTGTATTAATTAAGGGAGAGAACGGCACAGTGTTTTACAGTCGGTCAATTCCATCGCTTTCGGGGAAAGGAAATGCGTTTCTACATCAGCTGAGGAAGAAGGAAAGTAAAGTAAATTTAGAATTCTTTAACGAGAAAAGCATTCATTAGCTACGGTCGCCGTTAAAGAGTGAGTCTGGGAATTATTTGAAAGATTTATATGTGTTTCCCCTTTCCTAATTTCGAGTAATTAGTTTGTACTAAACAAAAGAAGTGGGCTTTTGTAGTAGTTAATGCAGCAGAAATCTTCGTAGCTTTTGTTTAGATGGTTCAGCTACTGTTTTCATAAAAGATTAGATAAATTTGTTGGGTGCGACCATGAAATGATTCAGAAAGTTATCAGATTGACCACCAGTTTATTACAGAAGTTTTTTTTCATTTACAAGCACAATGGGAAAATAGTTGCACAGTAATAATAAATGCCTATAAAGGAACAATGAATAGAATAAAAATCTAGAATAATATAAATAAAAAGCAAATAGAATGCATGGTTAATTTAAAGACAATACCATGAAAGCTAGACTGACTCTTAGTATCTTGAAACAATACAATTTTTGATATCATTAAGCATTTCAAACTGCAAGTTTATATTTAAATATTAGAAATCAAAATGATTTAAAAAATATACTAATGAGATTATTATGCAATAATATGTTTGAAAAAAATATACACACTTTGTCAGTTTCTAAGTTTAGAGTTCCACATTTTCCTGAACTGAAAGGCATGTTATAAAAAGATTTTTGCACAGATTAAGTACTTTTTTTCTGAGAAAAATTGAAAGGATTTTTTAAAACTAACATTCATTAAGGAGCTTTCTATGGTAATAAATTCGAATTCCATTTCAATTGTAAATATAAAGATGAATATAATTTTTTTTTTTTTTTTTAATTTTGAAAAAAAAACTTGTTAAATAGTGTTGATGTTGTACGATGAAATGTGTGTTGAATATGAAATTAAAATTCATCTTTATTTCAAAAGACTATAAAATAATTGATAAGTTGTTCAATTACTTTCAAATTTTCGGTTTCTTGTATTTTGTTACATTTTTCATTTTAATTCCTTGCATTTCTCTTGGCCTTCTTTTATAGAGAATTGTAATTTATTTGTAAGTAATGTGTCTTCTTTGCATGTTTTTCTGACTGGGTTTTTATAGTGCTTCTGAATCAGGGGTCTATTAACAGTTAATAAAAAAGATATATTTTTTGTTAAATAAAGAAATGAATTTTGCTGTTCTATATTTCTATTTTCTTGAGTGCGAATTACAAAATAACTTTTCTTCTATTTTGATATCGAGATAATTACTTAAAAAAATTTGTGTATTTGTACTATTGGAACAATTTAAAGAGATATTTATATGTTTAATTATTTTTTATCTCGTATGTTTCTTTGTTTTCATGTAATTGGTTATCATCGTTTTGTTCATTTTATTTATTACCATAGCTTGTGATTTTCTTTAACCTAGATTTTCAAGCAACTTTAGCTAAATGTCTCCAAAATAGCAACCATAAAGAAAAATAATTTAATTGTTATTGATGGCAAGAAATGTTTGTGTCCGCTTTTATCAAACAAGAAAGAACTTATAATGAAAACTAGCTGTGGAGTGATATTTTCTCATTGTTCTTTCCATCTTAAAATCGGAAATTATCCTACTTCCCGATTTTCTTGTTTGAATCATTTCGGATTTATTCATAAAAAAATTGTTCCACATTTTTATTTTCTTGTATAATCGTGTGTTAGTAATCAAGCTATTAAACATGTTTTTAAAAATTACTTTTTGCTTATTATCACTGTAGATACAATTAAAAATATATTTTATTTATTCACACAATCATTTCTTTATGAAAAAGTTTGACTGATACTACACCCACACTTAAACTTAAAGCTCCCTATCCACTTTGCAATCATAACGTAAACTTGTGACACAAATGTCATGAAAAATTTCCTTCAAATAGCTAATACTTATTTCATTCTGAGATGTGCGTATACAGCATTTTTTATTCTAGAATTTTTGCCAGTGATTCTTCCTTTTAAATTGTATTAATAAATTTTTCGTGTTAAAACAAATAACTTTAACATATCTAAGAAGAAACAGTTTATTTTTTTATTTTTGGTGCAAATTTTTAAGACAAGTGCGAAATGGCAATGATGTCCGTATTCGGTCTATACAGAATTTTTATCCTCTCTCTATTTTCTAGACTTGAATTAAAAAGTATCAAAACATGTTCACTGATTACTTGAAAATATAATTTTAATGAATAAATTAATGTCAGTAAATAATGATTTTAAAACTTTTCTTATTCTTTTTAATTAGTTTTTCTTAATTTTTTATTAATATTAGTTTTGCACATATCACATGAAATTTTCTAAATACATTTTGCAATTTACTCATATTAACTGAAAATAAGAATTAACAATTTGCTCATTTCTTTTTGCTCTTTATAATGATAGAAATTACCACAGTAAAAAAGCACAATTTGCTTAGTTAAAATTATCACAGCTGTCGTTAGTAAAATTAGCTTATTAATAGCAAAGTTATTTCGATAAAAAAATTAAGAAATTCACTGTCTATGAAATCTATTGCTTAAAAAATTTTAATAGACATATATGGACTTTTGCTTCATGGGTATCACAAAAAATGATAATGAGAAGATTAGGTCTAAAATATTGCTTTATGATAAAATAAATACTATTTATAATAGTAAAGTTTTGACAAAATTGCTTGCTGAGCTTTGCTCTAAGTTTTTTAGCTTAAAACGAGATTTTTTGTTTTGAACCTATTTATTAATTATGTAGGTAGAATAAGCCATCTATTAACAGCATTAATATTAATAGAGCAAAGTTTATTTTTAAGAGTGTCAAAGTCTATGTGTCTTTAATACAAAATTAATTTAGATTAACGTTTTATCCCTAGATTAATCGTAACTATTAATTAAGTTTACATACATTTACCAATATTAGCTACATAGTGCAACAAAACACGATTATAGATGAAGCAATAAACAAACTTTATCTGCTCTGCTACATGCAAGCAAAACCTGGACATTAAATGTTGATATACAGCGAACCCTGGAAACCTTTGAAAAGAAGGTATTAAGAACTATCGATGGGCCTGCTTAGAACCAGATATAATTTTGCATTGTTTAGGCTATGTAACCAACCCCAGATTACCCAGGTTATCATAAGCAACAGGCTAAGATGGCTTGGCCATGTCTGGAGAAGCCGGGAAAACAACCCCACTAGAATATCAACGCCCGAAGGATCCCGTGCCCGAGGATGACCATTAACAAGATGCCTCGCTCTGACACTGAAAATGACCTCAACTTACTAAAAGTTAATAATGGCAAAGTGTCGCTTTGGAAAGACTGGGCTGGAAAAAGCGTGTGTAGAGGCAGCTAAGACCTGTGCAATTAAAGAAGAAGAAACAAATTTGATTTTAAGAAACATAATTTTATTACAAAATATGATTTTAAGAAATGAAATTTTAATTATGTGAGTATTCTACGAGAGACTGACCTAAATTGATAATTGTGTTTGATTGTATCAGTTGTGTCGAATACAGTTTCTTAAATAAAAAATAAAGCTTTACACAAGAAGTTGAATTTAAGTTGGATGTTTTCAAAATTTAAAAACTGATATGTTAAATTTAGAATCCATATATATATATCTAAGCAGTTATTTATTTTTAGTATCTTACTGAATAAATGTATTATAGATTAGAGTCATTTGTTTTTAATTTATTGATTAAGAATGTTTCAAATTTAATTAATTCATGTCATTTATATTTTTCTTAATATTTTTTTGTTATTAGAAGACCAGTCTCTGAAAAGTTAAAAATAAACTCATTTTTATCTTTTTATTATTCTGACTTTATATAATTCATTTTTATTATTATTATTATTTTATAACTTTAAATTATTATTATTATAACTTTAAATCATTATTATTATAACTCTCTTTAAATTATTATTATTATTATTATATCTTTAAATTATCATGACACCTCTATTTATCAACGGCTTTAGTTTTTAAATTAGAATTAAAAATTAAAAGATTATAAGAGTGCCATGAGGCACTTGCGTTTAAATTTTTAATTTTAATAAACCTAATTAAAAGGACTAAATGAAATACGCTGGGTATAAATTATTTGGTTAAAAGCAATAAGTAAATTTAAATGATTAAGGTAACTTTTAATAAAGTTGCATCATAATTTTTCTTAAATTCATTAAAAAACCACTTAATACTGTTCATTTTTGTGTCATTTTTCCCATTTTAATACCATATAGGGATGCAAACTTAATTAATTAAATTTTAATAGGAAACTTAAAATTGACAGATATTTTTAATGCTGAGTACTCTGATATTGAAAATAAATGTAAAGTATAAATTGTAAATACCGTTTCCAATAATTGCATGAAATTTATTCTGATAGCTTTTGAAAATAAATAAATTAATGGGTTTCACATTGAAAAAATTGAATCCACTATTAATGTCTAATAATTATTTTTAAAAAAAATCTACTAAATGCCATCAGATGTAAAATGAAAATATTTGAATGAAGAAACAAAGGTTTCAATCTATAGAACAATGTAAAAAATGGGGTACAAATGTAAATACACAGAATGAGTTACGTAAAACAAGTCCGTCTTAATATTTCATTTTAATAATTATTTATTTATATTCGTACCTACCGTGTTTTTGGCAATAAAATCCCTGTGATTGGGTCCATACTCTTTGTGACGACAGTGAACAGTAAATTCGATTGGGAATCCTAGAAGAGTTTTATTCAAACTTTTCAGAAGAGAAACTCCAATTAGGTTACTTTCAGCAGGATAGTGTAACATGTCACAGATCAGATCATGGCTGTCTCATGCGCATTTGATATTTACCCCTGAGAAGGCGATTAACAAAGACTTTAAAATCAATTTCTTACATATAGACCAGTATGGGTTTCAGCGCAGGACATTAACCGAACATGCTATATGTTTCGACAACATTATTAAACAAAATAAAGATGATAAAGGATATATGGTTCTTATCAGTATAGATATTCAAAATGATTTCAATTCTTAAAGGTAGGCAGGTCTCAAATAAGAGCTAATTTCCACAAACTGCCCTGCTAACATTACCAGCTTAATCTTCAGCTTCCAGAATAACAGAAAAATATTAGTTAACTACGATGGAGAGGTATTTGAAAGAAAATGTAACAGGGGATGTTCCTATGGATATTACGGAAGATATATTTCTTAAAGAACAATTTCTTTAATGAATTTTTACATCACGACTGACTCACGCATCTCGTCAAATGATTGCCTTCACTGACGATACGTTTATTATAGAAAAAAGAATGCGAAAGAAAATATAAATAATAATAGCAACGAAACTCTACAAATTTTCTAAGCATTTATGCCAAGGAAACATAGTAATTCTATCCGAAAGTAAGAAACAAGCCATCATCCTCGGTGAACATATGAAACAAATAAATTAATTAAAGTAAGAAATCTCAAATAAAAAATTAATTCCTATAAAGTGATACTTAAGAAAATGATTGGAAGGTCTTGGGAATTTAACAACTGAACATTAAAAACCCACTACACAACTTAAACCCCTTAACCAGCTATCTCGAGTTACCTCGGGCGAAACATTCTGTGCGTTTTCCGGCTATCCCGAGCCCACTTCGTAGGGGCACATGGTTTTAGTGCAGTGCTTTAAATTCAACTCCCAAAATTGGCGGATTACCGTGAAATCGTAGCTAGGGAACTTATTTACTGAACGGTTACGGTAGATTTAACTAATGCGCGCGAAAATCGAAAGTGTTTCAAGGAAGAAACATCTAATTATGTTTTATTTTTCTATATTTATTCGCATTTAGATTTCATAATTAAAGTTATATGTAACTATTAGAATTTATAAGCAACGTATATAATATTAATTTCACTTTTTTTTATCAGGTTTTTAAATTATTGCAATTTTTTAGTTCTTTTGCATTATATATATATACAAATGTGTGCATAAACTTGATAGTATGAAAATATGTGACTTTGCGACAAGGTTATAATATAAGAAATCTTTATTACTTAATTTGTTCAAAAATATGAAATTTTAAAATTTTGCTTAAAATTTGAAAGAATAAAGTAAGTAATAAATTAGGTGCTATATTTTAACTTTTTAATGAATTTAGTATTTTAAACAATTTTGCAATGGATTTTGTACGTCGTTCTTTCACTTTTTAGAGTTACATTTTATTAAAATTAGATCATAAGTTTTGTTCTGTGAATAATTAATCTTTGTGATCTCTCATATTTTAATTAATTTTACAATGTACCTAATTTTATGTTCTTGGTGCTAGAATTATCATAATAATGCTTATATGATTTATAAAAATTGACAAAAAATAGGAACTGCAGAACTTTCAACCCTGTACCAATTACGAGCCCCAGAAAGATCATCGAATTCACAGTCCGTGTCTGAATAGTTACCTTCATCATAAGAATAAAATTCTTCACTGCTTGATGTTCGTAAGTTGGTAATATTTTCACATATACAACTAGCTTCTAGAATAACTTATGAGAGTGAAACAGCACTCATATATATATATGCAAACAAGAATAGTGAAGTAATATGACATTTCAATAATTTGTTCTGGCCAGCTGAAGGAGATATATTGACACGCTCACCTGAAATATATCATTAGACATACAATTCAAAGATAACTTGGTTGGAAATGTGCATCCATATCAATGGTACATTTGATTTAAATTTACATTTATCGGTTTCCCACGGAATTTGAAAATTCCCAAGTTGCCTAGTTAGGAATTTGTCAATACTGTCAATCCTGATGTCAAATAGATATAATCAGAAACACCAATCGATCTTTCTGCTATGTTCATTCTACTTGTTAAAAATTTAAAGTTAACTACATGTGATTTAATTTTCTGTTTATTCGAGAATTTGACTGAACATGTTTTGAAATTTTTTATATTCTTGATAAGCTTTACACTACTTAAGTTTTCAGCACACATATTTCAATCATTGTTTAAAATACCAAGATCAAGGTAGTTAAAAAAATGAAGGAATAAATCCTATTACATAAGTATTTTCGAATGGGAATTGTTTTACTCTTTATTCCACATAAAATTATATTATTTAGATCTATAACTTTAAAAGGAAATTATTATTTTTAGCAAGAAAATTTTTATTTCGATTCAAACTTTTACTAAAATTACATTTCGGTATAGGACTGGCAATTGATATTAAAATACATCAAGAAGTACCAATTTCAGAAAAATTACTAAAAGTATTCCCTTAAATATTTTAGAAATGCATATCTGGTTCAGAGACATTGTACCACGATTTATCCATAAGCTAATGATCAAATTTAAATATTTAAAAAATATTTGAATTTAGTAATCACAAACGTTTTTCAGTATAAGGAAAATACCGGAGGACATGTTAAATTATTTAATGTCTATATTGTGAGGTTCAAAAGTATTTTAGTGAATATTTTTGTAAAATTAAGGATATTTTAACCTAATATTTCCTAAATATAATTTAAAATCATTGAATAAAAGTTAAAGTTGCTTACAAATTTTGGAAAACGTGAAATTTCTTGTATCATGCAAAAGACATATTTTCCTTGACTAATTTAATGATTACATTTTAAATATTACGCTTTGTCTCTCATATACTTCAATATCTAACATCAGTGTACTAAAGATCATATTTTTACCCTCCTGAAATAAAATACTTCAAATAACACTATGTTGTGGCTTTTTTTATTCCTTTCGCGTATTTTCGAAAACAAAATTCAATGACTTAAATCTAATATTAAGCTAAATAATTTAACCTTCAATAAGATATTTTTATCATCAGAAATAAATTTTATCTTTGTGATAAATTAATAAATTATGATACGTATTTTAATAGGTTAACTTTAATGCAAAATTAATACTGTCGAAAGTGGATAAAGAATATATATTTCTGGTTAGTGAATTTATGCTTACAAAAATTAATTTTGTGAAGATATACTTCTTTTATCAAAACTATTTAAAAATAAAATAAAATTTAATCAAACAAATGAAAAGTAGTTAAATATTCTTATTTTATAATCATCAAAAGAAGAAGGAAATTAAATCATTATTTTACAAAAATACTTTTTTTCAAAAAAAAAAAAAAAAAAAAAAAAAAAAAAAATCTCTAAATTTAGCATTTTTAATGATTTGCATGTCAATATGTAAACAATAGCGTTAAGATTGCCTTTATTTTTACGTTTTTCCTTTTATTCTTCTTTAGAAAAACAAATTTTCAGGGGAGAGATACATTGATTTTAATATTTATGCAAAACAATTTAAGAAATACTGTAAGATATGTAACAACACGAATTCTAGTAGACTGTGATATTTTTACATAATAAGAAACGAAAATTTTTCTCTCTGTATGAGGAATTTAATATGAAAAATTTACGTTCAAAATGTTTCATAAAAATTTCAACTAAAGTTAGTAGCTTACTTCTGAAGTTTATTGTTAGCTTTTCACTTTTTAAAACTATTAAAAAAATATAATTTTGTCAAAATTCTTTAAATTGTATGTATAAGGCAAAATAATATTTTAAAAGTATAATAATATGATATTGTGATATAGCTATCTTATATATTTTATTTATTTAAGATTTTACATACAAACACTGCTTGGAAATAAGCTAAACTTGCTGATAATAATTTATAAAATAATTAAATAAAATTCAGATTTAATGTAATGAATTATTATATAATAGGGACTTCAAAAAATTTTCGAGCAGAACATTCACAAAGTAAACTACTAGCACATTTTGGTTTCTTCCGCTGACAGCGATTGATGGACTTTCCCCGCTGAAAGCCATTAGAATGTGAATATTGTCAGGTGGTCCAGGGTCAAACGGAAATACGTCTCATCAAGAATTAGGGGCTTTTGTTTTCTTGACAAGCTCTAAAGGGGGAAAAACGTGCAATGCAGTGAAAGCCAAAACTATGTGGCCACCACGAAGCGAAAATGGAGCACTTTCTTCACAGAACCCCAGACGGTTAAGGGGTTAATTCACAAAAAATGATCACACATCGCGCATCAATTTGGGCTTTATCAGTGACAAAAAGAAAGCAATAGTTTTGATTAATATCCAAAGACATTTCTTACTCACCTTTTGCAAATGCTTCATTACCACTTCAAATGTAACCTTGAAAAATTTAGCGGGATTACTATCTCTCCATGTAAAGGCAGAAAAAGAAGCTTTTAAAAGCCGTATTTTAAGAATAATAACCACAGTTCTCTCTCTCACTCATCGGAGCATAAACATTGAATATTACAGTCTATAAAGTAAACATTAACAATTATAAGCAAGATCCCTCAACACAAAAGGTGACGGAATTCATATTATTAATGTCAAAGAAACAGTCATTAGCTCCTCTCCAACAAATAGCGCTTCTGACCACAATCCTTTCACTGATGGGTCAAAAATAAACAATTCAGTTGGTGCAGCATCCATTTTGTTTGAAAAATTCCAAGAAATCCAAACGTCTTATGTTCACCTTCAGCAAAATAATTCTGTTTTCCAAGTAGAAGCAATAGTCATTCAATTAGAATTAGACTATGCTGTCACCCATAACCTAGGCAACTTCACCATCCGGTGCGATAGTAATTCAACAATTCAAGCAATAGATGAACCAGAAAGTATATCCTTTTTAATACCTAAAATCCAAGATACTCTCTAGAAATACAAGCACCACTGTACCAAGTGCATCAAAACCCATCAGGAAAACGAAGGAAATGAGAGGGGTGACGTTTTTTGCAAAACAAACAGCAATAGACAAAAGCATAGCAGTAATTGAAATACCATGGCCAAAATCTAATCTGAAACATTTTCTTCAGCAGTGTATTTTAAAACAATAGCATATTTATTGAAACACAGCAGAACAAGGGCAATGGACGCACACTCTTTTATCTGAAGAATCTACTAATTATTTTATCACTAATCCATACCACAACTATTTTGTTTCAGGCACGATCCATTCACTTCATATTATATATGATTTGATGGAAGTAAAAATTCCATATTTTCATGTAATAAAGAGGATTCACCAGAACACAACACTTTCGATTGCAGTTAACAACCACATATGATCTAAATCAGACATCACGCTTATTCAACATCTTCAGCTTTATATCATACATAAATCCTCTCAACGTAGCATAACCAATATACTGAAGACCCTCATAGACTCAGACTTGAACGTGTGTCTACCAACACCAGACTTTCAGTCACGATTTGATAACCTAACAGACTTCATCTGGTATCTTTTTTTATTCTTTTACTGTCCAGTTGAAAAGAGATGGCAGATGCTTGCTAACCCTTAGTACACACCCAGCGTCTTCCTTTTTGATCCACTGTCTCTTCTGTCACCCTCCTTTGTTCTGTTCTTTTGCTATTTTTACTTATGGTGATTGCTAAAGGAAAGAATAAACGAAATAAATCTGAACACAGTAGAAGAATTCAAGATCAGGATCCAGAATGCCATCAATAGCATCATAACAGAAGAACTAAAGAAAATATGCATAAATATGAACCATGCTTACATATGTGGAAAAATGGGTGGAGGTCACTTTCAGCACCTACAGTAAAGAGGAATAATCATATTTATTAAATCATATTTATTAATATTAAATAATATTTACTAAATAAATTTCATTTTATTTTATGCCATGATTTTATTATATATATATATATATATATTGGCCAGTTTTAAGTATTGCGCTTTGTATTAATGAAAACTACAAACTACAATTATTATTCTACTGATGAGGATAAGTATATATATATATATATATACTTTTATTACTAAAATATAATGCAATTTCTAATTTATTTTAACAAACACAAACATTTTCCAAAATATAATACATATCTTGTTATACTAATATATTATATAAACATACATTCAGATTTTTCTTAAAATAAGAGTAGTCATTAAAAAAATTGATGGAGTTGTAGACATGACTGAAAAGTACGTATGTGGATAGTTTGATAAATACTATAACTGGATAACACTTTAATATGGATTAAAAGTTTTCTTTTTATTTGGTTGTTTTAATAATTCATTCATTTGGAGTTTAATTTTGTTTACGTAAAAATTAAGCAAGAATACGTGCTTGATTTAAAGATTGCCTTTATATAAATTTCCAAAAAGTTCTTACAATACTTTAAATGACAGATTGTTAGTATATCCAAAAAAATTCCATTTTTATGAAATAATTATTTCTATGTAAAATAAATTAATCAATTTAACAAAATTTATTAACTTGAATTTATGGCATTGTGTGTAACTTGATATTTATCATTTAATAATATTTCAAGTGTATATGCTACATTGTTATCTTAAATAATATTTCAAAATTACAGAGTACAGTAAACATAAAACAAAATAATAGCTTTTTTTTTTTTATTGATGTTCAATAGTTTCATTTTGAAAATTTTTGAGCTAATGTGTGTTTTAATAAATCTAGTGCATTTTATTAGGCCATTAAGAAATAAAATAAAAATGTTTAAAAAGTGCAAGGAAAAAATTAAATTTCAGTTTAACTCTTCATATATTTAAGCAAAATAAATATATCATAATTAGAGAATCTGATTTTTTATAATGAACAGAAATACCCTAATTCAATTTTAATAGGTAAATATGCTGCATATTTATATAGATATTTCCCCCATCTACTACGCAAGGACCATAAGTTTTAACCGCAATCAATAAACAAGAACTAAAATTATAATTTCTGAACTTTCATCCAAGTTATATATATCGTTCCACAAATTACTTAAATTCGCGAAAACGTAAAAGCAATAAAAAGTAAACACTAGGCTATTATATTAAATTATGATTTAAAGATGTTAACGTAAATTTTCATATTCAATATACGAGGCTGTGAAAGCCATTGTAACAATGTAAGGCAGACATATTTTCATTTTTTTTTATGAAATAATGACCCCTGAAGTATTTAAGCCGTATATCCTCTTAGAATCTACACTTTATTTCCACCAGATGTCGCTTTTCCCCGACCCAAGCAGCACGCTTATTAATCGAGCACGCTAAAACTAACGGGAGATAAAACGCTTAATTATTCCCGGCCAAAACTTTCAAATGCAAACATTATAATTAACGGCGGCGAGCAAGCGCCTTGTTTAATTTGGCACGGAAAATTCTGCGCGTTTAACTCATCCCCCCTCTTCCTCACCCCGCTTAATCCCCCTCGCTTCCCTTTTCTTTAGCAGAAAATCTACCTTTTGTTTTTTTTCACTCCCTAACTCTCCCAGCTTTGCATTCATTTATTTTTCTCATTTTGCTCAACTGTTGTTTTATTTTGGATAGAAGTTCGCACAAGTTTATCATACCGTCGCATGTAATTCCCAAAAGAAATTGACAAACGTCGAGTTATTGTTTCTTAATGAATGGTTTTGTTTGTTTTCGGATCCGCCAGTGCGAGTACGAATAAATATTAAAAACTGTTATTGCTGTTGCCAAGCTTTTCAGAACGGAATATTTATTTTCGTTTCCGTGCACCAGGCTGAAGATATTTTTTTTTTTTTCGTTTCTCTTCTCGAAAATTTAATTTTAATTACCTTTAAGGTAGAAAATGCTGCTTCTCTTTCATTTTTTCCCCCTTTTTGTACGGTAGTTATTTTAAGATAATCCTTTGTGTATTATTCTGAAAGAGAAGAAATAGAACAGAGCAGACGATATTTGCTCTTCTTTTCCTCTGCAACCGAGTGTGTTTATTCAGTGTGCGAATAGGAATTGATTTTTGATTTGTTTTTTTCTTTTTCTTTTGGCAGCATTCTTCTCGTGATTCCTGCTGAAAGGAGCTTGTCTTCGCTGTACTTCCGTAGCATACAGTGAATGCCATATTCTTTTTTATCTATCCTCCAATGGAAATCTGCGATTGAAGGTGATTGATCAAAATCAGATGCGTCATCCATAAGAACAGAAGAAAATGGCGTTGCTCTTTATTTTTATTCGCATAGCATATATTGGAGTCCTCCATAGATGATTTTTCTGTATGATTATTTTTCTGATCGACTTCGAAAAAGAAAATCACTCTCAGAAATCTTATTTTCCAACCACTATACATCTTTGAATCTGCTTCAAATACCCAATTTAGAACATTTATATTACAATTTTTGTTTTTTTTTAAAAAAAAAAAAAAAACAGCGTTAAATTATTTTTTTACAAATTTAGATAAAAAAGTTCTAAAACGTAAAAGTTAAAAAAATTTTAAATGAATGGGCAATGGGAATAATTGTGTGCTATTGTTTTATTACTTGTTTTTAAATTTTGTTATGTGTTTAACTATTGATCTACAAACATTTTACATTTCTAGCGAGCATGTTAATACTAAAAATATGGCATTTTCCATTTTACTTTTCAAATAACTATATATTCTTGAATCTTGTTTTAATATTTAATTTGGATTTTTTATACAATGCTGTTTTTTTTTAAATAATGCCTAAAAAATATGGTAAATAATTTTTAAAAAAATTTGGATAAATAAATTTTAAAACACACACATTAACACGTTAAATAAATGGCAATGTCAACAACTGTACTTTTATTTTTTATTGTTACTTTAAAATTTTATCTGTATTTAATTAATTAGTTATGTTAATAATTCTAAAATATGAGGATTTTGTGTAGTTAAGAAGTATTTCAACTACCACCAAAACTTATGTCTTAAAAATCTGGTAAAGTTAAAAAATTTAGAAAATCACAGACTATTCCATTCATTATAAATAGTGAAAAAGAAATTCGATACTTACGAAAGTATTTCAAAACGCTGATAAAGTCAGTTTCTAGAATAGGAAATCAAAAGAATTTGTTGATCGTTTAACAATGTAAGAGGGTCTTTTAATATTTTCAAAACAGTTTTTCTAGTTGGTTAGATTATTTCTCACTTTGTGTGTCTCTATCCATGAAACGGATATTTGATTTCTTTCTCTATAGATAGTAATATTACACTGAAATAATTTCTTTTGTTTTACAAATGTTTACTATGCGCTATATTATTTGGTAATTATAGATATGCTTTTGTATAATGCCCAGCTACTAGGAATTCCACTCTTCAGTACTACAAATGATGACACCTTTATAAGGACTAACCAGTCGATGTGCTTCTAAATTACGAAGACTAAGTGTGTCTTCGTAATTTAGAAGCTGGGACTAAGCAGAAGACTCCCAAAACACTGGCTGCAACACCCCAAGGTTATCATTTCACATGAAAGGTATTGTAGCCAAGACATATTTAACGTGCATCAGCAGCCATTAGTGAAGTTGATGGATCTGCGATTGAATAGGATTCGTATTCACAACCTTCTGATAAAGAGAACAAGAACTCAAACAAACTAGGCTACCACGGCTGGTAATCATAGATACTGCTAAAGTCAGACATCTTAAAACAAATCTACAATAGATTGATGCGAAATGAGAAGAAGAAAAATAGTTCTAAGTGTGTGTATTATATCGTGGAAAAGAAGCATAGGGGACATCATATTTTATAACAAGGTTGACTTTTTCGGACTTATAAAAATCTATCATTATGTGACTTCTGATTGCATAATTTATTAATGCATCAAACAGCCTGAGAATTTTTTTTTACAAGTAATTCAATTTCATTTCAGAAACAGGATATATTAATTTTTGCAAGGGATCATTATCCATAGCAATTATCTGGCAATGCAAGATCTATTTTTAAAACTAATTTCGGATCAAATAAACAACGATGGATTGAAATATAATTTAAGGGCTTTGTACAATAAAATAATAAACAAAATAATATTTCTTGTTTGTTATTTTTTAGTAATCAGTCTAAAAAAAGCATACGTAAATAATTAAACGAGATTGTTAGACAATTAACTTTTCATCTATGTAAAAAATAAAATGTATAAAAACAATGTATTATTATGAAATCAAATTTAATGTGAACATGGACAATGTTTAATTTTTTGTTTAGTTTTCTTTGTTTGATTTAAAACTAATACACTATAATATTCTTTTTTATTTTTTTGGTTAGTTTGTAAATGATAAACAAAATGTTCACGTATGTATAAATAGTTATTTTATAATTATATTTTAAATTTGCAGTTACTATAAAATTTAAAAAACCATAATATTAAAAAAATACAAAAAATAACCTTCTGTAAAGTAAAGAATAATTTGAAATATATCTTTGTGTTCTGAATATCTTGACGATATTTTAACATGCATTCACTTTTAACTGAATCCAAAAGTTCAAGCAGTTTGCAACTGAACAAAACTCTGAGCATGCTCATTTTTTTAACCCAAGAGGTAGTGATTTCGACAACTAAACTCTTCAAAAGCTGTCAAATGCAGAGGACATAAAGTTATGTAGGATTTAAAGTCAGTTACCATTTACAGTATTAAGAAAATTGACGAGAGAATGTTGACTTCATTACTTGGCAATGGTTCAAATTTATTCAAATTTGAAATGAGTTGTATTTAACATTTAGTTGATAAAAATAGACAACTAAGAAAATATGCAACAAAACAAACAAAAATTATTCTATTTATTACATAATTAGGTATATCACAATAAATTAATTTTTCTCCATTTTACACAAATAACTTATATACATCTCTAGGAATAAACTTTACTCATCACTAGGAACAAAAAATTTTAAAGTGCATAAGACATTATTGTGACAAGAAAATTTATCAAATATTTCAGTTGAATATTTTTAAAAACTTTACTAAAAACCATTTAGTTTAAGAAAACAGAAATTTAAGAATATTAAAAGAAATGTTCGAAAAAGTAAAACGAATAACAATTTAAAGGAAAAGAGCAATATTTAGTCATAATTTAAATAATACACAGAGTGAAGATTTATAAAAAATAGACATACAAATTATTTTGATTAAAATCCAATTATAGTAACTAATCTGAAATGTATCTAAAAATATTCATTAATAGTATTGACGATTTAAACTCTTATAAAAAATAAGACGTAAATCACCACGGTTACTAATTTTGGTTTCAACAAAAATCTAAAAGCGAAATTATGTTGATACAAATATGTTATAAAGACTAAACAAAGTCGTGTTAAGAAAATGTATAATTAAATGATATTATCACTCTTGCACGATGTATGAAATAAATGTATTACGAATTTATATGAAATTTGTTTTTGAGGACAAGGATAGACTTGCATAAATGATATTTTATTGTTTCTTTAAATAGAGATAATGATAATAAAAGAAGTTCATAATAAAAAATATTTGCTTTCACTAATGAAACACGTAAGCTTAATTCATGAATAGTAAACATTAATATAACGTAACTTTTACTTAAAAAACATTGTACCCAAAATTTGGAAAATTTTTTGAAAAAAAGTATTATTATCGAAATTTAAAAGCTAATATTTAGAAATCTTAAAATATTTCTGGAAATATGATTGTTCAGCACATAATTTAATTAGAAAATACAATGAAAAATTTGTTTATATATTTGAATTTTTCTCAGAAATTAATGTCAAATAAAAAGTAAAATGAAGTCCACATTGCTAAGTTTGATATGAAATACTATTTATTGAGTTAAAAATATCTAATGAATTTGAATACCTAAATAGCCAATCAAATATAATTTTGTTTTGTCAATAAATCAATAATGTTGCCATAAAAATCCATTTATGATTATCAAATTCAAAATTTTTTGTTAGTGTGTTAAATGATTGCTAGTAATCTAATTGTTTTTTTAATATTTTAGCAAGATTTTAAAATTTAATAAAATTATAGAAATATTACATAAAGTAAACGCATCATTCAGGAAATGATGCAAAATAATGCTAAAAGGAAATAAAAGCAACGGTTATGAAGAATTTAGAATAAGAATTGGTAGAAACTTAGCCAAAATGGTCTATAGTATATAGACCAGAAAGACAAAGAACAGATGAAGATGTGCATCCTGAATACATTACAGTTACAGAAAAGCACCTTAACGTCATGATATGTGGTAGATGACATCAAAATATGAAAGCAGAATTTGTGTGATAAAAGAAAAGATAAATGATTAAAAATAAATAAAGAAAATATTCAAATCTAAGTTGTAGCTTCCTTTCATAATCTTTTCAAGCTTGCCTGGTAATGAAAAAGCAGACAATCTCTTGAAAGAGGCTTCTTTTTTAAACCCTCCAGATACTCATACTGGCCTGAGAAATGGCAAACTCCTTCTAAAACGGGTTATGCATCACCAGCAAAAAATTTATTACAAAGAGAATGCCGTTGATGCCTCTTGGAGGACCCTGCTGACCTCATGTATCCCCAGAGATCTACCTAGATCTATAGGGGTCTCCTACTTCAGGTTACTTACTGGGCATGATTTTCTCCAGAAACATCTATATCACATAGGGCTTGTGGATTCACCCAACTGCATTTTATATAGGGAACATGTTGACATGGATGGCGAGCATCTTTGGAAATGTTCTGCCCTCCAGGAAACCCGCTCTTCTTCACATTTCAAGACGCTGTGCACTCCTGGAGATACTTCTTTTCTTTATTGGACTGCAAGACTTATTACGCTCGAAAAAGCCAGCATAAGGACGTAATTAAAAAAAAAATCTTCTCAAAGAGAAGCAAGCATTTGTGTTTCTGCTGAATTGAAATGCCGCATGTCTTCTACATATGACCATGCCATGTGGCTTCTCGATGTAAATCGTATTTCAAGATAATGATATTTTTTGTGGAATAGGACACAGGGAATGTCTCAAATATTAATTGAACTAGATATCTGTGAAAGAGATTAAAGAAAGAAAGAGTAAGAAATAACTAAGCAAAAATATTCTAAAGAATGTTGGACTGATAATGAAGAAATATACTAATAAAATTCAACAAACTTTCTAACTCCATGTTTTACAAATTCCACTTTTAAATATTTCAGAAATATAAATAAAAAGAAAATTTTTAATGCTGGTGTAAGTAGGGCAACAGCCTTAAGATTAAAAAAACATTGCTTACAAATATTGCAAAGCCGACAGATGGTTAAGTGATTAACGTTCCTGAATCCTGAGCTCTGGGTCCAGGTTTCAAATGCAGGTTCGAGCACGGATGTTACTTTCTCTGTCCTTTCTTCTGTGATGATGTAAGAATGTGGTCCACCCTATAAATTGGTTTGTGGTGGTATGGCTTGGGTAATGCTACTGGCCTTCGCGACTTGGTTCACAGGTGCCCGCTGAGTGACGACAAACGAGCAGCAGTTTCAAGCCTTGTTGAGGCGAAGGATTAGTCCCCCAAATGGCATTCGTTATATATATATATATCGCATTATTAATTTACAATTCTTTTAATTAATGAAATTTTTAAAAATTTAAATCATCCTTGCTGATTTAAACTAATTATAAAGTGGATGTTTCGTCTTGTTTATTTGCTTTTTCTGCGTTTCTATTTTCCATGCGTTAATAGCTTGAATAAATGAAAAACGGCTTCTCAAAATGATGATTTGGTCCTTACATAAGAAATCGTTTTATTAGCAAAATGAACTTCGACAGAATTCTCAGACATTCGATAGTGAATTTGTCTTGTTGGCATCTCAAACAACAAGATTTGGAGGCATGTAGCAAATTCATTGACAAGTCAGGTTTACGACGCCGACTCAATACGATGTGATGTAGATGAAATATTATATGACATCATGGATATTTTAAACCAATAAGAATTGTAATACAGCGGCATAATCAGGATATCCCCTGTAACGAAAGAAACAACTACTTTATGGTTAATAATGCCTAATTAACAACAGCAATAACGAAAATCTTTGTTTCAAATTTTAACAGTCGATGAACTTAAAAAAGCACCACAAGGACGTAATCAAAGCTAAAATTACCCAACTAAGTATTTACTGATACGATCGCGTATTACTTATAAGTTTCATATTATTATTTTCTTTTCTATACCGTACGTTGTATTAAGATTTCTTTCATTAAAATTATTCCAATAATAACTTAATTAAATTATATTTCCGATCATTTCTAATTTTATAGTATTAGTTTATAAAATCTTAATGTTATGAACTCTTGAACATTATAATTATTATTTTTCCAAAAGATTCCATTAGTTTTGGTCTCACTACTGTATGTTATTTAATTTAATGAAAATCACAACTTTTCAGCTACAGTAATGATTTAAAGGTGTTTCAGTTTTATAAGTGAGTATTAACAGTTTCTGTATGTATTTTCCTTAAAATATAATTTTGAAAACATTGTTATGGTTGAAATTTAGCCTTTCTTTTAATGCGTGTATTGTTGTTGCCTTGTGCCATCTAGTCTAGATATATGGGGTGCGCTGCTCCACTTTTCCGACTGAACCATATTTTGGTGTGGAGTCCGACTTCTTCAGTAAACACATGCCATAAGTACCAGTTTATAGGGTAGGCAACCATTCACAACCCATTCATACAAGAAAAGGACAAAGGCAGGATAGATAGAGAGCGAAAAAAACATTCATTCCCAAACCATGCTTCACTTCGGGATTCGAATCCAAGACACAGTCAAGATTGCTGACAGGATGGATAGCTTTTAATGTGTATGGATTAAAACTAAAATTAATAAAACTACACTAAAAGAAAGTGAAAATCATGGTGTAACTTTATTTTATTTTATAGATTCTCAATCATAAATTTGAGGAATAAGTTAATAAAATTAAAAGAACTCGAAATCAAATCGTTATTTTTTAGATAAGAGAAGTTTTCGGAAATAATATTTAAAAGAAATTAAAAAAAATATTGAAGAAGAGACAAACTTGTGGAGAAAAAAATTACAAAAATATCCCTCATTATCTTTTAGTACATATACCTGGCAAATTGATTTTGAAATTTAATTAGTTTTATTCATGTCATTTATTTAATAGAATAAATAAAAATACTAGTTTATGTGTGTGTATTTTCTATTTTTCTTCATTCTAACTTTCCTGACATATCGAGCCAAAAAAATTTAGTTCAAAAGATGGAACTTTTCCATCAAATGTATCCTAAAGGACAAAAGAAGAACGATAAATTCTTCATTTATTATGAAGTTGCAGTTAGTCAAACCTGCCTAATTGACCTAATTGGCATTGGTCTTAGTTCTAAATGAATAGAAGTCCTTTCAAGCTAAATTTACGCAAACTCATCAAAACCTCGTGGTGAAAAGCATTTGCTTGAAATGAAAGTTTATCTGACTAAATTAAGTTATATTTTATAGATTTTTACAGAAAGCTGAGATAAAGGTATATTCTTTATATAATAAATCAATAAATACCTTAGGTATAATAAATTTATTTTTATTTCAAACTAAAAGTACATTGTATTGAAAATCAGGAATCAATTACATCAATCAATCAAATTAGTTCAAAATTGACAAATATTTGATTCAAAATCGAAATTATGAATGTTATACATGTTCATTATTTTAGCGTGTCATTTTTATCAACATTATTGCAGGACATTTATTCCTAATGTTAGTATATCTTGTGGATCTAATATATAATCGCATTTTGTTTCTTATAATATAACTGGAAAATATTATTAAAATAATTTTCGTATGTAACTATGGTTATAGAACTTTAGAAATATGAGAGGATTACATTTAAAATTTTCACCACAAATAATAAATGCAATTGCTGCTGCAATAAGTATGACATATGGTAATAAAAATGTACAAAAACGAGAAATTTTCACCCTCTATTTTATCTAGCCTAGATGTTGCTTTAACACTGACTAAATTTTTATTAAAAAGTAAGTTTATTATCTTAAAATTCTTTAAAGTGTTTTTCAAAGCAGTGCAGTTATTGTAAGAAATGATTTGAAATGCATAAATCTCTTTATAACAAATTCTTTGATGCATTTTTAAAGTAATTATTATCGGAATTTCGGAAAAGGTAAAATATAATTTTGATTTTAGAAGGTAGATTTTATGTATGCATCTTATTGTTTGGGAAATCTAAAAATTTATGGAAGCCAGAAAGTAGAATAATAAACAATCAAATTTACTGATGTATGTTCTGCAAAAGAAAATTTTTTAATGGAAGAAGTTAAATAAAATCAGATTAAAAACTGCTAATAAGATCTTTAGTGCTAAAGGATATACCATCAACTTTACAATTCAATCCAATAATCAAGTTCTAAATTAGATTTTTGATTTCAACTATTTTGCTGTAACTTCAATTTCAAGACTATTTGAAAACATAAATTGTTTGTAATGAGATAAATTTTACTTCATGATTTTTATGTTACATATAAATTTTAAACATGATTTTTTTTTAATTTTCATTAAGAGTTTCATTAAGAGTTTCATTCATTAAGAGTTTCATGTTTCTATATAATGCAATAAACAATCTCTGATATCTAAACTAAGTATTAAAATAATCTATTGCTAATGAAATTTCATAAAGCCATTTTGTAGGTTTAAGCAATAAAAAATATGTTTGATTTTTAGTCGATTATCACCAATCTATAATTTAATAATAACTAATTTAATAATAATAAATAACAGGAATTTAGAGAATAACAATTTGGAAGTTGTTTTGTCATATATTTATGTAATAAATTCAAAATGATTTTCTGCTTTTTGAATCTCTCTAATTGTGATTGAATTGAATAATTAAAAATGATATTTATACAAACCGATGATATCTAAATACCCTTTTACTGATACAATTTGTATCAATTTATCTTTCAGTTTGAGTGTAATAAGTACTTAACTACACAAAATTTTATAAATGAAATGGTCTTTGAAAGGGGAGTAACTTAAACCAATAATTAAACATTCAGGAAAATAAAACAGTTTTAGAATTTTTATTGTATTGAGAATATATTTTAAATCTGATTTTTCCCTCATTCTATTTTAAGGGAAAAAATAAGCCGAAAATGAATGATTTTATAAAATTTAAATGGAAGTAAATTTTACGATAAGAGTATTTTAATTTTATTGAATTTATTGTATTTTTCACTATTTCCTCATTCAAATATACTTTCCTGCATTCTATTTAAATAATTTTACATCTGGCTTAAGGAATTCATAGTTGTGGAATCTGTTTTCTTGCATGATTACTTAGTTTAGATTTTTATTATATATATATATAATCAGATATATATATATATATATATATATATATATATATATATATATATATTTATAAACTAATCTGGAGAAACTGCATCGAGAAAGAATGGCATATATCTTTTCAAGAAATATTTTTATACAGTAATGCAGAAATTTTTCATAGGTTTTGGAATAACTGTTTTGCATTTTTATAGCCTTTTTTTGTTTCTGCACCATTTGAATTTCTTTTAAAAAGAAAAGAGAATGCATTGAATTTACATAGAAACTACTTTTTCATATATTTACATCATACTTCAAAGAAATCGCGATTGCTTTGTTTCCAAAAATTTTCAATAAAGAGTTCAACAACAAAAAGAATATTATGATTATTAAGTGAAACAAAAATATTTAGTCATGACAAATGTCAGCCACTTCAAAATTCAAAAGTCATTCTGTTTACTGGAGAGCATATTTTATTTTATTACTATTTTTAAGTTTTCCTGAAGTTATTCGCGAATATATTCTGTGTATCCAAAAACCTTTTGTATAATTACTAATTAATCAAATTATTTAACAAAGAATAAATGGTCATATATAATCACTATCATTATAAAATTAATTAAAATATTAAATAAATAAAAATACATAAAAACCCAGTAGAATTCAGAGAACGCAATTCAGAATATTTATTTTTACTGTATTGCTTCCAAAAAATGTAAAAGAAACATTTTGAAATTGCACCAGACCGTTTTCTTCTCTTTTTTTAAAAAATTTCTCCAACATCTGTTTGCGCTGAAACATATGCGTCGAAACTTAAGTAGAGAAATTATTTTATTTAATTTGATGATACCAAAAAAGATAATAAAGATATTCGTCTAGGTTCATTTAAATGTTTTTATAACTAAAGCAATTTTAAGGAAAAATGTAAAAAAAGAATTTACCACAGAGAATCTCATTATTTACATACATTAGGTTCTTTTTAAATTTTACTAAATATATTTACATGTTTTAATATTAATTCTGAATTTTAAATTTGAAATGAGGAAAATATGAAACTTTTTTTTTCACAATATTTTCAAAGGAAACAGACTGGATAAAAAAAAAGTTTTATTTATTTAATGCTCAGAATCATCAAACAAAAATGTTTTAATATTTTAACTCGAAAAGAAAAATATCAATAATAAAATATAATATAAAAATAAGGAAAACAAATGTTAAAAAAAATAATAAAGTTCGTTTTCAGAAAAAATGAATTGCAATTTGTCCTTAACATAAAAAGTAAGATTATCAAAAAGAATAAGAAATCTGAAATTAAGAAAACAACAGGAAAAATTTTATATCTTAAAAACAAGAAGATAATACAAAATATGCAAGGGAATATGTTTTTATCAATAAAACTGAATGATTTTCTCTGCGTATTTGTATTTATGTGTTTTTGAGAGATATGGTTGAAATGTTTTCTAGTGTCAATAAAAATATATTATGGCCCAAAAAAAGTCTGGACATTTAAAATTTCCGAACAAATAGAGATGAACGAACGATATATTTTTGTGTTTCGTAATAGAAATCTTTATTGCATGATTTCAAAGTTACTAAAACAATAAAATGAAATTTCACAGTAAATTAATGCTTTTGGAAAATATCAGTTACCTTACTAAAATCATCAAAAACCACAAAGAAAGCTACTGTAAATCTGCAAATACTGCAATAATTTTGCAAATTTAGTATTGAGCTTAATAAAACCGTTATTAACTAGCTTTCTATTTCGTTTAGATATTACCAATATTTTTTTGATTTCTTAGGATTTTACACCGCTGATATATTATTATGTTTTACAATTTACCTTTCTCTTATTTTAATATCTTACAACGTTTTCAAAACTATGTTTAAAGAGATAAAAACTGTTAAATTTCTGTATTTTAGAAATAATTTCTTCTTTTTAATATCAAACATTTTAAGTCTTAACTTATTTAATTTTGTCGAATAAGATTTGTAAAGTTCGTATGAGGATTTCTATACGAAACACCAAGAAATAATCTGAACTAACGATAAATAATTTATATTTTGGGTAACTAGGTTGAGAATTTAATTCAAATATACACACATAACTGTGAAATAATCTCATCGCAGCGCTCATAGCGCCATCTGTAAACAAGAGATACATAGTTGATGATTTATATCGATAGTATAAATACGTATTTTTGATTCTATCGATAAGAAACAATCATTCAATTATTTTGCAATAACAGTGCAGGCCAGCTCCCAATTATACCTTAAAAATAACAGGTTTGGAATACTCACCCATCACAAAGAACTTCATAAATTTGAACCACGGTCAAGTGACGTGGTCACATCTGAGTTGGCACCTTCTTCTCCACATCCACGCCACACTAGCCTAGGGACTTGGGACGACACAATCTAAGAGAGACCAATAGAATAGTATTCTATTAGTCTCTTAGAAAACTTACCATAATTAATTTATAATTATTCATAATACATTTTTTGCAAATTATTAATTAATAAGCTATGTTTTAGTACCTATTTAAAATGGTTTGGCAAATGCTTTGGAAAAAAGTTCATTCGCTTTTTTATTACTCATCTCCAACAATGGCGGCTACTCTGACAACTGATTTTAGCAGGAATCCCACTTCACAGAAATCTATAAATTTAATCATTTGATAGTTGGTCAACATGTTATCTATAAAATAAATTTTGTTATGATATCTCTTGTTTCTCTTGGTGTTACAATTTGGGTGGCCAGCAGTGTAGAATATTAACACTTATCGAGACAATAGATCCTTCCTTCAAACTTAACGAATTCAGATTTATTATCAAGAAACTTGACAACTCCAAGGCATCGGACTTACATGGAGTTGATAATGTTGCTATCAAACTTCTCTTAAATTTCAAATTCCTCCTAGATTACTACAATAAATGTCTCATCCTGAACTATTTCGACAGTACTTACAAGCAGGGGCAAGTCATTTTATTCATAAAAAAACAAGGACCCACTTCATCCCATATCTTATCGACCCGTGTCTAGACTCCTTTCACTAGCCAAATTGCTGAAGCATCAACTCTTCAGGAGATTAAATCATCATCTCCAAGTTCTCCATAATAGTTAGTTTGGCTTTCGACTTAGATTCTCAATGGACTTCCAGAAACTGCAACAGAATATTAAAAATATTGTTATATTAACTGGTTGGATATTTTTTGTAAATTAATTTACCCCCTCTTCTCTGGCTTGAAGTCCTTGTTTATATTATTTCTCCCGTAAGATTGTATATCAGATTATTTCTATTCACTATTCCACGAAGTAGACTGCCCTTGAGCAGGGTTTATAGGAAACCGATTCCAGAGAGAGAGAGAGACAAGATTAAAGAGAAATGTGAGGGTCTCACGACGCAAGGGAAAAAAACTCAGTTCATTATTAAAATTTGACGTTCTACGGAAGCATAGAGACTGCAACAACACAAAGTCGAAGAAATAAAATCCTCTGAGCTCTCAGACTGGAAAAGATGACGCATTCTCTTATAATACGGACTTGGATCTCGAAAAATTGTCAAAAGAATGAACTAAATAAATTTTCGAACTTCTCAAAATAGGCCAGCATAGTAATAGAACTTTATTCCGCAAGTCGATGTTCTTTTCAATAAATTATTTTCCCAGCCAGAAGTTCATTTATAATATGCTACTACTTATTTTATCGCTTTAATTAATTAGTTGTACATTATGAATAAACCGTGGGTATTTAACCATGTTGTTAGTTATGCTTAAATGTTTGAAATAGCATATGGGAAACAGTTTTATTTATGAATGGATTGGTTACTTTATGATTAAATTAATGGTAATCTCTTAATTACAAAAACAAAGCCAGTTTCTGTATTTATTTTCAAATTTGAATCTGGGAGGGAAAATAATAAATACACAATGCAATGTTAAAAAAATTTATACATTATTTAAATCCAAAAGATTTTATTTTAAAGCATTATGTGATGACGTTTATTAACTACACAACAATATCCATCAAAACAGCAACTACACGGCGCTGATAGATCTCGGTATCACCAGATCATTTGACTCTTTGTTTTTGGATAGGACTCTTCGACTTGCACTTTGCAACATAAACTTCCCTGTAAATATAATTTACATACTACAAAGCTTTCTGCAAGATCGAAAGCTAATCGCAGTCTACAATGAAAGACAGCTTAGAAATTCTTCGTGAGAAAGGCTACTTTTAGGACTCTGTGAATGGCCCTGTTTTATAAATTATCAATTTCAACGAAATATTTAGCTATCCATAACCAAAACACAAAAATATCTTCGCATTTGAAGACGACACTTTGCTGGTAATTGAGGGAAGAACAAAACAATTATTGAAAAAAAATTGCAATGTAAATCTGGATTCGTTTTACCAATTTTGTTATAAACTCAAATGATCGATCTCTCTCTAATTCTCAAATTATGATCTTAAGCCAGAAACGTGGTTCCATACATCAATTGGTAGAGATGAAATGAAAGATTACGAAAAACATTTCCTTAGCCATTATGGAGAAAATGCTAATTTATGGATCATCAATGTGGATGTGAATCAACTTATGGATCAACGCTTCCCATGATCTCTTGAAAGGAGAAACAACTGAACAGTCTTAAATGTTACCTCATCATACTAATTATCAAGAATTATAAAACAACCTCAACAATAACACTGTCAACATATAAACGGGATTCCCTTCACTTCACCTAATCTGTAAAAAATAACAATTAAAACAAATGCTTTATAATTAAAATCAACAACTACATTTTACCTCTTATATTTTAGCAGTCGTGATTATGAACATCCAATAAACAAAGCCAAGACTCACACAGTAACCAGACTCAAAGACATTTTAGCATTCAATATCCCATTTTAGCACGATACAGGATATACACATCATTTTCCACAACTAACTACGCACAATATTTTAATTTATGGCTCAAGAAAGAAAGGTGCTGCTATCATACTTTATTAGAACAACATTAAATTACTGTAACACAAGATTAAGCTAAAAGATACAGAGTTAATTTTTCAAGATGAAGCTATCGCCATCTTTCAAACCATTTATTTTATACGAAAAAATATCTTGTTGTATGTGGCAATGTGGATTAACAGACTCGCAATATTATTATCCCTCTTAAACTCATTTCACACCTGTAATTTTCAGTATCCAACAGAGACTTGCGAAAACCAATTTCAAAATTCAGCTTAATTGGATAAGAGCTCACCAAGACTTTGATGGAAATGAACGATCATATAATGCTCGTTCGCTGTGGAACGAGCTGTGGAATATAACGCTGTGGAAATAAAGCCACAGCGTTTAATCTCTCAAGCAACCTTTCTACCATTTCTGTAATCATACTTGACACACCTTCTTCAAATATGTACAATGCAGCAATGACAAATCATATGAAGTAACGCAGCAAAGGACAGATTAATACCAGAAACATCGAGTATGGTGACATATGACAATCCCCACTTAAGCCAAGTTCTTACCTCTCATGGGGCATTCCTAATCTATTTTTTTAAATAAGGAAATTGGCATAGCCAGTTTCCATCTGTTTAGCCATGGATCATTTTTTCTGCCAAGCCATCGCACTACATCTTACAAATGATCAAAAGTACAATGTTTCCATCTCAAGAATAGTCAGGAGCAAATTAACACTCATTTTCCAAAATTCTATTTTGAGAACAACACTGACAGCAAATAATTGTCCAAAGACTAAAAAAAACCTATCCGCAAGGGCTCTTGACCTGTGCAGAAATATCTATATTCCACTTGAAAGTGATCTGTCCGAAATCTCCAATTTGGAGTAATGATAACACCTTTTAAGACTTATCACTTTGCTTTTTTTACACCGTGAACTATACATTCAACAACAACAGAGAATCAGTATTAAGGACAAAAACTTTATAAACTTTTGAACACTGTAGAATTTTAATTATTTTAATTGTTATTTTGTGTCCTCATCAACGTATTTGTTTCATTAAATCTCGTTTGTGTTTATTTCAATTTTCCGGTGATTACCCAACCCTTCTCTCTATCGAAGTAATGTGCTTCTTATTCGGACATATTGTTCAATACAATAAATGTTCAGATTGTGTCAGGAGGTGATGATATAGTCCGGGATTTCTCTGAACAGTTGTCTGTTTGTTTGCTGACAAGTAAAGCTTTTTAATTATCAAAGTTGAATGTTTCAAGTGAACTATAAAGGATTACATATATTTTTTTTCGATTTTATTTATTCACATTCATTGATACTAAAGAATTCAGTTTAATTTTTCTGGAAACAGATCATTTCAATAAGACATACGTTTTTCTTAATTTTGCAAAAGTCTCAAGATTCTTTTTTTTAATTTTTGATTATAAAATAATTTTGGTAGACAAAGTATTCATAATATCCATCTGAAGTGGAGAGAAAAATTAAACTTTTAAAGTAAAATCAAAATATGGGTTTTTATCATTCATTTGCGCAGAACCTTTTAGAAAATTTAAATGTGAATTCACCATATATAAATATTTTCATGAATTAATTTGATTTCGTGCTGTTTACATTGGTTAACAAAATTTAAATCAACTTTATTTTTTAAAAAAAATCAAGTGTTTTCTTAATCTTGTTTCTTCGTTGTTTTCTTAATTTTTTTTATCGTGTAATAAAAAACCTGAGCGGAGGTAAATTTGTTATCTTTATAGCATATTTATATCATAGTTTGTGCAGTTAAAAATAACATACTTTCAAATTACATTGAATTTTTCTAATAATTAATTCCATTTGTCCATTTCGGGGAAATATGTAATTAAAAATTGTCATCATAATATGAAAATTCTATAAATTTTAAGACTTTTTCCTTTAAAAATTTCACTATTTTAACTTTTATACGTATTTTTTCTCTATTTGTTTTCTTTTCCATTTTCACAAAAGATTTAAAACAATTATTCCAGGTTTTATACATAATCAAACAAAAGTAGATGAAAAAAATTATCGGATGATATTTCCTTAATTCAATTCAAGTCATAAAAAAAGATTGCAGCATTTCATTACTTTTGGGGAACATTTATGCCAAAAACAGAGGCCAAACTATCTGACATTAAATATAGAGACTATAAGACATCATAAATTCAGGATTGAAGTCAAACACCTATCAATTCAAGTTCCAAATACTTTAATTAAAAAAAAAATCATATAATTTAAATTCTATCGGAGATGGTTGAAAATTGTGAATAAAAGTGCAAGTCTGGTACTGTTGCCATCTACTTAAAGTAATGTTTATGAAAATAGCTTATTATTCTCAATAGTTTTATCAAGTTCACTACAAGCACACAAAAAATCTGTTTTAAGATATGGCAGATTCAGGAATAATGTCTAAAGATATTAAGGCTAATCCACACCATATCACCAATCAGGGAGTTTAAAAATCTATAAGAGTTTAAGGTGGTACAGATTTCTTCTGAAAAAAAAAATGTTGCATGATATCTCTGATATGATCAATAAATTCCATGTATGCAGATTTTGGAAACCAATGGACATACCTAAAATCCACAAAGAGGGATCGTGGAATCACTTAGGAAAAACTTTTCAAGTATGGGATATCGCTTTGATTGACTAGAATTGCCTATGTCCCTCAGAATGTACAATAGACATGGATAATCAGACAGGAATGGATACGGGTAATTAGGCAAGATGCTTATATATTTCATATACAGATTCATCTTTAGTTATATCAGGGGTTCTATATCAAGCCAACTAGATGAGTCTCGCCCACTTCAGTGATTCCATTAATTTGAAATGAACTTTCTTAACATATATTTAGTAATAATATAAATATGAAATAAATTCCTTAGCTTTTCACCATACTTTAATACATTTAGCTACTCGAAACAATTAAAGTATGTCAGATCCAGGTCACATATTTCTAGTCATTGACGGTCAGATGGGGAAATTAACAATCCCAGTCTAATAAAAAGATATGAGCCAGAATGTCAAGAATGGTACATATGCGGATTTCAGTTTCAAAAGTCCATTTCAGCGACAGTTCGCTGAACGTTTTGCGCGATTGATACGCTTTACTGATTGTTGGTGATTGAAGTCCACGGATACTTGAGAAAGTGCTCCACGTCTATTTAGATTAAAGGTCCATTTTTTCAAGGGTTATTTCAGACTGCTCATTCATCTGAAATTTGATGTTTTGATGGATAGTCGATGTTTAAGAAGAAAAACTTTTGAAATGGTACACCAGAAACTGATTTGTCACCTTGGAAATGCTATGTCTTGGGCCTACTGTGATAACCCTTAATCCTGATTCTTTTAAATCTTAATAGTCCATTACATCAGAAATAGCTAATATAATAATTTTTTGGGCATTTGGGTGACGAACCCTATGCCACAACAAAGGCCAGCAAACAGCTACTCATTTGTCGTTACCCAGCAGGCACCTGTGAACCAAGTCACGGAGGGGAGTAGCGTTGCACGCGCCATACCACCTCAAACGCGTTTATAGGGTGAGCCACATTCATACATCATCACAGAAGAAAGGACACTGAAAGAAACATCCATGCCCGAACCGGGATTTGAGCAGAGGACCCACACTGATATAATAAGTAGATGTTTGCTTGAATAAACGATATTTATTGCAGCATATCGTTTAGTAATTAGATTTATCTATTAAATTAACTGATTTGAGATTTAAGTGCATATAATATTTTTTCATCGTATTCAATTTTACATCCATAAATTGACACATTTTAATTCATTTTTTCTGTCAATATTAATAAACAAAAGACGTATAATTTATTAATTGATTAATTATTTTTATTTCAATACAGCAGTTTTCAAACGAATCTTAAAAAATAATTTTTTATTGATACAAAAGTGTAAAAAATATTTAATTATATGTTAGATTTATAAGGATACATGTTCATTATTGATATTTTAAATTAATAAAAGTTATTATGATAAACTTCACTACCTTTATATCGCTTATAACCAATTTCATTAATTTTATTTAAAAAATATGACAATTTAATTAAAATAATTCCATTGGAAGTTCAATTTTTTAACAAGTCATATTTTAAATGCAATAGAGGGAGAGAAACACCAAGTAAATAATTTAAAATACATGGTTATAAAGAGTACATTTTCAAAACGAATACAAATTATCTGACAGCCAGTTAACTTGATTAATATTATTCTTTTATTTATACATTTTACTGCTTTTCAAAATTTTCAAATAAAGTATTCTCAAGTCACTATTTTACTTTATGAATATTTAATTAAAAATGTAGTTTATATGTATATTACATAAACAAGAGTAAATTTTACAGTGTAGAAGACACACACAATAAAATTTTTTATGAAAAAAAAGTTGAAGTAGAATCAAACACTAATAAGCAATATCTTTTTTAACTAAAAGCATACCATATCATCTTAATTTAGATTATCGAGTATTTTTATAGAGGATTTTTTTTTTAAATTTAAAAGTGATTTAAATTCAAATTTACGTACAACTTTTAATGTATTTGATGAAAAATACTTTAATGTTTTAGTAAAAAGCACACCTGCGTGAAAGAACAGACGAACAAAAGTGAAATATAACGTGTACTTCCGCATTTGTACATGTAGTACGCAATTGTTTGTTTTTTGACGTTTTAAAGCTATGGAAAGCATCTTTTTTGTATTAATGTGACTGTCTGGTTTAGCAGCTGTTTATATAACTTACATGTGGCACAAATACTCTGGTGGAATAGAATTGTATTTTTACGTTAAAAAGCATTTTTAACCTTTAAGAAATATACCATGAAAGTAACAATAATGATACTTTTATTTATTTTAGGATGTATTCAAATTAAATATTTTTATTCTACATAAAATCATCAGAGAATAAATAAGCACAAACAGTTATTAACCACTCATTTAGCTCCAACATCTGTAATTGAATAAAAATGTTAATTAAAAAATTGAAAAAATTATGATCCTTAAAAATGGTAGCAATTTTATTATTTTTGCAACAAATGCTTTCATTTTTTTAAAGACGGTATTGCAGTTACAACGCAGAGCACTATATACACATAACACATGATTTATTAAATATTTAAAATGTTGTTCTTCAATGGTAAAAAATATAAAGATTTGTTAATGATTCTGTGTCAAATTCAGTTGTTAAAAATTAAAATTCATTTACAATAAGTAAAAGTATCAAAATAGTTGCTTAAAACAATTTCCAAAATCATGTACAACGTGCACAAGCTGGCAAATAAATTAGAAACCTTTGATATTTTCATTGAAATGCTTGTTAGGGCTGAAGCATACAAATTTTTTTTGTGATGAGGATTACATGCGTTTAAAATGCTAGGATAAGTAATATATAAGACTGCATTTCATGATGAATAAAGCAAATTGACACATCTTAAAATATCTGGAAAAGATCTTATTCTTAGAGCCAGTTTGACAGAGCTTCGTTTCGAAGACAGAAAATCTCATTTTGTTCACGAAAGAAGACAGATCACAAGTTTTCAAAAGTTGTAATTAGAACCCCAGCCTTCATCCAGAAGACGTAATTACGATTCGGTCACAGATACTCAGGGATGCGATAGGGAGTCCCCTACTATTTGCAGTTATAAAAAGGACTCTATTAAATTTTAAATTACATAAAATCATCAACAAAATCTTTAACCAACAAATTTTAGCTTGAACCTGCGTAAATTGTTACAGAGGATAGAGATATCTGTAGTCAAAAAACTGTGGAAAAAGCCCTCATTTCTACCAGATATAAAAAATTCACTTATACTGGTGTCAGAAAAGAAGACACTGAACATCTAAAAATAGGGAATGGAATGCATGATTAGATTAATTCTACTATATCTTAATTTTCACTGGTGGATTTGATGAGAAACCTAAGAAGCCATGAATCCATCTTCCCTTACTTGCAATGTGAAATTTTCGGGTAGGATTATCCTGATATGGAATGCATTCTATTCTAATGTATGGAAATAGTACGTGATCTTTTTCGATGGTAAACAAACAGCTATGAGATGCTTAGATATGTAAGAAGATCAAGCGCACTCAGCAATTTGCATTTTTATCCTGAAAGCGACTGATACCTCATGGAAGATAATGAAACGATACATAGTGCCAGAAGTGTTTAAAACTTGATTGCTGAAGATCTGTCAAATTTTCCACATCTTCTTTAGAGAATCCAGATAGGCTATTCGACATCCCTTTCATATTCCATCTAATTTACCAAATATAAAAAGGCACATAGAGCCAATGCATGATATTCTCTGGACATAAATGCACATTAGAAGTATGTAGACTACATACCTAAAGGAATAAGAGGTGTTATCATATATATATATATATATAATATATATATATATATATATATACTGTGTGTGTATTACAATGTTTATTCGATCTCATCAGTTTTCACGAAGCTATTTTTTTTTTCTATGTTGAATATAATTTCCAAAATACTGAGAAAACACATTTAATTTAGAGGCAATATAAGCTCTAATTTTGATGTATATATTTTATATCATACTAGAGAAAAAGAAATTTAAGGTCAGGTGAATATTATATGATTACAAAATAAAATATTAGTTGCTATTTCTCGAGGTAGAAGAAGGTAAAGTTTTAAGCTCATATAATTCATGAAATATATAAAAGTACAGATAAAAAACATAACATTAACTTTCTGTAACTACTAGAAAATAAAGAAGTTTGCATATTAAACCATTGAAACATATTTAAAATTGCATCAATCTTCCATTATTAAAAAGAGCATAATAATTTTAAACAAAAAAACTTAGAAATTTGAAAAACTAATTTCAATTGAAATTTTTATTCCTATATGAAACACATTAATCAATTGCTTGAACAGAATTTATTGGTTATCTTTGAATAGTTTTTCTCATTGATACATAAGAACAAATAAAAACCTTCAAAATTCTACAATGAAAATTTTCATTAGTTTTTTATTCCGTGACGTTAAATTGCGGCAAATAGTTACTATTATCTTTCTTCAGGATATGTGGCAACATTGATATAAATTTAACAATGTATATGTGTGTGTGAATACTTGATAATTGTGTTTATTATAAATTAAAATATATTTTACGAAAACTAAAATTTATTAATCGATTAATTTCCGAATTTTTAATGTTATTTTTTTTGAATTAGGTTTCAAAATATTCAACGAAAAAGTGTGGAAGCCTTCATAATTTTCGTGATTTGATGTATTTTAGGTTTGAAATCCCCGAAGAAATCAAAGCGAATCACTCTGCTGCGACTTTTCAATTTGCAATAGCATTAATAATTGTTTCAAATTTTCAATTTACTTCATAATACACACATTAAAGTTTGATAAAAAAATTGTAAGAAGTCTACAAAAACGATAACATGGGATAGTACCATTATATTCTGAAAACACATTTCATTGAAAATGAGGCCATGCAATAAAGTTTTTTATGTCTTGTTTTTCCTTAAAAGAAACACGAGCCAAACATTTTGCAATAATCAATGAACATGTAAAATCAATAATTGTATACAATAAGAATCCGCAATGCCGCAGTGAGTGCACTTCAGTTAACAAATCACTTCAAAACAAGAGAATTATATTAAATCCCATTTCTAAGTTATATCATATTAAAATATATATATATGATCATCCGATAGCATATATTTTCAAATATATGATCTAAAATGAGTTATATGACATGATTTTCCAAATGGCGTAACATTTCAATACGAAGGAACTGAGTAGCAGAGAAAGAAAAGTATTATTTTTGTTTTCCAAATCTAATTTACTATTTTCCTTTACAGATTTAACTATCCTTTAAAAATATACAATGATAAAAAAAAACTAATGCATTATGTTTAAAATACACAGAAATTGGGGAACTTATATATTAAATTAGTAGTTAGTAAGCTTAGATTTGAAACAATTTCATATAGGGAATAAGCACGAAAATTTAATACAAACAAATAACCATCACGGACATAAATAATTACAAAACAATAAAATTTCTGTTCTGGAATTATATATATATATACACACTAGCGCTCTCCTGACTCCTGAGCTGTGGGTCCCGGGTTCGAATCCAGGTTCAGGCATGGATGTTACTTTCTTTCTCTGTTCTTTCTGTGTTTCTCTGCCCTTTCTTCTGTGATGATGTATAAAAGTGACCCACCTTATAAACGGGTTTGTGGTTTGGCGCGGACAAAGCTACTCACTTTGGTTCACAGGTGCCTGATGGTTAATGACAAATGAATATTGGTTTCTGGCCTTTTTGCGGCATAGGGTTCGTCACCCAAGTGCCCGCCGTTGGAATATATAAATGCATTAACTTTTGAAAAAAATTTTAATTACTTATTTATGAAAAAAGAATTTTTTTTTTTTTTTTTACGACAGATAATTCTTTATGTTGACTTTTACCCCAAAATTACAAAAGTTGTGTAACTTTATTTTGTATTTTTTGAGTGTAACATGGTATAAAGTAAAAAAAAAATATTTTAGTATTTTAAACAGGAAATAGGTTAATAATATCAATTTCTTTAAAACTCAATTTTTGTTGATTTCGCTGTCAAAAAATATTAATTCAAAATTTCTTTTTTTTTTACCAAAAATGCAATAGTATTTGAGACTACATTTCCAAAGTTTGAGAGCTACAACTTGCAGTATAATTAAATAGTTAGTCAATGGAATGACTGTAATTATGTTCAGAATTTATTCTTTCCCCATGCATATTTGTAAATAATATGAATATATACTTAAAAAAATCGTTCGAAACGAATATTATTATTTTATAAGGTATGGACACGCGTGTATTTAAATACTATTACACAAACACACATAAAAAATTTGTTAAATTAGAAAAATAAAATGTATTAATTACATGTTTGAAGTATACAGACATTGAAGTATATATATTTTTAGTTACAAACATGATTGTAAGTAAAAATACCTTTGAACAAGGTATTTTTAATCACAATCATGTTTGAAGACATGTATTTGTGACTAAAAATACCTTGTTTTTAAAAATAAAAGAATGATACATAAAGAAAATTATCATCTCTACTCAAAATATGATACTTATATCCATAATATGAATATTCCTATTTTAGGTTGCTTCTAATATTGTGCACATGGTATACAAAAGAAGAGATTAAAGGGATGAGAGACCTGCGAATGCTCATAATAAGCATGCAGTTTGAGGGAGGCGTACTTTAAAATAGCCTATACTTCATAACATTTTAATTTTTATTTATAATTTTTTTACAGTGCAAACTTTATTGCGGAAATATATAAAAATTGAGAAATATTGGGAAGTTATAACTAAAGTAAAAGTATTTCTTAATCAAAACCTTATAAATTTTTTAATAAAATATCACTTATTTTAATAATTTTTTACTTTATAATTCGTAAATTATATAACTACAATATATATTATAATTCGTAAATTATTGACTGCAAATCACAAATTACTGTGATTTGCGGTCAAATCGGTAGTTGGATGTGTTGAATCAAGTAAGTTAATTATTTTTTCCGTCGCTTTAACTGAATTATATATTGTTAAGGATAACAAATTTACAAAATTCGGCATATAATTCCATAAAAATTAATAATTTCTCTTTTATAGTCTTAAATTTGACAAATTTCGTGTTCACTATTGTCGATTGTTGACAAAAGTATGTCTTGGTTGCAATGTCTTCCATGTGAAATGATTCTTAATGGTTTGTACAGTAGAATTATAATTGGTATTCTGGTTTTTATCTGCTCATTGTTGTGACTGTAACCTGTTGTCTAGTGACATTTTAAACCGCAGATTCCAATCAGATTAACCCTCATGATCAAGAAACCAATTTCATTCCATAGAGAAAAAAAACTAATTTCGTTAATATTTAAAATTCCTAACACTTAAAATATATTTTTCAAAAGATATGTTTTGCATTATGGATAAAAATTCGTCCTTTTTGGTTTAAATTAAATCATTTTATTTAAAACAATGTGGTTTTTTTTAATTTTATTATTTTTTTTATTAAATTTTTGTCTGGAGACGGAGAATTAAAATTTCAAACAATTAAAATATCTTTTTAAGTACTGAAAAAAAATTCGTTTCTAATTAGCAGTGCCAGAGTGTATTCTATGATAATGTAATATCGCACTTACAGTAACCCCAAAATTTATTGATTTTTAAATAAAGTATTATTAAAAAGAAAGACAACAAAAAAGTAAAATCAAAAATTATATTTCTTTGATTAATTACTTAATTTTTTTACAGCTAGCTTTAAAATATTGTGTTTGCTAAATAATTTGAGTTCATAAAATTGCTTGATTTTTTTGCCAACTTATGCTTTTAATTGAGTCTCCTTTTTTTTTATAAATTTTGAGAAACATGTTAGTATTGAAAAATTTATTTTCGATCATGGACAAATTAATTCTGCTCAAAATGGTTACTTTCGTAATCCCTAGAAATAACTTATAATTATAATAACTGGAAATAACACTTGAGCAAACCAAGCTTGCTCTGCCGACGGCTATGCGAATTTAAATCAGCGGGATGCGCCTTTTGTTTAACCAGAGCACCACGAATGTGAAAGTACGACTTTGCGCTAAAGCTTCTCCGGTAGATGGCACCATTAGAGGATCTACAAACTAAATTTTGACATTGATCTGGAGGGAATTTTCTCCAGACCATTGCACCCATGGTAACAATTTAACCAGCATGCATTCGGTGGGTCTTTGCCAGCATTGGGTATCGAACCCCATCCTACCGGACTGATAGCCGATGGCCTAACTAGGCTTCAATAGCCTTATCATATTTTTAAATATGTGGATCATAAAAATTAACATCGATGATCAAAAAATGTATTAGCGGACCACCGGTCGACCACGTTTTTATTAATTATCATCCCCAGTCTATATCCACACCCGTTAAAGAATTTCCATCGAGAACAACTTTTGATTTCTTTTCTCTGAAAAATAATTTCACAATCATTCTGTAATTATAAAATGTTTCCAAAGCTGTTTACCAAGCGTATGATAAAAATAAAAAAAGTAATATACTAATTACTTATATATATATATCACCAAATTGTTATTATTTCTCGCATCCATTTTTATTATTTATTATACAGTATTCATCAATGCAAGACTCCAAATACTTTGATATTCTGGATAAATGTTGAATGGAAGCAGTCTCTTCCGCATTGGCTGTGAGCCATCTTAAATTACTCTCGCTGAAACTTATTGCCATAAAAATCTACTTTTATCGTTTTAAATGTATATGTACTGTCTTGTGAAACAATTGTTATAATATTTTCAAAATTTTGAATTTCATATGGAAGAGTTATTGTTATAATAAAAAGTAAATAGAAAATAATGATTGAAAATTTAAAAGGAAACAATCAAAATATTAATTTGTTGATTAACTTAGAAATATAGAGAATTTTAATAATATAAATTTTACAAATTGAAATGTAAATTATAGATATTGAAACAAAATAACACCAGTAAGAAAACTTTTAACCTTTACAGTACCAAAAATTACGAAGTGGAGAAATTAATGAAATAAAGCTTAACACAAGATTTTAATAAGTGTTTAAAAACTAACGGAAATACACACAACCACACTATTGACATGAAAATGTAAAGATTTTTGTTTCTAATAATAAAAAAAAATTATCTTTAATTCTGTACGACTTGTTAAAATTTATATTGTTATATTTGCTTAAAAATATTGCCTTAATGATTCATTTTAAATAATATATTTTGGCATCAAACACAAAACAATTGAAATAAATAGTCAAAAAAGAAATTAGGTTCAATGTAGCACATGTGCCAGACATAGCTCTCAGTTTGGCAAAGTATATGACAAAACTAAATTCTAATATGCTGCAAATATAATGTAAGAGAGGAATATGAAATGGTATAGCGTATATCGGCGGCTTATAAGTAATATAAGTATTTAGTATAGTATAATACTAAATAATAGAGAATATATAATTATATAGTAATTCGGAAAGAATTATTGTACAGTACGCAATCGTTTTTAATATTGAGCTATTTCTATGATATAATCGAAAGATAATTAAGGACCTATCGTCTGAATAACATTATCGAAAGTTTCGTTTTTATAAGGTAAAATAAAAGTAGTCTAAGTGCTTGTGATTATATACAGTGTCATTTCATAAGTTTGATAAGTCTGAGATTAATAGCAATAAGCACTAGATAGTTTTTACAAGTAATCGTTGAATAGAAAAAAGAGGATAGTCTTTCATGAATAATATATTATTCTAAAAGTGAGAGTCAGTAAAATAAATCATAAATCACATACAAGAAACTGTAAGAGAGTCGATATCTCTCTCCATATTGTTGCCTAAAAGCATATAAATTTTACCAAGAATATAGCGTGTATCTCAAAAGAGACGCTGTTTCTGTAATACCTTCGCAAAACATTTAACAAGAATCCAGATTAGTATTTTTATGGTTGAGAGTCTTAAAAGAACTCGGCTGCTTAATCTAAGGGTCTTAAGTATCTAAGTAAGCTTAAGAGAGCATGAAGCATACAATCCCATTTTTTGATTTAATGATAACTTATAATAAAATTGACAGAATTAAATATGCCATGTTTGGAAATGGGAATATGAAGCTTTATTATTTGATTAAAATAAGTAATTATTTATAATATATTTGTTAAGTAGCTATAAAATAAAATTGTTGCATGGCTCTTAAAAAATTGGGTATATTTGTTATTTGGTTAAAGGACATTATACCGAACTTTTAATTAAAAAATAACTAATCTGATTAAAAAAATCTAAGCTAAACTTGAAATTGTCGAAAAACAATTACTACTGATTTATAAAAAAATAATTATAGACTTCTTAAAATAATAATTATCTCATTACCATAAAACTGAAGCGTTTTTTCGAATACATTCTAATCTCAAATGTAATTTGCAATTCAAATAACAGTTTTAAACTTACCCTCAACTATAACAAAAGATCAAGTTTAGTTACGCTTGAAAAGATTCGACTCCCTTGGCAGATGGAACAAAAGATGAGCAAGGACAAAATATCGCCAGGAGAACAACCATTAGCGCTGTTGAGAGCAAACAGTGGCAAGAGAGAGAGACTTTGCTCCTTCCACCCACGCTTAGGACATTTCTGTTCGTTTTCAATTTTACTCATCAATAATCTCGTGGGACTGGTAATGTCATCATCACCATTTCCAAAGAACTTGGAACAACTCTATCAATGGAACAAAATCATTTCTGAATTCACATGAAAATGCGCTCAGAGAAAATTACTCCTTCAGAGAATTTCTGGGGAGAGTTTAATAATAGGAGAATAATATCTCTGTGAATCGTTAAATTATGGATTTCTAATATATTGAGAAATTGCTGTATTTTATCCTAAATTTTACTCATTTATAGACTTTGTATAGTCTACAAATATTTGTTTACTTATTGTTGTAAATAAATTCCTAGTTTTTTGGTGAATTACAATATAGTTACCTAATATATATTACGTTAATCTCCGTTCTTAACTATTATAATAATTGACAATAATTTATTTGTGAAAGCATAAATATGATTATATATTGAAATGGAAACATTCAATTAAGCTAATACTTTAGTGAATAAGTTTTAATGACTAAAAATGATATTTTTAAGATATTTCTTTTTATAAAAATTGTTTAAAGTATACAATAATCAATTAGTCAAATTCAGTTCTATTGCTAATAATTAGTTTTTGATTTTTATTATGTGCATCACATGTAGTAAATATTTGGAAACCATTTTATTATCCAATTTTTTAATTTCGGATATTTTTTATTACTTGAATACAACCTGAAATTATGAACTACTAATGAAATTAAGTTAACAATAAATAAATCGTTTAATTTCTGAAAATCAGCTGCTTTATATAGAATATGATTTTGTGAATAGTGCAAAAATCCCAGAAATTCTGCAACTAAAGTTAACTATCATGTCTTTACTAACTTCTTTACAAGTACAATTAAAAAACTAGAAATGATTACTGAAAAGATAAATGCAAGTTATAAATTTGTCCTGTCAGTTTTTAAGCGATGAAAAGAGGAAAAAAGGGCACTGTCTCAAATGCAAATATAGCTTAAAGCTGACAAGTAGCATGCTCGGAAACGTTAGAACATATTACAGGCTATTTCTAATTTTCATAAATAAGACAAAGATAGAAATAGAAAGATACAAACATTATTAAAGAAACTAATTATGTGGGACACTAATGCTTTATGAAATCAAATGATGATCATTGATGAAATACAATGTTTATGTCGGAGATGCTTCAACTGTCACTCTAATTTTACCACCCCCAATATCATGCACAGGATACTCTTCTTACGACAAAATACATATTCTTTATTATAGACATAACTGAAATTATCAGGCTTGTTTCAATCCAACATCTTTTAAATTGGAGGATTGTTGGAGATCAAACTAGACTGGACATACTTAATCTTCTTAAGAGACTGTTACCCGAACACACAGTGCATTTCCAATAGATCCTTTCACACGTGGGAGTAGAGGGGAATGAAAGGGCGGATGCGGATTTCTTGGCCAGATCGGAGTCAGAGGACGGAGTAAACCCAAAAAGAGAGCTCACATCTAATCAGATTTCTTCCCTGGCAAAAACTGAATTCAATAATCTTATGGAAATTCCTCCCAACCATCCATGGTACGTCGCCAAAAGACCAGGTGAGACCTTAAATCTTAGACCAAGATCTTATCAAACTGCCCTTTCCCGCTATCTGAGTGGGCACACGAGAGGAATCATCTTTCAGCAGGGGCAAAGGTCATTTCCATACTGTCCTTGGTGTTCCGTCAATATGGCCTCCCCTGGACATATCTTGACCTGCCTAAATTCTATAAAAGACAATGTCGTTCGGGACCCATCATATTTCTTAGACATTTTAGATATTTTTGGTTTTATGAGAGTTGTCTAGCTAAGCTAGGCAACCTGAGATAAGTAACAACAACAGAGTTGAAATGATGATACTTTTACTGAGAAATAATGGAATCTAAGCAGCAAACTCATTTTCAAAGATTAGCAATGTCTATGTTATATTATCCAGTGCAATTATTATTAGCAGAAATGAGATGAATCTCAGATTTTCTGAACTACAAAAATTTCCATCCTTATCATTATAAAAGAAAGTGAAAAGTAAATCAACATTCAAAGTGATATAAAAACTCTTTTAACCGAAATTTGTTTGGACAGACAGATTAAACCAAACATAAATTCATAAAAATGCAATTTCAAAAGCAATTATGCTGAAAAAAATACTGATTTAAAATTAACAGCATATTTTTCTGTACCTAGCCTAAGTTGGGCTTTACTAGTTAGGTAGAAACATTTGGGAGGGAATTTGTGTGGCTCAGAGGCAGAAACCAAGCAGATCATTTCCAATTACTGACTTGCCACCCCAACTGGCATCATTTTACTTGGAAGACATTGTGACCACGTTCTAACTGCCACAACCCCCTTAAGTGAATACGATGGATCTGCGGTCAAGTCAGGATTCAATCTCACTACCTTAGGTAAGAAGAATGACGCTCTATCCCTCCACGTCACCGTGGTTTTTCACTGAAGGATTTGATAAAAACTGTAGTAATAGAGCAAACCAAATTCAGAACTATTTTATTAATATTTTTAACTCATTACAATTGAAAAGAATTTTGGCAGAAAAAGTTATTCGTAATCTCGTTATTTTCTGGAAACACAGGATTTTTATTAATTGAACGAATTTTCATCGGATCTTGCTCTTTTACATGAAATCAAGTGATTATTCTGTACCAATTAATGTATTAAAAATAAATAGGTTAATTTATAAAAGTCTTATACTCCGAATCATGTAATAAAATACAAATTGCCCCACTTAGAGGGCACACGTTACATACGGGAAATTTAAACAAAGGAAAAAGATGCTATATACAAATGAATTTTTCCATTCGTCCACCATCAAGCTCTAGATATCGACATTAACAACTCTGATTGGATCATTGCCACACCAAGGAAGCGACAAGTTTTACTCGTGAAATGAATTTGACGCGAAAATATTGTGATATGCAAATAAGCTTTTCAACATATTGATGTCAAATAGGCAGCGATAGTGACAACTATGGAGTGAGCAACTACAAAACATCTTACACCACATGAAGAGAAAGCATCTTACATATTACTAAATAACAACGCATTTTATCGGTTGTGGATTCCATACATTTTAATGGGTTCCTTTCATAGCTTCCGGAAACTAATTTGGTTCCTTAATAATATATGAAGATCAAAGTTCATTAATTAAAAATGTACTTGTGTGAAAAAGCTTTTTTGTACAATAGACATATATTAGAAAGAATTTAAATTTTTAACTTTTGGTCATTTCTTGCAATGGGAGAGGAATTTTACTACGAATGTTAGCTTCTAAAAGTAAGACAGCTTTTTTTAGATTTTAATGAAAATGAAATTGCACAATGGATATTTGAAAAATTTGTTCAGAATTGAGTATAAAGTCTTTGATATACAGTCATAAAATGTCAAAATTTAGGACTACTTTGGAATGTATTGTAAAACATATATTATTAGCCCATTGACTATATTATAAACAGTAACATTAAAATCTGAAGTAAGCAGTCGAAAATATAATCATAATAATCTGTACGACAATGTAACTAGTTAAAAGTATAAGATGCTTTTTGACATCCATCATACTTTCTATATTCTTCAGTTAATTGAAATTACTCTATCGTTTCTACGAAGAAAACCTGGAAATTCGATAGATTGTCTAAAGTTTTGTTATTTATCAGTATTTAGTTTCTAAGCCTTCATTCCAAAATAAATGTGATTTTCATATCGAATGCTATGAATCACAAAAGAAAATTTGAATTACATAAATGTCACATAATGAGATAAATTATATAAATAAATATTTTGCTCTAAACTTTTAAATAGAAAAATAAATTATCGAAATCCTTTAACTCAGGAATGATTGATTACTTTTTTTAAAAAAAAATTTAACAAAACATAAATTGTTAAATGATTTCTTTTCGAGCAGGAACAGACATAAAAGTAATTTCCATAATCCGATTTTTAAACCTTTTCTTTGGAAAGAGGAGAAATACCGAGGAAATACACAGCATCGAAGCAAATAAGCAATTGACAACTAATGCGTTGACTACTGTTCCAGAAAGATTGCTTTTGTCAGAAGTAATTCGGGCAAAAGCGGGTCGGCAGGAAAACGTTCCACCATTTGTCCTCTACCCCCCACCAAGACAAAGAAGAACGAAAGAGAAACAAAAGCATCTTCGAAACGGGGCATCCACGTTCATCGCCGATGATCCATGAAATGCTGCATCCTCTTCTTTGGGGCGCGCCAAACATACGCGCCATTGAATCACGTAATGGTAGACCAACAGATCTGGAAAAAGAAGATGCCCACCCCTTCGAATCGGAAGAGATAAGAAGAAAACGATCCTAGATGAGGGGTGGGGGGTGGACATGAAAGATCATCGATGGTGTCTCCTCGAAGAGGTACTTCCCTTTTCTAATTTTCCTTTTGATGCAACTTAGTTCTCGGAGAGGCCAATCAGAAAAGTTGGGGGCGGGGTTCCGAATGCTAGCAGATGAAAATCTTCCCCGTAATCGCGAATGTTTTCTTTACGGTTTGGTGAGGCACTGAGTAGAGATTTCGACTTGATTGAGAGTTTATCAACTGGAAATAGTGCAGTGTCATTAGGTGGTATCGAAACTTCCGATCGCAATTTCTTGTTTTTTTTCTTTGTTGAAGAATCGCAACTAATTACTTTTTTATTTTGTGTGAGCTGGTACTAATACAGAGTCTCTTTTTTATATGAAGGATCTCATTAACCCTTGCAGGCTTCTCATTTACGACACTATCCTTAAATGGCAACAGCTAGCAAACATTTGAAAAATCAAATGAAATTGGGGATACTAAGTTGTACTTTCGTGTATTTTTCTTTGCTTGGTTTTAATTAGAAGAAAAATCTCCTTTTGAGCATATTCTATGCATGCAGAATATTCTTTCCTTCTATTATTTCTATATTGCTAACATTTCCTACAAAAAATACAACTGGAATAAATTTTATTTTTTGAAAAAAAAAAAAAAAAACGCATTAAACTAGAGTTACATTTAAAGTAATGGGGTAAAAATTTAATTTCATAATTATCATAAAAATGTGATAATTACAGACATTTGCACATGGTGACAAATTAATCGATATGATTCTGGTTACATTTTCACAGGTTTTCTTCCGGCAATCCAGGGAAACAAATAATTATTTGTGAAGAAAAAATTGATTAAAGAATGCATACAATAAGCAAAGATAATATAAAACAAGAGATCGCGGTGGTTTGGATGGGAACACCATCATTCTTTCAACCGGAATGCAGTGAAGCCATTGCGAACCTAACCGAAGATCGCACGTGTTCTCTAATGGATACTAGGACCTATAAACTATATTGTGGTTGCATTTTCTTTCAAGTGAAATGATATATTTGGAAGTCAATTTTAGGGTCTTCTACGTATCCCGTGCTTCTAAATTACAAAAACGTACCATCAGGGACACAATGATAAGGCCACTGAGTGCCTATACAAGTGATGTTCCTTGTGACGCAAAAAGGTTCTGGTAGCCAAGCACTGGTAAATAACAATTTGCTTGGTCTCTGCTTCTAAATTATAAATATCCACCATTTTCAGTGTTACATATTCGATACTTAACTATATAAGATACCGTCAATTTTGTAGCGAACTGCTGGCTCTTATGGAGTCATAGGCAAACATCCAAGTATTTGATATCAATAAATTATATAAAACATATGATTATAACACAATCAAAATTTCTCGATTTATATCAACGAATTCTTACGAATTTTATATTTCATCATTTTTACCAGTCAATTTAAATGAATATCTAGAGTAAATCTTGGCAGAATTATACACTAATTTTAAAAGAATGGTCCTTGTAATTATAATTACGGACGTTAGAGTTTACATATAGTGAGAGAGGGAATATTTTTTTCCAATGGCAGATTGTAGACAGTTACACAACTGCAACAGAGTCTATTAATCTATTGTTCCCTGATACCCAAGAAACCGGCCAGACACAGCGACCTCTTAGCCGCCGAGGAGTTGTCCACTGCACACCAAATGGGTGGGCCACCATCGCACCCTCACACATGCCATAGGGACCCGTTTATAGGGTAGGCATCATACACACACACACAAGGAAAGGACAAAGACAGGATAGAGAGAGAAAAAGTACATCCATGCCTGAACGAACCGGGATTCGAACCCAGGACCTCCCTATCCGTAGTCAGGCACGCTGACCACAAGACAATTTGGCCGGCAGCGAGAGAACATTATCTAAACTTACACATTAAATGGCGATTATCAATCCAATGATCAAATGCGATAGGAATTTATGTTGAATTTTTGAATTCTCAAGTTTGTATTCTTAATAACAATTGAGAGTATGATAAGAAATTTATCCATACAATTAATTCAATAACGTTAAATAGTTGAAGTTTTCAGACGTTGAGTTGAAATTGGAAAGGTTGAAACTGGATAATTGTTACCTTTACTCTTAAATTGAATAATGGGGCGAATGAATATATTGAAATTAACAAATATAGCAACAATTTTCTGATGAAATTATGCCAAGTAACCAACTTTTTGATTACTTAAGTATTTTTTATAACAATTTTTCTTTAAAGAGTGTTTATTATAACAGTATTTTTTAAGTAAAATTTGAAAAGGCAAAACTTTAAGACTTTGAAACATTTCTAACATGGAAAAAATATTTATTTTATTATAAAATAGTCTTTTTTAATAAAATAATTCAATATATGTGACATTTTTATACTCAATGAGATTATTAAATCTTAAATTAACCTAATTCCATATTTAGAGTTTGAATTAAAAACTTCAAGTTCACATACTTAATGGAAACTATTTTATCTTATTAAAACATATTAATTAATGATAGAATTTAAAGTTATTACTGAAGTTAAACATGTAAAATGATAATTAATATTGTTTTAAAAATATTATTATGTGAGACAGTAAACAAATAAACACAGAATAATTTCTTAAATGATAAAAATATCAAACATATTTCCATTATTTTTTTAAAACGTATTCTTATTATCATTCAACTTTGTTTATTTATTTAATGAAATAGTTATTGTTAATTAAATATAAACTTAATACCAAAAAATTATTTTTCATTCACTTTTTTTTAACACTTTTAAAATCATATAAGAAATAAAATATGAGAAGCCTGGATAATTTGTAGAAACTATTTCAATACAAAAAGAGTTCATGCAAAAAATTCCTTAATTAGAATGCATATCTTTCTAATAAAAAAAACGTTTTCTTAAGTTTAGTTAAATAGTCACATAGATAACACTCATAATCTCATTAAATTTTCATGAATGTGAATACTGTAATAGCATTCTATCAGCTAATAAGTTTTATAAAGAAAGATAATGTATTCGCAGCACATTCTAATAAATCTTGAATATATTTTTATGTATTGTAGTTATTTAACTTAAAGCTAAGTTATATAGAAATAAAAGACCATAGATTAAAGTCTTAAATTGAGTTTTAGAAAGTACCTTCTTTTTAGCTCTCTCGGCAGTTAATACTTAATTACACAGTGTCTTTTAATATTATTTTTTTCTATAGTTATATAAATAGTAATTACTTTAGAATTACCAAATACTGTTACATATAGAATCGAATATTTCAAGACTTTACTCATTGAACTGAATTTTTCTCGAAACTAAGTGATCACTAACAAAATAAATATGCTGTACTGATTTCGATTTTGTTAATCTGTAGAGAAATATATTTTAAAACATTTAAAGAGAGAAAAATTAATTAGTTATTTATGAATTTTATGTATATATATAATTAATCCATTATTTAAAGATTGGAATAAATGACTTTTCTCATTATTGTGGAAATTCAAATCTTGACACATTTTAGTCTTAATTAGAAAAATGTATTTCAACTTTTGCTTCATTTTAAGCTTTAAAGGTATGGAAAGTAAAGTATAGTGTAATAAAAAAAATAATACTTAACATTAAAAACACGAATTATTTTTAAAATAATAATTAAAACAAAATATCCATTAAATACAATATCAAAGTTTATTTTCTACGTTAATTGGAAGAAAGTTTTCAAATACTTTTATAAAAACTCAATGATAAAAATATTGATAGAAATCTTTTTCCATTTTCCTAACGTTAGATATACTTTTTTTTTTTAAATCTTAAAAGTTTTAGTTTTTTATATTTCAATGCTTTATACGGGTCTAATATTGAATATTTCTTACATTTCATTCTTTTAAAAAGGAGCTCTGTATCTCTCTCTGTTTTATATATATGTATGTATATATATGCCAGAAATGCCAGAAATATACGAGTATATATCGGTTTCCTTAAACAATCCTGTTATTAATTTTTAATTATTTTTAATATTCAAAAATGTTCTTGATTGAAAAATTGTATGCAGTTTGGAATTTAAAACTAATTAAAAACGACAACGAATAAAATAATTGTTTACCGACAGTGCTGCCATTATTAGTACTTAATCAGAAATAAAACTCTCTTTTTTTAAGAATTTAAGATTCCATATTTTTCATTAATTATGACAGCAAGTCTTTCTAAGATTTCTTTTTAATGACTAAGTTATTTGAAAAGTAAAAAGAATTTGTGAAAAATTCACTTCTGAAGATATTTGTGGTATCACAATATCCACAAACTGTTGATTCATCCCTCTCATTTAAAAATTATTGGTAGACAGGTGGATTCACATAAGCAAAAGTTATAATAAATTTGCTAATATCCTGATTTTACTCAAGAATATATTTAAATTTATGAATGAATTTCCAAAGAAATCTTATCTCTTAACTAGGAACTGTTCTTTTTTTTTCATGAATGGGAAGCTGCTGTGATGGAATAATTACAGACCAATAAATTGACTCTCGGGTCTAGGGAAATATTTCTAGGAAGAAATTCTTTCAATGGAAGGTAGCTTGTTTTGATCAAAATTCACTAGAATAATACACATTCACTAAAAACCTTGTTACCATCAAGTGATTAATAAAAATTCTAGAATATATCAGGTTAGGTATTCGCGTGTAATAAACTAAAAGTCTGTTGCTAGATTTCACAAAAGTATTTCTCTGAATAATGCCTTTTGTTTGATGAGTATTTATACTCATTGGTATTATAAACATCCAAATAACCTTTATCTTGACCAGAATCTATTAAAAAAGTCTTTCCAAATCAATAAAGCTTATCAATAGAACTTAGAATAAGTCTCAAGTCGAATATTATTTTGAATATATTCTTCATTCAACGTTATTTTCAATTTATACTGCTTGGTATGATTTTATTAACAACATGGTTCTTGACGCAAATAATAAATGGATTTTTTTAAAAAAGATCCACATTAAAATTCTGATATTACAATTTAACTCAACAACAAAGCAAAATTAACACATTGACATCGAATATTCGTATAAAAAAATTCGATAAATACATAAAAACTCGAATCTAAAACTATAAATAAGCCTCTCGTCGAAGGCAATACACAATCTTACCCTTAAAAGAATTACTATAATATCATTCCCGTAGATAACAGTTTCAACTTTATTTGTAGATGTATAAGTTGAAAAGTTCATATCAGCCTACATCTTATATTATTAAAACTGAAACCACTTTTTAAAACTCGTCAATCTCTATCACATGAATTTTTCATTTAAGAATTAAAATTCATATAGTATATGTTAAACATATTTCAACAATAGTAAACAATTGTTGAATCTCGTTTATGTTTCCGGATCGTTTGTAAGTGAGTCAATAAAAGATTTTTGTTATCAGATGGTAATTGGGCGCTCTTAATATTTGTTATAAGATATTTTAAAGAATAAATATTGGTAAATTTTTATGATAACTACCATATTAAATAGTTAATGCTGTTAAAGAAAAACTAATTTTATTCCCAACAACAGAATGGTTTTCGAAAAGCTAAAAAGCTTTGAGAAGATGACAATTTTTCTCATAGCTGCATTTGTTCTTCTGACGTCATCATGAGTAAAATTGTATTGATCAACTTTCCCCCCAAAATTTCAGATAGTTAATTTCTCTAACTATAGGTTCTCATTTTCGATCTTCTATTTTTTAGTGAATGGACTGAAACTACACTACTGGCCATTAATATTGCTACACCAGGAAGAATTTCAGATAAGAAAATGATATTTATTGGACAAATATATTATACTAGAAATAACAAGTGATTAAATTTTCAAAAAAATTTGGCTGGATAGATCCTGAGAAATCAGCACTCAGAACAACCACCTCTGGCAATAATAACAGCAGTTATACGCCTGGGCATTGAGTCAAACAGAAATTGGATTGCATGTACAGGTACAGATACCCATGCAGCTTCAACACGATGCCACAGTTCATCAATCGTAGTGACTGGCGTTTGGTGACGAGCCAGTCGCTCGGCAACCGTTGACCAGACGTTTTCTATTGGTGAAAGATCTGGAGAACGTGCTGGCTAGGGCAACAGCCGAACATGTTCCGTATCAAGGAAGGTCCGTACAATACCGGCAACATGCGGTCGGGCATTATCCTGCTGAAACATAGGGTTTCGCAGGGCTCGAATAAAGGGTAGAGCCACGGGTCGTAACACACCAGAAATGTAACGTGCACTCTTTAAAGCACCGTCAATGCGAACAAGAGGTGACCGAGACGTGTATCCAATGGCACCCCATACCATCACGCCAGGTGATGGACCAGTATAACGATGACGAATGCACGCTGCCAGTGTGCGTTCACCACGATGCCGCCAAACACGGATGCGACCATCATGATGCTGTACACAGAACCTGGATTCATCTGAAAAGATGACGTCTCGCCATTCGTGTGCCCAGGTCCGTCGTTGATCACACCATTGAAGGCGCTCTTGTCTATGACGCAGCGTCAAGGGAAGCCGCAGCCATGGTCTCCGAGCTGAGAATCCATGCTGCTGCAAACGTCATCGAACTGTTCGTCCGGACACTTGCTGTCTTCCAAACGACCCCGTTTCTTGACTCACGGCTCGTGACGTGGTTGCATGATCCATTACGGCCATGCGGAAAATATGCCTGTCTTCTTGGCTGCTAATGATAGGTGGCCGTTGAGATCCCGCATGGCGTTCCGTATTACCGTCCTGAACCCATCGATTCCATATTCTGCTAACAGTCATTGGATCTCGACCGACGCGAACAGCAATACAGCGATAAGATAAACCGCAATCCCGGTACGCTACAATTCGACCTTTATGAAAGTCAGAATCGTGCTGGTACGTATTTCTCCTTCTTTTATGAGGCATCACAACAACTTTTCACCAGGCATCAACGTCCAAATGCAATTTTTGTATGAGGAACCGGCTGAACAATTTCCTCATTTAAACACAATGTAGGTGCCGCTACTGGCGCCTGTTTGTCTGAATGCGCTGAAAAGCTAATCATTTGCATATCACAGCACCTTCTTCCTTTCGTATAAATTTCACGTCTGTAGCATGTCACCTTCTTGGTGTAGCAATTTTAATGGCCAGTAGTGTAATTTCCTTATTTTACACAGTGTTAAATTAAATTCAAATGAAATCAAAACAAAATTAAAATACATTTTTATAACAAAATTTTTAAATTAACAGAATTTAAAATTCGAAAACATTTTTAAATAAATTCTAAAACCATCCTTTCCAAATTAACAAAGTAAATTTTCGGATTATGAAAACTCTTTTTATTTAGATTCAAGAATTATTCAGAATTTACTTCATATAAAAATTTACTGGATTGGTACATATACGCAATTCAAAAATAAAGAAATTAATCTAACAAATCATCAAAATTTAATTATAAATTTTTAATGATTCAAAGATGTAATGAAGCTAAATTAGTTCTACAAATGAATGATTTATATAGAATTTTGAATTTTTATGTGATAGAAGAAGAGAAAAATGGCACATAATTAAGAGAAAGCGATCAATAAATCCCAGAAAAATGAACTTCCGAAGTCTTGTTTCTCGTACTTAAAGTAGAACGTATACTTAAAAGTACTTCCTGGTTTCTGATCATCAAACTATGCGCTTTTATTCGGAGGAAAAAAAAAACTATAATTAGGCTTAGCTTTTATGGACAATTTTTAGACTGCAAGAAATTTTTTCTTTAACTTATGTTTCGATACTTACGAAAAGGATAATCAGAATTATATTAAAAAGTTACATCACAAAAATAATAAAAATTACGCCAAACATAATGGTGCATTTCTAAAAAAATATATATAAAAATAGTGGCAACATCATAGAGGAAGTAAATTTTCGCTGTTATAAGGAAAAGTTCCTTGTAGCTATTATAAGAAAATTTTTTTCGCTGTGTTTCTTAGAGATGACTCTCAATTTTTTTAATACCATAGTAAATTTCTAAATAATAAAACTTAAATTTCAGAACTATTTTTTTAAAAAAAACTCTTCTTACCAGAATTCTCATCTCCAACACCTTAAGGTTGTGTAACTCAAAATTTTATTTTTCTTAGCTTTATGTTGTCGGTTTATCAATTAAATTTATTTCTAAATAAAAAATCCGATTTGAAATTTCGGTTATATTGCTAGATATTTATTAAAATGCATTTTTAATTGAAAAAGTCTTCTATATTATCGCTTTTGGAATTTATATTATGTACCGAAGGAAACTATGTAAGAAAGAATCATATCATTTTCCACTTTTTGCGTTTCACATTCTAGACTTCGAGAAAATTCTTTGAATTCTGAGAACTGTATTCTCTGAAAACTATTTTCAGATACACAGAATGGTTTTCTAATGTTAGAAATCAAATTATAAATTAGAAATATTAATTCTAAAACTTGGAACAGAAAATATGTTGAGAATTACCAAATAGAATTCAAAATAATGCATTAAATTTTATTCCATTAATAGAATGTGTTTCAAGATTTTAGAATAACAAAGTTTCACTTTATTAATCGCAGGCAACTTATTTTAATGAATATTACTCCCACATGTCATGAAACGACTTGTTTCTGTTCTTTCAGAGTTACATTTTCCAGAAAAGAAAGTAAACTGGTTATAAAATCACTCATAAAAATCAAAATTATAGTATTGAACAAAAGATCACACAAATAAAGATTTATTTCCTTAACAATTAATTCCTTGTTTATTGAGGCAACTTTTGAGTAACTGACAGACAATATTTGAAAACTTGGTTGAATGTCTTTTAGCAAATTATTTTTATTGCCAATCGTTTTCTGTATCACGTAAATGAAAAATGTCAGCTGAGATTTTTGTTTCTATTTTAAATATTTTGCTACTTCATACCTTGATGAGCAATTTACACGGATTTGATTGGATATTGTTCATGACGTACTTTCCTTAACTAAAAGTGTTTATCAAAATAATTAGAACCGTATATTGAAATCTAGCGATGGATTGTCATGAGAATTATTTGAACTCTGATCGAATTCGTAGCTTTAAGTGGTATCACAACTTTTTATTTGATTGCCATTTCATTATCTGAAGCGATGATGTAGTTCTGAAAATATTTTTGAGTTAACGAGGATGCTTTGCAGAGAAAACACACAAAGAAATCTACAGGGATTTTTATCACGCTACATGTATTTGCAGAATCGATCTGATGAGAACAAAGTTATGAGTCAATAATGATTTGCATCAGATCAATTTCCAATGGAAGATGGTTGTGATTGTGAACTTTATATATTTTTTCTCATGAAATAATATTCAAATGTCATGTTTTGTTATTCAAAATCATTAAATCTTACGATATATTTTCTATTATACTTTACGAAATCATTAATCCCTATGATATATTTTCCAATCTATTTTATAAAGTCATTAATCCTTATGATATATTTTCCAATCTATTTTGCAAAATCATTAATTTTTGTGTTATGTTTTCCAATCTGTTTTGCCAAATCATTAATCCTTATGGTATATTTTCCAATCTATTTTGAAATATCATTAATCATTATGGTATATTTTCCAATCTATTTTGCAAAATCATTAATCCTTATGGTATATTTTCCAATCTAATTTGCAAAATCATTAATTTTTATAGTATATTTTCCAATCAATTTTGCAAAATCCTTAATCCTTATGAAATATTTTCCAATCTATTTTACAAAATCATTAATCTTTATGATATATTTTCCAATCAATTTTGAAAAATCATTAATCCTTATGGTATATTTTCCAATCTATTTTGCAAAATCATTAATCCTTATTATCTATTTTCCAATCAATATTGCAAAATCATTTATCCTTATGAAATATTTTCCAATCTATTTTACAAAATCATTAATCCTTATTATATATTTTCCAATCTATTCTACAAAATTATCAATCCTTATGATATATTTTCCAATCTATTTTGCAAAATCATTAATCTTTATGGTATATTTTCCAATCAATTTTGCAAAATCATTTATCCTTATGAAATATTTTCCAATCTATTTTACAAAATCATTAATCCTTATTATATATTTTCCAATCTATTCTACAAAATTATCAATCCTTATGATATATTTTCCAATCTATTTTGCAAAATTATCAATCGTTATGATAAATTTTCCAATGTATTTTATAAAAATATTAATCGTGATAATACATTTTCCAATGTACTTAACAAAAACATTAATCTTAATGCAATGTGCGTTTTAAATGTACTAATATAATCCTTAAACATTTTCCAAAATTTTACGAGTTAAATTGTTTAATGTGATTAAATTACATACATTGAGAATGTTAACTTTTTAATCAAAATTTTAATTTACGTCTTTTTAATACACCATGATTGTCTATTGATCATTTAAAAAGGAATGCAGAAATTGTATGACTTAATTCTGGCAAAATTATTATTTCCAAATGAATTCAAATTTTCTTTATGACGACAATGAGAAATTATTTCGCAAACATTATTTGACGTAGAATCTTAAATTTTTCTGATTTTGAAAGGTTTTCTGAAATAAATATCCCAGGAAGTTTTCATATGTACAAAATTTATTGTTATATTGAAACATATGAATACATAAACTGCTATTTTAGAATTTTACCGATGTGCATATGATTTTACATATGTGGATATAAATTTTAATTTGTTAACATAATCATTTATAAATCAAAGAATTCCTTAGTAAATAATAATTACTAAGGAATTCTTAATCCTCATTAATTCAAAATAATAATACAATGTATATGTGGTCTTAAAAGTCGAGTCAAATAAAAAATAGAAAGAAAAATTAAACATAAAAATAAATGATAAAATTTTGCAAGAATGTCTTTTTCGTATTAAACATTTACATGGAAATTTAGTTCATTTTCACTTTGTAAATAATTCTTCATTTTCAGTTCTTATTTTTATTCAAAACGATGGGCATTTAAAAATATCAGAATTTATATTTTTATCAATAAAATTTAAAAACGATATAATTTATATGTTACTTTCAATTTTGCTCATTAATTATATTTTTCTCTTGATTTGAGACTAATAAGATGTCTAAAACACTTCACTGAAAAACATAAACTGAAAATATTTGCTGAAAATATTGCAGAATAATGATTTTTACTTTTCTCACTAAATGTTAAGTCTTTTTTGCATTTAAAACGAAAAATATATTAAATGTGTTTCCTTCAAGACTACTAACCTACTGAGATTGCTGTCGTCAAAATATTATTTACTAACTTTCCTTGTTGCTAATGACACTTGGACAAGCCAAGCCTTGGCTATGCGGATTTAAGTCAGTTGGGAACGTTCTTCGTTTAATAAGAGCACCATAAAGGTGAAATTCGACTTTTTCTCTTCAAATCCTCCGATAGATGGCAGCACCAAAGGATTTACTTCATTAATTTTGGCAATGATATGAAGGGGGAGTAAATTTCTCCAGATCATTATACCCATGGTAACTGCTCAACGACCAACCACATGACTTTCGATTCTACGGATTTAACGAGCACGTATATCGCATGTACTGGGAATCGAGCCCCGCCCTTCCGGGGCGGGGCTCGATATATATACCGCGCACGCGCGTTAAGTTGTTATTTCTCACTTAATTTACACTCGTGTCCATAAATTATGGATAATGCAAGTTCAGGCAAAGAAAGAGACTGAAGCAAAATAAATGTGACTTATTTGTAAAATCTATTTATTAAACAAAAGATAAAGAGCAATAATGATGCTATATGTTTGACGTCATTAATGAAAACTGTGATTTTTACTCCATGGAGCAAATTTTAAAAAAAGAACCTATTTTCAAAAACCAATATAACATGGTAGGTATGATATGTAATACATAGTATGCCCCCCCCAGACGATGCAATACAGGCCGTACAACGCCTAGGCTGTCTGAGTATCAAATAATCGATCTGATCTTGGGGAATATTACATCGCTCATCAAGCAATGCTCTCCGAAGTTGCGGTAGACATGTGGGTGGGGTTTGATGGGCTGCAATTCGTAGGCTAATCATGTTCCACACATGCTCTATTGGATTCAAGTCCGGTGAGTATGCTGGCCATTCCATACAGGTGATATCCTCCGATTGAAGGCATTCGTCTACAATGTTTGCACGGTGAGGAGGGGCGTTGTCATCCATAAGCAAAATTTTATGTACCCATTGCGCACCGAACCAAACGTATATGTTGTTCCACAATGACATCCCGATAGATGTGCCCTGTCATGTTTACATTCTGAACATACAGATAAGTTCTGGAATCCAGAATAATTCCTATTCAAACGGGCAAACCTGCACCATAGTAGCGGTGTCGTTCAATGGTGTTCTCTTGGCGGTAACGGGTACCGGGTCCTCTCCATAAGACAGTTCGGAGAGAAACAGACTGAAAGTTACGCCTTGACTCATCGGAAAACATCACACAAGACCACTGTTGCGGTGTCCACAATGCATGATATCTATTCCAGCGAACTGCAGGTGACAGTGAGTTGTGGTAAGTGGAACACATCTGACAGGCCTACCAGCATATAGACCAATGTGCCCTAAGTGTCTGTACATGGTCTGCGTGGAAACTGTCGTACCAGTAGCGAAAGAAAGCTGATGAGACATGTGCTCCGCCTGTTTCTTTTGGCAATAACTACCAAATACCGGTTCTCATTTAGCGTTATACCTTGGGGGCGACCTGTGCTTTAACGTCTACTTACATTACCATCATCTTGAAACCGTTGCCAAAGCCTGGAGATGACACTCTGGGTGATTTCAAGTTCCTCGGATACTTCCAGCTGTGTACATCCACATTCCAGACGGCCGATAATTCTACCACGTAAGACATCATCCAAACGCTACCTTTGTGCCATAACTATGCGGTTATTGCACTGAAAGGCTTTTAAAGCGCTTGTGAACAATTTTACTTCTTTACAACCATTCCTTATATACCCCTCTCTTATGCTATCATCATTGTGACGAACTATAGGCGCCATCTGGTGGTTTCTTGTAATTTGCATATTATTCTTCAAGATGTGTGTGGTGATTATATCCTTAATTTATGGACATAAGTGCATATGCTGATAACTACTGTAATTTAGATGTCACTAATTTGTTTCACTAAAAATTTTAAAATAAATAGAATTTTTATAAATTATGCATCTTCTATGTCCTACAGGCTAATTATAAAAGTATTTTTGAACAGTAAATGATGTAATTAGCATCATGTATAGCTATATTGTCATTGATTTCATACAACTTTATTAACAAACCACTCTACCAACTTAACAATAGCTTACTCAACAAAAATATTTTTCTTCTTTATATATTCAATGTCAAAGCATCATTTGAAATTTATACGCAGCAAAATTCACCTGCAAACGTTTTCCCTATTTCTATTAAGAAATAGAATAATCAGACATTATTCGGAAATTCAATTTTTTTTTCTATTCTTTGCAAAAATATATCATTCCATTTAGGTGTTTTTTGCCAATAATACCATATTTTTCAGTTATATAATAAATTTATTAAAAAAAAAACTCTAGTGCAAGTAAGGACATTATTTACTTAAAAAGACATTTTATTGAGAAAAATTGCGAAAAAGGAAGCATAAAATAAAAGCGCGATCATTTTTCTGTTCTCAATGATAAGAAATTCTAAGAGTTAAAAGAGTCATTCTTGTATGCCATATTTTTACAAGCATAATTAAATTTTATCTCTGAGAATAGAGTAAAGCCCCTATTTTTTTTTTATAATGTCCCCCAAGATTACGGTGACAAACTGCTTGAGATATATGCCCAAATTTTTCATGGGGAAAGTTCATGCGTCATAAAACATCCTAGCTTGCTATAGAAAAAAATTTAAAGCTTCAAGAGAAATAGCAGATGCACAAAAACACGTCTGCTCTTCTTTTGATGGCAAAAATGCTATTGGCTGGCGAAGAAAGCTTTTCAGGTATTTTTCACATTATTTTAACTGCCTAATCTTACATGAATAGCTAATTAGATTATATTATCTGATTTTATATTTTGCGATTTATTTTTGTTTATAATTGTTCAGTATTTATGAGTCACTGATTTGCAGCTGGTACAGTGAGTTGGCGCATTATTAATCTGCTTGGATTCAAAATAAAGTTAAAAGGCAGGTGTTTATTAATTAATATATTGAAAACTTTGAAAGATAGTGTTTTCAAATCTTTTAAAAGAATTTCGTTCTCATTATTGTTAGCATGCATTTACAATGCTCTATATTTGCGTATGTGTAGCTATTAAACAGTTTTAATGAGTAATTATAATTCCAATTGTATAACACAACAATTTCCTTCTTGAAATCTTTAAACATCTTGTTTTATTTTATTAACACAATAAAAATTTTATTTTTATAAATAGCCAGAGTTTCTTTTATTTAAATCTTTTTTGTATCTTTTTATTTCTATAAATTAAAATTAATTAATTGGTGTCAATAGTCTTAGGAATAATGAAAGCAAAGCAAATGCTAATAAATTAAACTGTATACTCTAATTTCCATTACAATAATTTTAATAACATATATTTATCGTACTAGTGTTTTCTTAATTCAGCATCCAATTTTTATCTTTTTAGTATTCTTTATACTTTTTAGTATAATGTATGGAGAAATTAGAGATTTTTAATTTATATTTTAGATTTTTTTAAATTTAAGCTATTAAATTATTCTGATTGTTTTGATATAGATAAAGAAAAATAATTTGACCGAAAAATGTAAATTATATACAAAATATTTTTCATTTGCTTGATAAAATTAATTTAAAAGATGTTTTTAAGTATTTGAATAGAATCTTAATTTGATTTTTCATGCCTCTTCTTAATAAATTAAATCATATATGTAAATATGAATAATAGGGAATTTTAATTAAATTTGGCAGACAGGCCTTTTTTAGTACAAGGTATTAAATTGTTCTTATTGTTTGGATATGTATAAAGGAAAATAATTTTAACAATATATATATATATATATATATATATATATATATATATATATATATATATATATATTATGTATATACAAAATATTCTTTATATATTTATTATATTATATATATATATATTATACTTTATTTGATAAAATATATTCAAAAACTGTTTTAAAATATTTGAATAAAAATCTTAATTTGATTCTTCATATATCTTCTTAATATATTAAATCATTTTTAAGCGTATATTCATAAATTAGTTTTTAAAGTTATGAATTTTATTATAATAAAAATAAAATTTTAAGCAAACGTACTTCTTTTTTATATAAATTGTAAGTAAGGGCATAGTTATCATTTTTGTAAGTCATATTAGAATTTTATTAAAACCCAAATTAAAAAAAAAATTGGTGACTAAAAATTTCAACACAAGTCTTATGTTTCCGCTTCTCAAATTTTGTGCAGAACTTTCGAAACACCAAAATGAAGATTAGATTCGGTATACAGTGATACACAAAAGTCAGCATTCACTTGCAAGTTTTCACATTTTTTAAAAATAAAATGCAAATAAATTTCTTCCTCCCATTCGTACAGCTACCAGTATCCATTTGAATCATTATGTGTCTAATAGACATCGTGCATTTTAAGATTATCATAATCATTTTCGGGTTAAGTTAAAAATAAGCGTTTTTCAAACTCACAAAAGTGAGCTTACAGTTGGATTTAAATATATTTTTGCAGGTATTTGGCCAGCTTTTTATTGTCTTAATATTTTTGTATGAATTGTACCTTGTTTTATATAAGCATTAGAGGACATCTTTGAAATTTATTTTATTAATTTTATAAAATGGCAACTAAAAGAACTGAAACATCATTAGAAATCAGAGAACTGGTTCTTAAATTGAAAAATGAGGCAAAATCACTTAACCAAACAGTCAAATTATATTTAAAAGTAGAGCTATAGTGCAAGGAATAATAAGGAAATATAATTTGACAAAAATTATGGAAAACTTACCTCGTACTGGTAGACCATCAAAATTGAACGTTAGAGATAAAAGAGAAATCATTCGAACAATTCGTAATAATCTGAAAATTACTGCAGTAGACGTAGCCAAACATCTTCTAAAGGTTAAAGAAACTGATGTAAATCAAGAATGTGTTAGAAGAGCCTTGAGAGAAAAAGGATATAATAGAGAAATTCCGCGTAAAAAACCTATCATTAGTAAAGTCAATAAGGACAAAAGATTAGCATTTGCTCATCTTTATGAAAACGATAATTTCGATTACTGGAGCAAAGTTATTTTTACAGACGAATCTAAATTTAGCATTTTTGGCTGGGATGGTAAGCAAAATGTTTGGAGAAACCCGGAACAGAGTTAGAATTGAAGAATCTGATTTCTACAGTAAAACATGGCGGAGGTTCAAAGATAGCTTGGGGCTGTTTTTACGCTTCAGGTGTTGGCAATTAAGTCCTTATAGAAACCAATATGGATCGTTTTGTCTATTTGAATATATTGAAAACAATTTGAAGCAATTAGTGGTAAAATTAGGCATGGGAAATGACTGGATATTACAACAAGATCAGGATCCAAAGCACACACAGCAGGTGTTGTCAAGGATTGGCTGTTATACAACACTCTAAGACAACTGCACTCCCCTCCTCAAAGCCCTGAGCTTAATCCTATCGAAAATTTATGAGATAAAATGGACAGAAGTATCAGAAAAAGGCAAATTAAAAGCCAAGACGATCTTAAAAAGGCATTTCTTGAAGAATGGTAAAATGTCCCTCTCATAGTAAACAAAGGACTTGTCTATTACATGTCTATTCATATGAGAGCTGTTTTAAATTCAAAAGGTGGACCAACTAAATATTTAAATACGGAAATTTCAAACGTAGACTTTCCTGTATGTTCATTTTTCGTGACTTGCGAAATGACTGATTCTCCAATATTTTATATTATTTTGTGTCTAATGATAAAAAAAAGTTGTTTTTGCTCACCAATATTTTGTTTCTAATCAATTTAAACTAAATTGAATTGAAATCTTATGTAAATATTTGAAATAAATAAGTTTCTGTTAATCTTGAAAAGTGTATGCTGACTTTTGTGTATCACTGTACATGTATATTGATTTTAACAAATATGAATTTATTATTTTTAGCATTGTTTATTCGGATTGTGTAAAATATTTATGTTATGTAAAATTATATAATTTAGTTTATTATGACAACTATGGAGTATAAAAATAGCTGTATTTTCTGAAATATTAAAAATTTCTATGTGTTGTAAAGATGTTGAAATTCGTTAAACTTACAAGAGAAAAAGGAATACGAAAGAGAAATAAAAAAATTCCACAAAGAATATATTTGATTTTTATATACAATATTATATTTTCCCCCATTGAATCTCAATTTAAGGCTCTTATCTGAGCTGGATTTCTTGCCAAATTAAGATGGACAGTTGTTTTTCTTGTTTATATTTGAAATTTGATTTCATTTAAAGAGAAAAAAATTTGAAAGCTGAGGATTTTTTTAATGATACTTTCATTCGAAAGAAAACTTCTTTAAGGAAATTTTCAGAGGTGGGAAATTACTAAAGAAGTCCGATGATGAATCTGCTGGAGAAAATGTTTTTGTCGCCCAGAGTATCTCCTGTTTGTAAATCTAAGCTTTATTCTGGAGCATTCTAGTATTTACTATTCCTATTTTTTATCTGTTATTTTTCAAAAATTAAAGTAAAAGGAAATAGATGCCTATGTATAAGCGACAGCATGATAATTTTTTCAAATCACGAACATTTATTCTTTGGAACGTTTCATCAAAAGGATTGAAGAAAATTTATTAAACTTATTTGTCGTAACTGCATACTTTGTGATAGTTCTTTTAAAAAATCACGTGGCCTATAATATCGAATAACAGACAACCTAATAATTAAGATTATTTTAAGACAATTTGCGTCCAACGCATGAACTCCCTCACGTGGCTTATATTTGACACGATTTCCATACATGTCATAGTGTTGTTGCTCCTTCGCGCTTTCCTGTACCTTGCCCTGACTTGGGTTCCACCAGTTAAGTGGGAGCAGCTAGGGGCAGTCTTCTTGATTTTGTAACTAGGAACGAGTAGAAGAGCTCTAATACTTGGTCTGACACCCACAGAGGTATATTTCATTTGGAAGGCAACACAACCACGCATACACTACGCATCTTCGGTTAAGTCCGAATTGGAACTCACTACCTTCCAATAACGAGAACGATGGCCTACCAATCAGGCCACAGCGGTCTACGTGCATATCATATACATACATGCTTTTAAACAGCACTTTTCTACCTGAATTTGTGAGCTATTAGTGTAACTGGTATCGCAAAGCTGTTGGTGTAACAGGTATCGCAGATCTATTCGTGTAACAGGTAAAAGTATTGGTGTAGCTTTTTTTATTGCAGTAACACATTTCAATTATTATTACCCATTGACTTTGGACAGGTTTTTTATGGATGGTAATCATCTTTACAACCTACCATGGGGTACTTAATAAAATCTCAAGCCTTTATACTGATACGCATGTAAAAAATTCAAACAAACTAATTTCCATTGTTTACCAATTCAGTAACTAAATCTGGGCAACTCCGACAAATTTCGCTTTGCTATTCGGATTTCGTTTCCACTTATTGCTTGAAAACTTGCGTAAAAACATAAGAAGTACGCTACTTTTGTAACGAAAGGTAATTACTATGGTCAAATACATTAAAATTGAAAGAAAAAATATTTAAATGAGGCTATATTAAATTATTATCTTAAAAATATATGAGGAAGAGAGAAATCACTTAAGTAATTATTTTTAGCAAAGAGTTGTATTGAAGAAGTTCCAACATGAACAAATAAATACATTTTTCTATATTTCATCCAAGCTTCTCTACACTATTTATTTTCATATGAGTAAATAAATATTTTAATTAAATGAAAAGCAAAAATGTTCAGCACAATTCTCCTTTATACGATGTTTCCAATCAATCAATTAGAGTTTGCAATCATGAGAAATTACGAAATGACATTAATTTTTTAATTATCAGTAAAATAACAATTCGTATATACATATTAAAAGCATATATTTATATTCATTATAGTTACCATTCTAAGAAATATTCCATAAATGCCAATTTTCTTTTCCCCAATCACAACAAATTACAAACATCAATGGGTAAACGTATCGTTTTGGATGTGATGAATATATTTGACGTTAAACTGTTTTACTAATTGCTGACGTAAATGAAAAATAATTCTGATTATTGAGTGGCAGAGGGTAATTAAAATCTAATGCTTGCCATTTAGAATATGACAGAAATTTTTCGATACCAGCTGGAGCAGAATTTATGCATTTGCAAATGGCATTCGAAATCTATACTTAATGATATATTCCTCGTCATTTGTGCTTTTAAAGACTTATACCATTTATAAACATTAAAAATGTAAATAGAAAATATCTAAACATGGTAATCAAGGAGAAAATAACAGAAACGTATTATCGATGTTCCAAAGGACAAATGAACAAATATTTTGGTTATTATCTCTCTTGATGAGGATTTTTCTCTTCGATCAAATTTATAGTTCTGTCTTCTAATAAATAAAATGATTCAGTTTTCACAATATAATGAGGAATAATACGTTTTGGAATCTATTCCAAGTTTTTCTTCTTCAAGTTATGTCTTGTATTTGTGTTTGCCAAGCGATAAATAAAATTTGTTTCATTTTTCTACCGAAGATAACCAATTGTTTTGGTTAATGTGTTATTTCAGAAGTCGAGGGAACAAGATAATCCTGAGATAAATACAGATTTAATTAACAATTGTTAAAAATTTTGTTAAGCATACATTTTACGTTTTTAATATGCAATCATCTGCAAAAATGGTGACAAATTATAAGTGAATGGTGAGTGTTAAATTTTTGGGATAACACTTGTATCTCCAATTAAAATTTTGTGGACGTAGAGGTTTGCATTGGTTTGGAAATAACTTCGAATTGATTTTGAAATTATATTTTTAGAACATGAAAAATAAATTCATGAAATTATTATACATTTTATAAGCAATTCATTCAATAGAAAATTTACAACATATTTTTATTTTATATTTAATGGAATAAAATTATTATAAGTGAATTATAGTGTAAATAAATTTGGTAAAATATGTATGATAGTTTTCTTAAGTGAAATCACAAATAATTTTTAATAGATAATTTATGCTATAAATTAATATTGAAACATAATATATTTGTATAAATCTTTCCCATCAATTATCAAAATTTATATGCAATCTAAGGGCATTTAATTGTATCAATATTTTCTGGTTATGAAATTCAATTTTTGCAAGTAAAAAAACTGCAGTATGCAATTAATATTTTTTGGTTACTATAAAAGATTTTATACCCAGAACTATATTTTGATACATTTTGAGGGTAGATCATCAAAACTGCATTAGGGCATCATAGTTCCCTCCCCTCATAATAAAAAATGTGTTTACTCGTAAGATTCCCGAATCCTGAAAGAATATGAGAAGTAACTTCTTTCGAAAGTGATTTATGCAAACATTTAAGAAAAAAATCAAAATATGTAGTTATAGCCTTTTTTGTGAACATTTTTTAGGCATTTATTACAGTTCAGCTGTATTTGCAGTAACTTTCTTCCGAGTAAAAACTATCATCACCTTGCATACGAAAAGATTTTCGTTAAAGGCCAGACATCCATGATCGAAAAAAGATGAATATGTGAAAATATTCCCACTAAAAATACCGTGAAGTTGCTTTTATTAAATTACTTTCTGAATACTCGTGATTTTCACTTACAAAAGCATATAAAAGTTTTAATATTTTATAAAAGACTCATCGAAAGCATCTGCCATTAATAAATAAAAAATATGCATGATTGCCAATGGAATACACATAAAATTATGACTTGTAAATAGTTGCCAAAAACGTCAAACAAAAAAAAAATAAATAAATAAATTATCTTTAGCAAAATGGGAATATAATAAATGAATTACTATTTGCACATTTTGATTAAATTAAGAAAGTATATAAATATGAGCATTTGAAAATAGATTAAGTATTGATTTTAAATAATTTATATATTACAGGAATATTCTTTTAAAGATGGCGATACAAAATTGCTTTGTTAATCATTGATACTGAAAAAAAGTATTGAAAATATGACGCACTATATTAGTTCACATGAATATGCTAAAATATATTTATCAGTCTTCATTAAAAGAAATTTAAAGGAAGTAAAAGGAAAAATGTTAGCCTTTTTCTAGGATTTATGTATATATTACAGCATTGGATACAAAAGAGATCAATAGCATGTTTTACTCTCTAATTTTACATACATTATATCATAAGGTATGTATAAATGTACAAAATTAAAAATTTATTGTATAGTATCATACTTATAATTTCAACCAATCTGAATAAAAATGTATATCAGGTATAAGAGTATCCAACTATTGTTGTTGTGTATCTCCAATACACAAACTTGACGAGTTCAGACCGGATCCTGATTTTTAAAATGTGATTTAAAATGTGTACAAGAAAAAGGGAAAAATAAATTTATTTCCTTAGGAAACCCAAACATTCCATGATGTAATTATCAGAGGCTTGGGTTTGCTGGTATTTTAGACAAAAAGGGTAGCATTTTTCACCTTTAGAAAATGTAAGACAGTTGAAGTTGCCGATAGCATGGCGCAAAATTTTCAGTTGCATGAGAATGTTACACAAACAGACCTGGTTCACTACACCTGTTCCAGAAGTGAATAGAGGGTAGCAGCCAATCCTCCTTAATTTGGGAATTGTTCTGGGAAAAAATAATTCAAGGTAAGTAAGTTCTGAAGAAAGGATTTGACGACTAAAACTCTCCTTAGAAAGATTATTTGCCATTTAGTTTCCAAAAAGGTAAGGTGGAATCCATTAAAAGTAAATCTGATTCTGAAGAGAAACGAATTTGAGTAAGATCGAGTTAGTTGTTTTGTCCTCAATGTGGATATAAATATAGGGATAATGCATCGAACTGCGGACATCAGTAAGAATACAATAACCATCATTATTATTTTTTCAGGATAGACTCTAGACCATTATCGATTGCAAATAGTTACTTTTGAAAACGGAGCAGAAATCTGGGTCACAAGTCACAAAGAAAATTTATTTTTGTAGTTTCAATGTAGAGGTCGCTACTTGTAAGATCATTTATTTAGCTGTCGTCAGAGAAAATCTTAATTTCACAGCTAGAGGTTTTAATTACGATTTTCAAGGCTAATTTTCTGAGATAGTCTATCAAGACCTCTTTTTTATTGACAGAAACGGAAAAGTTGATGTCAAAATGAAATCTGGAAAAATCTTCCGTTGGATTTAAACAGATGTTAAGAGAATCTGTTTCAACATTTGTAAAAAGACAATGCTGAGACCTAATGCTAAATGTACAGCTAAAAAATTGCTTATTTTAATTTAAAAATTAAAATTTATGATAAATGTTCAAATATGTGTAATTAGGATTATTAGTTGATTTCTATACAAGTGTTTGAGAATTTTATTGGTCGACCAGGAAGATAGAATTAAGAGCGATTAGAATAAAAATTCTATTTACAATTGAAAAAATATTAAAAACGATTGACTTTCTAAAAAATAGAAATGAAAAAAAATTCTATCATTTTTAAGTAGGAAATGATCTAGTTTTTTCTTTATCTGATGAATTCTTACTGGTAAGTGACGTTACTAACAAATCAACTTTACAGACTATTATAGACCGATGTAATCATTTGTACTAATGTAACTGTATAAGAAAAATCTACCTCATAAATAAAATTTACAATAAAATTTGTAAGATAAGAATTATAGGAAAAATGTTCTTAAATCAATATTATTGGTTAGGTAATTACAATACGTTTCTGTAAGACTATTTCTGTCAATTGAATAGACAAGTTGATAAGTTGATGATTTTTCAAGATAAAGAAATAATAATATCCGGTCAACAATTTATTAAAAAGAAAGTATTATAGAATCCCACATTAAACTTGCTTATCTCATATACACTTTAACTATTGAGGGAGTAGATCTTCTAGTACTGCCATCTATAGGATGATTTGAAGAGCCAAAGTCGTAGTTTCCCCTTCATGGTGCTCTGATTAAACGAAAGACGTTTCCAATTGACTTAAATTCACATAGCCAAGGCATAGCGAGTTTGGCTTGTCCAAATGTCATTAGTAACAACAACAACACTTTAACTATTTTTCAGTATTTTAAATGAAAGTTAATGGAAGAAATATAGGTGTATGATATTCCTATAGGGTTATAATTTGTTTTATGGATGTAAAAATAAACCCGTGTCACCACGCGAATCAATATATATCTTTGGAGATAAGAAAAAGTGTCTTTTCTGTGTCAGATATATTGTTACTGTATAATGGATTAAAAACTGTGAAAAGCTGTGTGAAATTTCCTGGACATTTGAATGCGCCGATTTACATAGTATCCTGGAAAGACCTTTTATAGAAATTAAATCGTAATTACATATCCAAAATCTGCCAAGCATAACAACTACAGTCCTGCATGCAGAAAACGGAATTCAAAGCCATCCATTCGAGAAGAGAGCCAACTAACTACTTTGCAAAGTTTTTTTAATTCTTGAATTAATGAACTCTAGAAAGTTGAACTTTTATTTTGCCTTGAGAAAATTTTTAAAATTTCGATGTTGCTGATTATTATAGACATATAAATTTTCGTTTATACAAACTTACATAAAAAAAAATCTTAGTAAGCTAAGCCTCCATTTTTTTTTTCAAAAATATTCGTAAACTAACTTGAGATTTATTACATTTTCATGGCTAATATCAAATCTGTAAGAAGATATTGATTTTCCAAGCCTATTTTTCCTAAGTTGCTACTATTTTAAATATTAAAAAAAATCGCATTATTTTTCCCAGAGTGATTCTTATAGGAAACAGTAAGCTGTCTAAGCACTTGTAAAGAAAAAATAGCAAAGCACAGTTTTTAAAATATGGTTGATAAAAATAAATTTTATAAAATAATAGTGTAATAAAAGAAATTCAACTTTTCAGTTTCTAAGGTGATCATCGAATGGTTAATCTAACAGTCTATTTACCAACTTTGTTATTGTTATACTGTTTTTGGTATTTGATGACATGGCGATTTTACTAAAAGCCAATGGCTATTTATTTTATTCGAAATCATTTAGAAAAGTATATACCATTGAATGAAATAATATTATAAAAACAAACAATTTTTGAAGACAGCTGAATGGACCATTTGCGTTTAAAGTATGTAATAAAACATTATGAAAAAAAAATATTTTTACTAACGTTTTTCAAATAAATACAATTTTCAACTAAAATCAGACTACCTATCTGTATCTTACCTAATTTCATGAATTTGGTTTGTGTGAAATTTTTATTTGAAGAATGAAAGCATAGCATTCAGACAAATTTATTTTAAATAAAATTTTTACCAAAAAATTCTAAAAAATGTTCTACTTTACAAAAATATTTTTCAACTAAGAGAGAAAAAAATATTTAGAAAATATCTTAAGTAAAACTATAGTTTTCAAGAGCCTAATTTAATTTTATATTCTTGGTTCGAGTAAACATTTCTACATTTTATGTCCCTTGAGAAGGAAACAACATCAAAAATGGGAAAAGTATTCAAACCTTATTTATATTTACGAAGTCATATGCGTTATGAAAATTGTCGACTTTTTTCATAACTAAAATATGTATTTAAGAAACTTAAACGATGGAATCCATTTAAAAATGCATATTTCATCGCTTTTTCAAAACCCTTGGGAAAATGAAATAAGTTTCCTGGAGCTTTTTTTTTAGCTTTTTTTCAGTATGTCTTATTTTAGTAATTGTGATGGTTAGTGTTTGCTTGTTTCATTTGTGAAAACTGAATCTTCACAGTAAACATTATCGTCAATGGCGTTAAATTTTGCTTTTCCTCTGTTTGTCATCTAGCAAATTATCTGTTATCTCCCAAATGTAATTTCACCTAATTCGATTTAAAGCTTAATGTAATTTTATTTTTAAATCCTGTAAAAATATTTAGGATGAAAAAATTAAATTGATATGAAAAGTGTAAATAAATATCAAAATTAGTAATTTGGTATCAGAAATGCCTACATAGAATATAACCTACTTCATTGCATACATTTTTAACTGATCAAAGGTGTATATATTTTCAGTTATTACTGTTTTAATATTTGGTGTATTTATTATATATAAATCCCTAAATAATATTGTATTACTTCACTCTTTGACCACTCAAAGATTCAAGCAGTCCCGGGGTTTTAACTATCTGCTTTAGTATTTTCTATCTACTTGCTACCAAAGATCCAGTATAATAATATATATATGGAGATATCTTTAACTATAAAAATATTTTGAAATCACTTTATATTTTGACTATTCAAATATGTGTGCATCTTTTTGTATTTCTATGGCTATAGCAGATTCTGACCAGCATGCTATATATTGCTATATATTAACAGCATATAGATATCATTAAAAATACAGTTGATGCTTATTTTTACAATCTAATAAAATAATTCTTAAAATTCTAAATACGTGAAGTAAAAAATAAGTGCTGGAATTTAATATTAATTTTTTTGCCGAACCATTTTCTCTGTATAAATAAGGTATCATTATAAAAATATATTTAGCTTTGCAATATACAAGAAATACGCACGCGCAGAATTATAACAATAAAATATTAATTTTTAATGAAACTTAAATTATTCTTAACAGTAATATCTTACTTTAATTTAATGAAAAATCAAACAAAATAATCATTTATTTATTTATTTTTTCTGTTTCAAAATTGGATTTTTCGAAAAACCTTTGATATTTTTTCGAAGTGGAAAAACATTTCACTTTTGTTTTTTCCAAAAGATGTACCACAGAAGTACTTTGCTAGCAATTCTTCTCACGGTTTGGCAAACTGCAGCAATATCGCGTTATTTTCTCTTTGATATCAGAAAATTCTGATGTCTATTCAGAAAAGACATAAGATATGCATCCTTGTAAGATTTCTTCAAAGATTCCGTTGATCAAGGAGATGTTATTAATAAACGAATTTAAAGGGTAACATTATCAAACATGTCTCCTTCATTCTGACTAATAAGTTACTTAGTAAGTTGATGACAAAGGACGCCTTTAGTATATTATTGACTGACAATACATGCATTTAGAGTACAAAAGTATTTAATAACAAATGCATTCATAGAATAATTTATTACTTTTTTATTTGCTATATATCGTTTTATTTTATTATAGAACCATCCCTTGTAAAAATTCTAGCTATTTCATCAAAGAAGTACATAACATATATTTGAAATTCATTTGAATTTATTCAATAGATCCAGGGATATAATCTTTAAATAGATTCAGTTTAATTGTAAGAACTCAACAAGCTAATGGAACATTTTAATTCTTGATTATTGAATGAAATTTGAATTTCCATGTGTGTGTGTGTGCACGGTAATTTTTTTTCAATATCCTCTAATAAACAAATTGCCACTATATGCAACACAGCATTGTGTTTACAATTATTCTTAATACTAATTTAAATACATATGTACTATTCATATTTTACCTCATAGAAGCTATTGAAATCTAACTGCATTTAACTATTTTAGTATTTTTCAACTGTTTGTTGCTAGAAATGTAGTACAGTAATTAGCCTTTCAGTTTTCCATTACTCTAAGTTATGGTTCGAATTCTAAGCAAATTCATGTGTATGACACCCAAAAGGCATCTGTATGACATCTTTTCTGGTCTTACCTAAAAATTTTTTTTTTTTATCTATTTTTATTTAAGTTTGCATATTTGTCATCATCGATGATTTACGGAGAAAATATATTCGATTGATTGGTGTCGTTACCATGGGTAGAACTGAAGATGATCACGAGTGTGTAGAACAGAGCTGGCTTTGATGTTTTCGGAATACAGACTCTTTTCGATGTCGAAGGGGGGGGGGAATTCTCCTAGCTGAGTCAGAGATCTTAAAATGGCAAGGCAGTCAAAAATGTGTTTTGGTGCTAGTGGGATATCATCAAAATTAATGCAATAAGGGTAAGTTCTGTATCTATCTCTCTGGATCTTGGATCTTCATATCTGGATAGTGACCGGTTCTAAGGCGAGTAACAGTTTTAGCGAGGTCTCTATTTGAGTTTATTTCACAAACCTGTGATTCTTTTTTAATTGTGTTTTCTGTAAGACGGTATCTTGCAAATTTTCTCCTATGGAAAAATGACTGCCATTACCTCCGAGGAGGTTTGACTTCTGACTGTTGGTCCGTGGAAAGTATTTTACGTCGCTTCTACCATCCAAAGGATAACCAATGGATGCATCTCTCTATTCGCCACCTGAGGACATGCCCTGTAAGAGTTACAGGCTCCCCTGAGGAAAAAATATGTTTAATATACAAATATAAATCTATTATACTTAATCTTTCGAATTCTTTAAGTTTAATCTGTTTTTTTTTACATAGTTTTATACGAAAAACTATTTCTAAAATATGAAGTGTGAAATTATTGTAATTTTTAATAAGTTATTTACTTTCAATTTTTGGTTATTAGAACAAAATAATGTTAGACATGACGATTCTGATTGATATCATGTATACGTAAATAAATTATTTTATAAGTGTAATTTCTTTGATTTTTTTTTAAGCAACTGTCAGTTAAATTAATTGACTGTCAAAATAGAAGAAATCTTAATAGAAACTTATTATCTGGTCATTCGGAATAATGTGATTAAATTAGATTATAGTGAAACATTTAAAGATGTGTATTTCTGACAACAAAAAAATCTTTAAATTAATTGCTTAGTAATTTCTATTATAATGAAGATACGAAGTACAACGCTTGACTGAGGATTCTTTCTTCCCCGCCACATCAATGGAACAACATGGGACATTTTGAACATTTGCTAACACAGAGCTGTTTCAGCATGGTATTCTATATTTGAACCAATTTTTTATAAGGTAATTATTTATAAGGTATTTTTTATAAGGTTTATAAGATATATTATAAGGTTACGCTAATTCATGTTATAACAAGATCTCTTTTGGTGTTAATTAATAAAATAAGGATACTATACTCACGGAGAAATGTGCAATATTTCTCGTCTCCTTGATTGAATAAATCGTAGAATAGTTATTCTGCTTTAAACATTAGTTATTTAAACTAGATAAACAATTACTGTCTTAAATTTAATTACTTAATCCTAAAAAATATTTCAGTTTTGATTTTAATTTAAAGTTTCGATCAACAATGTGTTTCAACCTAGCAAGAGAATACTTCATCAAAAATCAAAAGAAAAATTACATATGTTAACAATTTGTCCAACGTGTAGAGTTTTACATTAACTAGCATATTGCTTACAGTGACAAATTTTGTTTTTTATGGAAAAAATTTCCTTTTATGTAATTACGATGTTTGTTTGTATATTATTGTTCTTCCTGTTTTAAGCATCTTTTCCTAATCAAATAATTGTCACGTGAAAATTGTATGACTCAGTAATTGTAAGAAATCACAATACCTTAGACAATATCTAATTAATGAATCGCATAATGTAAAAGAAAGAATATAGTAATTTCCGTATACTCAAATAACAATAATTATACCACAAGTTTCTTTCAGCATTACATACGCGACTTCATTTTAATTGTTCATTCTGACAAATATTTTCATTGTAGAGTTTCCATTCCATGTTGCACTTTTATCTTAAAGTAGTATAAATGTATTGAAACAGCATTTATTCCCTTACTCTATTATCTACTTACAACAGAATATTTAAAAGAAAATTTTCTTTGTTGGCAATTTGTGTTATTAAAATTCCTTAATAATTAGAAATTCTCTCTTTCCTTTTAAATGCATCTTTCACTCGAGAAGATTTTTATAGTTAGATAAATACATAATGTAAAAGAAATGTAGTTAATTATGGAATTATCATATTTAAGGAATTGATGACGTCATTGAGTTCCATAATACGAGAAGAATCTAAACAAGAAAGAATTAGTGTTAAGTATCTTATTTCGAAATATATGTGTTTCATTAGTTATTTTTTAATTTAAAAATATGCCAGTAGGTGAAATCATTTTACAAATGCATTTACACTTTACAGGCTTAATTTAATTTCATTCGCGCGCCATTTTCATTCCACCTTTTCAAAGCGGAATTCAGAACGCTCTTGAGAAATAGCGAGGGTAGATTCACAAGTTATTCATGAATCAGTTCATGCATTATAAATCATATCAGCACACATATCATAATGAATAAAAGCGCTGAAATGTTTGGAACAGCAGAAAAGGGTGTGCAACTTTCTTTCATTTTGTTCCGTTTCCCTTTCAATAAACCACTAAAATTTTGCGAATAAATATTCTCCTGAGTTTTCATGCATATTTTATGTGGAGTCAAAGTACGAGAAATGGAATAATGAAATTATTTACTTCAATGTTTTTTTTTGCTTAACTACTGACAATTGTTTTGTGGAACATTATAATAAACACTTTTGCGTGCACACATTATTTTGTTCCATTGCAAAATCATACTTTGTACAATTTATTTTTGAAACTTATCTCAGTAAGATAATTTTATTTCCACTAGCGCAATATTTATTCAGCATAAAATTAATAATTAACTATTGTTGCATGGTAACAATACAATTAGATTAATATCAAGTAATATAATCAATATTTTTCTAATATTCTAAAATATTAACAGAAATCTATTGATATACATAAACAGACTAATTTGCGTTGTAATTGTAACATTTATTTTAATGACAACCTTAGCTAAAAGAAAGATTGTATTGAATTAAACTTTCTCCATTTGCTTTATTTTTAGTGAGAAATTTAATTTGTTAAATGGTGCCATAAAATTCCGTTATATGTTAATTCTTTCCTGTTATAGTGGTTATATTTCAGAGTAACTTAATAATCTTGTGATTCTAATTATCTGATGTATATATGCATATATTTCCCGTTTTTGTAACTTTTAGTATATATAAGTTATAAAAAATATATGATCAATCAGACTTACAAACTCTATCAAGCATTAATACTTTCATTAGCTTTTAAAAGTCTGAAATTTTCACAACGGCTATTTATATTAATGTAATAAAATATCACAATTTTTTTTTATTTGAATGTTGCTGTTTTTAACGTCGAAAAGTATTATCTGTTTTTCTGATTATTTTAATTCAATTGATTTTTTGAATGTTTTTCTTAGCATTTATCAAATATTTTCAAATTCTGTTTTAATATCAGTATTCTGTGTTTTGATTTACTACCTATAATTCAATTTTATCTAACTCTTCAGCAATAAATTTGTGAAGAAAAATTACTCTTTTATTAAATTGAGTTTATATTCATGATACTGTAAACTAACTCGAAAGTTTCACTGCGCCTAACTAAAAAGTTAGTTCAGTACTATGAATTATTACTACTAATTGGAGCACCACAGTATATTCCAAATCATGCTGAGTGTATCTAGTTTTTTCCAAAATATAGTTCGTTTAAGAAATTTAAGCATTTCAAATAAAAAAGTGGATTTTTATCTGTTTTTAAATTATATATTTTACTGTGGATCGTATCCTGATACAGTTTATTCTACTTATTATAATATTTTTCATATTCATCATTAATCTATTATTACTTCTCTCCTTCATAAATTTGATCTCTTACATTTAAAAATTCTGCAGTAAAAATGTGAAAATAAATATAATAAAATAAATTTAAACTGGCGGAATTTAAAAAAAAAACATTTATTTTAAAAGAAATTGCATCAGTCGCTAAACTAAGCACATTTAAATACTTTCTGAAATAATTTGTCTCTAAATTTCTATAATTTGTAGCGATAAAAAGCAGCAAGAAAATATTTTTTTCTGACAACAAGCGGCTTTCATAAAAGGCAAAACGAATATATAAAACTGCAAAGGAGTCAGCTTTTTATGGAAAATATTAAATAAAAAAAAGGATTTGGAAAGTGTTCCACTTTTTACCTTTCGAGTCATTTTGTCAGCGCTAATTATTGACAAACATTCTTTAACATGAAAGATTATGTAAATAATTTAAATGATATATAAATATATTTTTTGTCAAGTGTATGATCAAAGTCAACACAAAGCATCAAAAAAGAAAAGGATAAGGAGCGTTGGCTGCAATATTTATGAAATAAATTTGTAAAAACATTTCATGATAAAAATCGTACTCATTTTCAAATGCTAATTTCAGTTAAAAGACAGTTTGAATTAAATTGCTGAAAATAGCATTCAATCGAGTAAATAAAATAACTTCTTTAAATTAATGGTATTCAAGATATCTATTATATTAAAGCATTCTACATTGAGATTTAATGTAGAATTTGTAAATTTATGATTTTGTACTAAATTAAAATGAATCGTAAATTTAAATGATGAAGATTTATGAGTAAATTCAATTTCAAGCGAAAACACATAAATTTAAATAATTTTATTATCATCAGCATTAACCATGATATTAATTGTTAATCTCATCTGGACATGCTTATTTTAAGCCATTTATGTTGGTCCGATATATTGTGATTTGCCAAATAAATTTACATTCTTGTCGTTCTCGATGCCAAAGCTAATAATATGGTATTTAATTAGTCAAATATTCAGATTTAAGATAATTTTTATATCAATTAATGAGTTTCCGACAACAGAGTCATTACAATTATTTTTTTAACTAAATGATTATAAACATATGTGAAAATCAACTTGTAGTTGAGGAAATATACAAAAAACATTTTTACACGATTTCAATTGAAATAAATCATTTAGTTTGTAAATATTAATTATGTATTAGTTGGGGGGAGTGAAAGCATAATAATTATATAATAAATATTTCACATTAGATATAAGTTATAAAGGAACAATAAATGTTATAAAATATAGAAATAATTTTTTAAAAATTGCATAAAATAAAACTCTTTTGCTATGAAATGGTTTTATTACATAAGGGATGATAAATTTCAGATTGTATGATAAGGATAGTATTTAAATGAAAAAGTGAATATTGTCCTTAATTAATAAATTTCCTGGTATATTTCTTCCTCCTCAAAAAAGTGAAAAGTGTCAGTGTGGTGAGTGAACGAAATTAGGTTTAATTAGTCAAAATTATTTAGCATTATTAGCAACTTAAGAAAGGCAATTAATATGTAAATATTAACTGTTTTTCTTAAGTTGAATAAAATTGATTACATAATAAAGGCAAAGAACCAGTTCTTTCACACGTTAGCAAAATGAAAACACTAAAAAATATTTGTAAACATACCAATAACTCAAGATGAACATAATAAGTGATTATCTCATAAATTCGATAAAATTCCTAAAAAAAAAGAAATAATATTGTCTTCTTATCCACAGAAAACATTTGAGAAATTTTCAAATTTTAATCAGCACAATTTTAAGAAACCACATATTTAGAAAATAATATTTTTATATCAATTTGCGTTTATTAATGCATAAAATTTAGATAGTAAAATATTTTCAAGACATAAAAAAATAAATATTTATTGTAGACAATATTGTAGTTGCTATGAACGCGTTAGATAATCACTTAAGGAATTCGTATATAGTTGTTAATTGCCATTTAATAAAGAACATAAAGGCTTCTGAAAAAATTTAAACGAAGAACTATAAATAATACGAAACATATAAAATAAAAATGGCAAATTGCTTTAGTCATTTCAATAAATCTTTTTTCAATAAATAATTGTGTGTGATTAAATAGACAGAATTTTTCTGCTAACAAATACTAAAAATCTATATACAAATTACTTTATGAAAGGGGATTGTTATAAATTGCTAATTGACAATGGCTTTCGCATTCTGATAATTGATTACAATCTAAGTCATCAAAGCAATGAGTATATAAATAATTTGAAATGGTTTTAATAATTTCGTATTAGAGCAGTTTTTCACTTGATTCTTTTTATATTATTGACGAAATTAGTTTGAAATATATTATCATAATATACATATCTATTAAAAAATATTTTAGAAGCTAGTTTATTTCATTATTTATTATAATTTCAGTTTCAAAAATGTTTGCTGGATTATATTTACTTTGATACATTTTAGCATTCTGTATTAAAATTAAAATAGGAAATGTGTGTGTGTGTGTGATTTTTTAATTTAATAGAAAATATTCAAGTTTATTTACAAATATGAAGAACAGTATTTTTAATATTTCACACAGTATATAGTAATGAAGTACAGTATTTTTAACATTTCAAAAATTCTAAAAATGTTCCAAAAGGGATAGTAACATAACCTTCTACAGTAAACCTGTAAGTATTTGTAATTTTCAAATAATTTTTATACCACAGTTTTCTAAAAATGATTTTGAGGTCAAACTTATATTCAATTCTGTATATGATATTAAAAAAGAGAAACCAAAATTTACTGTAGATAAAATATTAATTTATGCCTCTTTTTCTAGTAGCCTAATCTTAGAAATTAAAAATTTTTCAGATAAAGAAAACGTTCTAAATGCTGCGAGATTTAACAAATTCGCAGACAGAACAGTTTGACATCAATGATAAAAAATGACAGTGGTTGTCAATATTGGTATCACTAGACTCTTGGCATTGACAGGGAATCGAACGTTCGATGCAGTATCTCTTTCCATTCTCATTGACAAAACGATCTCTGGGAAGAGTTCACTGTTCGAACACGATCGATTCACAGACGATCTAATTGGGAACAATTATATTGTGACATAGAACCAATCTCTTTTTGCTTACATCAAATGATTGTTGAGAAGAATTGAATGCTTTTATGGACTGAAACATTTTAACTATATATGAATTTTTGTAGACCAAGCTTCTTTCCAATATTAATATTTTGCTAAGAAAAATAATTTAAAAAATTTGGAATGTTTTACATTCGAAAAATATTTAAAATTTATACATCCTCACTTTCAAATATTAAAGTTATTTTTGACTTGCACAAAGCATTTGTTCATTTAATTTAGATTTTAATGCAAAAATGTAAAACGTCTAGTAACGTGACTAACCAAAACATAAATATTACTTCGTTCGCTCACAGATTTGTTTCATCAATTAGTAATTGTAAATTGAGAAAAACTCACATTTTTTTTCTTTTTACAGTTAAAAATATCATTTTTGTATAATATTGGAAAGCTATCTCTTAGGTTATTTTGATATTGGAATTGACTGGGAAATATATTTATTTCTGGGCATTTTGTTACCGAGAATTTTCTAAAAATTTTGTCTCTGAAGATATGTTATTTTTGTTCGTCAACTTTAAATCTTGTGTATACGTTTTAAACATTTGAAGGAAGAATATAAGAAGTTTAAATACAAGAAAATTTGAAACTTAATCACAAAGTTGTGTTTCTTGAATCACAGAGCTTTTCTTGTAACTATGGTCTCCAAACATTTTTCATTTGGTTAAAAGAATAAAATATTTTATCTTATGTGCCAATATGTGTGGCACAGATGGTTCATCTTGAAAGCCACACATATTGGCACATAGGATAAAATATTTTATTCTTTTAACTATTATAATTATTTTCAGTCAAAAATAATTAAAGGCAGCATGTAATCAAGGTAAACAAGTATAGGTATAATCAAATATTTTCTCATTCAGTTAAAATTTGTATCAGAATTGTCAACAAACTTAGTCTAATCAAATATTTTTAAAAATTAAGTCCTAGTATTAAATGTTTCTAAAATAAAGTACTAAAATATACTTACAAAGTGTTAAAAAACTAAAAATGTCCATAAATTTTTTTAATATAAATTTTTTACACTTTCAATCCATTTCAATATAGGGAATACAAGCAATTATTCATAAATGTCAAATTGCATTTAAAAAGTTTATTTAGGCAAAAACGTTTTCTCCTGCATTTTGAATAACTATAAATTCAATATTGCATGCATTGTATCTGGTAGTATTTCTCATACATACATGCATATTATATGCTATGTATGAGGAATACAACCACAAACAAAAAATTCGATTGGATAAAATTCGAAATGAATCTTTCTAATGTTGTTCTTGTTACTTATGACGCTTGTATAAGCAAAGCTTGCTTGCCAAAGACTATACGAAATTAAGTCAGAAGGGTGCGTCTTTCGTTTATCTAGAGCACCACGAAGGTGAAAGTACGCCTTTGTTCTAAGGTTTCTCTAATAGATGGCACCACCAGAAGATCCACATACTCAATTTTGACTTTGATCTGTTGGGGGAAGAAATTTTCTCCAGACCATTACACCCATGGTAACTACTCAACGACTGACTACAGGACTTTCAATTTCACAGATTTAATGAGCACGTATATATTTATGGATCTAAATTTTTTGAAAGAATAAATCATCCTGATAATATTTCATAATGTAATTAACATATACTTAAATTACCCAGTTTAAGTCGAAGTCATACTTTTCTTGAAATTTTATCCTACGCCATCAAATTCATTAAGCTTATGATTTGGTAAACATGTTTTTTTCCATTTATATAATGAAAAATACAATTATATGCAAGTACTTTCTAACTTATAAACATGTCACTGCATAAAAGAATGAAATATTAATTGCTGAGCAAATATTACTAAAGAATGGAATGAAACTTTTATTGTCATAATCATAATAACATTTAAATTCTGGCTAATTATTACCTTAAAATAGAGGCGACAGTAATTCAATTTTGCCAAATATATACGCATTAAGGTTGATAATTTCATTTCACCGAACAGCTTGAATTTAAAATCAGAAACTAGAGAATGCCTCACAGTGGTCGGAACAGGTGATGACACACTAATAAGGAAAGAGGAAACTGAAGAATTCGAATTCTAAATTGTATTGCTCTCCTTTAAGATGCGCATAGAGGGAGGAGTTGCACGCTCTCAATCATTGCCATTCGAACATGTCGTAAATTCCGAGTGCGGTTATACTGACTCAATCTAATTAAAATCTCACCCCTCAATTAGAGTATGATGTCGAAGTGCTGTCTTAGAAGAATGGCGCAGGATCTCGCTTTTCACTTAAGGTCCTTTGCGAACTCTTGGTGAAATTTGAGATTTTGGTGCTGTGCGATGTTTGATTGAGGGCATTTGTTGGCTACACCAAGCGCCAATAAGGATAATTGATGCAAGAGATTGCGAAGTGTAAGGTTTTCTCTAATGAAATTCGAGCCAACTTGGCGATAGTCCATTTGTAGCCTTTAACAGCAAAATTGTGTAATGTTATATAGTATCATAATTAGAATAATTTTAAAAGGAAAATTTTATCAATATCAAATAAAATATTTTAATTGTAAAAAGAATTTGTTGTGAAGTATTAATAACAATATTCTTTTTTAGTACTGATATTTATTGCTTCTTTTTTTTAAAAAGAATTTAAAACATTTTTGCCCTTATTAATATAAAGATAAGTATAGTTCTTTAGCAATAATATTTAAATCTTTTTATGTTTTAAGAAGTATTTTTTAAAATTTTTGACCCAAAAAGGGAATTTCTTTCATCTTCCATTAAGAAGGACTTTTGACTCCTTCAACATGCGACCTGATTCTACTAATGCAACGAAAATGAAAAATGACATTTAAAAATATTCGTAGTTATATACTTAGCCTACATAACTGTTATTTTTTCCCTATAACATATGTATCTCTGCTATCACGAAATCTAAATACAGATTAACTTTCATTATTGCTCGTTTTTTACCTTTTATTTCAATTCAGCGTGATCAACATAGAAAATGTGTATCTGAAGTTGAATATTTTAAGATAGTCTTCTACAGTTTGTATATAATTCAAATATTAACAAATTTCAATATGCATATAAATACACGTAAAAATTTTATACATAACATATTTTCGCCCCCCCCCTTACACACACATATTTCCTCAAATAATATGTAATGCACCCTTGAGGTTCATTCTCTGAACAACATAGTTATTTAACTTAAATGAATTTCTCATAAAATTTCTTTAGAAATTGGGTATTTTCGAAAAATATCAAAATGCATACCTAGAAAATGTGATTCAAAAATAAAATATTTTTAAGTAAACAAACTGAGCATAGTTACAACAAAATTAACATAATTATTAAATAAGACTTGTGTATGACTGGTCCATATTGTCGGATAAAACTCATATTACTAAGAAATATACTGAATCTGAAAATTCTAAGCAAAGAAATAATTCTAAAATCTTTTAACACAAGAGGTATACAATTTCACTGATGTTTGTTACGTCAACTTCACTAAAACTATCTCTTAAATTATGTTTATTATGATTTTCAAGATAATCTCAATTTTATAAAAAAATAAAAAATTTATACAATATCTACGAAATTTAGTAATATCTATGAATGTAAAGTAATAAGTTATTTATATAAATTTACGCATAACATATTTTCGTCTACATTTCAAAACAAATATATAATTTTATTCGCTGAATCAACTAGAAAATGCATGACAAAATTAGGAAAACTTTATATACTCCTTCATTAGATTAGATTATCATTAATGAATTTATAGTCAATCAAGTCTACATTATAAAGAATAAATCAAATATTCTAACACTTTAGAAATATAAATCTAATTGTTGTGATTTTTTAACTGAAAAATAAATATTTAATTTGAAAAGTTTGTTAGCAAAAAGAATAATGCAATTCACAAAGTCTGTTTTAGCAAAGTAATATAATTTAATATAAATTATATTACAAACTGTTTTACTTACAAAAAAGTGAACTGGAAAAATTGCAAAGATTCTAAAATTGGGTTAGGCAAAATTTTATTTAAATAATGATCTTAAAATATTTTAAATAAAAATATTTCAAATAACTTAAAATTAAGAATTCACCTTCTCAATATAAAAATCAAATAACACCAAGTCAAAAAAAATCTAGTTTTAAAGTCAAAAGTAATTATAAAAGGGAAGCCTTTACAAAACTGAATTATGAAACCATTTAAACTTCATTTAAATTTAAATTAAATAATTTAAATTTGGGTGGTTAAAAATATTGACCACTTAAAGAAAAAACGTTTATTTATTTTTTCAATTTTGTAAAATTTTTGAATTATTTATTTTTTATTGATTTAAATTTTAACAATCAATAAATAACTCCAATGCTAACACATTTCTGTTCCGTGCTTATTAATTCATAACTTATATTATCTTTATGATAGATTTCTTAAATTCCTAATGATATAATTGGTATATATTTTCCAATTCTGAATGTTTTCGAATTATAACAACGAGTTTAATTATGTAATAATATAAAAAAATAATAAAATTACAGACAACTGATTATGTTTTAAATTAATATGTTATTATAAACATATTTAGTTTTGTATGATGTTCACATAATTTTGCTTGTAACTTCAATCAATCGAATATTCATACTTTTTTTACACCAAAATTTTGAAGAATATTTAGAATTTTTTATTATCTTATAGAAAAAATCTTATTGATTTGATTTATTGATTTCATGCTAATAAAATCTTAAAAAAAAGTTGAGTGATGAATGCAGTGACAAAATAAATGTAGACTTTATTTTCTTGTTTATTAGACAATAAAACAAAATACAATAAACATTTTTAGAATTAGAAACCAATATTTTTCATTGTTCAACAGAAATCTGAGCTGGCTATAAATTATATATATATATATATTCAACTATTAACATTCAAAAACCATAGAAATTTTAATTAATTTTTACTAGGTATTAATTAGCTTTAAATAAAAGGAATACATATAAGTAAAATTCAAATAAAAAACTAAAATGTTTATTTCTTTTAAAAAAGTTAATTAAAATATGCTTTACATAGAAATGTATTTGAAGATAATTAAAGATTTATATTATCTGAAAATAAAATAATTATTGTTTAAAAATTGAGTATTTAAATTAATTTTAATATCTTCAATTTAAAATAATAAATGTACATTAAAAATAGCATTTATGCTTAAAAAAATTTAAGATAACTAATATATTATAATTAAAAAAGAAAAATATATACTTTAAAGTTGATAAATATAAAAGAAATTAATTCTTTTGCAATAAAATGTTGCCTATTTTATCAAGCAACATTTTTTTGAAATTTATACAATTGTTATGAAAAAAAAACTGTGACTTGTAAAAAAAAAGTAATATTTGATTAAAAATATCAGCTTCAGGAAATAAATAAATAATTCATATGGCCTGCGAGGGAAAGAAAAAATGTATTTATATGTTAACTTTAAAAAAATAGATTTTTTAAAAATACTTTAGAGTTATTGTTCTGTAAAATCAAAAATTTCATCTAAAAGTTTTTAAGATAATAATGAAATGTACGTTTTTTACATATTTAATGATGATTCCCAGTTTTAATAAAAAATTTTGAATAAAAATAATTATTTTTAAAGATAAGTTAAATGCATCAAAAGTAAATAAAAAGAATAATAAAGCTTATTTTGATATGCTGCAAAAAATTGCAAATGTTGTCTATTGAAGAAAATTTTCTATTTTGTTCAGAAATAGTAAAAAATAATTCTAACGCTGAAAACCTCTTCCTTTTTTTCGTTGATTTTCGCTGCTTAGTTAGACATTTTTTTATACAACTTAAAAAATTATAGAAAAAAAAATATTCACAAGTATTCCTGACAGTGAAAACATTTAAGAGTATTTTATTCTCAAGTAGAATCGTTTTCTTTGAATACAATACATTCTTGTCTTGAGTTTTCAGTAGTAGTCTGAGAAAAACACTTAAAACGTGAAAATTAATATTATAAATGGGAAGATAAACATTGGTACACAATATTTTTGAAGAAAATTAATTGCATGTGGTGTTTTATTTTCTGACATAAACTAAAAATCCAACCCCAATATGATGACTTCTAATGAATACCAATCAAAGAATGTTATAGAAATCCACAAAATAAAGCTACTTAAAATTGTAGCATACATTGTAAACTATTAATCTAAAAATATTAACAGTTTGGGGAATAGATAATAATGCGCATGATTTCAAGTGACAAAAATGAAAACGAGCACCACCGATTCCATATAAATGCAATTTCGATTGTTTAATAGCCGAATATCTATTGCGACCGTTTGATATGTCCTACACATATAAACATAATTGATAATAAATATGACCTTTTGATATTTAGCACGTATTACTACTTTTAAGGAAATTTATCGTAGATAAAGGTCTATAAATATCTACAGGCTAATATAGAATTATGGTGTAATATAAAATATAAAATCTGTTTTGTCAGTAAAAAGGCAAATTATTTTTTAGTATTTAACACGATAGGTACATCAGCGAAAAATTGCTGCTTTTATCTTTTTGTTTGGAAGGGGATGAGAACAAACAAAAGAGTTTCTACCTAAACGAAAGCAATTATACCACTATGCCCCGGTGATGGTCTTCAAATGTTGGCTAAAAGTGTTTGGTAGATAATTGATTTACGATATACGGAATGGCTGTAATGTTTCGAATATACAACGATTTTTAGGTTAATCAGTTTTTGTTACCATACCAATGATGTTTTCCTTTATAAACATCAATTGGTAAAATTAACCATTACAGTCAAGCTGACAAATTTTGGCTAATAAAAGGAAAATGCTCTTTGGAACATAAGGTCTAGGATTTGAGCCTAACCACTATTGAAAATGGAGATGGATATTGCATATCTGCCTTGTGCAGTCACGATTTTTCGGGATGAGTTTTTCGAGGTGGTTGTTAAAATATCTAACAACTTCTTTCTGTCGTTCGACTGCCCTTTACACAATGCCAAAATGTGGCGGAATTTGGCGATTTTTTCCCCTGAGAGTTACATTGGTATCAGAATTCTATCAACATCTCAGATATAAACTATCTCTTTCTAAATGAGAACAACTATGTGGAAGAAAAATAATGTTATTTTCAATAAGTTAACATTAATGATGCATAAAGCCATAACAAAAGCATTAATAATTGATTAAGATGTTTTAAAAATATCATAGATAAACCAAAATTGAAGAAGATATGAAACGAAAAAGTGTACATCACTACATTATGTTCCTAATTAAGAAATCTTTTTTTATGTTACTTTAGCCATTTGTAAGTTCACAGAAGCTGTTTAAACGTCGTCTATTGAATTCAGACAAATGACATCCAATTTGGACGATGAATTTGCGGATTCATTTCATTCGATCTGAAATTCTTCACATGAATATCAATGGAAAACTTCGAATGATATGCAAATCCCATGACCAATATTCTCTGAGCAATTTCCAATGGGTGCCTTGCACGCGTTGGTACAAGCCATTCAACCAATGGTTAATTAAATGGTTTCAGACACATCACATAGATTTTGTTTCGGGAATCTATGGCATCAGCACGTTTAACTCAAAACCATAACTTTATCGATGTGCAATTTATATATGAATCTTTTTGTGAGTGAAAAAATTGTGGTTCGACAAGCCATTTTACTTTCAACCAGGCACGTTGACAATCGAACGAAAAAAGAAAATTTTTAATGTAGGCGTAAGCAAGGCATTAGTTCTAAGATTTAAAAGAGACTATGTGTGTGTTTATAAATATTGTAATTATTAATTTAGACTTCTATTAATTAATAGAATTTTAAAAATTTAAGAATGACTCCTTGCGGATTTAAACTAACCATAAAGTAGATGTTTTGTCTTGTCTTTTACATTTTACTTTTTCTTCTGTTCTATCTTCAACGTGTTCCATTTTGGAAACAATATGACAAAATATTTGAAAATATATGAATGATACTAAAGTGTTGTAATCATAATCTCAAATGTAACGAAACAAACACTTGTTTTTTAGTTAATTAGTAAAAAAAGCATATCAGGTTAAAATTTCAATTGGCAATGAAAATTTAAAAATTTTTTTAATTATTTTATATTTATTTTTAACCAAACGATATCGAACAGTGCCAAAAAATTTATATATTAAATGTTAATTGGAAATGTAAATGTCACAAATTTGAATTATTAATATCATTAGTCATAAATAATTCTTAATGTAATAAAATTAAGTTTCCCCGCCAACATTAAATTATACAGAAAAATTAATTTTTTTTAATATTCAGTAAAATATTTTTTGACGAGTGTGTTTAATTTTCTTTTCATAGAATTCCCAGAGTCTGTCATCTTCTAACAATCACTTAAAAATTCTCCAATTGCAAAGTCCAATGTGTTGCAACATCTTTTGCAAGTTTTGAACAGTACATTATCCACAAACACACTATTTGTAACATCAAATAAAATAATAACTATGTTTTAATAAGATAATTCCTAGCGTACACGGCTTAACAATTATCATATGATCTACATATTTAATAGATTATATATATATTGGCCTGTTTAATCACCAGATCTTTATCTCAGCAAACGTTTTATAGGATGCAATTTAGACGTCAAAAATTGTAAGCACAACACGTGGTTAAAGATTAAACATATATTAGATACACCAGAAATAATATCACACAGCTTTGAAAATAATTAGCCTTATATATTACTTTTATCATTTCTTTAATTTTCATGAAATGAATTTTTAATGATAATTTCATTTTTAATATATAGGCATATATATATATATATATATATATATATATATATATATATATATATATACCTATATATATATGTATGTATGTATATATATATATATATACCGGGTGATTATAATTAAAGTCCCGATTTTAAAAATCGATAATTTTAAAACTACTGATCAGAATGACTTGATATTTTAGCAGAACAATTGTAAGGAAATGGAATTTTATTTGGCGAAGAAAAAAATAGTTCTAAAATGTGCCGGTAGATGGCGGTGTCAATGTTCACATTGTCTAGATATATGCAAATTACTAATACGTGACACGCGCACATGAGACTTAGCTGCCATGAAAATGCAGTGCACCAGCTCTTTGCCTAAATTCTTCATCATGACTCTGACTATGAAGGATCGCGCTCTGCTCTTGAAGTTTTTTTTTAAGAACGATGACTGTGCACTTACAGCTATTAAGAAGGTTTGGACATTAAAATGGATTTTAATGTCCAATGGATTAAATGGGATCCAATAACCGCAAAGGTCTGCGAAAAATGATTGCTAAATGAAAAATTGCCATGAAAATGCAGAGCACCAGCTCTTTGCCTAAATGCTTCATCATGACTCTGACTATGAAGGATCGCGCTCTGCTCTTGAAGTTTTTTTATAAGAACGATGACTGTGCACTTACAGCTATTAGGAAGTTTTGGAGACTAAAATCCATTAAATGGGGTCCAATAACCGCAAAAGGTCTGCGAAAAATGATTGCTAAATTCGAAGAGACCGGTTCTTTTGTCGTTAAACGGGGTAGAAGAAGAAAACCAGTTTCGGCTGCGGCAGTGGAAGATGTGGCTACAGCATTACAAGAACAGACTAACAGTGATGTTGGAATCAGCAGTGCACGGGGAATTGGCCGAAGGCTGGATATGCCGAACAGCACGGTGCGTAAAATCCTACGGAAGATCTTGCTCTGATATCCGTATAAGATAACTCATGTGCAGGAGTTGCTACCGGCTGACCTGGAAGCACGTCAATCTTTTGCACTGCAATTTCTTGCCCGGATGGAAGTGGACAACGGATGGCCATGGAACATTCTGTGGTCTGACAAAGCCCACTTTCATTTGCAAGGTTCTGTAAATACGCAAAATTGCAGGATATGGGCGACCAAGAATCCGTCCCAGCTACAGCCATTTCCTCTTCAGTTTGAAAAGGTTACTGTGTGGTGCGGAATAACGGCAGCGTTTATCGTTGGTCCGTTTTACTTCGAGGAGATCACACCTGCGGGTCCCGTTACCTGCACCGTTAATGGCAAGCGATATGAAACATTTTTGCGTAACTATGTCCTTCTGGAACTTCAGCAGCGTCAGTGTGTGGCACTTCAGCAGCGTCAGTGTGTGTGGCACTTCAGCAGCGTCAGTGTGTGTGGCACTTCAGCAGCGTCAGTGTGTGTGGCACTTCAGCAGCGTCAGTGTGTGTGGCACTTCAGCAGCGATCAGTGTGTGCGTGGCACTTCAGCAGCGTCAGTGTGTGTGGCACTTCAGCAGCGTCAGTGTGTGTGGCACTTCAGCAGCGTCAGTGTGTGTGGCACTTCAGCAGCGTCAGTGTGTGTGGCACTTCAGCAGCGTCAGTGTGTGTGGCACTTCAGCAGCGTCAGTGTGTGTGGCACTTCAGCAGCGTCAGTGTGTGGCACTTCAGCAGCGTCAGTGTGTGTGGCACTTCAGCAGCGTCAGTGTGTGTGGCACTTCAGCAGCGTCAGTGTGTGTGGCACTTCAGCAGCGTCAGTGTGTGGCACTTCAGCAGCGTCAGTGTGTGTGGCACTTCAGCAGCGTCAGTGTGTGTGGCACTTCAGCAGCGTCAGTGTGTGTGGCACTTCAGCAGCGTCAGTGTGTGTGGCACTTCAGCAGCGTCTGTGTGTGTGGCACTTCAGCAGCGTCAGTGTGTGTGGCACTTCAGCAGCGTCAGTGTGTGTGGCACTTCAGCAGCGTCAGTGTGTGTGGCACTTCAGCAGCGTCAGTGTGTGTGGCACTTCAGCAGCGTCAGTGTGTGTGGCACTTCAGCAGTGTCGTGCCATTTTGCGCTTCCAATTAGTAACGGAACAAGGCTGAGGGCATATCGAACAACTTATGCTTTAATCATCAGCAAGGTGTTGATTCCATGAAGATCTTTTTTTTGTCATAATCGCTGTTGTCGCTGTATTCTTGTCTTTTAGCTAATAAATCTTTAGTAAATCCCTGAACACTAATTTTTTTTCTTTTGGCTAACATTTCTGCGTTTAACGAATACATTTTTGGACTTTCCTCCTGATATTACTCGTACAGCGCCATCTATCGGCACATTTTGGAACAATTTTTTTTCTTTCGCCAAACAAAATTCTATTGCTTTACGATTGTTCTGCTAAAATATCAAGTCATTCTGACCAGTAGTTTTAAAATCGGGACTTTAATTATAATCACCCCCGGTATATATATATATATATATATATATATATATATATATATTGGCCGTGGAAATCTATTTTCTTTTCACTATTATCCTTTATTTGTTCTCCACTCTTCAAAATAATCATGCATTTTTCTAATTTAAATTTTTATTTTATTTTGTTTTTCTTAACAGAATTCTTTATCAATAGCTATTTTTTTTTACAATAAACGTTGCTAAAATGGGAAAATAATTTTTTTTGAAAACTTTTTTACTGAATTAATTTTTTTACGCAAACGTAATTTTAAACGTCATCGAATATCTTCAGTAATCCTTAATTGTATTATACCCTCAAACGATTTTTTAAAAAGTAATAAAAGGGAAAGTATACCTTACTGAAGTACCCATTGTTATATGCTTAATTAACAAACTTATTAAATGTTTTGAAGCAATAATAACAGAAGGGAGAAAAATAAGCTAAAATTATTTTATTTAGTGTATTAATTAGCAGCGGAATAAGATTAATTAAATTTGTAATTAATTAATGACCTTTTGTGCTATTTTTAATGACTGAATTTTTTTCAATTTGAAATGATGAATTTAGAACTTAATATGCAAGTAATGTTTAAATTTTTCTCTCATAAAAATAATATTAAACTCCTTTGTTAAGTATTAAGATGCACTTTATGATATAAAAATGTTTGTTTCTAAGAATTTCTTGTTATTATAAAATTTTTCATGTTCATATAAATAAACTTTCATTGAAAGATAAAAAAAGAAATATTTTTTTTAATTTGAGTAAAGAATTTGCGATTAAAATTTATTTGTGTTACTCAAAATGGGATCAAAAGCAAGATATGGTTTAAAGTTAACATATATGCGTATGTAATGACGTTTCGGTGACTGCTTACATCAGTACAATATATGTTTTAGCTACAAAACAAAACCAATCAATCCATTTACATAATAACAGGTGCAGTAAAATAAACCCCATAGCATCATACTTCAATATTTGTCATTACATGATATTCCTTAAAATGCTGTGATTTTGCTTCAAAAACTTTACAGCTTCTAAATAATGAATATTGAAGGAATTACTATTTTAACAATCGCAGAAATTTAAAGACACAAGTGGGTCTCAAATAAATTAGTCATAAGTTAGCAGATGTTTTAGTTCTTGTTCTAGAAATGGATGTGACGACTACGCCAATGAGTCCACTTGATGACGGTGATTTCTGTGTATACCTTCAACTGGACAAGAAAATTGATAAGAATGTCACGGTCATTGCCCAAATTAAAACCATAGCTTATGAAACCATTAAGAAAACATCTTTCAGTTTACTCCGAACCCATTTTTACAGGAGTTGTTTCATGACAGAGTGAGATATTGGATCTAGGGCAAAAATCCCTCATAAGCATTTTGCGTTTAGTGAGGCAGTGAGAAGAGGTATTACTAGCTATAGATATTTTTCTGAATTAATTAAATGCTCAGAAGAATAATTTTCCTCTAACTGTTGTTTTGCCTCACGGCAAAGCTGTTTCGCATGCTATCTCCATCAGTAAATGTTGCGCATCTAAATAAATTTACGAATGCAAGAAGATCCTCAGCACTATGGCTGATTCAATCACCTTACAGTTAATTCTTTATCGTTGTGACATCTATTGAATTGATGCAGCCGATTTTCTGGGAACGAAAGGAACAACTATGCAATAAATTAGACATTTAATCATATAACTTATTTAACAAAGTATTTAATTAAATTAGAATTTCAGTAGAGTTTTACCTTCTACCTATTAGGTGAAGCTAATAGAAAGACTGGAAGTGTTTTCCTGGTTTAAAAACAGTTAATCCAGATTTTCTTCGTCGAATAACCTTGTATCTCGCCTTTTGATGGGCACGATTGTTTTCATGCCAATATTTTTAAAATTTGACTTAAAAACTCTTCTGTCTACACTCTATTTGACTCTAGACAGTTCATGGATACGATAAGAAACATATTGACGAATTCAGAGCATTATTATCATAGATATTTCTACTGTTCTTAAGTATTGAGAAGTTGTATGTATATATATTATTACAAAGTTTGTAAATATTCCTTGTATTCGTCTTGAGATATCTCAGACAGATCCGAAGCACTTAGATTCTGGGACAAAAATCGAGTGATGTAGGCGGGCGTGTTTTTACATTAAGAACGGCTTTTCCAGTGATTTTGCAGAATGGTGACCACTTGGAGCTTTGGCGATCACTTGGCGAGATTCGGTGACAAACAGACATTTCTGGAAACTTCCACCACTTAAGCTTTATTGCCGTTATTAACCGAGATTGCCTAGAATCTTGGAGAAAGACCTTAGCTTTCACACGAATCACCATTCCATGGACCGAGTCAGACAATTTTTAGACTTAGTTTTTAGTTACAGTTCCACCAGCAGGGATAAGTGGATACGTGCTGTCTGTATCAGGTACTTGAATATCCCTATTTTTGGGAGCTGTTTACCGTTAAATAGAGTTGATAATTTTGATTAATAATTGCTGTAACTGCTGGGTTTTCTTTGGAATCTTTAAAAATTCTACACACACACACACACACACACACACACACACACACACACACACACACACACACACACACACACACACACACACACACATATATATATATATATATATATATATATATATATATATATATATATATATATACACTACTGGCCATTAAAATTGCTACACCAAGAAGGCGGCATGCTACAGACGTGAAACTTACACGAATGGAAGAAGGTGCTGTAATATGCAAATGATTAGCTTCAGCGCATTCAGACAAAGCAGGCTCCAGTAGCGACACCTACATTGTGTTTAAATGAGGAAATTTTTCAGCCGGTTCCTCATACACAAATTGCATTTGAACGTTATTGCTTGGTGAAAAGTTGTTGTGATGCCTCGTGTAAGAAGGAGAAATGCGTACCAGCACGTTTCTGTCTTTAATGACTGTGACATCGTGTTGAAGCTGCATGGGCATCTGTACCTGTACATGCAATCCAATCTCTGTTTGACTCAATACCCAGGCGTATAACTGCTGTTATTAGTGCCAGAGGTGGTTGTTCTGAGTAGTGATTTCTCAGGATCTATATATCCAGCCAAATTTTTTGAAAATTTAATCACTTGTTATTTCTAGTATAATATATTTGTCCAATAAATATCATTTTATTTTCTGTATTTCTTCCTGGTGTAGCAATTTTAATGGCCAGTAGTGTATATATATACATATATATAATGGTCAATACGCCAGTCATCTTGAACACTGCATCTCTTTGAAAGTTGGCCATTAGTTACACCCTGTTTTGGATTGCACAGGACACAAAAACTAGACATATAATCAATAGAATCGTCCGATTTACTCTAATTTTACTTATGAAAGTCGTTTCAGTGCCATATACAGTACTAAACGGCAGTTGAATTGGAGAGAGGTCAAAGCACAGTTTCATCCCAGAAACATCATGGACTTACAGTGATCTTAGAGCCATAATCTGGGAAAACATCATGCTGAACGGCCGGACTGAGGTCTATATTTTCGACAGACTTTCTATAACTGAAGATCATTAATGTAAAGAATATAATTCTTTCCCAAGTGCATCTGTTACGAAATGCCATTGGAGAAGATTTCAATTTTATGGATAAAAAAAACATAATACTACCGAATTCTAACTGTTCACAACAGCTACTGAAAATGAAAAATATATCTCTCGAACTCTTTGAACAGAATAGAACATGCTCCATAGAACGTGTGTGGATGGTTAGGGAACTGGTGTCTTATCACGATTGCATTCTCTTGGGAACACTCAACAATTGAAACTGGTGCTGATTGAGGAATAGGGTCTGTTACCGCAAAAACTGTTATACAATCTCATGCTTAGCATGAAGAACTGGGCGTAGTAATCATTGCAATAAGGGGAAGATATATCCGATGCTAAGGAACATCTGCTTGTGCTCTTGAACATACATATATAACGATAGAATCAAACAAAAAACGCTTTATTTAATTCATAGTATCATTATACAAGCATGTATAACGATTCTATGAATTCAATAAAGGATATTTTATTTGATTATATCTGCATGCACTGCATTCCCTATTGTGTAACTTCTGCCGTTGTTTAAGTACAAAATGACTTCTCACATTTCTGAATTTCATGTTTTTTAGAGGATTTTCTCGTGGAGTTTAGGCAAAAAACACTTGATAAATAAGTTTTGTTCACCAGTATATAAGAACAAACCTTCGTTGGAGAAAAATGTTTTTAATAATGATAGCTATATACAACTAAATATGGTAATTTAAAGAATGCGAAAAATAAATAATGTGTTTCCATATGAATATAACCAACACTTCAATTTAATTTGCGAGAAGCATTGGCATGATTACCAAAGTAATAACTTTTTTATTATGATATGTGTTATGATTATACCTTGTAATATCATAATGAACTTGTCAGTTAACAAAAAAGAATAACATGGAAGCAAGAGTGAAAAATATAAACAAGAAATGTTTAATACATGTTTTGTTTACGAATGTATGAATTATTTACGAAGGAAAGTACATATGGACAATAATTGTATTATTTATAAACTATCACTACAATGACGAATTAAATTGAGCGAAAAAAATTGATGAAAAAAATTATAACACTAAACTACATCATGTGAAGCTTCTAAATTTGATTATACCCATATCAAAATTGAATAAAAGCTTAGCAAATGTAAAATAGAACCAAAAATTTTGAAGTCTTTCAAGTCATCATATGCATCCTTTTTGTTGTACAATCCCTTTAGCTAAAATATATAATTTCGGTATCTTTTAATTGGAAATCGATACTTCTATCGATTTTTAAGCGCTTTATAACCATTTAGCAAACGATAATATATTTCTATATTTTTACGTGCATTTAAATGCTGCATCAAGAGAAATGTCCCACTGAAATAAATTTAACGTTTGAATGCATAAAAGCAGCGGCAATTCTTCTGGAATTTTCGGTACTTGAGGGTTAAGAAATCTAACAGTCTGGTTACAACTCATGCTAAAAAACATGCATCAAAATTTCTAATATCATTTGTGTTTATTTAATGAGCAATCTAATAGTATTTTTTTTAAAAAAATAAAAAGTTATAAGAGAAATTGTTTTGTGATGTTTATAATCGTCTGGGTTACTTTTGGAATGTTCATTTATTTTATAGTATAAGTTGCTTCAAAAAGTTTTATAAGCTTCAGGTTCAAGTAGTCAGAATGCAAATGATTTGACTTATGAAAGATTATTTCCATACAATAGAAATAAAAATATTTCAAATTGAAAAAAATATGCGCAAAAATGTTTATTTGTGTATTGAAATAGAAAGAAAATAGTTTTCGTTAAAAATTATATATTTTGTAAAGAAGGAATGCACGTTATTATTTTTTATAAATTTATTTCAAAATGTTTTATGGAAAACGGTTTCCTTACATGTCAAAAATTAATAACTTTCCCCTTGCACCGATCATCACTGAAAATAAATAATGTAAAATAAATTTGGATACATTGTGTATTTATGTTTTTGTTACTTATGACACTTGGACAAACCAGGCTCGCTATGCCTTGGCAATGAGAATTTAAGTCTTTCGTTTTAATTAGAGCATCATGGAGGTGAAAGTACGTCTTTGCTCTTTTTTAAATCCTCCGATAGATAGCATTCCACCATAGGATCCACTCCCTCAATTTTGACATTGATCTGAAGAGGGAGGAAATTTTCTCCAGACGCATGATGACCGACCACAGGTCTTTCAATTCCACGGATTTAACGAGCACGTATATCGCATGTACTCCGTGGGTCTTTGGCGACATTGGGAATCGAACCCCACCCTTTTGGATTGCCCTAATCACTAGGCTACCAAGGTACCTTGTGTATTTATAAAATCATTCATAAAATTGGATCAAACTGATAGTCACGTGCATGCAATTTATGCTTAAAAATTATTAATATTTGAAAAAAATATAAAATGTTTTCTGTATGTTAAAAATGTGTTTATAATTTCTCTAGTTTTACATAAAGCATTCCGATTGTTTGGCAGTAGCCCAATTCCTAATCATTCATAAAAAGAGAATATGCAACCCCATTTCACGACACTTCCACTGTTATTTTTATACACGACACTTGCGTGAATGTAGAATCTGCATATATCTGTTGAATACATAGACAGGAATGCTAATTCCTTCTAGCAACATATGATTCATCATCTTTTGATCGATCGACATGTTTTGAAATAGTGATTTTTTTCCATTCCTTTATCTGTACGGGGAAAAAAAGATTATATTCTGTTTATCAATACAACTTTGTGAAAATTTCTATTATTTTTATGAAAATTTTTATTGACAGTTTATTTACTTACTATAAAAATAAAAATTACGAGTGCGTTCTCCCTCAAAACTAAGTTATATAAAAAGTATTGAATATAGTCTTCTAAATTTGAGTTGTTTCTTGTTCAATGGAACACATTTTCGTTGAAATATTTTAATTTCATGTTCTTAAAACGCTTAAATATTGTAAGTAGAGTACTCTGACAGTATAATTAGGCCATTTTAGCCGAGGAAAGATGTACTTTAATATAATAATTTTGAAAAGTGTATAACCAAAGCATTTTAACAAGGAATGAAATTCATTTTGTGTTACAAATTCTGATTTTATAACTAAGGCACTTTTTTTCCGAGAACATTTCTTTTCTCTATAATGTAATTCTGCGTATTTAAAAGGATTGAAAATTTTCTAATCAATAAATATTGATTAAATAATTTAAGAGTTTAATAAGAAGTAAAATTTTTTTATTTATATTTAATTTTTTTATATTACTTATATTTATTTAATTTAAATATATTTTTAATGATTTTATTTTAAAAAATAATTTAGCACAAAACTGTTTATTAATTTCCTTTTTAAATTAATTTTTGCTCAGTTATGTAGTTTTTATTACATCACGAAAATATATTTAAGTGTTGATAATTGTGAAACTGTACATTTTTCGAATAAATAAATAAATGAACTTTTATCTTTAGAATGTATTTACATTATTATTAACGCCTTTTTCTTTAATTTTCAAAATTTATTTCATAAATATTACGTATATAATAGATGATAACGTTTATAAATTTTTCATCAAGAATTTAAATAAAACGTATAAAAAGTTTCAATTAAGTAATTTTGCCAAATTAAATAATTCACAGTAATTTTGCCAAATTAAATAATTCACAGTAATTTTGCTCAAATAAATAAGAACAAATTGAAATTTTTATATAATTATTGCTGTTTTTTTATAATGTATAATATTTTTTATAATATATAATATAGCATTCTAAAGAAACTCAACAACTTCATATTAGAATATATATATATATATATATCTATATATATATATATATATATATATATATATATATATATATATATATATATATATATATATATATATATACATATATATATATACATATATATATATATATAAATATATATATATATATATATATATATATATATATATATATATATATATATATATATATATATATATATATATATATACATATATATATATATATATATATATATATATATATATATATATATATATATATATATATATATATATATATATATATATATATATATATACATCAGAATTTAAATTTCTGCTTGTTTGCCTCATTTTTTGCTGATGTATTCCAAAATTTTCTGATTTTTTTTATCCGTTATCAAATTCTTGCTACTTGTTTTGAGAATACACTTCCTTTTCCATTAAGAAAAAAACTATCTGTATTAATGAAACTATGATAAGAGTTGTGAGTTTATTAAAAAAAAATATGAAATATAATGCTGGAGAAGGCATAAGAAATACTTTAAAACTAACTGTACATTAATTTACTTAATATTTTGTATTTAATTTTTGTGACTAACAAACATCAAGATTAATTAATGAAATAATTTAATTTGTGATTCATCTATTTATGTCTTCTCATTGAATGATTCTGAAAGCTTTATGAAGTTAATTTTATATTATTCACAGTCCCTGCCCAAATTTCTGGTCTTTCAAAACCCGATGAATCTGAATAGAGTTTGCAACAAGTATGCTGCTATTCAACTGATGTCCGGGGAGGAACACAGTTGCAGTGAACTGGTACTCTGAATATATTACTCTCTATTTACTGTAAGATGGAAATGAAGGAATGTGTCCCTTGTTCTCGATCAATGACATTCCAGATTCCGAATACATCTTGAGTACCTCAATCTAATTAAAACCTAATGCCCTTCATTAAGGTGACTCAGAACTTAGGAAGATGACAGGGTATCATTCTGAATATAGAACCTTTCATTTTGCTTATAATTTGAAACAGGGCTCTAAATTGTAAGAAGAATTAAAGATTCGTACATTTCGGATGAAAGGGATTTTTTTAATAGCTCTCTGTATGTGTTTTGATAAAATGCATTTGAAATTCTAAGCACTGTAAGTTATTTTGTGCCAATATCCATATTTAGAATCCATTGCTATTATAAAATATACGAATGTATGTCACAATTTAGTGCATATCGCTTAAATACTTTGTTATTTAGCTTGTTTTAATGTTTGCACTATCAAGGAATTGTTTTTTAATCCTACATACAAATAAAAGTATTTATATTTCTTTATTATATCGTTTTTATTTAAATAAAAAAATGACCTAATTCTTTTTCAGTGTTTATCGGGATAATAATCTATGAAAAATACTGTTCCAAAAAGTTATCCATAAAAATTTAGAAAGATAAGTACGTTAGTATTTAATTTTACTGCACATTTTCAAATCATAGAAGAGTTTTTTAATGGGAAAAAAAACCTTACAGTAAATGTAGTTTCGTGATATGTTTAAAGTAAATGCTTAAAATTCTTTATCGTTTTAAAATTAAAATTTTCTTTTAGTTGCTTATGAAATGAAATATATACCAATTTCATATATTTTACTGACAAAAAAAAAAGATGGTGAAAAAATCATCATTGGTGTGATAATTGTGTGAGTGTGAAAGTAGCTTGAACTTTATACCCAATCCTTATCTTCCATTTCCATTTTTGCTACTCACGCGAAAAATAATTTAGAATATACTGCTGTGTGTGCCTCGTCACCAGACCTTGGTTCAAATTGCCGAGACGCTTGATAATAGGCAAGTGTTCCAAACCTGTTAACCAGATACAGTCTGGGGTTTGCATACACACTCCTCTCTCATTACAATATTCCGTTTAGACGTAAGCCATATATTAAATAATTAATACGTTATTGGACACACCAGACTCGCCATGAATAGTTATTGAGGCACAGGTGCCGTATAATCCAGGATGTCAATTCTGAGTTTGGCGATTTTTTGGCGGATTTTATTATTTATCTGGCAACATCGATTTTATTACGTCACAAATATGAAGGCCTATAAGAAATATGTAGAAAATTCTATTTTGATAATCCTATTATTTACGTCATCGCTATACGTCATACGTCTAGTTAGTACAATACGTCATATGAGCAACATTTCTTCATCGCCAAAAAAATTTAGAATTTGGCATCCTGGATTATATCACACATGTGCCGTTATTGATTGAGGTTAGATTACTTAAGCCAACTTTTAAACAGAAAACTTTTTTCTGGACGACGTTAGCCTTAGACGTCCATCTTGAAGACATCAGAATTGAAAGGAATAAGGAATTAATTGTTTGCATTTCTTAATTCAACTTTATCTGCATATAATGAAAATTAGAAATTTCAAGAAAGCATCCATCTTTTCTTAAGCCTTATTTGATTTTCCGTATAAAGTTTGTTTTGTGACTTATTAACATTCATCTTAATAGAGGTATGAAACTATTTTCTCTAAATGCATATATAAATTACTTTTCATGCTCAGATTACAGTTATCGTAAAAGCGGAAACAGTGACACAAGATCACACAGATGAGAGTTCTTTAGTCTTTTTATACATATTAATGGATTTATATTTTTCAGGTAAAGGAAACAAAATTAGCCAAACTTGATATTTAGCTAAGAGTGTTGTGATTTTGATGGTATCTTGTTAATTATTTTGACAATTTTTATAATTTTAGATCAAGATATAGTTTAGATTTATAATAACATTCAATACTGATTAATCATTAATTAAATGGTTAATTATGATGTTAATACTCTTCACATTTAACTTAAAGCATACTTTAATAATTTCTTAAAATATATATATTTGGAAAGAATTTAAAGATACTTTCTACGGCCAATTTATAAAAATATATTTAAGCTTATTTTATATTTCATAATTAAATGTACTACTTTATCTTTTTAAAAACCAAAAACTAAGCTTTATTGTAAGCTAAATTTTTTGGAAATCAAAGGGTGTTAAAAGTAAGGATTTCATTATTGTTATTAATTATGGGTGAATATGTTTTTTAAGTACACAATTAAAAGTATTTAGGATAAAAATTCGTTTAATAAGGTTTTTAAATTAAAGTAATCTGCTTAAAAAATTAAGTTTTTTGAAATCAAATCTTATTGAAGAAAGGACGATGTTTATTATTTTTTTTTTTAACTTTTTAATTGGTTCACTTATACAGATACAGAAAATTTTTAGAATATTTTTGTTGGAGATGAAATTAAAGTTTGTTTAAAACATAGCTATGTTTTTTAAGGTGGTACGTACTTTAAGGAATATTTTATCGATATTATTTCTTTAATTAGTGGGTTGCATAATTGATGATTTTATTATGATTTATTTTCATTATATTGTAGTTTCTAATATCAGCTTTCTTTTGCAAAATCAAATCAAAAGTGAATTAAATAATTCGATTTAATAAATTTTTATTTACCTGAGATAATTTAAGTGTCTAGTAATATTATTTTACTTTTGATAAAACATTTAAGACGAAACACTACTTACCCATGATGTTTATATATTTGTCATATATTTGTTTCTATATTAGGTTCATTAGTAAAATAAAAACGAAAGTAGGCTAAGTTGTTTGTAATAATTTGAATACATACATACACACACACACACACATATATATATATATATATATATATATATATATATATATATATTATTATTATTATTATTATTATTATAATATATATATATTATTATTATTATTATTTTAAATTAGGGAATTAAGACACAGAATATTTAACGAATATTTTGGGTTGTGTGTATCTTGGTTTTAGATAACATTTCAAAACTAGAATCGTTAAATTAAACGAATCTGATATTTGTAATGAGGTCTTAAATGGAATATTTTATGTCATCTAGAGGAAGAGCTTGGTGAATTTTCGAATGCGACTTCGAAAAAGTTTAAAATCTTAGTCATTTATAATAAGATTTATTGTAAAAAGTTAATTAAAATTTTCTTAGAAATTATAATTAATGATAGGAAGGAAAGATAATGTATGAAATTAGAGAATAGAGGAAGAAGCAAATGGAATTGGTTCTGGAAAAAAGAAAATTTCTTCTCATTCTCAAGAAAACAATTTCGCTAAATACTACGAGATCGTGAAACTTATTCAAATTTAAACTTAAGAATAAGTGATTTAGATTCTCTCTCTCTTTTTGATAGTCAAGACAAAAAAAAACAATAATTTATATTAAGAGGTGAATATCAAGTTTTTTGACTTTAATACCATTAAATATAGTTTAATTTATCACAAGAGAATCCGAAAATATTTTTAATGATTATGCATATATAAAGAGCATTTTGTTAAATACCGAAATACATACCGAATGTCAAACTTTTTCAAAAATTTGGGGTGCATCAAAGAATCTTGATAATTCCGGGAAAGAATTTACTTTTGAGATTCTGAATCATTTTCGAAAACCAGTAGAAGGATTAAGTGATAATGGTTTTCAAGTCTTAAGCAATTCAGTGGCATGAGGTCAAGTTAAAAACAAAAGAATATCAGGTGAGGTTTAGAAACATTTTTGGATTAAAATTAAATCTCTTTCTTAATTAGTTAAAAAGCTTGATATTTAGGAAAGGGCTAGAGCTGATTGGAAGTATGCTCTAAATATTGTAAAAGAAAAAGCAAAACTTTTTACCCATTTCCATTTTTCTTATGCAGATAATCTTTCTAGAATAAGACATTTCAGTATACAAAAATCTCGAGCATAAAGTATGAAAGCGGATTCAAGTGCAGCTAAAGCTACAAATCAATTTTTACATAAAACGTGTAAAAAGTTATGATTCTTGTTTTTGTTCTAAAATAATTTTCTGAAGAGAAATCCTAATCAGATGGATCAGAGTAATATTATTCAGACGAAAATGTTAAGCAGTTATCCCGAGTCAACTATTTTAATTACTAAAATAGCCACCTTTTTGTGCATACTTTAAAAATAAGATTAAAATAATAAACATTAGACTTGGAGGATAACTTTTGAGAGGTATTTTGTATTTGAGTGCAATAATCTTAATAGTCCATCGTGATTTAGAGTATATATATTCTGAAGATGAAGGAAAATATTAAAATAGAAACGGCTTTCAGTAAAAAGTAATAACATCTTTAAGAAATTTCGTTACTAAACTAGATGATGGATTACATGAAACAGGGCTGTTTAAAATAAATTTGTTGAATTAAACTTTTCAAAATATCCAGCATGACAATTTACACGACTTTACAAAAAATATTCACTTTTATGAAGTCTCAGATGATGAATTAAATGAGAACGTCACTGAAGAACAAGGTGGAAAATTTCATGTCACAAAGGAAAATATTATTTAGGATATTGAAGATATTTTAGCTATAGAGCAGAGCACAAGATAATACTCAAGTATTATATGGGAGAGGATTTCACGATTTTTAAAGAATTGATAAAACTTTATCCTCTACTTGAGTAATAGCTAAGAAGAATCTCTTCGTAGGAATTAAATGATTTTTTGATCCATTCGGAAAATATATGCGGAGAGATTATCAAGCAGATTATTCTTACTAATTTAAAAAAAGAAAGAATCAAAGATAACACATGGTATTTCACTGGAAACGGAAGGTAAGATAAATAATCAATATTCTTTTTTTGCTGGTCTAAGATTATAAAAAAAGTCAACTTATTTTGTCAAAATTGCAAAACGTGTCAATTCTAAAAAGGTATTATGTATACAGATTGAATTATTGTTAGTATAATTATGTAAAATATTAAAACATAAACTCTCTTAAGGCTGTTGTCCAGGCACTTATCTTGCTTAAAATAGCAGCAGAAAAGATGGGTGAGACGATCAGTGAAGAGAAAAAAAAATCCTGATAGTATATTTGTCCCTGTCATAAAAATTCCCCATAAAAAGTTACTTTCCGCATAAGAAAATAATTTTTTTAAGAATAGAAGAAAAACAATGAAAGGGAAGATCTTGTGCTAAATTGTTAAACAACGTGAAAAAGATCTTAAACTATTAGGTATGAACCTAAAGAAGGTTGTTTTGAGGGACAGCGTCAGGTTTAAGGAAGCTTGGAAAAGCAGTCTTGGCCAGTAACAGATTGTAGCGCTTACAAAGAAGAAGAAGCTTGATTTAATTAAAGGCTATTACCAGATTTCCAGAAAAAAAATTAGGCTTTAATCTACTTTCTTTACATAATTCAGCTATGTCAATGGAAAGTGTTACCAATCGGATTAGAGAGACGTTAACTGGTTTCATTTCACTTACTGTTCATAAAATTTCTTCTACATGAAAAGACCAATGCAGACAAAGATGGCTTATTCTTTTTGCTCGCCACTGCTATTGCATAAAGACCCCAGGCTGCATTCTAGAGCTCGAGGGATGTCGACCAGATATTACAGCAATTTCAAGACTAAGCAGTGGCTATCTCAAAGGATTACCTTTTATATTCGGCTGCGGTTTTATAAACTGCAACAAGTGTCATCTAAATCTAGCCTCTCCGGAGCATGCGCAAGACTGCCTGCGTTTAAGTTTAGAGGACCAAATATCATCTTCACTTTTAGTGACTGACTTTGACAGAATACATGGACCAGCTCTAGTTGCTGCTAGATCCCGAAGGATTAGCAACAGCAACAACAACACCATTCGGTATGAAATGCTAAGAAAGTAGCTTTCAAAAATTTAGAACTTTACAGATCGGTTGACTTTGTAAAAATAAATACATCTATTATGTAACTATAGGCATGCATGGTTCCTTGTGTAAAATTATTCAGTTCTACATATCCATTCAAAGATATATTGCATCATGTCCATGACATTTCGTCTTTCTTAACAATTTCTTTCAAAGATGTTTGACAGATGATAATTAGTTGTAAAATTTAACCAAATTTAAAAATGTTTAATATTATTTCAAAACTAAACTTGTTCTCATGCATAAAGTATACGACCCACCACTACTCAAAGGTTTCTGTTTGTCATTTTAATGGTACACTAGTAGATAGACGGAGAAATCTATATTAAACATCATCATAAATAGTAAGATCTCTTCAATTCTTATACCCACTTTAACCAAATTTACAAAGATAACCATCTAAACGGTTCTGATTTGATTTGTAAGTATGATTTTAGTCTTTTCTTGCACATGATCATAAGTATCGATGCTTGATAAAATAATTGTTTTTCACAGATATTTTTAATGCAAAGAAGAATTAAGAATTCTAAATGTAAATCAAATGGTTCGAATAAGATTCGTCGATAAAATAAACTAACCACAAATGATATCACATTATTCATAGGTCACTTTCTGGCTTGCGTTAGTTTACTTCTTTTTCCTGTTATAGATATCAACATCATGGACGATAATTAGAAACAGCATTATGAATTTATTTTGTATTTCTTATTAAGATATTATACGGGGTAATTTTTGTTATTCTCTAAAACATGCCCTATTTTGTTCCATGTAAAAGATGAATTCTAATGATAGCCCTATATATTTGTATTCTGTCCATTTAAATAATTAAATTTTTTTTACTGATTTTGAAACTGTTTTTTCAACACTTTTGCAGTACTCCCGTAAATCTGTTGCATTTAAAATAAACGCGCGCGAGTAAAATGTATAAATTGCCTTTCATTTTGTGTATGAATAGATAAATGTGTAATTTAGTTTAAAAAAATACATCTTCCTTATCGAAATCATTGATAAAGATCACGGTTAATAATTTGTTTTTAAAATGCAAATTTATGCATTCAGTCTGCAGAAAATTCTTAAGATAACATGATTGGATGGAAACAGCTATTTCAGAAATTTTCAATTAAATCTAGGATAATTATGATTAATTTAATATGGAAAAGTACATGAAAGTATTTTCCTTATTAGGTATAATGCATAATTTTTTTAATTTACTAGAATATTTTAAAATTTAATAAATAAAATGGGAAAGATATGAAAGTACATAATAGAGTTTTAGCTCGTTAAAATCAAAACGTCCTAACATTGATTACTAATTAGAAATTGTAAAGAATAACTTGTTTAAGTGTTAGTTATAAACCATATGAATGAATTTTGTTTAAAATTTCTCTCTTATCTCTTATATAAAAACTTATATAAGATTAAGTAAAAAAATATATATATTAATTAAATAAATATATAGTCTACACCACAAATTTTATTGAGTTTGTCGCAGACTTTCTTAATGTTAATTCATTAGAATGTTTAATCTTCCTTAATTTGCTTTAGTGATTTGCGTTAATCTAATTATCTCTAATTGCTAATTATCTAGTCCTATTTAATTGATTTTATGTTCGATCCTTGAGCTAACATAATGACTTGTCTTGAATAATAATTAATGTATGTGTGATTTAATTATGTGATTTAAGCATAGTCAGATTTAGTAAAAGAATAGGTAAGTATTTTTAAAAGTAAATGTCCTAACAATGTTTATAACAATAATTGATGATGAAAACTGAAACTTCAAAATTTACATTTGAATTTTATATAAAAATTAAGCACATGATTTTTATTAAATTAAACATTGCACCAATATCTAATGGGAAAAAATAAATCCATATAATTTAAATCATAGCAGAAAAAATTAGAAAAATATTTCACACACAAATCAACAGTCATGACGTCAAAAACTTAAAACGAAATATAAGCATTGGAATCGCAATATCACGACTTCAACAATGAAAGTGAATTATTCAGGTGAGAAAAGATGACTTGAAAATGTTAGAACAATACAATTTACGGTTATTAATGAATTGATATATAGTCAAAAGATTTAAATCCGAGGAAACACATAAAAATCTGTATCCGATGTTGTTTAAGTGGCAATGGATTCTACATTTCAAGGTTACGGTTTCGATTCCTAAAATAAAAAGAACATTTGAAATCGAACTTTTGCTACTTTACAAACGAATGAGCGATGCATAAAATGTTTTAAGGGCTTATCAACTTCTAGCACAGATAGGATACATTGGAGAACTTAGAATCACTTTAGAGTGACGGATTGAAAATTCCTTATTTTTTATGTTATAGACCATTGAAAAGAGAGTGCGTGTTTATTTCGATGATTCATTTTACAAGTGGATAGAAAAGTTTTTATAATGGAAAACTAAGTACGTAAAAACAAGAAAAGAAAAAGATGTCACATATTGGTTACAAATACAGTTTAAGAAAATAAAGCAAATCATTTATTACTTTCCTGAAGTAGCTGATATTAAAGAAGGTTTTTGAATTGAAGACACTCAAATGAATGCACGCCTCATTTCTTCAGAGCAGTAAAATTTGAATATATTCAAACATCCCAAGCAGCTGCAACGATGGGTTAGTAGAGGTTTCAATGTTTTATACTAAGACCAGGAAGACGTTTTAAAACCAGCTTTCTTAAGTGATTCTAAGTCACGAAGGTGTACTCTATCTCTAATAATAGTTTATAAAATATGAGCTGTGACACTTCGTATGCCATTAAAATAATAACGATTTCTGATATAACAAGTAACGCTACTCAGTTATAAAAATATTTCTTTTGACAACAAATTGAATAATTTCAAGCTAAGCTCTCTGAAATAGGTTCACTTGAGTGACATCTATATGTGTAAACTATATGCGTAATACCGAAATTAGATACAAAGTAATTGGTGTCAAGTGACTCTTTCTAAAGAGTCACGATCAGTTTTAGATGTGATACCAGACACGTTTTAGTATTTGAGACACCCTATATTCGTTCAGAAAGGATGTTATCATAAGTAAAATAATTTAATAGTATAAACTGTTAAATCATCATAAATGAATGTTGAAACTGGATATTTGACAATCTCGACTAGTAATTTAACGACTCGGATCTATAGACAGACAATACCCAGATTTCATATGTTTATCTTATGCTGCAATCTTTCGATTATTTTTTTTTTAATAAAGGGTAGTTCAAGATTTTAAACTTTTTTTTTGGTGAATATGATTGAAACTAAAACAATACAGCATTTAGAGTTACCAAATTTCCTGATCTAAATCCATTTGAATATGTTTAAGATGTACTCATAAAATGCGCTGTAATGATAAAGTTGCTCTGTTGTAGTCTGTAACATGGAAATTTTTATTTATACAGGTTGTCCTAAAACGACCGCATAAATTCTGCATAGCTAGATTCCTCGTTGGGAGTACATAAAAACTGTCCAAATAAGCGTTCCTGTACGATCCATAATTTATGAAAAAAGGCGAAAAACAAAGTATGACGCCACTGCTGATGCAAGAAAAAACACTTTATTGAACATATCAACCGCAGTATATGCAGCGGATATCGACGGGCATACTCCCTGGCAGTTCGTAAGGCCTTTCCATTACATCGGTCATACATCAAGTACATGTGGCAGTAGTCACAAACGAAATAAATGGCCACCATACGAAAACTGCAAGATGCAGCTTTGTAAATACCATTTCAACGGCGGCTTAACGTTATTCCATGGCGCACGCATTAATGACGCGATATGCACGGCAAACACTTAAAACATTATAGTCTGGAAAGACATGAAAATACTGTTGTTGATATGTCCAATAAAGTGTTTTTTCTTGCCCTGGAAGTGATGTCATACTTTGTTTTTCTCGTAAACTTGGGATCGTACAGGAACGCTTCTTTGGGCAGTTTTTTTGTACTCCCAACGAGGAATCTAGCAGTGCAGAGTTTATGCGGTCGTTTTGGGACACCCTGTATAGAAGTGGTACTACATTTTCTAAATTCCTCATTATAGCAATACAAAACAAGTATGAAGTAGTCTTAACTTTTCTTCGTATTAAGCACTTTGAATCATTTCCAAAATATCATTCTTTTATCATGTATATATATATATATATATATATATATATATATACATATTTTCTCCTTTTTTGTATGATTTTATTTTTTAAGTAAAGCAATATTGTTATTAATGAAGCTACGAAGATTCCATTAATGTCGAAAGGAATATTTCCTCATCATAAATATATTTTGAAATAGTATTTCTTTATTGCACATAATGGAATAAAAGCTTGCAAACTAAATTACTTTTCATTTAATTTAAAATTAAATTAAGCATATAAAAATAAGATTATGATTGAAATCCTTTTATAGACTTAAAACAAGGCATAACTAGAATTTCTTATGACAATTTTTTAGCTTCTTTTCTCCTTTACTCGGCTTCTTTACTTTAATTTATTTATTTAAAATAAAATACATTAATATATTCAATATTCAATATATTCTAATCCTGATAATTTTTAACATTTTTTAAATTAGAAAATTTATTGACTTTATATATTATACAATTAATTAATAGACACCATACTTATAAGCCAGTTCTAATAGCATTTAAATCAATTTAACATTTCAAAGTGAATTTTACTTTTAAAAACTAAAATAAAAGTAAATAACAAAAAAAAATTAGTTTTTTGGTCATCAAAAAAATTGAAAAAACATAATTTAAAATATTATAATAGAATTATATCAAAATAAAATTAATTTATAATGAAAAATTTTCGAAAGAGAATTTTTTTATTCAAACGTGTTTAACAAATGTGTATTTAATATCAATAAAAGTGAATACCTTACGCTCTAGTACCTTGAAAAAGAGAAAATAATATGCTACAATAGATTGTCAAATTTAGTGAATATAAGATGTGCATATTCTTTTTTATTTTTACGAAATTTCAATTTCCAATTAGACTAATGAATATTTATTTCTTTTTTCATTTAAAAATATGTTCTGGGAACAAATTATTTTAAGACCTAGAAATAAAGTCATTCTTTCAACATATGAATTTATTTATTGTTGAAAAATGTTAGGAATTTAATAATTTTGCATATTTTAATTTTTTTAATTATTTACAAAAAATGAATTTTTTTATAAACTGAAATATTTCGTTAGAAACAAAATGATTCTTTGCTTATTTTCAATATTCATCCCTTCTGTAAATATTTTAATTTTTAGCATTATATTATTTTTACCATACTTAAATGATTGCTGTTGGAAAAGGAGCATGAATTTTAAAGATATTCACTTAAAATGAAATAAAATAAAAATTATGAAATTTAAAATTGATGGATTGTAGAAAGTGAATATATCAGTGATTTTATAGTGATTAAAATGTAGAAATTTTGTTTTTATTGTAATGGTAATTGGAAATATTTTTAAAATAAATTTGAAGTAAACTAGACATAATAAAGGACAGAAACTGCATCAAAATGGTTATTTTATAAACACACTTAATTTGTTTTGTTTGTCGTTAAATCTTTATTTATTACACTCGAAGGTTAGTTAGACTGAAACTTACAGTTTAAAGTGTAATACGAATTTATTACAAACATACAAACCTGATATGAGTATCGAGTCGATGAACTGTTAAACTGAAAGATAGATGAGCTATTCATCAATAAGTTAAGCTCAAATATATTTGGAGTTAAAGAAATAATAAAACAATTATTGTACGATATGAGTTTTAGGATATAAAAAAATTAATATAAAATCTTAACTTTTAATTCAGTTTTAATACTTAAAAAATAATTTCTAATTTAAAAAAAACAGAGCTATTTTTTTATATTTTATTATAATGAAATCTCCAATGGATAATTATTTTTACTAGAGTTATTGAACAAATTTCTTGAAATTTGTAAGATATTAAAGAATCTTCTTTGGAAAATCGGGCTATTTTCTTCAGATGCTCAAGATATTAATCTAAGAATTAATCTTAAAATGTTAATCAAAATGTTAGTTCAAAAAATAAATATTTGGATGCTCAACATTAAATAAAAAATCTTCTTAACTGAAATATTTTTAGTTAAAAAGCCACATTTTAATACAAAATATTTTTAAAAGCTAAAAATCATTCAACAGTTTAACACAAAAGTTTATTCAAAGCCACATTTGTTGTCATTCAACTAAGCAATTAAGTAAAAAAAAATGAAGCTATTTTTTTATCAAATTAATTATATAAAATTAAAATATTTTTATTATCATTATAGTGTGTAATTACAGAATGAAGTATTTCCATTTTGATATTTAAATTTATTACATTTATTTTGGTCTTCAGGGGAAGAATTTACATACTCTTTATCAAGTTAACCTTAAATTAATTTCTATTAATAGAATACTTAATAGAATTGACTATTATAGTCGATATTAACAAACAGCCCCGTCAAAGTGTTTTTTATTTAGCCTAATTTGTTTCCGGCATTGTGAAAGATGTGTCTATAGAAATTCTACTATTTATTTTTAATCGAGAATAGTTGTTGGGATAATTATTTATAATCTCCTTTCTGAAATTATTTTACTATATTTGCTTGATATTTTACTGATATCCGTTCATTCACGTAACCAATATATTGAAAAAGTATAAAGATCTAAAAAAAATCATAAAAGAGAAGAAACAAAGTAATAATAAATACTGTTTTTATGACAATCATTATAACCCCAATTTTATGTTCATTTTAATTCAAACACTGCATTAGTTATATATTCATAGTTTTAATTTCTGTATAGTAGTTAGCGAGATCATTTTTTCTGCAATAAAATTCTTGAAATAAAAATTTTATTAAATAAACGTAAAGGCGAGCGAAAAATAATATTTGCGAAGAAAAATAGTTTAGTAAAATAAGAAATTCACCGTACCGTTTCTCCTCTCATAGAAACACGTCAATCTTTATGCATTGAATGAAGTTTATTCAACAGAAAAATATAAACTGCCATTTTAGGGATGAAGAAAGTTTAGGCGATAAATATCATTGTTTTGTAGTAGCTAACAATTTGGATAAACATGCCTGCTCTGAATTTAGTAGGTTGAAAAATATGTTCATAGCATTTTTATCAAAGACTTTTATTTAAAAACACAATAATTATATCAATAAGTTAATCAATTATATATTCGCCATTGCTGTTTACAACCTCTTCCCACCTCTCGATCAATTTGTGGATGAAATTCAGCCAAAAAGCGCCTTGTCTGCTGTCAAAGAAGCGGTTGAGACAGTTTTTAAGGACCTCTTTGTTATCGAAGGTAACGCCCCTCATATGTTCTAACAAAGAGCGGAAAAGATGATAATCGGTCGGTGCAAGGTCCGGATAATACGGCTGATGGCGAAGGACCTCCCATTCGAGCACTTAGAGTGCGACTTTGGCGACTTGTGCAATATGGGATCTGGCGTTGTCGTAAAGGAGTATGGTTTGACCATGTCGATCAGGTCTTTTCAGTCGAATAGCCTTTTTCACGCGGTGTAGCTGGGCAACGTAGAGCTCCTTGTTGACTGTGGCATTATTTCCGAGGATTTCTCAGTGCACCAAGAAGTTCTAAAAACTGGCACAACCACTTCTTTAACACGAGACCAGGCGATTTTTGGTGAAGCGGCATCGACAAATTGGTCGAGAGGTGGGAAGAAGTTGTAAACAGCAACGGTGAATACATAATTGATTAACTTATTGATATAATTATTGTTTTTCGTTTAAATAAAAGTCTTTGATAAAAACGCTACGAACTTATTCCCTAATTTATTACTTTTCTTTAATAAATAGATAATTTAGTTTGTTTGTTATCATCTATATATAATGTATGCATTTATAGAAAATCAAAAAATCAAAATTAATTAACGTAATTTTTTAATTATAAATTCTAAGTTATTGCTTGTCAAATAATTTAATAACTTTACACGTCATTAATCTTTCTCCTTATTTATACCCATTAAGTATAATCTAGATGACGTTAATTTTATAAATTGAAATTCAAGAGTTACTGTGCAGTGGTTGCAACAGGTAGCAATAAACCAATCAGGATAGAAATGGCAAGGAATTCGCACTCAGAATATATTATTCTGCATTCGATAGAAGGTCTTTCGTGTTCTGGACCAATGGCACTCCTCCTCTGCGGAGATCCAGAATGTGACTTGAGTGACACAATCTAATTAAAGTCTAATGCCCTCCATTTGGGTGGTATCGGGGACACGTAATCTTGAAAGGGTTGGTAATGCTGCTCTCCATTCAAATACGACTTTTTCTGAATCGAGGGAGATATTTGAGACCTAAGATTATTTGAATAAAATGGCATGTTGATGTTCCTTTCTCAGATAATTCGTCTTTTTTAATTTAATAAGTGACATTTTATTTCAGAGTAATTATACTATTCAATAATTAATCACTTTAATTTTTGTATCAAGGTACAAATGACAGAAGTTACATTAATCGTGCACAAACTATAGTGAAAAAGTTTCCATAAATTAATTTTAAAGAGAAATTTAAAATTAGGTACTTAAGTGTTACCAATTGTTAAAAACTTTTTACCAAGCTCCAGATAATATTTCACACGTACAGTAATTTGTTTATTTAAGTTCTTATAAGCTTGACATTTTTTTAGCCTTGTGTGTTACAGAAGTTTATTGATAATGGTTGAAAAAGTTTCTTCAACTTTGTTTGCTCAAAAAAACTTAACGCCATTGTCTGGTCATTCTTTGTCTTATTCAGGGTATTTTCTGTAAAACCCGAGAGACGGTAAGCTTATGACGGTAATAAGCGCCAAATATAATAAAGAATTCAAAGAAAAATCAGGAATTTCATTCTGCATGAATGAATTTTCTTCAAATTTCAATTTAATGTGCATCAAAAAGTTTTTAAAACAAAATAAAGAAACTTTAAGTCATTGTATAAAATCATGGATTTATGAAAAAGAAAGTAAAATGCATTTTGCAGACTTGTTCTGTTATTATATCGGACCTTTTCATATAATTTAACATAATAATAATAATAACATATTCTGTTATTATTCTATTAAATTATCTAAAAATTTAACGAAAACTTGAATTCATAGCATTTTATTATGGGAAAATAATATATTATTTAAATTAAAACTATATATAAAATGTTCATTTAAAAGATATTAAAAAATCTAATAATCTATTCTTAATTATTATATGGAATTGTTAACTGTATTTTCCTTCCAAATCATATTTGTTTATTATTTGACATTTATTTTACTTATTTAATTTTTTTCCACTTCTATCATAGAATCTATTTTAAAATCACTTTAAATAAAGCATTAAACATATTATTTATTAAAATTTAATCTTATAATGTAAATGATAAAGAAATTGGAAAATTATTCCAGTACTGATTTATCGTTTAAATATTAAGTGAATTCAAAATATATATAATGGAATATTAATATGCCACAATAGATTAATTAAGTAATAACCAACTTCCTTTGTATATGTCTTAATTGGAAATTTTGATAACGTCTTTTAATTAAACCCACTCATGCGCAAACGCTAGAAATCTATATAGAGATAGCAATAGGTAACTACCAGCCAATCAGATGGGAAGAGAATGTCACAGAAATGGCACTTTGAATCTATTACTTTCCCCCCAGTCTGTAAGAGGGAAATGAAGGAATGTATTTCGAATTCCCGGGGTTCATAGCATTTTGAATCTTGAATCTGGCTTAATTCAACCCCATTAAGGTCTAATGTTCTTCATTAGGATGCTTTTCAGTTACAGTCACGGATTTTCTATGAAGAATTCCATCATTTTTAACTTCCGAGCTTTCATTTAATGGCTGGAATTTCAAAAGAAATGCATTTGATTTAATGTATTTTTTTTCCTTCTTGCATTCGAATTTGACGAGACTGAAAAGATAAATTAATTCAGTATTTATCGTGTCACTTTTATAAATTAAATATTTTAACTATTTAAAGTAAAATTTAAAACATGCGAAAAGTGGAAAAAATGCTTAAATTTGTTTTAATCTCTTCAGTAAGGCCTCTTTCACACTAGACGATTTTTATAGTACGATAAAAAAAATCGTCCGAAATTTTATCTGAAAAGTTATTAAAAAGCCCCACAATAGACTGCTTTCTTTCACATTGAACGGGAAACGATATTGTGTGACCAATCTATGATGTGGTTTTTTAATAACTACTCACATAAAATTTTGTATAATTTTTTTTATCGTACGATAAAAGTTATCGAGTGTGAAAGAGGTCTAAGACATACTTAATTTTTTTAAAATAAGAAAGGCAAAAAGAAAAAAAAAACAAAATTAGCATTTGTAATTCAGAAATTGCTTTATATGATAATGTTCATTTGTACCAATGATAGTAAGACATATAAAACTAATCCCTTGTATGATTTCTATAAATTATCTTAATCTTGTATTGAAAAATTATCCTTTTGATTGGATCGATGAAATTTATCTTGTTATAAGTTAATGTTTACACACTTCCATTGTTTGAACTTCACAAAAGCGAATAACAATTTAAATGCCAACAACGCACTTGACCATAGCTCAAAAGTATAAAATAATATTTTCCGATAAAAAGCATAAAATTTACTTCAGAGTATACCTAATAACAAATTATGAAATTCTAGTGCTGCGTAAACGTGTTATAAGGAAAAATACTTAGTTTTCAGAGTTTTTAGACAAGTGTCATGTATACCATTTTGATGCTAAAAGTAATTTCTTCTTATATTCTGAAATAACTGTTTATTTATTTTTGCACTTTCTGAATGAAAATTCTTTATAATTGATTACTGATTAAAATTCGCGCACATCAAGCTTTGACGTTTAGCAATAGCTCGCCTTGTGTGTTCACCGAATTATATTACAAACAGATAATTAATAGCCAACAGGTGAATGAAAAAGCACAAAGAGGAAATTTGGCTTTGTTTTAAGTTTGACATTTGATGTGTGAAATTGATTTTATCAGTTGATTCATTTTTAAAAAGAGAAAAATTAATCTGTACCTGAAATGCAATGATGAACAATGTATATGTTTGCAATTTTTTTTACCATACTGGCTGGCGGTGTTTCTCTTCTATTCAATTCTTTTCTATTCATTAAGCGTTATATTTTAAGTGGTGAAATGTAGCTTTATGAATTCCTAATTCAGAGACTTTATTACAACATTATTTAGAAATAAAAATCTTAAATTTATATAAGATTTTTAATAATTTAAAAATATTTATAACTAAATACTTACGCAGTTATAACTAAATAGTTTTATTCTTGGTGAAATAGTTTAAAAAAATAAGATGATGGCAAAATAACATCGCTTTGAAGTTTACAAGAATAATTTTTATAAATTTTATGGAATCAAATTAGATAGTTAAGTATGATTAAAGCTTGAATGTCTTTTTGAAATTTTTTGAAGCTGACAACTTAACTCGATGAATATTTGTAATGATTCTCTTCAAAACAAGAGTTTTAATTATTGCGAAAGAAAATATTTGGAAAAGGAAATTAGCAATAGTAAAATAAGAAAAGAAAATATCATAAATTTAATTTCTTATTCATATTTTAAAGTTGACTAAATTGTAAAAATAAATTCAAGAAACAATCTCTCTTGCTCTCTCAATCAACAAGAGGATAATTTTCTTAGATAACTTGATTTCTGTCTGTGCTTTGAACAATCAAATACTTCTCATTATTCTCTTCCAATGGATTGTTGTTGCACCAGCATGCTTCCCTGTACCCAACCCTGGGGTGGGCTTTACCAGTTAGACAGAAGCTATCGGATAGAGTCTTCGTGATTTTGAAGCAGGGACGAAGCAGAACACCCCTAGTACTTGGTCTGCCACCCCCAGAGGAATCCTTTCGCTTGGAGAACATTGCGACCATGCCCATTTGTAACGTGCCCCAGCCGCTATCAGTGAATACGACGGATCTTCGGTTAAGCCGGAATTCGAACTCACTACCTTCCGAAGGACGCCCTAACCAGCCAGGCCACCGCGACCATTCTTCCAATGGAGTGATTACTCATCAGTAGCATACATCAAATTATGACAGAAGATCTTTCTTCCTAATTTTCTAAGAATCGAAAAAAAAGAAGAAAATGTATAAAAATGAATATGTATCTATATATAAAATTAAATTTGTCTTAAAGATTTGGTACCTAAATCTAAAGAATGATATTAAAAATTAGGGATCATTTTACGTATTGCAAAAGAGAAAACCCGGAAAATGACATCCCATCAAATGTTTATGCAAAAAATCAAAAACTAAAATACATCCTCTGTCGTAATGTTTCATGGAAAAATTATTGCTGAAACCAAAGATACAGGTGACGGTGTATTTTCTAAAACTTACTCCACAAATAGAAAAGTACATCTAAAATAAAACGGCTATGATCAGAATCTTAATGGAATAGAATCTTAACGTGATTAGAATATTTGTCTATGGAGAACAATTTTTATATTCCTTTTTATCTCGGTTTGTTGTGTGGTAGATCTTTTTGTGACAAATCATAAGAAGATGTTACAACTGTAAATTGTTTATTGGAGGGACACCTAAATTAGTTGATGTTTCAGACTTAATCATCATTTTTAATTCCTTCGTCTCATTAATTAGCACAGATACTTTGACCAAATTAAGAGAGTTTTCTGATAATAAAGGAAAATGAAAATACGTTAGACATTTTTTGAGTTTATAAAGTGAGGGCCTGTGGTATGAATGCGCAACATAACAAAAAAGAAAAACTCTCTACACTGCATTTTTCATTAATTATTGCGAGCATTCATATTTACTAAATTACATATTATGTGTTAATTAGTTTTTCCTATTTAAATAATAATTGCTCAAGCTGTATCAACATATATGATAATAATGATTAAGCCTAAGAAAGAGTATATGATTCTAAATTAGCTTTAGGTACAGTTTCAGTTATACAAAGCTACCCATTTTTAATTTTATTAGTATGAATATCTACGATATTACTAGAAATATTTAATTACTTATAAACGCGTGCGCAAGTTGTTAATATTTTACCCAGTAACTGAAAGAATGAATTTATTTAAAAATTAGCCAAAAAAATTTAGAAACACTTTCTTAAGGTTCTGGTAAAATGAGCTTTATTATTTTTACATGGGTAATGCTGATCTTCAGACTTATTTTTCATTTATTTGGTATTGTTTATGATATACAATTGGCTTTCATAGTGAATTATATACAAACTTCAGTTGTATTAACTCTTTATATAAAGAATATTTATCATTTATGATGAATTATTTTTGACGTATTCCTTAATCTAAAATATTGTGATATATTATTTATCCTATGTGTTTCTATCATAATTTTGAATTCTTGTAAATTTTTTAGCGCCTCAAGTAAAATGAATTCTTTTATTTTATGTTTCCATTTAGAAGTGAGCTATATGTGTAAAAGTGAATATAAAATTATTTTTTGTCTATACATTCAGGAAAAGTATGTGACTACTCATTTAAAAAATATGAAAATTTAAATTTCATCCATAGACTACCATTAAATTTATTGTAACATATGTTTTCTTTTGATTTGAAATATATTGTTGCTGTTTTTATGTGCCAGCCAGGCTGGCATATTGGGGTGCGCTGCTCCACTTTTCCAACTGAACCGTGAAGTCCGACTTCTGCAGTACACACATGCCATAGGGACCTATTTATAGGGTAGGCAACCATTCACACTTCATTCACACACAAGGAAAGGACAAAGACAGGAGAGAGAGAGAAAGTACATCCCCACGCCTGAACCGGGTTCCGAACTCAGGACCTCCCTATCCGTAGTCAGGCACTCTAACCACTAGACAAGCTGGCCGGCAAATACATTGATATTATAATTAAATAAAGTTATAGACTAAAATGAAATTAAATTCGTTTTATAAACTCTTTATAGTATGTAAAGATTAATACATTGAATATTCTTTATAAAAGAGAGTTATTATGGCTTAATATGTATTCGCTTTAGAGATTTATTTATGAAAACAAAAAATTTAAAATAAAGAAATATTAAAATTTAAATTAACAACAATGAAATTTTTTAAATTAAAAAAAATATTGCATTTAATATTAAAAAGTTCTGATATGAATTATTTATATTTAATTCGGATAAAAAGAAGATACATATCTATATTATAGTTGATAACTATGTACAGTAAAATAATTTTTAATGCGCAGTTATATTAATTAAAATATTATATAAAATTTTAATAAATGATTTATTTTAAGCTTAAATATTACTAAGCGCTTACTAATCAATTAAAAAGTAAAAAGTTTGGATATAATAAATATGGGTATATAAGTGACATTGATATATAATGGCTAATTATCATCAACCATTGTATAATATAGATATATAATATTTTATTTACCGAAAATTTTTATAAAAATAGTAAATTTTCATTTTGAACATTTTCTACTATCCAAATATATCTTCTCATATATTTTTATTTTTTTTATTTTTACCGATTGTTGGTGTGAGTTAGACTATTAAGACAATGTGACAGACTGACTAGAATCCATTAAATTATTTTCGATTCAGTGTTTCTTACTGAAAATAATTGTTTGAGTTCTTTAAAAGAAAAATCTCTAAGTTTAATTAGCATTTAATCAATGGAAATCAGCTGGTGACCTAAATTTTTAAATTAAAAGAGAGAACAATTAAAAAAAAAACATAGAACAGTTGATAAATGAAATCTTTATCGTTAATAGAGTTTATGAAGCGCTCATCCCCTTATTTCAAGAATGTATTTTTAATTCACTTAATAAATGTATTCAACTAAAATACATTAATTGTTGATAATTTTCTTTGCGTACACAAGAGATCCAAGATCTTATTATCAACACTTAATCTCATGTTCAAATAGCTATAGAAATGGTTTTTCTGAATTCAAGAATAGATAAATTTCAGATATCTCAGACACAGAATTTTTAGATTATCAACAGTTTGAAGGCATTGCTTTTCCCTGGTTGAACGGAAGATATTCTGTGTCTTCAACGATGGCGCTCTAGCAATTCCCTGATTTATGGTGCACCTTCAAAATGGCATAATCTAATTCAAGTCTAGCTCTCTTCATTAGAGGGAAACCTTAAATGCATTCTTGGAATTCACCTGTGATTGCTCCTCGATTCCCAGGATAACCTTCAAAACGTTGATTGAAGTTTGAGATTTCAAAATGAAGCTTTTACTTCATTGGGGAGTTACTTTTCCTCCTCTAAAGGCGATATGCTTTTGGAAGAGAACTTTATAAAGTGATTCAGGAGTTTTCTAGATCAAATGTTCCCTTTGATTTTAAGTGATTCATCTAATATTAATTCATTGGACAGCTTCATACTGCAAGTAAAGTGTGTTAATTAAAAGAATATTGGAATTAAATGTTTCGTTACATTGCTAAATATAGTTTTATAGAATATCATGTTTAGAGCCATTACATTTCCCTATTTCATTATCGATGTTAAACAAAATTGGATTGACGTTAAATGCTAAATGAAAATACAGAAATTAAACAATCGTGATTGCAAAGTTCAAAATTTTATGTTTCTCACTCAACGTGAATTCTAATATAAAGCATTTTAATTTTTCATTATTTAAGTTTTATATAAGAAAAAGCTTTTCTTATTTATATCCCCAACCAAAATATTGGTTAAAAAAATGTAAATTTTCGTTCTATATTCGTTTCATTTTAAATAAATATCATAACATTTTATATCAAAATAAAGCACAAGAAAACTTAAAGAAATAATGTTTTTTATATAGCGTGATCCGCGTTACTAATAATAATTTAACAACTTAAGAACATTTTTTATTTTTGAAAATTTAAATAAACATATCCAAATAAAAAACTATAATTATATCATGAGCAAATTTAAATTTTCGTAGTGATTAGTAACTAAATAAATATTTCGACGTTTGAGAAATTTAAATATCCCTAAATTTATATAATCCTTTATAAATTTAAGAATATTTTATGGGAGCGATATAAATTTTAAATGTAACTGACATAAAATTTTCTCTCAGCAAACTTCTGTTTCATTAGCTTTCATTAAAACACAAACATATTAATTATATATAAATGGAAATTCTAAATCCATTATAAAACTTAGATTGTAATAAATAAGACTTTTTTTTAAACTTAACAAATCAAATATTTTTGTTTATTAATTTCATTTTTATAATTTCTGTAGAAATTTTAATGTAAAGTATCAAAAATTCTTCCTTTTCGTTTTTATTAGCAGATATTTTCATACATCTGAAATACAAAATAATGATGATTAATATCAAAAAGGTAAACATTCTATTTAATTAATTCACAAATGCTTATCATATAAAAAATAATCATAAATTATGATTGCATTCCTCCTTTCAAAAATAACTTTTATTAGAAAAATAGTTTCTATTTTTCTAATAAAAATAAATAATTAAAAACGATGATTAATAGTTAATAATAGAAATATATATTTAAATAAATAATACTAAACCTGAACGTGATATTTTGAAATATGGAGCTGAAATTTAAAAGTTCTTTAATTCGCAATCTTTATACACATATTTTTGTATCCCAATGTAATATCAAACCTATATTAAGTTGTCATCATTTGTCTCGGTTCTAAGTCTACATTGAATAAAATCTGAAATTTAAAAGTTCTTTAATTCGCAATCTTTATACACATATTTTTGTATCCCAATGTAATATCAAACCTATATTAAGTTGTCATCATTTGTCTCAGTTTCTAAGTCTACATTGAATAAAATCTGAAATTTAAAAGTTCTTTAATTCGCAATCTTTATACACATATTTTTGTATCCCAATGTAATATCAAACCTATATTAAGTTGTCATCATTTGTCTCAGTTTCTAAGTCTACATTGAATAAAATCTGAAATTTAAAAGTTCTTTAATTCGCAATCTTTATACACATATTTTGTATCCCAATGTAATATCAAACCTATATTAAGTTGTCATCATTTGTCTCAGTTCTAAGTCTACATTGAATAAAATCTGAAATTTAAAAGTTCTTTAATTCGCAATCTTTATACACATATTTTTGTATCCCAATGTAATATCAAACCTATATTAAGTTGTCATCATTTGTCTCGGTTCTAAGTCTACATTGAATAAAATCTGAAATTTAAAAGTTCTTTAATTCGCAATCTTTATACACATATTTTTGTATCCCAATGTAATATCAAACCTATATTAAGTTGTCATCATTTGTCTCGGTTCTAAGTCTACATTGAATAAAATCTGAAATTTAAAAGTTCTTTAATTCGCAATCTTTATACACATATTTTTGTATCCCAATGTAATATCAAACCTATATTAAGTTGTCATCATTTGTCTCGGTTCTAAGTCTACATTGAATAAAATCTGAAATTTAAAAGTTCTTTAATTCGCAATCTTTATACACATATTTTTGTATCCCAATGTAATATCAAACTCACAAATAGAGGGCGCTGTTTAGAAATAAAAAACCTAATCTATTTATTTCCAGAGAAGTCCAGAGTTCCGAGCGATAATATAAAAGAAAGACTAAAGCTATGTCGTTGTGGATGTTGGTTGACATGCTTATGTATGTTTTTTGTCATGTAATTGGAATTTTTACCAGTTTATTGTAAAATTAAAATGAATATACAAACCTATATTAAGTTATCATCATTTGTCTCGGTTCTAAGTCTACATTGAATAAAATCTGAAATTTAAAAGTTCTTTAATTCGCAATCTTTATACACATATTTTTTTTGTATGAATTATATTCTTCGTTAACAATTATACCTGCACATATCTCAAATATAATCCAGTTACAGAATTTGCCATGAATATAAGAATCTTCATTCTATACACAATTTGTGAGTGTATTCTTAAGAATCTTAATTATTCTGAATTTTTATAATTGAATATATTATTCTAATTCAATGTTGAGTCTTTAAAATACGCATGATAAAAATTCATAATTTTTATAAAGCACTTTTTAAATTTTATCAAAATGCATATTATTAGAAAAACTCATTTTTGATTAAGGGACAGTTATGACATGTTTTCATTTATATAAATTAAAAGAGAAAGAAAGTGTGATTTACGTTAAAATTGCCAAAATAAGCTCAAATTAAATTTTTTTTCCTTTTAGTGTAATTTTAGAATAGACTATTAATTAATGATAAGAGGGTATACATAAAATGATCATTTTACTAGATATCAAAGATCCTAATGTTCAAATAGATTCATATTGCACAATCGAAGATCTATACTATATTAACTAGGTAACTGTATTATTCTAAATCAAAGAATGAATATGCTACTTCCAGTTATACCAGTGACAATTTTAAGATTGTGTCGACACCTTTTATACTTAAATAATTAGATTTTTAGAATAATTTATTTTACATCTTTTGCACTGTTGAATTATCGGTAGTTGATTTTTATTTTTTAATACGTGCATTTAAGTTTTAATAATAATTTTTTTTTAATCGGTAATGTTCTATGCCCTCAACCTGTTGGTAATTTAATCTGAAATATTTTGAATACAACAGAAATAAAATGCTGGATTAACATCATTTTAACTAAATATTAGATACTAAGCATAGTTTTGCTTATTTATGTTTTACGGTGATTACCGAATCAATGGTTATAGCCTCAGAAGCCTCAAGCACGAGACGTTATAAGCAACTCTAAACAAGATTTTGATTCGATGAAATGATCAATCAAAAGAATTTAAACCAATAGAATGAAAAGCAATTAATAATTAATTCACAAAATGGATCGTTAGTTTTAATAAGAGCTATGCCAGAATTTAATCTCATATGAGATTATCATGGTTCAGTACTGTTACGAGTTGATCATTCACTAAAGGGCCGACGAATGTTAAATTTCAACTCGGATTCTACCTTTTAAGATAAATTTACTTTAAGAGTGATTTTTATAAAATTAAGAAATAATAAAAACATGTAAAATGAGGAACTAAAGTTGTCGTAGAACAAGAAGTAAGGACATTTCGGTAACAATACGAAGAGAAAACCTTAAGAAAATACATGAGAATAGTACTTAGACGTGATCAGATTAAGTTCATTACTTTACCATTACAGTTTCTTTCATAGAATTTGAATTTATGTTACAAGTTTAAAAAGTAACACATTAATTATAATAATATCACATGTGCAACATATTTTTAAATGTATAACTTATCTTCAGTTGCATTCAAAACTTAAATCTCTTGTGAGTTTTACATGTATAAAAATTATTTTTGTTGTCAAATGCCATACAATTGATTAAATATTTTAATCAAACAACTTTCCTCCGCCATCTTAGGAATATAATGATTAAAATTTTGCTTAATCGTAGATTTCTCATTCAAATTTCGTGGGGAGAGACATGAATGTCGATAATTATTGAATTTTTTCAAACCTGTTCCGAAACTATCGGGTAATTCATTTATAAGCTCTTTCAAGGCCATCACTAATATCATACAGTAAAGATATTCGATGTTTTTGTATGCAGTAATTAAAGAAATTAATGTATCTTTATTTTAAAAAATTGTTAATAATTATAATAAAATTTCTTTCGCGCATAAAAGCAAAATTCAAATAAAAATGCAAAATTTATTTTTAAAAGTTAATTTTTGGAGGAATTAATTTGTTTAAAAATATCATTTTCCATATGGATGAATGTTTTTAAGAAAATAATCAGCCAATGTGTTAACAGTGTAATTTGAAATGAAAATTAAATTTCAAATCTTGTTACACTTTGATAATTTTATCTTATTTCAGAATAATAGGATAAAATAATTATTACTATTCAATTTATTTTTAACATCAATTTTTGCAACTAAACTAATTATTTTTCCTTCTATCTCATTGAATATGTTTCAAAATACATGAAGAACAATGCAAAATATTAGTTGAAATCTTTCGGGGATATTTTCAGAGCATCAACAATTTTTTATTCTTTGTTTCATAAGATTTTAAACTATTTTTCCAAAACATTTTGTTTACATAAAATTAGACTAATTGAATTTTTTTTATCATCCAAGTTTTGAACTAATTTAATTTGCATAAATAATATAAATGTTTTCAGTCATAATTTTTCTTTTTGATAAAAATTACAATTCCTTATGACAAAAAACGAAGTACTCCCAAATGTCTAAAATATAATTTCCCTGCTTCTTTGTGAGCATTTTTCTTTTCTTGTATCTCGTATGAAATATTTTTATTAATGAATAACACTTTCAGATAATTTTTACGCTTAATAGAATAATATGAAAATGCAAAAACTTGAAAATGAAATTTATAAAAGCAATGTAGCTTATTGTACATAAAAATTACATTAATCATTTTACTAAATATTTTTAATCAATTTTATCACTTTTATAAGTAATACATACATAGCGGTTCAGGCAAGCTCAAGACTATATTTTATCGTTTGCATGTGTTTGGAATATTTACTCATCACCAAGGACCTCACTATTTTGAACCACCGTCATGTAAAGAGGTCACACCTGAGCAAGCACCCTCCCCTCCACATCCACGCCACACCAGCGGAAGGGCTTTTGACTTCGCAGATTAAAGTGGACACATCCCCAACCCGAAGAGTTCTAGCAGTTCTGTCCGAGAGAATGTGGTCACTTTCCCAATCACTCCCTGTAATAATTCATAAGTAATATAAATAAAGGAATTTTTTTCGTGTTTAAAAATTAATGGCACATAATTTCTTACAGTGTGATAAATATTCGTTTTCTTTATTTACTTAAATATTAGGGTAGGAATCATTCGGGTACAATCGCATGTGAAGTACTGCATTAATCTTTTCTAGAGCAAGTCACATAGCAACAGACAATACATAATTAACATTGTGCCATCTCATTTCTGGCTGATAATATGAAGGGCTGTTACTTTTACATTCTGAACAAAAGCTAGTTATTATTTTTATTTAAAGCAGTCCCAACTAGTTTGTTAAAAAGTCTTGTAATTGAACTCTATTTAGACCACCTACCCACTAACCAAGAATGATGAAACTAAAAAGAAAGGACACGAATCTCTTTACAACAATGATCATTTAAAGAAAAATATTATTGTTAACGTATAGCTTCTTGTTGAACTGTAACTCTCAACAACATTTATATATTTATTTTGATTGAAGTTCTCTATTAATAACAATAAATATATGGCGCCATTTTTCTCCTGTCCCCAATCTTTCCAAAACGGAGTTTTAGTATATGTTTCAACAACCAAAATTTCTGAGCGGCAAAATAATTTGAAACATCAAAGATTTTTGATGAAAACAAGCAATTACTACTGAATGCATTAGAAAAGATTATATCTGTGACGAAGTAAATTCATTTATTGAATTTAACTATTATAAATAACTTTACTCAGATTAATTTTATTTATCCCTACGTTTTGTTATGATTATATCATATTACTCACCATGGATAAGTAGCTATAATGTACATTCAATTTTCCATTTCTATTGAAGAAAAATGACCGGTATAACTATACTTATTTTTGAATCTTGGAAACAGTAAACAAGCCAGTATTTTTTTCTCAAAAGTTGCTGATAAACATTGTTCTATGTAACATATAGTATATAATTAATGATTTATATAATCTATTTCTTGAAAATTTGAAAAGTCACATTAATTCTCAATTTAAAACATCATTCTGATAACAAATTGCTAAAAAATTGTTAATTAATTCATAAATTTTGATATCGTGAGGAGAGCACTTAATACTAATACTGCTGTAAAGTACTTTAGTGTTCATATGTTGCCTTCCTAAAAAAATTTAATAAATAATGAGTTCATTCATTTGTCTCAAGAAAGGAGACCTAGAAAACTATTAAGCACCGAATCCGAAAGTGGTTGTTCTTGCACCAACATGCTTCCCTGTACCTAGCCCTGAATTGGGCTCTACCAGTTAGACAGAAGCAGCTAAGTAGAGTCTTTGCGATTTTGAAGCAAAGGTCATGTAGAAGACTCCCAATACTTGATCTGCTATCCCAGAGGATCATTTCACTTGGGGGACATTGCGACCACGTCTAACTCTATCGTGTCCCAGTTACTATTAGCAAACACGACGGATTTTCGGTTAAGCCTGTATTTGAACTTACAATTTTTCGATAATGAGAACGTCGCCCTAACCAACTAGGGTACTGTGTCCCTAACCACGAAAGTTGTGCAATAGAATAATATCTTCCTTCTTTTATTCAACAGTGACTGAGTTCTACTTCGTAACATTCTGAATTTGCTCTGAGCAGAAGTATTCAATAAAAGGGACCCACGGTGAGCCCAATGAATACATAATTTAAAATGTGGATATCCACATAACAATGTTAAAGGATTGTTGACATCTGAAACCTTTACAATCATTAGGCACTGCAGTTCAAGTTAAAAAAGATTGTCTCAATATCGGAGCTGGCATCTTCCTAAATAGCTTACATCAGCAGACGGATGGGATGCCTTGTAAATATTAGGCGGATAGATCCTAGTACAATGGTTTCTGATTGAGACAAAGAAATGTAACTGAACTGACTACGACGCAGGTTATTCCAAATGCAACATCCTTAAGGAAACAGGCAAATGATGTCAAATTTACATCATGCGTTTTGAAAATCATAAGCACTAGATTACCTATGCACATTACGACCGACTGTAGAGCCATCTGCAAATAAAGAAAGAAAAGTTTGCCAATTTGAAGCTTCTTTACATTCAAACTCTCTTTGATTCTATTCCGAAGCATGTGACGAAATGTATACAATGGGTGATCGGTTAACCAACAAATTGGACCACGAACATTTTTACGAGAGATTTTTGTGTTCGGACAACGAACACACATTAGGATAATGAACTAAAAATAATTCTAACGAACACATCTCGTGCCTCGGAGCATAATGTTTAGGGTTGCCAAACCCAATTGACCAAAAATCGCTTTTAATCTCTCTTCAGTTATGTTGCTTGCTTATTAAACTTCAATGTTCTTTACTGGAAAATATTTTTCAATCGAATATTTATAGACAAATTAGACCATCAATTTCGGTTTTTATTTCCTTCAAAATTGAAACTGGCTTCATTTTGAGTACCCTCACCTCGTTCACTCGTTGAGAAGTGGAAGATGTCAGGCTTATGGTCTTGGAATGGCACTTAAGCCAACCTGATATCAGTAGGGTTAGGGATCTTTGCTACAACAATGGTATTAATCACTTCCGGAAAATCTTAAACAAGAGAGAAGAGTAATTAACATTGGTCAGGCTTTTTAATGCCCTGTAAACTAAAAATGAAAAGGTCTGATTAATATGCAAGACTATATTTATCATTTTTTTAAATAAACTTACAAAGAAATTATACATTCTTTTTTTAATTTAATTTTTAGATTCTCCAGAACGAATTAATCGATTTCAAAAAAAAAATCTATGGTAAATCTATGATCAGTTAACGAAAAATTCAGATAACGAACGTAGTCTTGTAATGAGTTATGTTCGTTAACCGTTCATCCATTGGAATCAACAATGGCGGCTGCAATAACACTAATGATTTTGTCATCTTCCACACTTTTCTACTTACTTCTGATTTTTTTCATCATCTGTTTTTCAATTATTTATATATCGCGTTATCTGTGAAATGAATATCGCTGTGATATCGCCGGTCTTTCTTGATTCTGCATTTTGAGTGGCCAGCTGGGTAGAAAAGTAAAGCCCTCTCTCACACTATTCCGGCTTTTAGCAATATTTAATTTCGTTTTCAAATGGAAACCAAAGTCAACCCCTATGTTCTTATAATATTCTGCAATATAAATTGATAGTATGTTCTTTGGAATGACTGAGAATGCAATAGAAAACATAATTTCAACAATTTTTGAAATTAATTGGAATGAAAAAGTTTCCTTAATTAACAAATCAGTATATATTATAATACAACGACATAAGTCTTACTTTTCAACAAAACTGAACAGGAATTAATGTAATTACAAACATATTTTTCTTTATATGCTTATGTAAATTAATAACATGCAATTTTTTATGCAATTATATTATATTTTGAAATGTTGTTCCTTAAAATATTAAAATTATGTAAATCCGTTATCCAAAAACAGCATTAATGTATTTCTGTAATTTATGTTGTTCAAAGATTTAATATTAAAAATTTTTACATGTTATTAAATTAAAAATATAAATCTCCTTAAACACATATATTTAAGGAATATAACTTTCCAAAGAATATATATTTTAGTTTAGAATAAATAACCTGACAGAAAAAAAATGCATACTCTAAAACATTTATTGTTCATTTTTCTTTATTAAATGATAATCTTCTTTATTTAATGGAATCGAACCTGGGCTTTATTACCTTCTTTATTACCAGTAAAAATCATGAATGGATTTTTTCTCATCTTTGACTTCATTCAGACATTCGAAGGTGAACTTCATCTTGTTTGCTGCCACTTGAAAAATGGGACTTGAACGCAGGGAGCAGATTCATCGATAAAATAATTTACAACACCATCTCAAAATCATGCCGTAATTAATTATGTATAATTCTGACTTCATAGATTATTTAAACCAAGGCGAATTGCTGTAAACAGATGTAATTATGATCTCAACTAAAAAAAAAAAAGAAATAACTTACTTTATTCTTTAAAGTAAGTTTTAAGTTAATTAAAGTTAATTTCAAAAGAAAGCAAACAGAAATAGCATAATACATAACTTTCATATTAAGAGAACGAAAATTTTCTAATATATATTATAGTTTTAAGTAATAAAAATACGATTTTAGTTTTTTAATTTTTTTATACAAGAAAGAACAAATAAATATCTAAATTTTTCATTCTTTTCATTATTTACAAAGATTATTATAATTTTAAATCTAAATTTAAGATATCAGATTTTTCATATTACAGAAATAACTTCAGAAAGTCATATGGAAACACAAATAAATGTCACAAGTGGCGCATTAATTAATTAAAATGCACATTTATATCAAATATCGGAGATTCTCATTTTAAAAAAAAGTTTCTAATTGAAAATCAAGTGATAATATTGCGATACATAATTTGCGTATCCATTGCACTCTTTTTATATATTTCCAATTACCCCATTAAATGGCTACTTAATTTATTCATTTTAATAGTAATAACTCTCTTCGTATGAGCACATATCAAATCTCTTTGCAGGTTTCCATTTACTTCACTTTCTGATCACAAACGCGAACCCTAAGGCTATTCCTGTCCTCGTGTCTAATTGGCTCTTCACTGTAACTGTGACAGAAGTTTTAATTTATACCCTTATTAGTTTATGTGGTCTGAAGCTTGTTACTTAACGATATGGGGAAGTGAAATATGATATCAAGAGGAGAAAACGAGCCGTTAGAAATCATAATGATGAGCTAATTTTCGAAATATAAAACCCTTTCTAAAAAGGGGAGATTTTTTTCTTCTTTTTTAATATTTAGAGTTAAACATCACCATTTTCAACGTTAATAAATTCCGTTGCAAATTGGATCGATATCTTTTTACCTTTATTGAACTAAGTATAATTATTTTCACTCTTAAATTTTTTTTTAATATCTCAACATAAATTATAAAACTGAAAGCACTATTATAAGCGAATTTATTTTGAAGAAATATTTTGTATTGTATTCAGTTTATATGGAAAAAATATCATCTGGAAAAGTATCATTGAGAACTAAAGTGATGTTCGTTTTTAATTCGAAAAATGTTTTTATGGAACATATTATTATATCAATAATATATTCCATAATAATATTTTTCGAATTAAAAACGAACATCAATTCAGTTTTTTAATTTTCGAGTATTTTTCGAGTTGTGATTATAGAATAAAACTGTATGTAGTTTTATAAATACTCAGAAAGTAATTTTCCCTTATGATTGAAAATGATAGAGCAACATATTGAACTTTGGCATTGTACTATATTGCAAATTTAACTTCATATAAAAATAAATTCTCCTTCATGAGATTAAATACGTAATATATTCTACACACAGTACTTTTTAAAAATTACTATGCGCGAGAAAAATCTCAAAATGGTATGTCATTTTTATTCAAATATTAACTTGGACTACAAAGAAATTAATAGCATAACAGTTTGTTTTTGAGATAATCATGTTGAGCCAGAATGTAAGAAGAAATTGTCAAATATTTCAGCCAAAAAACAACGACCCTTGTTGGTAAAAAGTGCAACCAAAACTCAAATCTTTTAGAAAATAAAAATTTCAGTTTCATGCATAAGCAAACAGGTATGGGCATAGTTAAATAAAAACTACTTGGAATGAAAAGAAATCGTACGCCAGCGTTTATGAATTAGAAAGCCATTGAATTTTTAACAAATTGAAAAAAGAAAATAAACGATTCGAATATTGAATATTGCTTAACACTCGAAAATGAACTCGGTATTTTCATTGAAATGTAGTCTTACTAAAATGGATAACAAAAGAATCAATCACTTCGTTATTTCGTTAAGTAAAATACAAAGAAAAAAAAATTCTAATTTTAAATAGGAACAGATGAAAAATTATAGATTAAAAAAAGTTTGAATAGAATTGATAAAAGATTTATGAGTTAACTTCTATAAAAAAATTAAGTCGATATAAAACTATTTTATGTAAAAGCTGTATGGGAATAAGTATGCACTTTGAAAAATATAATCATTCCATGTCAAGCTTATTGTTGTTACTTATGACACTTGGACATGCCAAGCTCGCTCTGCCTTGGCTAGGCGAATTTAAGTCAATAGTGAGCATCTTTCGTTTTAATCAGAGCACCACGACGGTGAAAGTACGTCTTTACTCTTTAAATCCTCCAACAGATGGCACCACAAGAGGATCCACTCCATCAATACGTCGAGCTTAATTCATTACTCGTTTAGCAAAAGTGTAAATTAAGGCATTTAACTGTAAATTAAAATAAATAATTTTTAATTGCAAAAATATAATATATTATTTTAACTGCTTATATTTAATAAATATTTTTTTTAAAAATTATATTTCTAATTCATTGAGTATTTTTGTATTTAAAATATTTCTTGATCACTTTAAATTGGTTAAAAATAAACAGCTTTAATAAATTTGCATATTGAATGGTGAAACGCGTTCAATTTCTGTATAATATTTAGTTAATTCCATAACATTAAACCCTATTCTTTTTTATTATGGATCACAAGCAAACAGGACTTTTCAATTGTCGAGTAATAATAATAAAATAGTCCTCTCTTGAAAGAAAAATGTGACATAAGAAGAAAAATGAAAAGCAATTAATAAAGCAAATACTATTTTTTTTAAGTAACCGTTTGAACTATCTTGAAATTACTCTAATTACAATTTCACAGTGACGGTGATAAATTTTACTCCACCGAAGAATTTCACTTCGGAAGAACCAATTACGTCAATCGTTTCCATCAGCTTTCTTTGTACACCACATTAAATAGAGTTCTCTGAGTTTCTTTTTTTTAATATCGCTATATTAGATTTATTGCGTTTAAAAATAACTAGTATGAGTGTAATTGAAGTGCTTTTAAAAATGCATTCAAAAAAATTATTGTTGAAAATTGGGAAAAAAATTTAAAACTTTGACCAATTTCTTACAAAGAATAGCTACGATTTAAATGAGGTTGAAAAACGCCTTTCAATTTCAAAATGTGTCATAATTTTTCAACAAACATTATCGCTTTTACTGGAACCTTAATGTAAATATACAATTTCAATGTCTAATTTAAAAATTAGGTTTTATATTTGTTTGTTTCTCAAAGCAAAAAAGTAAATAAGAATATCTTTAATTTAAAAAAGCTGTTCTAATTGTTAAACTATAAAAAATGAGCATATTTTAAACTTATAATTTATTCTCGCTAACTTTTTTATTTATATACTTTTACTACAATTATATTATTGTTATTATTATCCAACATTTGGTACAAAACATATTCTGTGAACTATTTTATTTATTAGTGAAGGTATCAGTATTGATGTACCATTGATAGTACAGTATTGTAAACTCTCTGCATATAATTGCCCTTGATGTTTTGATGAAAATTTAAGTAAAATACGATGCAATGAACAACTTTATTCAGCACAATATAATGGACAAATTTTTTTTAAAATCCAATAAGAATATATGTTAAGGAAAATATACCTCCAGTTATAATTATTATTGAAAGTTCTGAAGCATAAATTCAGTGCTCATTCTAAACTGAAAATTTTTGTCATAATTGTTTGCTCAATATAACTATATCATCTTCCTGAGAGCGTTTACACAAAAATTTAAGCATATTTAAAACATTTCCTTAAATTTTACAAATATTGTACCAAGTTTTTCCGATAACTTTTGATCTTGGGTTCTATTTCGTAAAGTAAGTTACGCAAAAGTGTGTAATAATTTTCAAGGTGTTTATAATTGTACAAAAATTTTGTTGTGACACTTTAGAGTGTATAAAAGCAAATAAAACATCAGGTTCTCCTACTACTATCAACTGTTTTTTTTTTATTTATTTTTTTTTTTTTTATTTTATCTTACGCCCTTCTTCGACATCTCTGCGATTAATCGACGAGCAGCCCAATAAAAAGATGAACAAGTGTAAAAAAACAAGAATAAAGTCCTTTAGTAGACTGAAAAAAGTTGTCAGTCATAAACTTTAAAACTTCAGGGCAGTTCTTGTGATGAGCAGCTTCCATATCATCATGATTGCACAATGGGCAACGAGCAAAGTCCATTACGCCTATTCGATGCAGATGACTTTGTGGATAGTCATGTCCAGTTGTCACCTGGACACAAGCGACACCAGCAGCTCGTGGTAAGGAGCAAGCAATATTCATGTTTAATTTATTCAGGTTTTAAGTGATGTTCTCAATTTCATCATTCTTGAAATGATATCTCATATGCGTGAGATGAATTTCATTTTTGCAACTTAATATGTATAGTTCATCCCAAGATACATTTTAAAATCCATTTGTTATTAATTAAAATTGGGAGTAGTTAAAATTTTGTAATTGAATATAATTATAACTTTAAATTGAATATTATAATATGAATATTACCTTGTTAGAATACGAAAATAAGAAACATTTTCAATGAAAATGCGAAATCAAAAACTATTTGCCAAGGATATAACATTTCTCGCAACAAGAAAAATCTCTTCTTTAAATAAGTGATTATTAAATAGCAGTGATTCCGATTAATTTTTAATCAGAATAGAAGCAAGTAATCAAGGCATTCTATTTTTAGATTAATCATGCATGCTTTATGAAAACTCCCAAATCAAAATTTTGAGTAATTTTGATTTGGGAGTTTTCAGAAATTACATAGTGTAGTATTTGACAAGAAATTATACCATGTATTTTTATTTATTAATATGGAAAACAATCAGTAGAGAATTGTTTCCAGCTTTTTTATAATGTAATATTTAATGCTTGAAAATCATGGTATTTAATAAAATAATGCTAATTTAAAAATATATAAAGAATTAAACATTATTTGACGCGCGTTTATTCATATTAACTATTACAATTATTATATTTTGATGTAACAATTTGCGATAACAGTTATTTTCCGGTTAGCTGGTTGCAAGCATGTTAAGTAAATATTAGTGATTTTATTTTAATGATATATTCTAATCTCAAAATTAGTTAATTATTTATTTTAATGAATTATTTATTCTTGACAACAATGATACATTATACTTATTAAACTTCTTTTTGAATGGGGAGTGCAAATATTTCATCGCTTTGAAAAACTTGAAAAAATAGCTTTTAAACTCTTGAATAATAATTGTTTAATTTTATGAATAATTTTTTTTTTATTTTAATATTAAAAAAGGATGTAATTAATAGCAATGAGAAATATTCGTATAGTTGTTTCACATTTTCCTATATACTTTTCGATAGTATTCACGCAACTTTAAGGACCACAAAAATTTCAGAATCGGCTTAACAATTTAAAATAAAAATTATTCCAACCAAATCTGAATCACAGAATAAGAAGAAATTATTTGCTATGGCTTATGACTTATTATAATTTGTTAGCTTTATTCTGCAAGATAAATTTTGATTTTTGAACTGTTTATTTTTATATGCATAGTTAAAAACATGAAACGTGCGAAACAATCATCGAAAGTATTTACAACATACATTTATTTTTTCAAATATATTTGATACATATATGAATCATACTAGAACAAGTGAAATTTCATCACCACATACTAAAAATTAAAAAATATATATATTTGAGTGTAATTTTTATAAAATATCTTAAATTAGTTTGTTTAGCTTAAAAATAAATGAGCATCATTGAGAGAAATGAAAATAAAAGTCATCACAAATCGCAATTTGAATATGGAATGTTTTGAATTTATATAGAAAAAAATCATTTCATTTAAGGATAAACATACAGTGATTTAAATATCACCTATTTTTTTTTATCAAATTTACACCTTTTGAATATTATTTAACAATAGACAACATGGAATTTAAGAATCATTTAAGAATTTTTGAAGAGAATGGCAAACAACACACATTAGGAATGGCAAACAGCAAATAAAAACTAACAATGCAATGCGAATTGTGTCTAGACTATTCTGATGACATACACGTGACCAGGAAGACTAATAATTGTACTTTGACAAAAGGATTACAAACATAGTTTAATTTTACCTGACTTACTTCTACTAAAATAACTCCTATACTTTGTTTTCATACTATTACAAGTCCTGTATGAAAATAATAATTGAAGAGAATATCCTAAATTTACAAAAATTTGTTTGTTAAATCAAGGAAAAGTTATTAATAAATCTTTCACTTATCTTCTCGCGCACATTTACTGAGTAAAAAGTATAAATTAAATAATGATAAAAAAAAAAACTGCAATGGAGAGGTCTTAAATATATTTTGGAATAAATGAGGATTTAAATTAGGCATAAAATTCTCCCAAACTTACTAATTAATTTTGATCCAAGTTATGATCTGTGAAATTAATGGTTAATTTTTATTTTTAATTAATGGTTTGACATTAAAAAAAAATTATAAGGGCTCTAATCGTGCTTTATAAGGATAAGTATGCACAATATAATTATATTCATTTACGATATACTCGCATTTTTTATACTGAATAATTGAAATTTCGTCAACGGCAAATATAGAAAAAAATCGATTTTGGTAAAAATGGTGCAAAATTTCTTACTCATAGGATAAGAAGTCATTCTTTAATGTCCTAAAAATTTAAAGTCATATTAAAATTAATTAGACTATTCATAAAAAATGTCTCTTACTATTACAATTATTATATTCTAAATTGTTCTTCTGTATAAATATTGCCTTTGGCAGTCGTATTTTACGTGGAAATTGGCGTGTACTATAATGTTGAAACTCAAAACACACATGTAGTTTGCTCTAGAAGTATTTTCTCATAAATATTAAGTTTCTAAATATAATTAGTATTTACATAGCTTATTATTATTTTCTCATAATAATCTATGTAAATAGTGAAATAATAGTATGCTATATGCTTTTCGAGCTATGTAAATCCTATTTTAAGCAGTAATTACTTAAAGATAAATAATGTTGTTATTGTGGGTTATCCGCCAACTGTCTGACTTCGTCAGACAAGATCTATCAAACCATTGATCATAAAAAAAATCCAGGAAAAGAATGGAGGAACGAATATGTGTCCTCTCTGGAGAGTCCCAAGCAGTCCCGGGTGTGTTCAGCAAAAGATTGCTGAGCTTGACATTTTGAGATAGCTTCAAAGATCTTTCTGCTCTTGAAAAAATGAGAATACTCACTTGCCAGTCTGGAAATTTACGTTTGAAAGGCTTCTTCTTGCCAAGGTACCTTTGGTTCTTGGACAAAGAGAATCTGCCTAACAAAGACAGACCTCTACCTTATGGTACTCAAATCCTTGGATTAAAAAGAAGGTTCTCCTCCTTCTCATGACTTTGCAGATAAATAATTAAGTCGATCAATAATATCCCAGAAGTAATGTTCTAAATAAACAGATAATTTAAAATAATTATTTTAGAATTTAAAATAATTGTTTTTTTTAATTATAAGAATTTAAAATTAATGTTCCTTAAATTATTATCTCCTTATGTGGATTTATAACTAAAGACAAAAAAAAATATCCATTTTGAGAAATCCATTGTAACGAAATTGAAGATTTGTAGATCATAAGGTGAAACCACTAATCTAAATTTAAAAAATAAAATTAAAATTAAATAATAAAAAATATTTAGTTAAAATGTTAACCGAACGAACGATTTAACTATCCATTCAACTTATCTCAAGTAATTTAATTTCAGAAAAAGAATTCCTAACGATTCAGTTAACCAATAAAAGCTTCTAAAAATAACCGTCAATAATCAATTCTGTATGTTAACGATTCTTTAGTTTTCCGTTTTTGTTGGCTTTTAATACAATGATTAAAAATAAACCTCTGTCTTGCTCTTAAGGAATATGTATGAATGCGCAAAAAATTATGATGAGAAAATTATTTAAATTACTTTCATTTATTTTTTATCCATTCCAAAATGCAACTGCTCTTCATTAGGACAAATAATCGGTAGAAAGATTTTACCGATTTTTTGCAGTGTTAATATAATAAAAAAGGTAGTTGATTTATTTTGTCTAAGTGTTTTTATTATACTTTCCAACATAATGTAAAAGATTTGTCACAAAAATTTTAATTAAATTTAATACCATGCCATGCAGTAATAGATAATAATAATATTAATTAAGTAATTAGTTAATTACTAAGAAAAGAAAAAAAACTTATAAATTTATTAAAAATAAACATCAGCATATGCATCCGTAAAGGAAATATTTGGGTGTTTATTATTTTCTTTAATTAATATTCATTAGAAAAGGTTCATATTGATAAAGATCTTGATTTTTATCATTAAAAAAACAGAAAAAATAGATACATATAACTATATTTTATCTTTTTATCATAGTCCGTTTAAACTTAATATTTAAATTAAAATTATCACTTATTTTTTTTCACTCATAGATTTTTATGCATAGTGTCAATTAGTTAATTCATTATTCCTAAAATATTTTAAGCTAACAATTTTTTAATATAATCTAATTATATAAAATTTCAGTTTTAAAAGAGAATTAATATATTTTTTTAAATATTTAACTAATTTTAATTTTAATTGAATATAAAAAATATATTCAGTTAAAATAAAATTAGTTAAATATTTAGAGAATATTTATTACACTCACATATTTTGAATGGAACTTTTCATCAAAATTTCAGAAACTATGCGTGATTAGAAATTATATAATTGTTTCTTATATTTTCCCCTAAAGCACGGGACAACATTTTCAACTGTCATTTCAAATTCTTTCATTAAAATGGTGCAATGTGGGTAATTAATCCATTTTTATGATTAATTACCCACTTTGCATCATATTCCAAATGATTATACCAACTCCTGGATATTGTGGAATAATCTCCGCTTATTTAATACAAAAAATAAATTACAAAAGAATTAATAAGTACATAATTTACATTCTTAAGTATATAAAGTGGAATTCCACACACACACACACACATGGAGTGAGTTTTTATTTTTAAACTAACTCAATGAATCTTAAAATATGAAAATTAATTCCTTACAAAGACCGAGTGAATACAATATAATTGAATTGAATCATTTTATATCAGTTAAATACCTAAAATACTTATTTAAATTCGTAAAAATATAAGTTTAATTTATAGTAATAAAAATGCTAAATTTCTTAAAAATATATTCAGAAATTAGTAAAATATATGAACATGTTTGCTTATTTCAGCTATCAAAATATAGAGCAACTTGATTTTATTGTACCAAACCCTGCGCTAAATGACATGGAAATTTCAAAATAAATAAAAATGTGTATAAGAAAAACTAATTAGCAATATTTCCTTTCTCTGAAGATGGAAATGAACAAGATAAGATTAGAAATTGGAAATATAAGTATTATAATTAAATCATATCACATATTGTAAATGCATGCAGCATGTGATGTATATGTAAGCAAGTAATTTTGAATGAATGAATACCAGCATTTTCAATTTACCGATTTTCTAAAAACACAAAATGTATAATTCGACTTGTTTAAAAATAAAATTAAAACATGAAATAAATGTTAGTGTAAAAACTTTATCGTAACTCCCGACTATTAGGATTTACATCTTTCAGCACTACATGAGGCGGAAGTGAGGGAACGTTATGCAGTGGAGCACTCACTAGGTATGCCTCTGTGGCCCCGAGAGTGGGTGGGCCCTCATAATTTTAAAACAAGAACCAAACAGAAGATCTCTAGATTTCGCCTGCCAACCCCAGAAATGGAGGACATTGTTGTTGTTGTTGCATCAACATGCTTCTTTGTGCCAAGCCCTGAAAATACCAGTTAAATAGAAGCAGCTGGGTGGAGACTTCGTGAATTTGAAGCAAGGACCAAGAAGAATACCCTTAATACTTGGCCTACCACTCCCAGAAGTATCATTTCACTTGGAGGGCATTGTGATCACACTGAGTTTTAATGCACCCCAAACGCCTTTAACGAACACAAAGGACTTTCGGTTAAGCAGGGATTAGAGCTCACTATTTTCCGATAATGAGAACGAACTTCCTGACTAACCATGCCTCTTATTGCAAAAACTCTATATCTAAACTGAAAATCGTAGTAGTTCATTAACTCGAAGTTAGAAAGTAATCTTCAGTGCTTAAGAAAAAAAAAATAAAGCACAAGACAAATCATGATTTAATATTATAAGTTAATTGTGATAAATATAGATTTGATGACTAATAAAATTCCCGACACTATTCTAAGCAAATAATATAAAAAAAAAAGGAATAAAATATTTCATCAATGAATGTTTACTTTCTGAAAATTCATATAAACAATGTCTATTAGTAATATTTAGAAAAATAAAGAGATGTCTTTTAAATTTTATAAAGTATATTTTAAATATTTTAAGAATTTCTAACCCACGGTTGCTATGGGCTGAGACACAATAGTGTCCTTTTCCATTTCTTATATATTTTTATTGAATGAAATAAAATATTACATCAAAAGTCGCTGGCATTATAAGTTCATAATTCAAATGCTCTTTTTTAAGCTTCATTTCTAATTTTAATGATATAATTAGTAAAGCTAATCACTGGAATTAAATGCTGATTCAGCTAATAACAATTATCATTTGTAACAGGTATGATATCGTTACTGGATCATATTTATAAGACAATTATTTACCTTACATATATGATTCTATCAATATAAAAAATAACAATGATTATTAAAATTAATAATAACGAAAAATAACAATGATTATAAAAAGAAATAGTAATGATTGTTTTTTCAATTTGTTTTGGTAAAAAAACGAGATCAGCTTACATAAATTTAGATAATATCTTCGAAATATTTCAAAAGGAAAAATTAAGTGCAGTGATTGTGCATATGTTTTCAATTCAAAATTAAAAAAAAGAATAAAATTCAACAAGCACTTAAAATCTATAACTGATACAGCAGAGACTTATTAAATCACTTAACAAAAGTGTTTTTCTATAGATTACTATCATTGGAAAAAAGATTAAGAGAAATGTTTCATTTTACATTACCAAAGATAATATAGTTGGTGAAAAATCCATTCATTTTACGTTATACTATCGAATAACATTATCCAAAATATTTAAGGAACGAAAATAATGTTGTCACACACAATGATATGTCGCTTAATATTTTAACTCTACTAGATTAACATAAAAAAATAACTAAATGCTTTAGTAAGGGTACCTGAATATGTAATTATAACCTTGACAACTCATTTATCCATTAAACTAATAAGGAATTAAAACTTAATTATGTTAATTTATTCTTAAAACCTTCAAAAGCAATTAGGACATTTTATATAAAAGATTTTTACCAGACTATTTAGAGTTTTATTGAATATATTTGATAATAGTTATACTTTTCTTTTTCAAATGCAAATAAAGCAACTTCTGAAGTGGACGTTTTAACCCAGAAAACTCACGGTATAATATAAATATCATTAATTACCATAATCTAATATTAATAACTTAATACTTGATTGTGTCTCATAGCAACATAATTCCTAAGTCAGTGATAAAATTATATAGACATGAATTTAAAACTAGTAATAATATCTAAGACAAATGCATTCAGTATTATTAAAATTAATCTACGTGAAATAAAAACCGAAAAGATTAATTAATATAACTAATATATTATAATTTTAAAAGCTATATAAAATGAGTTTAAATTTCAAAACCATAATGTAATGTATTTTTGGATTCAAATATTTTGATATGCTTAAATTATTTTAGTAGCTAATCTAAATGGAACAAAACAACAGAATATAATTCTGATAGTTTTATTGAGCAAATAAGATTACAATTTAGTTACATTTGTCTTGTTTCGTATAATTCTGTTCTTGTATACCGAAGTGAAAGAAATAACTGTTGAGAAATTTATGAATAATTCATTATCACTTGGAGTTAGAGTGAACGAAAATTGGTTTCTATTTTTTTCCGTTATAATAATTCTGTTTCTTTTGGAAGTTGGTTTTACACATCGTTCAATCTTCCGCAAACTCAATTTGAAGAAAACATGCTTGATGGATTTCGGGAAATCAATTCTAAAAACTTTTACTTTTTAGAACATACTTCTTCCATCTGGATTTAAAATCTTTTCTTTGGTTAAATGGATTATTTTATTTACATTTTTCTTCTAGGTTTTATACAATATGTTAATGTATCCTTAATCTATGTTACATAAAGAGAGTGATTGAAGAAGAAATGGTTAAAATCATGATCGGTAAAAATTATGCTTACTTGATAACAATGCTTTTAATCATATTAGCCCTGGATATTTGTAAATATTATATAACTTATGATGATTTGAAATTTTAAAATTTTTATGCAGTTTTATTGTGTGAAATTGGTGTGTTAAAATTTATTGTCTTACTATACGGTAAACGACAAAGTTCTTGCCAATTTCACGTTGCTATTGAATGGAATAAGAATTAATAAGCAAATTGGTGTAGATGACGTGGTTGAGACCATCAGTCAGTAGAGTGTAGGTATATCAGCCGTTATAAAAGCAGGTTCACTGTATGCTTTCATCAATCGTAATTTGTACAGTAGTGAAAAGAAATGGACGTGTCGATAGAGCTCTTTGAATTTTGTTTGCTTTACGACTTCAATGTGGGCTTATCAGCTGCTGCATCAAGTCACGGAATATGTCAAGGGTTTGGGAAATAGTGCTGTGAATGAACGTACGGCAAGACATTGCTTTCACAAATTCAGGTGGGGAGATTTCTCCCTCTGTGATGAAGCTGGTGCACTAGGCGTCAAATGGTTAACTATGAAGTGTTACCAACGGGCCAAATGGTCACAGCGGGTCTGTACTCACCACAATTGAACGTGTGCAACAGGGATTGCAACAGAAGAACCCAGCACTGGTTAATCGCAAGGATATACTGTTTTTGGCCGATAAACGAGGCCACATAACACCCTGTTGGCCAGGAATACCATGCTGCGAATTTTGGGAGTATTTATGCCATCCTCTTTATTCACCTGACCTTGTACAATCAGATTATCACCTTTACCATTCAATGGACAATCAACTTTGTGGAAAGCAGATTGGTGCTAAGCATTCACAGACTTTTTGTGTCCAAAACATCCAAATTTTACAGAAAGAAGATTACACGACTGGAGACACGCTGGCAGAAGGTGCTGGATGCCGATAGTGTTTCCTTCGAAGCTATATAAATAGGTTACAGTTTCTGTGGATGATTTTATTTTGGGTCATAAAAAAACGGCAAAAACTTTTTTGTTTACCTTGTTTAATAAGTGCAGGTATAAAAAAATATACTTATTCATTTAAAATGTTTGGTGATTTCGGATTGAATTACATTAGTTACGATTGTAAAAAGTATTAAATCTTCCTGTCAGTATTACTACCAGCGGTGTTACCACTGCTTTTCCCCCAAAAAAAAATAACATAATATTTTTTGCAACAGTTACTCAAAACTAATTTTCTTTTGCGAGTTTAACGGTCAATAATTTTTAAATATGCTTCATTTTATATTAAATGATATTTTGAATATAGTTTATGACCTTCAATGCTTCTTGCCTACGAAAAATCTAAATTTATTGAAAAAGGAGAAAGATACGATTAAAATACCATAAATTTGTTAGAAATATTTTGCAGATTATGAAATTTTCAAAGCATCGTCAAAATAAAGACAATACAAAGGCATTTTTTTTTAAATTTTGAATATATTTTTGAACACTTAGTCATCTGAACATAAATATGTGTGTATTGTACATATGCAGATGCATAGGTATGAAAATACAAATACTATAATTATTTTCCTTGATATATTGATGAAAATTATAGTGTTTAATAGATAATAATAAAGAAGTACAAAGGAACTTTTCAGCAGACTGGTTAATTAGATGCTTCACATATTTTTTTAGTTTTTATTAATCGAATTCAATGAGTTTTGATGTACCTAAATGAATTGCCTAAAAACTTAACATTTTTATAAAATATTTTTCCAATTTATAACTCAACTCCATTTAAGTGAACATTTTGTTGTAACACGCACCACGGAAGAAACCAATTATTCATCATGAGAAATATTCTTAACAATGGAGAAATGAAAAACTCATTTGCAGTTATATATTTGTTCTTTGGAAAATTAGTGAATTTACATTCAGAATTTCTGTAAAGCAGTCGAATATTTTGTATTGTGCGTGGGTGTTACTAAATTCTAAGAAACTTCTTCTTTAATTTATCTCCTATTATCTTAATAAGATAGTATTATGCTTTTCTATATTATAATCTTCAAAAATGTCATTTTGAATAAAAGCTCTTTCAAAAATTTAGATAAATAGACCAACGCAATTAACACCAAAGTTTAAAGTCTGAAAATTCTCATTTGATATAATAATAAATAACACCACGGTTTATTTTTTCTCCCTATCATTTCATCCCTTTTTGTCGCAAATAGGGAGAAAATCTTAAAATTTGAAAACTACCGTTTTAGTTTAGTAATTTTTAATTCCACCCAATTAATCAATAGCTCCGCAAATGTTTAACGGAAACAAATGGCATGAAAGAAGAAAAGCAAATTCGAAAATTTTTCTTACGCATTAAACCAATGATGAAAATGTCAGAAAAATACTATTACCTTTCATAAAAAGTGACAAAGTTTCCATTTATCTTTCAGTAAAGCAGAACTTTTAGAGCATCTGGAGAAATAATGATAATGAAGCACTTAGGCGCTGATGTTAAGATAAAATATATAGTGGCGCACTTTTTCTTCTTCTTACAACAATTTTTACCGCCAAATATCACTTACAATCGGTTTTTGAGAAATGATGGCGAAACTATGAACTAATATTTTAGAGGAAAAGTCAAAGACCAGTATTTTGAATTACATCAAAGATGGAGGAATTTAGAGCAGAATTCCTTGCAATTAAATGGATAGCGTAAGTTAATTGAGATTACTTATCGATCATTTTTCTTTATATTTTGTTGAATATGCTAATAAAATTTACAGAAAAATTTTATTCAGGTTAAAAGTGAGAAAAGTAGGGTGACATTTTTAAGTTAATCTACCCCTGAAAGTGTCAATTTCCTTAATTTCTTATCATGTTTCTATGTGAGAAATTAATTAAATATGAGTTTTTTGTGACCTTTTTTTTCCAATTATCTTGATGTGAAAGAGATCTTGTTTCATTTTACTTTAAAAACGTGATTGTAATAACGATGTAACCAGATCCACAGTTTAAAGGCGTTGCTATGGAGACGAAGTTACTGGAAATTGTTATTTTGTCAAGAAAAACGCTTTGTTTATCTCTAAGTTATAGCCTTTGGGTTTAAAAAAAATTATACACAATACAGCTTTTAACTATAGCAAAATAAATTTTGAAAACACATTTCGAATTTCAGGAAAAATAAAAAAATATTTTTGTACTGCAAACTTTCTTCAGCAATTAAGAAAAGCTATCATAAGATATTTTGAAGATATTGAAGATTAAATAAAGTATTTGGAATTAAAAACGTAATATACGTAGCACTTATTAATGCGTTTCTTTTATGTTTAAATGCAAATTTCAGTAATTCTCAAGCTACCTGCTAGGTTTGGTTGTATAGGTTATATTATGTGGCTTCCAAAATTTATTAAAATGTAATTTAAAGAGAAAAATCTCTATCTTTAATTTAGGAATCTAAATTTTATTTTATAAAGTTACTTTCTAAATTTTAGGAATACTACAAATTTGAGTTTATTTATATAACTGTGGTTTCGTATTAATTATTAATCGAAAGAAAAACTTAAGTTTAAGCTTCAAAAATAATTAAAATTGAGCAGAAAATAGTTACTTTGATAATTTTGATCATATTTAACATCAACATAACTTTAAGTTTTATTTCATTTCAATGAATAATAAGCCACGATTTTATTTTGTTGCTCGAATTATCATTATCTCATATTAAAACAAAGCATCGATAAAAACAATTCAACCAAAATGTCCCATTTAAAAATACTTTTTACATAAATCATAGCCAATTAAACTTTTTATTAGCATTATAGCTAGAGTATTTTTACATTGAACATACGCAATGCTGATTTACATGAACGTTAGTTTGAAATTAAATATATAGAAGTTTGGGAATCATTTTTATTTTCATATTGGAAGATTTAATTAGAATCTTAGAAAATTATTCTTATGAAAGTAATAAATGAACTGGTGAGAATATGAACGCTATTTTTATTATTTAAAGCTAAATGTTTTCTTTTTGAATTAAAATCTCTTGAGCTAAGGAAATTTCTCTGGACATAGAATTAAACGAGATGCTACTTTTAGACTAGTTTCATAATTTTAAATCTTTCTTTGTAAGCAAAAACTCAATGACGAGAATAAAATATTTTAAAAATACAAGAGATTAAACATGAATGCATTAAGAGAAAGTTTTAAATTTGAAATGCATTCTGTATTTCCGACATATAAAATCTTGTTTATTAAAATACAATTCAAATTTTTTCACTTGTTATGAACCAGTTGTTTTCCTCTTGTGTTGCCATTTTCAAACATGAAAGAGAGAATCTGTTTTTAATAAAAACTAAAATTATCGTTTTCCTTTCTTTTCTCTTCGTACTGCTATTCTTTTATTTTCCTTTTATTCGATTATACGTAGCAGATTTTAAAATTTATGGAATTAAACATATCTCTTCCTCTAATCAAACGAAACTGCAGCCTTTATTTTTTTTTCAATCTTTTTTCTTTTCATTTAATACAGTAAAAATTAGTCTTCAGAATTTTCATCTCCAATTTTTATTTCACTTCAAAACTAAAAACTCGTAATTAAAAGTAACAGACGATATTTTTTTTTCTCTGCCAAAAGGAAGTAACATTTTCCGGTGACAAAAACATAGAAGAAAAAGGAATAGAAAATCCAATTCCCTCATCACATTCCATCAGCGTGAGTTCTTTATTTTTTTTAATTACTAAGGCTTACAAAAATGTTCTCTTATTCTCGCTTGTTCCTCCCCCGCTTGCTCCCACAGCTCATCGGCGAATATTTTGCAAAGTAACGAATGTGCTGAAGTTTTTTTTTCTTTTTTTTTTTCTATTATTGTAAAATATCTTTGTTACAAAGACAGTGCAAGCAAATTGAAAATTAATGAAATTCTATTTTTCAAACAAATAATAACGAAGAAACTTCGGTAGCTGAATATATTACTTCATTTGTTTGTTTTCTAATTTAATATTTTGGCATTAAGAACATAAGAATACTTTATGCAGATATTTATTAAGAACATTTTCCATTTCCCTTTCTGTGCATGTATCATATTAACTATTATTTAACAAATATAACAACAGAAATGTACTGAATAAGTTATTGTTTTTTAAAAAAAAAAATCTTCTTTATGAATTTAACGTTAAATAAATAACATTGAAATAAAATGCGTAATATATAGTTTTAAGAGCTTTCAAAAATATGTTCTTCTTTCGTTAGAAGAAAATATTTAATATATATTATAAACATTTTTTACTAATTATGATATAATTTATGTGCCAAAACATATTAGAATTCGTATACGTTACGTAATGTTATTATTTAAAACTTAAAATCCATCAAATTTATAACAAAGGTAAATAATAAATGTTGAAAAATATTTTGGTATATATATATATATATATATATATATATATATATATATATATATATATATATATATATATATATATATATATATATATATATATATATATATATATATATATTATGCCGACCGATGACCAAGTGGTTAGCGCTCCGGGTCCCAAGTTCGAATCCCGGTTCAGACATGGAAGTTACTTTCTTCCTCTGTTTTCTCTGTGTTTCTCTACCCTTTCTTCTGTGATGATGTATGAATGCGTCCCACCCTATAAACGCGTTTGTGGTGGTATGTCGCGGCTCCGAGACTTGGTTCACAAGTGCCCGCTGGCTAACGACGATGAGTAGCAGTTTCTGGCCTTGTGGCATAGGGTTCGTAACCCAAGTTCCGCAGTAGGAAAAAAATTTTTATGTAATGAGTTACTTCCCATTAATTAGATATAATTTCCTACTTAAGTGAGGTGTTCTATTTTTTAAATAAAACGCTTTGATAAAAAGTAACTAAATATTTTCAATTTTTAAGTGATGAAAATGATTGTTTGATGTATGTAAAATTTGACTTAAATAATATTAAACTATAAATTTTTAAGCTATTTGCATATATTTATTTCTAATTGCGCTTAACTTATCATACGTTATGTAGTTATGTTTATTTTTAAATTTAAAGCAAAAATAAACATATTAATTAATATATGGAAAAGAATAAATGCAACTACAACAAGCTAAATATTTATTTCATAAGCGTGAAAGTTATTGCTATAAACATATATCTTCAAAGGAAGAAATTACAAATTCATTTATCAGCACAAATTCAGAGATGTATGTAATTAAATATAATATCTTAATAGCAGTCTATATTAAACGATGCACCCATAATTAGCAATGAAGCATAACTGTATTTACAAACAATGACGAAATCATATAAACGCATTTAAAACTTTGCTGAATGTAATATAGACAATTAAAAGCAAAATAGATGTTTTGAATGCGTTAATTTTTTATAAAATTTACATTTGATGTTTATTTTAGCTGTAATGGTATCAATTTAGGTCATAGAAACGCAGAAACGTTAGAAGTAAAAATAGAAAATACGCTATAAAAAAAATAGCTCCAAAACCACCAGGGCAACCTTTGTTCAGAAATATCAAATCGATAGAAAAAAATTTAAACTATATACATTGGAAAATAACATAATTTTCGATATTTTCTGTCTACAAGTAAGAATAATTTTAATTTTCTGAAAAATATTAAGTTGCTCTCAAGAAATTTTGTAACATTATAAAACTATATAATCAAATGATATCCAAGAAAAAGCATGAAATCAAGCAGAAATATTTAATTGATTATTGCAATGAGACATTTTATTGAATTGAGTTTTGACTGAATATTTGCAAGCGATATGAATTCGAGGAAAAATTAATATCCATAGAGAAATATAAAACTGAGAAGAGAGTGACATTAACTCCGTTAGTAGGAAAATATTAAGTAATTTCAGCGTTTTTAACAATAAAATATTAAATTTTTGAGGACTGTATTCATTTTAAGATTTTTCTTCCAATAAGCACAAAAGTTTTAAAACAACTGCTTTAAGTTTTTAAAATGTTCTGTGTATAATTTTTTGATTATTTATTTCATGAATGTTATTTATTTTATGTGTACGTAATTGGTGTAAAATCCTACTTTTTTATTTAGCACAAACGTCTTATGATTTTTAAGTTAGATTCAATGATGACACTAATACACATATTCTAACACAGTTCTCAGACTGGCGTTGCCAATTGGGTGATTACTGTAGGTTAAACATTTATAGAGCAATTATTGCTGAGGGTATTTTAACTTATAATAATCGTTAGTAAAGCTATAATTGTTAATAAATATGAACTGTGTGAAAATTCTTGGTTTTGCTTTCAAAAAAAGTAATGAAGAAGAATTGTTAAAACTCTCTTTTCATCTTAAACTACATTTTAACAATCTAAATAAAGATTTTAGACCTTGTTAGTCCTATGAAAGAAAAAATATTAATTTAATATATAATCGTTTGAGATAAGAAAAAACAAAGAAGATGACGTTTCATAAAACGATAAATTGTTAAAAAATATAAATAATACAGAAGACACCACAGTTAATTTTTAAATTTTAACAACAAATTTGATCGTACATTTAAAAAGTTCACAAAATAGTTGTACAGTAATATATAGCAGATTCTGTCATAACTTAAAGTCACTAAATCTTTCTATATTTAAATCACTCAAAGAAAAAAAACTAACTTGATAAATATTGTCCAAAATATCATTTTTTATATTAAAAAAAGTTATTTCTCTTTCTTAATACTCACTATCTCTCCTCTAAATTTATAGCCACAAGATGGATCATTATCTTTAAATGAGAAAAAATAAATTGAAATAGATATTTGTTAAAATCTATATATTTTTATGTTGATAATAATTTTTTTTAAAAAAATTTGGTCTCATTTGAATAATTATTTTGCTAATTTTCAATTTTCTAATCTTTTTATTTCAATAATACGCATCATATGTACTTCTTTCACAGAAATACTGTATATTTTGAAAGGATTACGAATATTTTGCAATTCAGTGCATAAAAGGAATATTTTCTAGCTGCTGAGCTGAAACTTTAATCTATGAATTATTTTTTAAAGTTAAGATATACCCTTCAACGAAACTCATAATGATTACCCAAGTTAAAATTAACATATCATGAATAACTGTGCGAAATTGCTATAAATCTCCGACACACCCTCAATTTTAAGAGAAACTAAGTCACGGACCGAGAATTAATTATAATAATAATTCACGTTTCCTTAAACTGCCAGCGGCATATTCACCTTTTCTCAAGAGTTTGATACTCATTTTAATATATTTGTATCAGATTCAGTTTGAATTTTAATATTTTATGACACGTGCTTACGTATATATTTTCCTTTCATTTTATCTCGAAGGTGAATGCGTTTTGATAATATACAGTCAAGAAATTTATTCGAAACTTATTTGTTAAGGAACTGTATTATAAGGCAGAAAATGAATACATCGGAAAATAATTTCACTTTCAGAAATGTTTGTTCTTAAAATGAAAGTGTATTAAGAAGTCTAGACTGATTCATTATGTTGTGATATTTTTACTTTACTTTGAATAATGAATACTCTTCTGAAAGAGCTCAGAATAATATAGATGATTCTATCTATTACGTTGGAAAAGGAAAATAGATATACGTCTTGAAAATAAACATGTTTTTCCGAGATCATCGAAAATCAAATTTTGTAATTTCAAAGTAATGATGAATTTTCCTTTAATAGCATTCAATTGTCATTTATTTCGAACTATATAGGAGTATATTTATATAAACTCTATTCATTTCGTATAAAATTCTCTAAACCCTTTTATACAGAGGATATTATCACATTTTTAACGAAACGAGTTTTTTACGATTTCGATAACGAATTTTAAAAAAGTAATTGTTTTAGAATAAAAAGTTTTGTCAACAGATTATTATTTGAAATGAAAAATATCGTCTGCTACTTTTAAATTCTTCTTCTTTCAAAATGTCACATATAAACATGCTGTGAACTGAAGGATATGTTTTTGTGCTTTCCGAAGATAAACATTCTTGTTCCAGAATTCAAAAACGTTGTGAAATGCATGGCATTCAAATTTCTAAGTGCAAAATAAGCAATATTATTAATGGGACAGGTAAAAACTGTCAATCATTATATCTACATAGAAAGAAGATTCTAAGCGAATATCCTTAAAAGATACGTTCTGTTTCAAATGTTTCTTAAGTGAAATTGCTTTAGAAATATTTGAAACAGAACGTGTCAACATTGCTGATAACAAGAGAAAATCCGCCAACACAGAAATCAATTGCAAAGTCTATAGATACATCTGTAGCAACAATAAATAAAATAATAAACCAGTATTTACAACTTAAAAATGCTAAAAAACATAATGTTCAGTAGCTTTTGCTGAGACATGTGGCTCAACGCAAAACATTTTGTGAAATCCTGTATGAAAACCACTTAGCAGGAGATGAATGGAAAAACATTGTGATCCTTGATGAAGCATGGGTTTATCTAAATGAATGTAACAAAAAAAGGTCTTTTTACAATAGAAAAAGAGGAGAAAAAATGTACAAAACCGTTTCCGTCAGTGTAAAGAAAGTTTCAGTAAGGGGTTTATGATTGTCACAGGTTTCTTTTACAATGGGAAATTAAAAATAAAAAGAGTGGAAAGAAATGTTAAAATCAACTCATCGTACTATCAGGAGAAGGTTTTACGCCCAATATTTGCAAAAGAAATTCCACTTCTTTATCCCAATGACATTCAAAGAGAAACACTTCATCAACACAAAGCTATAAGTCATACTTTGAAAACTACCACTGCATTCCTTGAAAAAAATGATAACTAATACAGGTATTGCATGTATACATTTTCAACATATCCCCGCAAAGTCTCCTGATGTTTCATCTATGGACTATTGTGCCATTCGTCTGTTAAAAAAGGCTCTTCCTAAACGCAAACCCACCACGATAGATGGACTCTGGAAAGTAGTGAAAGAGGAACAGAAAGCAATACCCCTGGAAATATTGCGAAATCTCTTCTATCATGGAAATCACGATGCAGACTGATAGACCAGAAAAAAGGCTGTCAGGTCGAACATTCAAAAAAATAATCTTTACATTTTAAACATTAATTAAACGGCCGTGAAATCGTTCTAAAAATGTGTTAATACCCTCTGTAAGAGTACATATATTTCTAATCTTTATTCTGTTTATTTGCCTAATTTTTTGTGCAGAATGAACTAAGAATGGCTACGCAAAATGAAATAAAACTTATATCAAGATATTGATGTTTAGCTAAATTAAAATATCTCATTTTTAAATTTTCATAACAAATCCACTAATTAGCGTTAATTACTTTAAACAATAGTTAATACTGATATAAATTCATTGTAAAGTTTCTTATGCCTTAATGCACATTACTCTGGATTTTTTTTTCTTTTTTTTTTTTTTCGTTTCAAGATTAAAGTATGTATTTTCTTTTTTTAAAATTATCATCTAAGCTTCATAGCTGGGAGCAGAGACACAATGTGTATGGCAAAAAATGTTCCATTTTTTGCAGAATTATTACAGTAATTTCCTCTTAAAATAATAATGTTTAGTATATTTTTGGTTATACATTTCATTGAATTTTTACAATTGAAATATTGATTTTGCCGATTGCGGTGAAATTACTGATGCTTTTCCTGAGAGGTAGCTTGTCAGAAATGTATTGTAACGTGAATGAATTCTTGGCTTTAATATTTAAGAACTTTGTAACGAAGAGGGTTTCAAACGTTCCATATTTCATTTGGCTTATTTCTAGTTCATCTAGACTGAAAATCTGGCTCAAAACAGTATTTTAAATAAAGTTGAATGTATACGAACTGTTTTTTTTTCAGCACAGATGCCATATAATCCAGTATGCCAAATTCTGAATTTTTTTGGTGACGAAGAAATATTACCAAAATGATACTCATTGATGACATATGATGCCAAGATTACATTTCGCGATAGCATAAATATTTTAGGGTTGACAAAAAATAATTTTCTACATAATTCTTATAAGTCTCCATCTTTATGACATAATAAAAACTAGGTTGCTAGTTTTACAGGAAAATCCACCAAAAAAATCAAGAACTCAGAATTTGGCGTGTTTGATTATACGGCATCTGTGTCGTTTTCTTTTCTTCTCCAAATCACAATTTTTTTATTACAGTAAGTATACTTTTCTGCTGGTAGTTAGAGAACCTTACCGTAATTTTGAAAAAAATGGAAACAATTTTAGATTGAGAATTAAGTTAATTTTCTTTTTCACGTCAAAAAATATCATTTCAGATCCGGAATTGTTGACTAAACTTCAAACACTCTGTTTTGGGCCTTTCTACAAAATATGCAATAAAAATATTATTTCTAGATCTCCTAACTCTGAAATATACATAATTTTCTCTCACCAAATAAGTCATTTGAATAGGTTTTCTGCGTTGAAACTTCTAATAAGATGCTGTTTATAATGACATTTTTTTTTTTTTACCTGGGAAGAGAAAATATTGCACGAAAATTGATTAAATTATTCTAAGATATTTTTTAATATTAATTTTAAGATATTTTTTTTAACATAATTCTAAAAAAAATAGCTTCAATTCATATGTTAGCTTGCCATATGTTAGTTATCTATAGCTACTGATATCTCATAAAATATCGATCAAATAATGCCAGATTTATTCTGGTTGGAAAGATGGCATTTCTCACAAAAAAATTCTTTGTTAATTCTTATTTGATCCATTGATACAGTCGTGACTTACAGAATATTTAGAAAATTTGGTATATTTTACAGTTTTCTTTTGATAAAGGTGAAAATGTAAGCTCGACGTCACACATTGTGCATGATGTATACGGTCACAATAACTGTAACAGCCATGTGCATCTGTATGTGCAATTCGGGCTTCGCCTATTCCGCTTAAGTATTTTAGTGTAATTGCAAATCGGAATCAGATCAGAGAATCTTAATTAATAGTGAAAAATTTACTGACTACAATCATTCTAAGCTAAACTTTGTAACTTAAGAAAGATATTTTAATTTGAAAATTTTCTGATTAAATTTGTCAACATTTTGTATGGTACAATTAATTAAGCAATATTTTTAGCTAAATTTATCATAAGTGAACTTTAACAATTGAAAGGATAATGTCGTAAATCACCGTTGATCATCATAATTAATGATAATCATAACTGAACAACAATATTGAGTTTCATTTTCGAAACTATAGAAATAGTTTGCGGAATGCAACAGCAAAAATATATCTATTCAGAGAAAAATATAAAATCAACCTAACCAAACATTTCTTCGAAAATATTTCTGAAAGATTATATCCTGTATCCTGATTTCATAAATATATTTACCATTGTTTGGAAGCTCAAACTTTGTCAAATGTATCTGAAAATAATTATAGACCTTTGGCAACTCGATAAAATGCTTTTTACAATGAAAAGGAATAGCAGTATACTCGGAATTTCAACGTTTTTCTTGTTCTTGTTCGCAGACTGAAATCAAACCAATAAACAACAAAGCTTCCACTTTTACCCTAGTTTTTTTTTTCCCTCTCTTTTCCTGTTTTATTTATTTATTTATTTACTTCCATTTTTTGTTACTGAAGCGAACTATTCCTCGGAATGTTCTGGAACGTTACTTCTCCTAAACTCTTAATCGATGCCATTCCGATGTAATCGAAGATCATTGTCCGAATTCTTGAAGGGGAGCCCCCACCGCGTTTCCGAACTTGTTCAATGGCTTGGTATCGTAATCGGAATCTTCATCGATATTTTTCTTTCCACTACCTCAGCCTGTGTGTGTAGCGTTTTCCAGCCTTTCTCTCTTTTTGCTTCGTTTTTCCATTTATTTATTTTTTTGTATCTCTTTCTATCTCATGGGCGCTAAGTGAAGTAGGAAAAAAAATAAATAAAGAAGAAGAACGAGCGACGTAGAGGAGTTGGAGGACTTAAGATCAAAATCATCTAAAGGATAGTGCATTTTCTTCTTCTCTTTCTGTTTGCCCTGTTCCATTTCTACTTCACTTGGGGGGTGATCTGGAAATAGTATATCGAAAGTTAAGAGTGTACATTTGGGAAGTATTGCCATAATGGTGATAAAATTCAATTATAGGTATTTATTCCCCACGTATCTCTTTCAAGCGAAGATAATCTGACATCTGTTTCTTGAAACATACCAATGAGAGTTGTCTACTGGTCCTTAAAAGAAGTTATTCAAAAAAGTATATAAACGAATATACTATTTAATGAGTCTCTTAATTAAGATTATTTGGTAAAAACTATTTTGATAACATTTAAAATGACTTTCTATAAAAATAATGTTTCCTCTTTTGTAAATTACTTTAATTTAGAATACTCTATTAAAGATTGCATTCTATAAGATAATTTGTAAATATGTTTTATTCGCTTTAAAATAAAAGTAATATGGAAAGAGCCATGGGATTCTTAAAAACTGATGGTTTTAACGTACAAAATATATAACGACTGAATAAGTGTGCTTATGTTAGGGGGAAATTGAAGTCATTTGATTAATCTTATGGGACAAATGATTAAGAAATCTAGTATTAAAACAGATTAGCTGGCAAAACTACACGCATTTAAACCTCATAAGTAATAAAATTACTTCTTACAATTCCTGAAATGTTATTTCTTATTAGATAATTTAAATTTTTAATTTCTTTAGAAGGAGAAAATAAAGAATATCATTTACTACATCAACTGATAATTACAAGTCTTATGTAAATATCATGCATAATAAATGAAAATTATTTATTAACTTTTTAAATTTGTAATATCTCATTATACTTATCATATTGAGCAGTTTTAAATAAAATTATGAAAAATTTAAATGAAATTATTAAAGGAACTGTAAACTACATTCTATTTATTTTAAATCAGTACATCAAAGTCAATGCTTTTATATCTAAAACAATTGGAACCCGATTCCTATCAGCGAATCAAGTTCGAAAATTAGAATAAAAGAAGACTAAATTATTTCTTCATCTTTGTATCAGTGGCAACACATTATAGAATCAGTATCTCTATTCCTATCTTAGAACAAATAAAACGATATAAGTTAAAGATATGAGGAAAAAACATCAAATAATTATAAATAAATAAGATATAATCTATAGCTGAAATAATAGTTTAACAATATTTTCCATTAATCATTTTAATTACATATAATATAGAGTAAATTTGAATTTGTTCCAAATTCCCAGTAATAGAATTTTCCATAAGAAGTAACATTCTTAAAGAGAAGTAGTTTTTCTTTGCATCTAAAAAAACAAATGAAGCAATTTTGATGAAAAAATTGAATTGAAAAATATTGTGCGAAACATTAAGAAGTTTAAGCAATTCTCTACAAAAAAATATTTTTCCCAACGGTGGGCAGTTGGGTGACGAACACTATGCCACAACAAAGTCCCAAAAATTGCTACTCATCTGTCGATACCCAGCGGGCATCTGTAAACCAAGTCACAGAGGTTAGTAGCGTTGCCCGCTCGATACTACCACAAACCCGTTTATAGGGTGGGCCACATTCATCCATCATCCCAGAAGAAACGGCAGAGAAACACAAAGAGAACAGAGAAAGAAAGTAACATCCATGTCTGAATCGGGATTTGAACCCGAGACCCAAGAGTCGGAGCACTAACCACCTCCGCCAACATTGACTTGTGCATTTTTGAGGGAAAGGTTAGCCTTGACAGCAACACCAGGATGAGAGAAACTAATTTTGAATTCTTTTAGATAAAATCCTTAAAGTATAAATACCAGATCAATAATAGATTCATTAAATCAGTTTTGAAAAATAAAAGGTGAATTCTTATAAAAATTGACTCTAAGTTGTTAGCCAAAATATGCGTAAGAAATGTATGACACGATAAATGCTAATTAATGTTTAAATTATAAATTTTAAAACAGTCAATAACAAAAAATGATACTATTTTTTTTTTCCATTTGATTTTAAGTTTACGAGAATAATTTTACCAAGTAAAAGACAACAGTGAAAAATATTTGAATGGAACAGAACGATCAATCAATGAACAATAATGATGAATAAATTAACTGAAATTGACGAATGTTCATTATTAATATTGCACAATTACTCAACCAAATAAAACATTCAAAAGTAGCTGTATGTCTAATGATGATGTTTGGCTGTTAGCAACTATAGCCATTGATTTCTGCAGTTCTTTTTATAGCTCTTTTTCTAGCTGTGGAAAATACAGTTCACGTGAAACAAGTTATCCACTTTGAGCATCTCAACCATGATATCTGGGAAAGAGGGCGTAACTCGTCACGCAACGCATTATATATTTATAAGCATGAAATATATATTTGCTGATATATATATACTAAATATTTATTCATCCATTTACTACGCTTTTCATAAAAACAAAGGATCCGGAACATTTTGCAATAGTCCCCTTTTGGTAAAACCCATCAGGATTTGAAATTATTGTGCATCCACGTTAAGTTTAATAAAAAAAAAATTTCTTAATTTTAAAGAAAATAAAATTTGTTTTAAATAAAAAATAATAATTTAATATATAATTTTAACAAAAAAACATATTCTAAAGATTAGTTTTCAATACCATATTCTTCACTGCCAAAAATTTTATTTTGCAAAATATATATGATTATAGAAATACAATGGGTTTTTATTTTGTATGATCAGTATTTTTATTGATAATAAAATTGAGATGAAGTAGCTTTTCTTATTCTTGAACAAATTTCTTACGATAATTTTCCTTTGAATCTAGAATAAAAGCCTATTTAGAAAAATTTCAAACAGAATTCAAATTAAATTTACGGGGTTTTCTAACCAAAGAAAAAAAATGTTCCTAAGTAAAATCCGGTGAATCTTTGATAAATTGTAAAAATGAAGTTAAAATCGAATAAGTATTTTCCAAGCAGATTAAAAAGAACTTTCAGTAGAACATTTTTTATCAGATTAAAAAAAAAACTGTAACTAAAACTAAACGATTTCCAAACCGATTCTAAAAAAAAGGAATTTGAAATAAAACCAAACGACTTTTAGACAACTGGAAAAAATAAAGCAACTTAACTCTATGAAGTAGAAAAGCAGATTAAATCGACTGAAACTTGGTGCAAATCGATGGAATTAAATGCTGTTCGAAGCTTAATACTAGCTTAGAACATTGTTCTCAAAATTGAATGCTACCTATCCAGCGCAAATGGTGTTGAAAGGCCCAGTAGTAGAGTTTCCTTGTGTTTATGAGTTTGTTATGAGCATTGTTCTGATTTAGCCAACCTCCAAGGCAATTGTGCTAAATCCATTGTTCCACTATATATATAGTTAGAGCGATGGAAGCTTTTCGTGTACAATATCCATTAACTTGTGTTCAATTCCCGTGCGTCATTTGAATATTTCAACAGTATGACCTTTTATTTAGTTTTAATTATTACTTATTTTAAAATATTAATAATTCTTGCTCATTGTTTGATTATTTTAATATCCAATTTAGTATTTATTATGAAAAGATTTTCCTTTGACTCATTTTGTTTCAATTATTTTTGAAAGCAAATTTTTAATTTAAATAATTTTGCTTAGAAAAAAGAAAAAAAGTACAATTGTTAATTATTTGTTCTTAATCCAATGGCGAATTAATATTATCTATGGTACGAAAATTGTGTGTGTGTGTGTGTGTGAGAGAGAGAGAGAGTTCAATTTGATATTTCATCTCATAATATTATTTATTATTCAAGTTCTATCTTTTATTATGGTAAAAAAAAAAAAAAACTTAGGATAAATTTAACTTATAAATGTGTAAATACAAAAGTAATAAATAATTGAAATGTGAAAAAAACACTAAAGCATTTGCTTTTGATCAGTATTCATGTTGAAGCGTCCGTTTATTTATTTAATTTTGATTTTCGTACGCCTTCTACTTTTCGTACCAAAATTAATGATAGGGCTAAATTTCTTCACACTTAATATTGTAACTGTATAAAAAATATATATATATATATATATATATATATATATATATATATATATATATATATATATATATATATATATATATATATATATATATATATAAGAAGGGTGTCTATTTTTAAAAGTTGATATAAAAGTGAAATTCTAAAATAATATTTTAAGCATTTTTAAAAAGTATTAGAAATTTTAAATGCTTTTAGAATAATATCGTGAATTTGTGGCAAAAGTCACATTTTAATTTTTCATGGAGTGGATGTGTCCAGATTAGAGTCCAGTCATCATTGATAATTGTTATTGCTTTTCTGCTTTCTAAGTACACATCTATCATAGTAGCTCTTGTGGATGTTTCTGTATTTCTTTTTTTATCATGACACGGGAATACGACCCACGATCTAAAAAAAGATTACTCTGATGGGATAACGCTCTGGTAGGTAAAAACATTACACAGAGCTATCATCTATTCGGTGTCAAATAATCATTGAACAGTAACTCATCATGGCTTAATGGTAAGACTGGTGTCGAAAGCGGAACGTTCTATGCTAGAATTCTGCTTCTTCCAACAAATGGGAGAAAGATGTTTCACTTCTGCTTTCAGAATATGGGTGTTCGTCAGAATGTTTCTCGATTGTATCACATGACTAGACCCACTTTTTAAGAAATGATCTTTTTAGATAGTGTTGCACGGTAGGCATTTAAAAAGTTTCATAACGGCTTTCAGCTCTTAGGCCACCCATACTGACGAGGAAGTAAAGATTTTTGAGAATTCAAATGATTCAATTTTAAAATTTAAAAATAAACTTAGATTTTCTGCTCTACTCTTACAGAGAATAAATCGAAACAATTTCACGTGAATGTTATTATGGTTTCTGATGTTTTCAAATTAATTTGTCTTAACAAATGCTGGTATAATATCTAGCATTAGATCCTCTAACTTAAAATCTTCAAAACTAAATTTTTGTTTTAATGAGGATATTTCTGCCTAAATAACTTAATTCAGAGACCACTTTTAAGAGAATAAATCCAAGCAATTATACGAGAATGTTATTATAATTTCTGATATCTTTAAATGAATCTGATGTAATAACTGCTGGTATAGTATCAAACATTAGATCCTCTGTCTTAAAAATCTTCAAAACAAAATATTTGTTAATGTATATATTTCCGTGTAACAAATAACTTAAATTCAGAAACCAAATTTATATTAATAAAGAAACATTGTTTTTTGTAACTCATTTAAATAACATGTGAATCTACCATAAAATAATATTTCTTGAATCAGTTTAGTAAGAGGGTATATATTTTAGATAGTTGCTTCTATACTAGATCCAACCGAAGACCATAAAGCTAAGAGGAATTTAATGTTTCTCAATAAATATGTCATAAATTGGAGGAGAGAGTCAAATCAGGTGTCAGTATCGTCAATCGTCCGTTGTTCAAAATAAACAGATGGGAAAACTTAATTAGTGGCTTCAGCCATCAGGAAAGAACAGCTAGAATCATTCTGCATTAACCTAAACTGATTATCTAACCACCAGCTAATGTCTCTTATTTATGCATTTCAGTTCAATCATTGATCTCGTCCTATAAATGTAGTTTTAGTTTATGAGGTTCCTTCTTCAGGCCTCCACATGGAATTCATCTCAAATCTTAAGCCAATAGCTAATTCTGTCACATTATTGAGATGTAAATACTCAAATCGAAATGTTAGATAAAAAAAAATACTTATATTTTGAGCATTGATCAAATGCAAATGTGAATTACCGAATGTGTGACTTCAAATCAAACTCTGACAAAAATTAAAAGCTACCAATTAATGGATTAAAACATTCAGCACAAACCCATATACGGATTATTAATATCGATGTAAATAAATAGTTATAGTTTCATTTCAAAAGAACAATTTATTATAGAAAAATTTACAAATAAAAGTGTGTTTCTATGTTTCTAATGGAACTGTAATATGAAACGTATAGTGTCTGTGTAATTACTAGAATATTTTTCAACATTAGCATGATGAATAGCTCATAAATTGAATAAGAATACAAGACGTTCAAATTAGTGTCATATTTACATCCTTAAATTATCAGTTAATACGAAATTTAGGACCGTACCAAACAACTTGTTTCATATATTTCTGCGTTTTATTTGATATAGGTATTGATCAAATAAAACGCATTCATCAAACAAAACGCACACTCTTTTCATTATCTGTTAGAAAAGATCACAGATAATGAAAAGAGATCAGGATAAATTCTCAGGATTTTCTGTTCAAATGACAAAACAAAGTACATTTTATAATTAGCATATTCTCTATTACTATCTTCCAATTCAGTGCTCAAGAGAATATTTGGTACATCTAAAATAGGAATTATTTAATGCTTGGTTAATGTAAATGTCATTTATGTTAACAATGTCTCAGGAACTTATGAAAAATTATATTCCCCCATCACAGAAAATATTACATTTCCTCTGTATTTGAAAGGCAGTATTGCAAAATTCTAAAATCCCCTCCTTATTTGGAAATTTTTTAGCAATATATATTTCCTTAAATTTTTAATGTTCATTAGTTTCATATATCAGTTGCCTGATTGGCTTGGGCATTCTCACTCGGAAGGTAATGGTTTCTAATCCCGACTCAATCGAAGATTCGTTTTATTTGCTAATAACGTATGTGGTAATTTTTGCGATGTCTTTCATGTTAAATGATATCTTTGGGGGTGGCAGGTCATGTCTGGGGGTCTGCCTGATCCATTCTTCTAAATTACATGGAACTACCCACTCTTGGGTCCCCGATGGCACACCCACACTATAAGGTGCAATCACCTTATAGTGTGGATGTACCATCGGGAACGTTGTTGACGTTGTTCGCACGTTGTTGAGATGAAAAGATGAAATATCCTACTAGCCGGGCGTTATGGAAAAAAAGTTTTATATATTAATGATATAACATACAAATGAATTTTTCCCTCATTTCTATAATATTGCACGAGAATTTTAATATTTAGCATTGAGAAATACTGGATGTTTTTGTGTAGAATAGGAAGTTGTATAGAATAAAGTATAGAAGAAGTATAGAATAAAATATATATATATATATATATATATATATATATATATATATACAAGAAGTATATAATAAAATATACAAGAAGTATAGATTAAAGTATAATGTAATGCGCTTAATGAAAATTCATATTTTTTTAAGTGCTTTCAGACAATTTTTTTTATAAAACATATGCCATCATTTTATAAAAATTCTTATTGCATTTTAATAGTTGAAGTGAAGTAATTATTTTTATTTCTGTTTTAATCTGTCTTTCAGAAGCATAGATTACAGCTATAAACATACTTTTAAAATTACTTTAAGCATAATAAAACATCAAAGAGCATCTTGGAAATTGAAAATAGCACATGATGTTTTTCCCAAATGCAGAAACTGCAAATTAAATTAGAGCAAATGTTTTTGAGCGAATAGAAAACAAAGGGAAAAAAAATTATGAAAATATATTTTAAGCGTTAAGAAAAATTCAATTTAACTTCAAGTGAGAAATAAATTAGTTCTTGAAGTCCCAGAAATCATAAATGTGGGTTTGCGTACAATTTTATAGAGAAAAGTATTTTCTGAAATTAAGGAAAAATAATTCAACAAATTCAAATTATGATGGATTAACAATTTAATTTTTAATACCAAAACAGCCTGTTTAATTTATGCAGTACTTAAATGTGTATTGTTAGAACAGTTTTGATTGAAGTACGATTAAACATATTAGAAATATAGTTTTAATAATAAAGTTGATCAAAACTGCTTTGAAAAATGTGTGTATGAAATATTTTCGCTTATGACGTGAAAAGAACTATTCGAAAGTGTGTGGAGCATAAAATAAAATAAAATCTACTTACTAGTTTGTTTTCTTAAGAAAAAAATTAAAATTTATTCAACTTTGGTAAAAAAATTCGAAAGAAATAATCCTTTGAAGAAATAGCCACTAACTTAATATGTGTTCTTAAACAGAATTATTTTTAATGGGAAAATAACATGCAAGCATGCACGATATTCATAAATATAGATTTTTACAATACAAAACAGGTTATAACTGCACTTAGTATGTTATATTTCCTACTTTTAAGAGATTTAAATAATAATATATTTAATAGAATTTGATAACAATAGCAGAGTTTGATAACAATAGAATAGAATTTGATAACAATAGCAAGTGGTAAATACTGCATTCATAGCATACTACATATTAAAAGCAAATGATCTTTTTAACTCTGTAAATGTACGAAAACTTTTATTTCCATTTATAAAGAATGAAAGCACTCGAAGTTGCGAATTATTCTTCCTCAAATTATTAAACTACCTTGATTATTATAGTTTTATAATTGTGAGTTGAATATAATTGAAAGATAAAATTGCGCTGCATTTTTGGCAATATTTTTAAATTATTTTTTTTTAAATCAAATAAATAATTTTCAGCAGGAGATTGCTAGATTGCGTACTTCAAATGTCACTAATTATTTCGCCCCACTTCTAGTTGGTCCTTCAAATGAAAGGAAACTTCAAAGTTATTTTGAACCAAAAATCAAAAAGTCAAATAGTAAAAATAATTTACATGTAATTTATCCTTTCCGAAAAAAAAAGTGAAAAGTGAGATCATGCAACTTAAGTGAAATTATCATTCGGAAAATCACTTCTAAATGTTTCGATACATTTATGAATGCGATAATTTTTTTTCTTACACCGCTCAATACATTATCAATATTCATAGATATAATTAGTTAACAAGTAATTGTTAACTAACATTACTTATGACAAATTTTGTCTTGTGATAGTATAATATCCGTTTGAATTACATCCAAATGAACTGTAAACTATTCAAACAAAATTTTAACAAATATTGGTATAATTGATCGACAAATGCTACGGTAAATGCAAAATCTGAAATCTCATATGTATTGATAATAAAAATATTTAGTTGTTGCTTTCCCTTAAAAGTATTTTTTGATAATAAAATTCCAATGGTCTTCTTGTGAAGCCATGACTTTTTATTCATTGCTATTATCTATTAAGATATGATTATTTAAAAATGAAATAAAACAAACATTGTATTAGAAAAAACTCTAAATAAAACAGTAGATTTTCTTTACATAAAAATTTGAATGGAAAATCATGAAAATTTACAAATTCCAATACAAAATATTAAAGATAATTTTAAAAACAAATGTTTAAAAGTGCCTAATATATTAAGTGTACATAAAGATAAATAAAAATAATGTCTTGTGATCTACGTACCGATGAATCTAGAAAAACTTCCTCTTAAATTATATTTTAGCAAGCTATATTTCTCAACAAAATAAAGTTTTATTTTGTGGCGGCCATTTTGGCGCCCAAAATTTACATTTAATGTTAAAAAATGAGCCTCGTTCGTCATAGTTTGGAAGACGCAACATTTGAATTATTGAAATATGACAAGTTAAAGGAGGGATGCAACCACAAGGAGTTGCTGAGACGGACACCCATTTTGCCACAGATGCGGGAAGGTGGAGCGCAAGAAGCAGAGAAAACCTTTTAGGTGTTATATTTCACATTCAACACTACTCGCCTAAGGAAGAAGTTCTACTTTGTATTCCAGTCCTTTGGAATCAATATTTTGGAGCAAAAAAGTGGAATATCACCGACGTAGAAAATGCTTTATTTGTCTTGGGGAAACCCTTCAGAAAGTGGGACGTGACACTTTGCGAAATAGCCCGATTTAAATTTTCCCAATTCTCTTATCCTTGGCAACAAAAAGTCAGACAACTCTACTTTTCTCGAAAGCCGAACGGAAACAAAACTTTTTTATTCGCTGTAGAAGTTGCTTTTTTGCTTGTGGGAAGAGAAGGGTTTTCTTGAATCTCATAAAACGGATGTGCTGTTATTTGAATATAGAGGCGTTTCTCGAATAAATCAATTATTGCCTTGCTATTGTGAAGAAGTTTTTCAGCTAAAGTGCTGTAATTTCAGTAATATATTGGACCAGTGCATTGTCACTTATGTCTCTTATACAAAACGTGCATTAGAATATTTTTACGCGTCAAATGTACTTTCTTTACTTGTTCCACTTACTGTAGGAGCGAATATCTGAATAAGAAAAGCTGTTTACAGCTTTTCTGCTTTTATTTCCAATATGCATAATACTTAATTCAGTATAATCTTACATAATATTAACAATGCATAGTTATTTTTCATATAAAATTATATATTTCTGAATAAAATTATGTGAAATATGTATCTATTTCATGGTACAAAATGAATTGGTTAATTATAAATTGTATATTTTGCTTTTTTTTTAAAATGTATTCATTTCTATAGTCTTAAGTGAATATTTTATCACTTATTTTTGTATTCTTATATTATTAAAATTACTAAGTAAAAGTGGTATTGGTAGTGTTATCTATCGAATTACACAACGATGCCACCAATTTTTAACTATGTTTAATAATGGTAGGACAGGAGCAATTCTGCAACTGTATGTAATTTTAAAATTATTTTGCACTACATTACCATTCTTTGTTTGTAAAAAAGTTTTTCGATTCATAATGTAAGGAATGCATGGTGCATTTTTTTATTTTTTCAAGAATTCATTAAAACAATCCAATGCTTAACTGGAGTATAATATTCACAGTTTTCGGCTACTAAAATAATGGAAACAATTACAAATAAAAATGATATTTAAGAGTATACTCTGAAATTATTAAAAATGTAATTCTAATTACCAGTTTTTTTAACATAAAAATTCCATATCATAGTAGATTTAGAGAGATGATATACATCTTGAAATTTTGTTATAAACGTCTACAATCTGCTATGTTAAATAATTTAAAGGATGTAACTGAAATAACTGTTAACCTAATCATCTCAGCTTTGTAGCATTCTAGAGAGATTAAAAGATGGTGCAACTGCAAAACTTGTGGTCAATTGATAAATGATAAGTTGTTATTGGGTCAGAAAACTTCTTTCACATTTTTCCACATAACAGTGTGAGTGCACATTTCGAGGGCACAATTGCGCATGATTTTGATTGTCTCCATCAAATTGATCTGTAATAACTTCCTTATAGTTTCATTAATAATCTAAAAAAAGATTACTTTGAAGAAGTTCACAAAAGTTTAACTGACCATATCTATCATATGAGTCAAAAGTTCTTGCATGACTTGGTTTAAGTAGTTTATACTTAACAATCATATACATACACACAAGGCTAACCAGTCTGAGATATACAGCTTAAATTCGATTTAGAGCCATTAGAAACTTGCAATTCCGAAGTGTCATCGAACTCACTAACAGTTGAACGGAAGGCCAAAGCGCTATCGTTGGCCTTTAAAACTTTGTTTTTGTTCTTGCATGAATTGGAATTTTCATGAATGCTAATAGTATTACTTTTGTTGCCATTTGATTCAATCAACATGAGAAGGAAGTAAAATATCTCTAAGTTGGCCTGCAGTCACCGATTTCAGCGTAATTAATATTTTATGATTATTTTAAAACACGTTCGATCTGAAATTGGTATTATGTCTCTCAGAATTTTCACTACGTGAAGATGATTTGTACAGTAATTCCTCTAAATGCTATTAAAGCGCTCACCTTGGCCTGGTGGTAAAACAAAACAGAGCGAAAAATCTCAGATTCGATCATTGACTCTACTGAACAACATTATGAGTATGAGACCTACTGAGCAACATTGAGATTATGAGTATGAGTTTCCTTCATTCTGACATTATACATTTAAGATTCATTCGGAATTAAACTTGAATTTGGCTCACTTTTTGCGAAAAGACCTTTTGGAAGGCCACAACATGGTAGATATTTAAAAGCTTTAGCTAATTATTAGCTAAAGCTGATTTGGTTGTAAAATTAGCTAATTCGGTTGTACACACGTAGTATCAAAGCACTATTTTGTTTGTTTTTTTTAATCTTTCAATTTAGAAATGAATCTAAACTGAATTACATGCTAAAAGCAATCCTGAACCATTTCAGTAAGGAATCCCTTTTAAATAAAGGATAATTTCTTGATTTTGATTACCACCAATATATCTCCCTAAAGCATGAAAAGCATCAAATTGGCATCAATTCACTGTTGGTCACCGTAAATGCAACACCCTGAATTAAGCATGCAAATAACATGAAATTTACAACATGCATTAACAGATGTGAGATATGCAAATGATTATAGAATTTCAGCGCAGATGCACATTTCGTGCGCTAGTGGTGCCACTCCAAAGCGCTATTTAAAACTTAGAGATATCGACGATTTCAAGTTAGGCACTTTTGTTTCTCTTGTGGTTTTTTTTAAACGATCAATTATGCCTCTTAGAAAACAGCGATCATTTTTTGATCAAGTAACCGACAGAGAAAGGATAGTGGCCAACTGAGATAGTGGATTATTTCAAGGAAATCGGTAGTCGTATTGGGCGAAACCAAACTATAATGCGGATATGTGAGTTTTGGATGCAAGAAGGTACGATGGACCGACGTGTTCAATCGCATCTATCTCAGTGCACCACTTCACGTGATAACAAGAAAATTGTGCGCATGACAGTGACGGATCGCTCAGCCACATCACGAACCATACCACAGCAGATTCAGTTTGTAACGCATCCCCCAGTGTCTGCACGTACCATTCGCCGCCGTTTACAGCAGAGTAGTCTGTCTGCAAGAGGTCCATTTCTTCGCCTACCCTTAACAGAGAACCACAAACGTCTCCGCCGCCAATGATGCGATGAAAGAAGGATGTGGACGGCAGACGTAATGAAATTGTAACACCATGGTGGTCACATTCGAGTCTAGGGACACCGTGGAGAGAGGATGCTGAACAGCTGCACAACGCTACACTGGTCCTGCACCGGGTATCATGGTAAGAGGTGGTATTGGATATCACTCGCGTTATTCTTTAATGCGCATTGCTGGTACTTTAAAGAGCCACCGCTACATCCCTGAGGTGTTGGAGCTAGCTGTCCTTCCTTACCTTCAGGGCTTGGCCACAGCCATATTTCAACAGGATAAATCGCAACTACACATGGCACCCATTGTCCAAGGTTTCTTCGTCAATCACCAGATTGAATTATTTCCCTGGCCGGCTCACTTTCCGGATTTTTTTCCGATGTAAAACATGTACTCCATGGTTGCTCAACCATTGACCTAGATTACATCCCCAACTGCCATGTCAGATAAACTTTGGCAGCATGTGGAAGCTGCTTGGTTTGCTGTAACCCAAGAATACATCCAAAGTTTCTTTGAATCAATGCTTAGTCGTGTCAGTGGTGATATCCAACAATGGCGGCTACTGATTTTGGCAGAAACCACACTTCACAGAAGTTTATAAATTTAATCATTTGATACTTGGTCAACATGTTATTAACATAAATTTTGTTGTGATATCTCTTGCCATTTTTGGTGCTGCAATTTGGGATGCCAGCAGTGTAAAATGCGAATAAAATTCTATGAACAGGCACAAGTATTCTCATTTTGTGAAAGGCCGCCAGATTGTTAAAAAGAACTCGCTGACATATTCGAAAAATGGTGCATCTCATACTTAAGTATATAACTATCCAACCTAAGATTATAATGCTTAGAAGACATATACCCCCCGTTAAAATTTTACAATCTAAAGTCTTTAAGTAAATGTTAGGACGAAATTTCGAAATGAGGCTGTATGGGTTTTATTTCTTGATCATGGAACAAACTATAACGCTTTCAACTGGTAGAAAAATAGAACCGAAAACGTACTTAAAATAATTATTTATTTATAGTTTGTATTTCTTTAAAAAAGTACTAAATAAATTGCACAGTAAGTGAATTATTATAAGAATAACCAGGATTTTAGCATTTTTTGTAAAGAATTTCTTTATTTCCACCATAAGTTAATCGAAACAACTTTGAATTACTTTAAAGGAACCAATTTTAAGAATAGCTTCTGTATATTTCGAAACACAATATGCATATAGCTTGATTATACAGATGGAAATAAGGAACTAACGCAGACACTATGTACTCATATTCAAATTTTTCCATTATGAAACCTTAATACACCATTCTTTCCCCTTCATTAAGTAAAAAAATCAGAGTTGCTTTCGTCATTAAAAATTAGAATAAATAAATAAAAGTCTAAGCATAACAAACCATTCGTTACTTTGTTTCATTGCTTGCCATGTTAGCTTAGTAGTTAGAAAAGCAGACGAATTTGAATAAAACTTCGCATAGCCTAATGGCTTTCGGAATGCGATTTTACCAGATAGTCCTTGCGTTTTTGCACGGAAAAATGTGTGTACCTAGCAACCATCAAATAAATGTATGTGATATTTGTTAAAGGAAAGGGAGAAAATATCATAATTCAAATGCGTCACGCAACCACCATTTGGCGATTTTTTTTTCTCTATTAATATTCTGGAAAAAAATACAAGATACTTATAGAGTCGCAAATGTGATCTTGCGAGCGAAAAAAAAATAAGGAAAGAACTAATATTTGGACATTTATGGTAATTCACAGGTTCTGTACGGGAATTTAAGTTCACGAAAAAATGTCTGGTTTTCATCAATTTAATGATGTTCGTCGCCAAAATAAGTGAATCTTTAATACGCCCATTTTACCGTTGATGGGAAACTTGTTATTTGGCGTTTTGTTTTGAGTTCAAAGTGAATAGAATCGCTTGAACTCACTTTACTTGAATATAAATGTTGTTAAAATGATTAGAAAAACAATGTAGTGTGTAATAAAAAGTAATTGATTTGATGGTAAGATTGCAATACCTTCTTGTAAACTATACTCACTAACAAAAATCTCTAATTACTCTTTTGTTTTTTTATACGTATAGTGGAAGAAAATGGCACAAATCCTTTTGCTAACACTGTCGTGACTAAACTTACTTTATTACAAAATACAATAAAGATTTGACACATAAAATGGAAAAATATGTCAAAATTAGGTCTGTTTTTTTACAAATTGTTGAAACAAATTTTGATATTTTTTAGAATTGCAAATATTACAAAAGCGAAAAAGAATTATACTAAAAATATTTAGAACAATATGGTTATTATAAATTAAAAATCTCTAATTACAGTTTTTATTGTTAGTCATATTATTAATTAAAAACGAAGTATCTTTGTGCATATATTATGTGATGACAAGTAACATATTTAAGATGACATATTTCGAATAATTTTATGGCGAAATATCTGATAGATTCTTATGGTGTTCTGACAATGATTCGATCCCACTCAACATTAAGAAAAAACCATTTGAATTACAATGAGTCGCATTTTGCCTTTTAGAAAATAATTTTATGGCGAAATATCTGATAGATTCTTATGGTGTTCTGACAATGATTCGATCCCACTCAGCATTAAGAAAAAACCATTTGAATTACAATGAGTCGCATTTTGCCTTTTAGAAAAAATTTCCAACAGTAACTTTCATACTTTGGAAGTTTCGCGTTTTTATTATTATGTTTTAATATGAAAAAAACAGACGGAGTAGATATATTATACTTTGCACAAATTTTCTCAAATTTCATTAAAATAAATTCCTTTATATTCTAAGATTATTAAAGTAATTGAGAATATCCTTTATTTTTTTAAATCAATTTAAATTTTAATTTACTTAAAATAATTTTGAATAGAAAAATATTCGTCTTCACGATGTTCTCAAAAGCGTAAATGTATAAAATGTTAGACAGCCAGCTTTTAATAATAAAAATCTAACAAAAATGAGTATAATTATTGTAGACATGCATAACAATTTATATATAAGTCATTTCACTGAATTTTTTGTTGTGCTATTACTTAAATTATCCAAAATTCTATCTTTCCACTTTTTTTAAATCAATTCTATGAATCAGAATTTCATTTGACACAATTAAGTCATTTTCTTTGAAATTCAAAAAATGTAAATCTCTGGAGAAATATTTAAAACAATAAAATCTTTTTAAGTTTTTTAGTTCATTCAAAAATTTTTAGCTGATTTTCTTCGAAGTAATTACATTTCTTAATAATGAGGGCCTCCTCTATATTTAGTATTTTCTTCACCCAATCCATTGTTCATGTTGTTCTTTTTGTTATTGATGAGACAAATATTGCAGTTACAGGTATAGTTAAATACGAATCACATCGTTATTTGAATATTTTCAAAAATGTTTCTGAACAATATGAATGGTTTTCCCAAATAATTTTATAGCCAGTTCAAAATTAATTTTTCTTTCTTTTAAATCCATTGCTTACAAAGCAGTATTCTGCTTGTTTTTCAAAAGGTATCGTTTATATATATCTATATATTTTTCTTACGTGAGTGAAAACTTAAAAAACATTATTTAATAATATCTTTAAAAAATTATATTTATTTGCTTTCAAATGTCTTAACAATTTCACGTAAAAATGGCAGCGAGTTAAACATTTCTCCTCAATATTTGTCAAACATTTTATTTAACGTACGTGAAAAGAAATTAATTATTTTCATTACTTATTATCATGTGTTAAGTATAATTTGTGAATCGAATTAGAGTAATATAAAATAATAGATGAATCTACGTAAAAATTCTAAGAATAATTACATAAATACATATTATAAATTTGAGTGCAAAACTTTCCTAAATGTTACAAAACACTAAGGGGATCAAGAAAATCTATTAAAATTTAACAATTCTTATACAATTATCTATTCAAATTAAATATAATATTTTGATATATGAATTTATGTTAAATATTTTTAATTACGTTTTAAGCGTTTTATCTAGGACTAAATATTACAAAAATAAACGTTGAGCACGAAATTAGCTGTGTATTCTGCATAAATAAGTTTCGATAATTGATGTGATACATAATTTCGAAACATTAATTTAAAATTTTTAATAGTAAAACAATTGTCATTCAATTTTTAAAACCAGTTTGGTTATCATTCTTTTTCAAAAACGTGTTTAAGAAAAACAGCTTAGTAATTACAATTCGATTCCATTTTACAGTTTATGGAAGCTTTACCCATTACTGAGGTTCTTAATGTAATCGCTTAAAGTATTATACAGTACATGCTACGAATATAACCTTAAAAAATGTGCTAGATTTGCCCAAAACGAAAAGTTTATAGGAAGGTTGGGTAAGTTAAAAATATTCCTACTCTTGGATCAAATTTAGAAGTTTACAGTATCTTTTGTCATATTTGTAGTTTCTTTCATATTGTACTGTATCATATTCGTCTTTCAATCAAAACAAGACAAACTATTTATATTTAAAACAAATGGGCAAGAAAAATAGCATTAACTCGTTGAAAACGTCAATTTCGACTAAAAATGATAAATTTATTTTATTCTTTCCTTAAATAAGGAATTTAAATAGCTTTCTAAAACAGGTTTGTTTTTGTGTGTACGTTAATTAGTTTCCGAGATATAAAGGATTTCGTAAAGATTAGGAAACCAAAAGTGGACATATTTAAAGGACCGGAAGTGGGCGTTTAAAGGGACAGAATGATGTTAAAAATTAGTTTAAACAGTGTTTAATTTTGAAATATAAATTTAGTAAGCTTTTAAAAGATACATAAAATAATTACTGTTCCGGAAATCAATCAGAAAATCAAATAAAAAAATTAATCAGCAAATATGAGAGTTTCTTATAAAAACACCACACTTTAATCTTTAAATGCGATTTTCTCAGAACCGGCTTTTACCTATAATTTGCACGCTTCAAAAACGATAACTCAAAACATTTTTATAATATCAATATGGAATTTCATGAGCGTTATCTGTATATTGTTTACTACGAAATGTAGTAAAAGATTTTTAATCACTAAAATATTTCCCAAATTATGGCCTGTTATTCGAATAATGGCATAGAAATTTTGGCTAAAATTTCAGTAAAAATATTCAACTGGCCGTCATTTTTTTAAATTTTTAACAAAAACTTAAAATTTTAGTACATGCTCTAGATAACAACATATAGATTATTTGGTATTAATTTTTTTCAAATATGTTTAATAGTTTTTGATGTATCATTTTTGAAATTTTTAAAAAAAATATGCTTAAAATTGTATACATATTTAACATTTCTGAAGAATAATATTGGAATATATCAAATTTTAGTAGCTCAATATTAATGTTTTCTAAAGTGAAATAGGAAAAAATCGTTACAATGTATACATGCAGTGTATTTAAAAAAAGTGCCCTGAACGTGTTCGGGTACCTTAAATAATCAATAGATTTTCTTTGATGATAATAATAGTTATTTATAATTTATGTGTATAGTTTGTTATTTATTCTTTCATTGCAATTTTTTCTGGCAGATTTCTCGAAGGAAAAGTTTTTTCTCTTTTGTAAGGTATTTTACGTCTTAACTCTTATACTCTTACGTCCTAACTCTTACAAATAGTTGGAAACTGGAAATTTTCCAGTCCGACTTTCTGTCCAACCACTCATAGAGGCGAATAGTTTGCAGAGATTCGAGATTTTCTTAAAACCATAGCTTATATCCAAATTAGTCCTCTTGTGCAAAAGAAAAAAAAACTGTAAAGTGACAAAACCAAAAGATGCAATTTATAAAAAAACACATTTGGTGTTCAAAATTTTTTATTATATGTTACATTGATATTAACTTCACTGTCAAGAGATAAGACAATAATCTGCCAAATGGAAGATCTTTAGTTCGATTTCAGTACAACTGAACAGAGAGAATGAAGTGATTTCTGCTTTCTATATAGATATAAATTTTCAAAGCTTCCACTTTTGAAGCAAATGATAACAGCTCCATTTCTATGAAATTTCTATGAAAAATCCTTTGATAAAAAAACAATATGAAGTAAAATTTAAAAATGAATTACAATTATTTTTTACTCACAGATTTTCAATGCGAGATCGTGCAAGGCTTTTTAAGTATTTCAAAAAAGTCTTGAACATTTTCATTCAATCAATTAAAAATCTTCACTTATCAAATAATGCTAACGATTTTTATCATTATACTCTTCATAAATACAATGATGCATATACAATGGTTTAAAAATACAATGTACATGAATTACTTAAACGTGCAACTTCTTAATGATGAAGAAAATACATTTTAGTTTTTACCCCATATTTCTCACGGAAAAAAAATTACATGAAAATTGAATATTATACTTTGTTAGGACTTGCGCCAATTTTTATTTTTGAAACTTCACAAACATCTTTATTCCACTTATATTACTTTTGTTCTGTTCTTCTGAAAACGATAGGTTTGTTTAAATTCGTTCGTAGTTAAAGCTTAGCCTTGATGCCATACTCTAATACAAAATGTTTAAAGTCATTTATTAATGCTTAAAACGCATTCATTGACATAATGCGTGTCCTAGTTTACTTTAATGGACCAGTACACGCACCAACCATTAATATGAATAGTAAATAACACATGAATAATATTAATTTTTTTCCTCTTTACCAACTATTTAAGAGTTTACAAACAACTAACTTTTGGTTTGGTAATAAAGTATAATTATTCAGAACTAATATCGAAATTATTATTTAACCGAGAGTATGATTGCATTAAAAAAGATTATTTAAATGCCCAACATTTGTAGATGATACACAGTTGAAATTAAATCTAGCAATAATTAGCATAATTATCTAAAATATTTGTGTTAGATATTCCGAAGGAAAAATAACCATGTCGTTGAGCCAATACCACAATAACAGCCATGATTATAGATTAAATGATTTTACAAGAGAGGAAAAAGCGTGATTACATCATATTGTGTTTTTTAATTTTCTAATCATTATTTTTTGTTTAGAACTATATTGGTGAAATGTTGTAACAAAAAATATAAAACCAGAATTTAATTTTTTTCTTCTCCGACCTGGCATTTTACATTTGGAATACAACCCTAGAATAATTATTGTCAAAATGATTATGTGTGTATGTTTTTATGTTATATTTTTGCATACACAATATTTTCTTTAACTCTCTGGTAATTTCTTAGACCAAGAATTCCCTTTTCATGGTATAATGTTAAACAATTAGGAATGACAATTGTAAATAACTCTGACTGATTAAAATCATTATTTTTTTTTAAGCTCTTTAAAAGATTTATTGTATTAAAATACTTTAAAACATCTTGAACATTTAAAAAAAATTGCATTTGAAAAGTTGTTTGCTTTTAAAATATCTTCTGAAATTAGTAACTAAGTGACTTATGTGAGTGTGTGAGAAGTGGTAAAATCCTACTTTAATTCGAACTGCAAAGCAATCCATAGCAGTTCGTTAGAGATGGAGATCAAGAGGCAAGTTTGTGTGTTTAAGTTTGGTTATAGTTTTCACATCCATCTTATGTTTTTAATGAGACAGGTCGTTGCTGGAATCTGACTACTGTTCCTGACAAAAAGGTATAATTCAAATAAAAAAAAAAACTTAACTCTCTCTAATGGTTACTTAAAAATTTTGATTTAAATCTCTCTTTACCCAATTTTTATTTTAAGAAAATCCTTTCAGTGTTATTTTCTACCACTAAACTGGTGTAAACATATTTGAGAGTGCAAATGGAAATAATGCCCAATAGTACATCTTTTAAAAAAGTCCATCTTTTAATCAATGTTTTTTAATACTTTGTTTTCAGAAACATTGGAAATGAATCAATAACATTTAATGTTGAAAATACATAGACATTTCAACATGACGGTTTATGATTGGGTAAAGTATGGAACCAGTTAATTTGGATATACATTGATTCCTGTTCCTACCAGTCTTCCTTACCAATTTAGAATTTAATTTTTATCACTAATATATGAACTTCTTCCCCAAATGTTAGTTTTAACAAATGAGTATTTAAATATTTTGAAAACCGTGCATGTATGATATATAATATCCTACATGTATTTTCATTCATATTTAAACATATATTTAAACTAGCTTATGTGATATATGTAATATAAGTTAAAAAAAATAACATGTATCGAAGTATGCACAAAAACTGTTATTACTGTATATCCTGAAAGCATTTTTGTTTCGAATATTTTAATGAAAGAAAAACGGTTTTCAGTTGGGAATAGGGGAAAATAATTTCTCTTTCCAGTTATTCGATTTCAAACTCTAGGATGGGGAATCTATAATTTGTCGGGAAAAAAAACTGGCAAAAAGTAGGATGTGATGTGGAGTCGAAATAAAAAAAAAAAAAATTCAACTCCATTACTATTTCTGTAACGGTGTTATTTTTATTGTGGTTCCGGTGACTTGTAGGGAACATCTGCTGACACAGACTTTCTGCAAAATATGGAGTCATGACAGTTTTCCAGACAGGTTCCTGTTATTAGGAACCCGGATGAATTATTTATCAGAGCGAAACTTGTCAAAAATGACCGGTATTGGTCTTCGGCAGGAGAAGAAAGAAGGTCAGTAGTAGGTGAGGGTCGGTAATGACAAAAATGGAAGAGAAATACATATACTTCCATAGTACGGAAAGTTTGGCTGGAATATATTTCCCCTCAACTGCGGAGGAAAAAAAAAACTTTTAAATATTGATACAATATCAATACCTGACTTACCTTAGTTTAAATTGTGAGACTGTTACAGTGATGCAAGTGTACTAAGTATGATTTAAAAATTCAATGATACAATAAATCAATGTAAGTTAATACCTGAATACACTAAAATGATATCAAGCCTTTAATCACATTTCATTGACCTCATAAGACGTGCCACTCAAATTGAATAGACGTTGATAATTTAGTTATATTTGCACGTCATTCAATACAATTTTATGTTTAATTAATATGAAACAGAAAAATAAAGGAAATAGATTATCGGGTGAATTACGTTTTAAGCCATCATATTTAATTGCTTACTTCCTTCTTTTCATGAATGATTCAACAAATTCATTACTTTGATTCTATTAAGCATTATTAGAAAAATATATACTACTCTTTATTACAAGTGAAAAGCTGCCGCCCAACTTGTCTAGTGGTCAGAGTGCCTGACTGCGGATAGGGAGGTCCTGGGTTCGAATCCCTGTTCGGGCATCGGATGTACTTCCTCTCTCTATCTATCCTGTCTTTGTCCTTTCCGTGTATGAATGGGTTGTGAATGGTTGCCTACCCTTAAACGGGTTCCTATGGCATGTGTGTACTGAGGAAGTCGGACTCCACACCAAAATATGGTTCACTTGGAAAAGTGGAGCACCGCACCCCATAATGCCTGCCTAGCTGGCACACAGCAACAAGTGAACAAGTGTGTGTGTGTGATAGATAGCTAATTTCTAATATGTTTAATTTCACTGCTATAAAGAAATACTGTTTAATACTATCAGTAGATAATATTAATAAATACAAAACTAAGGCTATCATTTATTAACCAAAAATATGTCATAGTTTTACTAATTTTAAAAGAATATATTTATTGTATGATAATAAAATGAGAGTCACATTGAAGATAACTTTGTTACAAAATTCAGAAATATTTAATTAAAAATCTGACGTTGACATATTTTATGGAAGCCGTAAATTGGCATTTTTGAAGTGTGAATTTTCCAGAAAGAATTTTAATTGGTATAGACAGTTATATACATCGACAATAAATTTTGCATAAAAATTTAAAGCACTCGCGCTACAATACTGTGTAAAAATCTACCATTCCGTTTCTTCGCCAGTAATAAACACTATACCTTGAACCGACTGTTTAACAATTGATAATACACCGATAAGAGAGGCCCAGCACGCTGCCGAATGGTTAGTCCTCTTGCCTTCGGTTCAACAGTTCGTGGATTCGAATCCCACCTTGGGCAGGGATGTTTGTAGTGGTTCGGAATCCACTTTAAACCGTACGTCTCGGTCTATTTAGCCTTCGTGTGCAAAAAGTTGCCGTTGAGTGGCAAACAAACCAACAAAACCCGAAAAGAGAGAACATATGAAATAAATTATTCACGTCGTGTAGATTAAATAATAGCACTGAGCAAGATCAAGAAATAAAATAATCTATATTTGATCATTTCTTTTCTAACATATTCCTGATCCACTAAAATTATATCATTTTTAATTTCATCTCAGAAAACTATGTTTATCAGTTGTCTGCAATTTTATTTAGTATTTTTAGCAACACAAAAATGTAAATTAGTTAACCTTCTATTTTTTAAAGATTTCAGCTTAAATGTAGCTCATTCTTATAAAGTACACTGAAAAGTAATACTTATTTAACAAAAAATATGTATTGAAATAATGAGCAACTTTTTTACTGTCTTAAATCAAAAATCCGAATGAACTCTAAATCTTTCAACTTAGAAAACAAAAATAGCTGTGCTTACACGAATAAAAAATAACTGATACAACATAGCGTGTGTAAATTTCTGTGCTTTTAAAAATTAGTACATCTTAATAATTAAATAATCACGCTTTTATGAGCTCTTCAAGCTTATGTGAGAAAACCCTTTAAATTAAAATAAATTTTTCAATTTTTCCTTTGATATAAATGAATTAAAATGAATTACTTTGTCATTCACTAGCTTTGATACATTTTTACGTTTAATTGTCAATGTAATTAGAGAGAAACGATTAAAATTTTTGAATTAAGTAACTACTTCACTGGGCATTTTGGAAAGAATTCCTACAGTATTTAACTTAATTTGAGCTTTAAATAAATCATTGAAATGGAAAGTTATTAATTTCTGGCAGTTAGGCACTTCAATTAGATATTTTTTCCCAATTAATTTTTACTAAAATTCTAACAAATTAATTTCCTCGAATTCTGACTGAGCAATGAGACTGAGATAATAAACACTGAGCAATGAGGGAAAAAATTAAATATTGTATTAATGAATTCAGTTTAAATCTTTAATTCTTAATAAACTCATAGCATTCTCGTACCATTGCTACATTTAGCACGTGTGTATTACATACGAAGAATTAGTAATTGATACTAAACTGCGTATTGCTTTCGCTATTATTTTCAATGAAGAATGGAAACATTTTATATGCAATATAATAATTCAATCATAATATTTTGAGTAATACATGAACAGAAGTTGATTAAAGTAATTGAGAAAAATAGAATGTGTAAAATATTTTTTATTCGTGTTATGATCAGATCTATAGAATGATGTCTCTGACAAACATCTAAATGAAATTGAAAAGTTACCACTTCAAATTTTTAAAACCAAGTATGTGCTTTAGGTTTTTAGAAATCATATTAATTTAATCTTCGACCAAGTATCATGGTCCCGATGAAATACACTACTGGCCATTAAAATTGCTACACCAAGAAGGTGACATGCTACAGACGTGAAATTTATACGAAAGGAAGAAGGTGCTGTGATATGCAAATGATTATCTTTTCAGCGCATTCAGACAAAGCAGGAGCCAGTAGCGACACCTAGATTGTGTTTAATTGAGGAAATTGCTCAGCCGGTTCCTCATACACAAATTGCATTTGAACGTTGTGGCCTGGTGAAAAGTTGTTGTGATGCCTCGTGTAAGAAGGAGAAATGCGTACCAGCACGTTTCTGACTTTGATAAAGGTCGAATTGTAGTGTACCGGGATTGCGGTTTATATTATCGCTGTATTGCTGTTCGCGTCGGTCGAGATCCAATGACTGTTAGCAGAATACGGAATCGATGGGTTCAGGACGGTAATACGGAACGCCATGCGGGATCTCAAAGGCCACCTATCACTAGCAGCCGAGAAGACAGGCATATTATCCGCATGGCCGTAATGGATCGTGCAACCACGTCACGAGCCGTGAGTCAAGAAATGGGGTCGTTTGGAAGACAGCAAGTGTCTGCAAGAACAGTTCGACGACGTTTGCAGCAGCATGGACTCTCAGCTCGGAGACCATGGCTGCGGCTTCCCTTGACGCTGCGTCATAGACAAGAGCGCCTTCAATGGTGGGATCAACGACGAACCTGGGGGCACGAATAACGAGACGTCATCTTTTCAGATGAATCCAGGTTCTGTGCACAGCATCATGATGGTTGCATCCGTGTTTGGCGGCATCATGGTGAACGCACACTGGCAGCGTGCACTCGTCATCGTCATACTGGCCCATCACCTGGTGTGATGGTATGGGGTGCCATTGGATACAAGTCTCGGTCACCTCTTGTTCGCATTGACGGTGCTTTGAACAGTGCACGTTACATATCTGGTGTGTTACGACCCGTGGCTCTACCCTTTATTCGAGCCCTGCAAAACCCTACGTTTCAGAAGGATAATGCCCGACCGCATGTTGCCGGTATTGTACGGACCTTCCTTGATACGGAACATGTTCGGCTGTTGCCCTGGCCAGCACGTTCTCCAGATCTTTCACCAATAGAAAACGTCTGGTCAATGGTTGCCGAGCGACTGGCTCGTCACCAAACGCCAGTCACTACGGTTGATGAAGTGTGGCAACGTGTTGAAGCTGCATGGGCATCTGTACCTGTACATGCAATCCAATCTCTGTTTGACTCAATGCCCAGGCGTATTACTGCTGTTATTACTGCCAAAGGTAATTGTTCTGGTACTGATTTCTCAGGATCTATATATGTATATATATATATATATATATATATATATCCAGCCAAATTTTTTGAAAATTTAATCAGTTGTTATTTCTAGTATAATATATTTGTCCCATAAATATCATTTTGTTATCTGCATTTCTTCCTGGTGTAGCAATTTTAATGGGCAGTAGTATATATCGGGAAAAGTTAATAAATTATTTTTAAAATGAAGATCTGATGTGTGTGCGCGTGTACGAGAGAGAGAGAGATCCCATAGTAACTTAAGCTTAATATTCATATTTTTAGCATATTTTCCAATGGGAATTAAAAGTTTTCAGTTATTTATTTTTTTATGCAGATTATTTCCTTATACAGGGAAACATGAAAATAACATAAATATAGGAAAATGTGAAAATTTATAATTGTTTCTCATAAAACAAGAATATATTAGAAGCATACAAAAAGCGCTTTCACATGTTAAAAAAAAACATTTAAACGCCGGATGAAAAATTCCTTAATAATTCCTTATGAAAAATAAACAGGTCCAAAGCTGGAACCAAAAAATATATTTTAAATAATTCCCGAGAAATAAATAATGCACTCAGTTACTAGTTTATCATAAATAGAAAAATTACATTAATAATGGCACCTGAGATAATGTCTATATATATAGTATTATTATTTTTAAAATCACACCTTACAAGATTATTTACAGATCTACTACCGTTGCGCAAAACATTTTCCAGCCAAGACTTCTGATACTATTTTCATTGCTTAATCTCTTGATGGTATGAAGCAGCGATTTCCTGAAGAACATCTTCGACTCTTTTGGAAGAGAATCCAGGGAAACTGTATATCCGTCTTAAAGATTAGATCCGAATTCCAAGGACTTAAATCCGGAAAGTGGAAAGACGATCTTTATACCAACTCCAATTTTTAAATCACCAACTCGTCTCTTTCGATAATATTATACTTTAAGTCTGCTTTTCACATAATTTCTGGGATCTTTTATTTTTATACATGTGCAAGGTGAGTTTATCTTTTTCAGGATGAATAAGCGTTTAATTTACTTTTAGTGTTTGCCGCATATCAAGGCCGCTACAGCCTATTTGTCTCCGTTAATTAATTATAATCTTCGTTGTCTTTCTTCAGCATTTTATATTTTAAATGTTTACCAATTATATTTCCTTTGTTTTAAGATATTATTTTAAATAAGTGTATATTTTCAAAAATGATGTTATTTATTGCATAAAAATTACAATATAAATTGTATTTGTGAAATATCTATTTGCATAGATTTTATTGCAATAAAATTTATTCATTTCAAAACAATTAATAAATTTTTGGGATATTTTCTAACTATTTTTTTCATTGTTGGAATATTTCACTGCATTTTTAAAGTAATCTACAACTTTCAAGTGATAATTGTAAGAGCTGAGGCAAGCATTATCAATTCTAGAGTAGATATTGAAAGATAGAACAACTCTTTGTTGCATGTTGTCAAATTTAATTGTTTTACGTGGTCGAAAAAGAAGAAATGCCAGTATTTTTGTTTTTGGAGAATAGGAGAAACATTGTAGTATCTGTTGGCCACAAATTTGTTTGCGACTTCTAATTTTCGTAACTTGCTAAGTTGGATATTTTGTCAGGTTTCTTTACATGGGAATCAGACAAACATGGTACATTCTTTACATGGGAATACTCAAAACAGACATGTGATGAGACCAAACTCGTATAAAACCTGACTTGTGAATGTTTTTTGTTTTCTGTAAAAGCACTTTTATATCTCTGCATGTATTTTGTTACATTTTCTTTATCAGAATTATGTTTCCTGATAAAAGTTGCTAACTTCTGGGAGTACAGTCCCATTTAAGAAACTGTCTTAGATAAATTAATATACATCAACAAAAATCTGATTTTTTTTCTCATTTTCTCATTCATAAAAATATTTAATCACAAAAAATAACTTTCTATTTCATCAGATGTCTTTGTTTATAAAAATTTACATAATCCAATTTTTATGGAAATTTGTATTGCATAAAATAAAAACAAGATATGAATTATGTTCAGAATATTGGATAAAAGAGATTAACATAGTGGTTCTTTCTTTTTTATTCAAAATTTTGATTCAAAATTTGAAAAACTAAACAATTACATGGAAGAATTTACATTTAACTATGGTAACTAAGATCATTTTATCAATCGTAAAAATATATAATTCCGCTCTTCAGTGCTCTTTCAGAAATTGTCATGAGACACAAAACAATCTTCTTAAGCAAAATTTCAATTTATTACCATCTTAGAGCATGCAATTTAAAATCATTATGATTGCGAGTTGACACATATTAAATTATTTTTTGAACTATACTGCTTATTCCACTTTATTATTTTTCTTAAAAACCTATTCATGTTTCTGGAAAATATTTGTGCAACATTTTCGTTATCACATAATCGATAATATTTTCTAGGATAAAAAAAATAATAATATAATCCTATACAGTAGCAGACTAGGATATAATTTATTTCCTGTGTGAGAGATTTCTGAAAAGAGACTGGTACTTGTTAACAGTTTGTCATTTATACTGCTCCGAAATACATCAAAATTCTTTGAATCAATTTTTCAACTTTTAATTAGATCGATTCACTAGAAACTTTGCGAAACTTAACTTGGAACAACAAGCTTCTGTTAATGAATGATCCTGCTAAATCATAAAAGTTGATAGTAAGAAAGCAATATTTTACAAACAACGCACCATCATTTTGCAAAGGCCATATCTCCCTTCCGATTGAGAAACTTTTGCATCTATAAAGAGCTTCTTTTTCCTCTTTCCTCTCAAAAGAAGACAAATAATATTCTTAATTGAGATTCGTGATGGAAAAGCTCTGTTCTAGGGTGATTCATTCATCTTGTTGCTAATGGAATCCGACGCCCAATCAACAAATGGATCACTTCGAACTTGGTCCAATCAGGAACTTTAATGGCGACCGCCGAATTGAATGCTAATTGGCGCGGCGTCTCGGTCACTGATTTATGGAAATCTTCCCATTGTCGAGTGAAATTCCTTTTATGGGGAAGATTGAAAAATAATCTCGAGGCCATTGCATTATCAACAAACGGATGATAATAGAAGTTCTTTTTTTTTTCTTCTTTTTTTACACCGAGATATTTTTGTTTGATCAATTAAATTATAAGTGTGTATGTGGAAATATTCCATTTGGTAGAGTTGATTTCACTCTGATATCTAATTTGATTTTCATATTTGATATTACGTGTTGATGAAATTTAACAAATGATCGAGTTCCACTTTTATTGGATGATGAGATTTGAGATGAGTAGAATGTGAAATGAGTTTTTCTTATAAGAAAGAAAAAGTAGATAAAATTTGCAATAGACATTGATTTATTGAACTAATATTTGGTACATGAAATTGCTTTTATGATTTAAATTGAATGAACTAAATACTTTTCAGGTTATAAATTTCCTATAAAGATACTAAGCTTCAGAAAATTTTAATAGTTAGTTATACAAATTTGGATAATTAAGAATATAAGTAAATTTGCTTAAAATTAATTTCAATTAAAATATTTGTTTCATTATCATATAAATCATATTGTAAGTGAAACTATAATATATAGTGTTAATAAAAAATTATTCATAAAACTATAAATTTCAGCATTTGTCTTATAAATTGAAATTGGCTCCATTTTGATGTATATTAAAAACATTGTGAAATATATTACCGAAAGTAATTACTTAATATAATTTAAAAATGTAAGTTCTAACTCGAAATAGGTTTTTACTTTGGGATTAGGAAATTGTTAAATGTTACTAATTTCTATCAGTTGAACAGCTGAATTGTGATAATTTGTTTTACAAATACATGTTTTTTCCTTTACAGTAACTTCAATTTAAAGTAAAAAATTATTAGATTCAAATGGCTTGTAAGTAGTCATATTCCAACAGTTTTTCTATATAATACGGAGATTTAAAAGAAAAATACCAGTATAATTTTTAATAACAAAACTTGAAATTTTAAAAATATTTTACATTAATTTGGAAAGAAATTAAAGCCTAATATTAAATATAATATATGATATTAAAAAAATATTGAAACATTTTAAACACAATATTTCATTAAATACTATCGAGCTTCGTATAGCGCCATCTGTCGGCAACAGGTGCTATTGTAAAAAGTTGAATCCGACTAATTTAAGAATTATGTTCTCAGATTTTTCCGTACCTCAATAAAAATAACCTTTTACAATTTTTCCTATTAAAAATCATTCCCATATGTATTAAGGAGTCAATTCGTTCCAAAAGTGAAGTTTTTATGATATCATATAGCACTACAAATTAGAAGCCCATGAAAATCTCTGAATACAATTATTTATTTGAATAATCGTGATGCATTTTGCTTTACAAAGCAAAATGATACAATTGTTTTATTTGAATAGTTACAAACATAATAAAAACTGCGAAAAGAATCAGTAACAATTTTCATTAATTAGTAATTTACAAATTTAATACAATTGCGCTTAATATTTTGAAGATATATAAAGCACAGTCAGAGCGAAATTAATTGTTTTATTTTCTTCATAAACTCTAGGAAGGAAACTAAATTCTGCGCGACCACTGATCAGAAAGCAACCCCTTCTGTTATAGTGCAGCTTAAGAAAGGGGAGGTAATGTACCGGAAGTCTTTTTTTACTGCCACCTTAAAGACCGCCAGTAAAAGCATGGCTGCATTTACCGCGCCATACCAAGTCGAAAGGATCGCATCTTAAGTGTTATTTGTAGGATGCAGATAGGTGGCGGGGAACGCGCCTATATGTAATATGCCGTCGTAAATCTTTAACACATATTTACGAGATTTGCCCTATTCCGTATAAATAATACTGTGCGATTAGGTAGAATATGGCGAATATCTTCGGATTAAGATAAGGTACTGAGCTGTGCGTTATTTATTACTTACATTAAAGCTTGATTATCTTGCACTGTTGTTATGCTCAATAACTGATAATGTCTCTATTTATGTTGGGAGAAGACCCAAGATTATGGGTTTGCATAGACTATATTAATAATTAGTACACTATTCCTAACTGTTTTAGAGTTAGAAAGAAGTACTGAAATCAAATAAATAAAATACCGCAATTTCCATTAAATATTTTTAAACAGTACAGGTTTCAAATAGCATACACACAGAGACATATATGTATATAAATATAGTACATTTTTATAAAAATTATTCAAAAATCAAATTGAGAATAATAAACAAATACTAGATAAAGAATAATACATTGAAAATACGAAATATAGTAAATATATGGAAAAATATTCGATATATACTTTAAAATTTCAAAGAAATTAGAATAAAGGAAAAAGGAACGAAAATGGAGCGAAGTACCAACATGACCAGATATTCAGAGGGTGTTGACCACATTGGTACAAAGTATGGTTTTTCTGCATTGGTCCAAGACATAGTCTTAAAGAAGCCAATACACCCCAAAGCCAAATCAAAAATGTCAAACCAGAATAAAAGAAGTAAATATCAAGTCAAAATATAAAAGCCAAAAATATATAAGTCAAAAATCCAATGTTGCGCGCGCGAAAATACACTTAATTTATAATAATCAAAATTAAATCCAGATCCAAATCTACAAAAACCGAACAAAATACTACATATATATATATGTGTGTGTGTGTGTCTATAAAGTGTCAAACAGGAAAAATAAGAAATATTAGGTACCTAAAAAGAAATACTTTTTTTTATATGATCATGCTTGCTTCGATAAAATACGTATAAATTAAGATGCTAACATGTGGGGTGAAGCCATAAACTTTTTATCATGTTTATAAATAAGAAAATTCGTATACTTTTTCGGTGTTCTCAAAAATGACGTGGCAAGCATGAAAATAACATCATAAAATTACGGTTTGAAACTCGCTGAATAATAAATGGTTAAAACACGTTCTTTTTTTTAAAAAAAAAAATGCCAATTTCAAATTTATTTTTCCAAAAAATTTGGGGGAGGGGGAGGCTTTGAAATGATGAGTGGATACAAATTTGGTGATAATCTAGTCGATATATTGATTAAAACTTGTTATTGGACGAATGGAGGATGGATTAAGCAGAACTCATTGAATTGTATAGTTTGGAGGATCATTTCCAGAGTTCAGTCATCAAAACATAATGAATCTTTTCCTTACATTTATTATACCAAAATATTTCCTTTTCCCTTCCGACATTTTTAAAATTTAGAAAATGTTGTTTAGTTAATTGTTTTTATTCTTAGAAATTCATTTGTCAAGTTCTTTGACGTTTGTAGAGGGATTTCAACTGAGAATGGCATTACATGCGACAAGTAAGGCAATTAAACGGAAATTCGGTAGAGTGGAGCCATAATCATGCTCTTTTAAAAATACGACCTCCTCCACTTATCAACTTCAGCATCATTAGATTCCTTCCATAAAAGTTAGCCAACCGTGAAAGATACTTACACTTAAAAGTCCGTCGTAATCTGCCCGGAAGAGAACAATCTGCATCCAAAGAGCTTTGCTGTTTGATTTAATCCACTTATCCTCCTCTCTGGGAGGGAGGGGGAAGAAAGAAAGAAGTAGATGACTTGGAATGTCCGCATCAGTTTACTTGCTGAAAGTATGCTTTTAATGGAAAATGTTTTAAGATGAAATCAAATGTCAAATTGTATGTCGTTGTTTGGAGAACACACAGTGCCTTTTCCTTAAGTGCTTGCGTTTTGTTTTATCAAAATGGAATATTAGTACGCTAAATGAATGCAATACTGCGTAATGTTTGTCCAAGACTTAATGGGAATTATTCACATCAAGTTTTTTTAATTAAAAAAAGAAGCTTATTTCAATAGGGGGATTTATTTTTTTGTTTGCGTTGTTATTTAAAATTAATTTAAATAAATAATAATAAAGACTAATAATTAAAATAAATAATAATTAGATATATATTTTAAAGTGTGTGTGCATACATAAAAATAAGAGAATCAATGTGATTTTTAAATGTACATATAAATTTTTAAATCTGTATCGTCAATTTTAAATTCAATTTTAAAATATTTCATGTTATCATAATAATTAAAATTATCACAAAGCTAAAACGTCATATGTTGATTCAACAATAAAGAAAGTATTAAATATAAGGAATCTAATATGGAAGAAAACTAAATAAAAATAACCTTAAATGAAAAAATTAAGGAAATAAATCAGTAATTGATATTTTATCTCGTATAAATAAATGTATGGTATAATTTTTAACAATTCTTTTTTTAATAGTAGTAACAGTCATTTTTAAAATTGCTATCTCAAATTTATTTGAATCTTTAAACATAAAGTCTAAGAAAGAGTGTAAAATATTAATTACAAATTTCAATATGTTTCCTAACTCTATTTAATCAACCGTTAAAATTTATATACAATGGATTTTTTTTAAATCAATTTCATTAAAAATAGCAATAAATGTAATCACAATTTTTAATGATAAACCATTATTTTATGAGAAAGTTTCCGTTTTAAAAATTAAAAAATCTTTTTATAATAGAATCCTTAGATTAAAAAACAAACTGAGAAAAAGGCCGAAATAATTACAACTATCGAAAAGAATCTTCAAGTAAGAAAGTATTTAATTAATAAAAGTATTTTTCATTATCATTTGCATTTTACAAACATTAGTCTATAAATATACAAGACAGTATGTAGCAAATAAAAAAAAATTCTTATTAAAATGAGTTTGGAGAATATTACAAAAAATAAAATGAAAAGCAGACATTACAATTCTCATAAAAATAGGCACTAAAACAAATTTTAACGCACGCGAAATAAAAATCTATGCCAATAAACTAACTGCAAAGAAGCAAAACTTTGTTAAAAATGCTGTTATAAAAAACTTTATTAATAATCTCGTTTAAATTAACTGAATGAAATAAAAGGAAATCCCCCTTAAAAATGAAAGTGTTACAATCTAATGTCTAATTAACTAAAGTAATAAAATGTTAATAGCCAATGAATGTTAATTTGTAGTCCTTTAGTTGAATAGATTAAATGCAATCTCTATCTCAGCTTTTCGGTATTAATTAAATTAGGAAAAGAGATAGTTAAATAAAATAATGTAAATATAGATATCCAAAAGATCCAAATACTGAAAGTTAAAATTTGTGAAACTGAAAAAGAAACGTGTTTACATACTTTAATTGTTTACTACTATAATACTTTAATGCATAGAATTTACATTGTATACAGTTATAATTCAATTCCATTTATACATTTATAATATAAAAAGTAATTATATACATGCGATACGTGTACACAATGTCAGTCAATAGAAAAAAAATCCGAGTAAATTTGTGAAATATGTTATACTAATATACCAGCTAATGAAGTGTTAAGATAAAATGTTATTATTTGTTCTTTAAAATTACATTCCTAAATAAGAAAATATAATTTTATATTTAATCATAGTCAAGTCGTTATTTATGAACCAATTTCATTCACACAAAGCCACATTTCTATAACTTTTATTTACTTATTCTCATTTAAATATTTTACAATTAATTGTTAATATGTAATAATATTTATTTCTTAATAAACTGGATTTAATAGCCTGCATCTTAACACATTAGATAATAAATTTTATCATTTATACAAAACAATTTATTTCTGTTGTATGTATGATGCATAAAAATCTAGAATTTCAAATCAATTAGAAAATTTTATATACGTTCAATAAATTTTAAAAATAAAATAATTTTCATAAACATTAATTTAATTCTTCAGAAAATCTTCAGATAACCTTCAGATATAATTTTAAATTAATAATAAAAAAATAGAGATAATTTACTATTATTAATTTTAAAGTTATTAACTTTTAAAATTAAAAGCTTTTTTTTTTGGAACATTTTAATCAAAATATTTTTAACTTACCATAAAAAAGCAAATAAGCAAACATTGTTATATAATAAAAAAAAGTTGAACGTAAATAAACTTATCATAAAACGCCAATAATCAAAAAATGTTGCATGATTTATAAAAATTTTATTTTTATAAATTAAAATCAATATTTATGCATCGTGAACTCTCAAAGAAATTCCATCCATATATGCTGAGAACAGAAGGGAAAAAATAACACTTCATAATGTAAATTCATGAAAAAAATTTGGTTTGTTTTATAAGCTATATAATCTTTCGTAGATTAACAGTAAATATATTCTCACTTACATCCTGAGAATTAAAAAATAAATAAATATAAATTTTCATTCGAATATATTGTCCTTTTCATCAATATTTTTAAAAAAAGTATAAATAAAAGAATTAAAAACTGTTCAAATATTTAAAAAATGTGATATTTAAAATAGTGATGCAAGGATTGCACTGGTCCAGGACAAAATAATCGGAGAACTAGTGAAAAATAGAATGGTGAATGTTTTTAATCAATGATGGATTTCTCGCGCATTTCCTTAGTTCCCAGTAACTATTACCTTATCATAATGGTACTATTATCTTAATGGTCACGTTGTGGTGGCCTGGTTCGTTAGGGCGCTGTTCTCATTATCATAAGGTAGTAAGTTCGAATCCCGATTTATCCTACGATGCGTCGCATTCATTAAAGGTGGCTGGGGCACGTTAAATAGATCGTTCTTGCAATGACCTCCAAGTGAAATGAAACCTCAAATAGAGAGTGGCATATCAAGCAGTGGAGAGCCTTCTGTTTGGTCCCTGTTTTTAGTTTACATAGACTTCCACCTAAACTAATGGAATCCAGACCAGGGCTAGAGGTAAAAAGAAACATGTTGCTACTACAACAACCACCTATTGTTAAGCAGAGAATATACAAGAGACTTTAATCTCATTCTTCTTATAATATATTCTCTAGTGGAATATATTTGTGTGTGTAGGAGGAACCCGCTAAAATCGTTTTTGTTCTGTAAAAAAAAATATTTCGTTGATTAGACAAAGAGACGGCGAACATGTCAGATATTCTGTTTTATAATTCTAATAAAGTAATCATCTTTAAGCAAGCATGCCGTCTGAATAGAGTCATTTTAATTTTGAAATGGGAACATTCTCTAAAAACGGAGGCGGAAGCACAATAAAAACTTTGATAATGCAATTGCTTACAAAGTTTTCGATATATTTTCTTTTTTAAAGCTTATTTTTTATGTAATTCGTTTTATTTAAAATAAAGACTGCGAGTATTTTAATCTGTTTTCAAATTTGAGGTACGATATGAGTGAATTGTTGATAAAGCAATGCAATGAGGTACATATTCTTATATAAATTCATTTTGAACCTTTTCTTTTTTTTTTTTTTTTTTTTTTTTTTTTTGATATTTAATTTTTCATTACCACATTTGGAAACAGAATTTTACTTCAGATAATAAAAAATACTTTTATTCGCGCGTAAAGGCAAGGATGAAATATATATTTATAGATTCATATGTGGGCTCTTCTTTTTTTCGTTATTTTGGCGGATTTCCAGATAATCTGAAATATTACACATAAACACGTGTATATTATTTCTGTTTTTATTTGTAAATAAACATGCATATTTTACAAAGTAATCTGAACAGTTTTGATATGTTGCTAAATTATAAATAGTATAATAAAACATACAGCAATTCATTAAAAATAATAAAAAAAGTATTTTATTTCAAATTTAAGTATTTGGTAATTCCTTTAAAAAGTAAAATATTTTATCTAAATTTAACACAGCTGAAGGCATATGTATTAAATAAATCACAATATAAATGTATTATAGCTAATGAAAGCAATTAGAGACACATTAAGTGGAGCCCTGTTAACAATGATCTTTTCGCATGCATATTTTATCAGCTCACCAAAATCTCCCCTGCTAAAAGCACCGCCAGATAAAACAGCAGCAGATTTCGCACGTAACTTTAGAGCAAAATGGTAAAAAGAATAATTTTCTTACCCGTACCATAAATCTTGTCCTCTTTTGATTTCTTTTTCCGCCTTGACATTATGTTTAATGAGTGTGGATTCAGCCACCTGGTAGGGTTGGTTTAAACAAACGAAAAATACGAAAGCGTTTTTAATATTTGTCAAACAACGGCTTGATGAAATACTTGGCGTCACGCACCCCAATTCACTCAAGTTGGCGAATGTTCAGAAAGCTTTAAAAGTTTTCAACTTAATAACTTAGCTTTCGGGTGCGTCCCACATAAATATCCCGATGAAGTGTAATTTAAAATTCTTTGCATTAATTTAAATGTGCAGAAAAGATTAAAAAATTTACAAATTAGTTTCCATAAGAGCCACTTGTCTGACTAGGTATGAAAAATTAAGTAAAATGCGCAATTTAAACTGCGAATGGAATAATTTTAATTTGTGTTACATTTTTTACAAGATAGTTTGGGCGGCGAGTTATTTCTCCAAGTGTTTTCTACTCAAAACTTTAATTAAACTTGTAAAACTTTATTTAAATTTGCAAGAAGTTAATGATTAAATTATTTTTCATCCACTGTGGTTTAATTTGCATAATTTCATTATTTGAAAGAAAAGAATAACCACAAAAAATGTGAGTATGTAAAATTACATCTTATTATACGGTATACCTACATTCACAACTATTATAAAAGTTTTTTTTCATGGCAACGATTTTTATGTCAGTTTATTTTGTACAGCAACATTATTACTCATGTTGGAAACTTAACCTAATGAGAGACTTGTAACGCAAACTATATGGCATGAATAAATTACACTACAAAAATATTTATTCCTTTCTTGTGTTTAGCTGCTAAATCGATTTAATAAGTAATTTAATAAAACTAGTGCAATTTTAAGCTGAATAATTTATATTTCAATTATTGAATACAAGGTCTGTAATTTTAAAATGCGGGCTTTTTCAATACAAATATGCAAGGAATTAGAAAAAATGGAAAGATATATTTTATTCAAAGTATCGGCAATCGCTTTCTATACATTATTGTCATCTAGTAGATAAATTATGGATGCCATTCCCAAAGAATTGAACGTCGCGTAAGCCAAACCACAGTCGTTGATCTATTTTTGGACTTCTTCATAAGAATAGAAGAGCTGCTCGGCAAGTGCGTATCCCATGGATGAAAACAGGTGATAATCGGAAGGAGCAAGGTTCGTTGAGTACGGCGGGTGGGGTTATATTTCCCATCTAAGTGCTGCCAGAGTGCCCATGTGGCACCCATTTTCCAACCTTCTGGATCTTTTGCATGGCTTTCAAGCGTTTGGAAATGGCTACACGACAAACATTTAATTGCTCTACCAATATTTCTTGAATTTGCGTGGCGTCTTTATCCAATAACACTTACAGCTCGGTGTCTTCAAACATTTTCGGTCGATTTTCACGTTCTTTGCCCCTGACATCGAAATCACCACTTCCAAATCGTTTAAACCACCGTTCGCAAGTGTCGGCATATAGAGTATGTACACCGTATGTTTCTACAGGAATTCGATGTGCCGCCGCTTTTTTCTTATGCTTGAATAAGAAAATCAGCACGAGCAGCAAACGCTCTTTGTTTGGCTCAAAGTTCGATGTGTTTACCACCAAAAAAAAATATGCTTCTACTCTTAAGCGTTTAAACAAATATGGCGTTTTGAAGCTTGCTGTCACTGCTACAAAATAATATATTGGTTATGATACCAGCATCTATAGGCTTAGTGCGCCATCTACTGGAAAAAAATCCGCCTTTTAAAGTTACAGACCTGATAATTACTCTTATTTTCTGTTCACTTATTCATATTGTATAATATGTAATAATTCTTAAAACTATAAATTTAAAAGAAAAAATTATTCATTAAATAATATTGCCATCAGACATATTAAAAGAATACTTTAATAGCTTATGCGTGAAAACATAAATTATTTCGTCCTTATAACTTATTTATTTTGAACTATCAAAGTAGTAGAAATTCTTTTGGAATTTTATTTGCAGTTGTTTCCTTTTCAACTTTTTAAAATTTACATATTTTCAATTATTCTGTCGAATCAGAAGGTACTTTATTTTTAATAATGTTTTATAAACAGTTAGAAATGTAAGAAAAATTAAATCAAATACGGAAGAATTGTCGGCTATAAATATTTCTAATGATGAAATTAATAAAAATTGAAAATCAGATGTTATATTTGCTACAAAATTAGTAGTCTATACAACACTCAACTTGAAAAAATAACTGATTGATCATATAAAAATTAATTTCATTGAAGTTTTTTTTTTTTTTTTATGAATTAACAATAAATTTTTATGAGAATTCTTATTAACTATGATATGATCAAATTTATAAACAACTAATTATGAAACAATGGCAACCATTGTAATATAAAACCATAGAGAAACCACAAAAATAATTTTTTACCATAATAGATGTAAAATATTGTAACATTATATGTATAAATGATTTTATGCTTCAGATCTTTGAACTCAGGTAAGTTTGAGATTGGAATTAAAAAGATTATTTAAAAAGTTTGCTTTCAAACCTTTCTATAAAATAGAAAACATTATTAAAAGAAGAGTATTTGGGGTAAAAATAAATAAATAAATAAAAACGTATGAAAAATAGACAGCTAAATTTGAAATAAGTAGGTTCTCCATATAAATATTTTTTTTCCATTTAAATTTTTCTGAAAAATTCTCTGAATGAAGAAATTATTCTTTTACCCATCAAAGTCTTTAAAATTAAAAATAAAATAAATCATTAGCGTCAATAATTTGAGAAATTATCTCATATTAAAGAACATAAAATTGCATAAAAATGAATGAAGGTTAATTAGTTTATCGTGACCTTGCATACAGAAAATAAATAATTGAAGATTTCAAACATATGTAAAAGAAAAAAAAATTTATTGTCTTAAAAAAGGTATATTTCGATCTCAAAGGGGCTTAAAATTTAACATTTGATTTTAAAATATTTTCTTTACAGCTCTTTTGTTGAGAATACACTGCTCAAAACAATCAAAGGATAGTGTAATCCTTATAAAATAACTGTATAAGTATAAATGCCATTTCCATTTTCCATAAAATGAAAGAAGAGAGTCACAAATACAATTTTTTTCATTTTCAATCATTGCAGTAAGCAAATTTTAAGTTTGACATTGAAAACGATACTTTGGCGACAGCGAATGAGATTTAACTTCCAATTTAATAACAAAAGGGAAAAGAATTATCTACATTCCGTAAGTGCTTATTTCGTTGAGAATGATGTCTCAACAGAGTCATTTAATCGAATCAGAAACTTGAAGAGCTTTTGATACGTCAAAGGAGAGCCAATCACAATCTGAACTAGCAGAAACCATTGTACTCTCTCAAAGTGTAATTTCTAGGATCCGTTTTCTGGAGAAGCAGGCCGACGATCAGGGCAAGATCGCAGACCTGCAGCAACATTCAATGAAGACTGTTATTAATACTAACGACTCGGAGAAACCGAAATAAGATAACTCTTCTTCAACAACACCTTCACTCAGCTACTAATACCATAGTTTCAACACAAATTGTCTGAAACTGCCTTTTCTTTGTAGGGCTGTATGTTCGCCAACCAATGAAATGTGACACGGTAACAGCTAGATTGTGGGCAACAAAGCATGTGAATTGGAAGAGAAACTAATGACTTAATATTCCTTCTTCTGATGAGTTTGGTTTTTCTTATGACCCTGATAATATGCGTATTTTCTATTAACTATTGCAGTTTATTTTACTGCAATAACTGGAAATGATTTCATGATAATAGACGGCAACTGCAGGCCGAATTATACTAACTCTGTGAATGATATCCTTTTGGAGGATGTAATCATACGAATGTGATGGACAGCTTGTTCTCTGAAGATAAACTCAATAGACCATGTTTGGGACATTCCAGACAGACGAATTGCCAACAAAACTTCCCAAAAATTGTAAAGATCTATTCTCGAGGAATGGGACAGAATATCCCAGCCTTTCATGAATAACCTCATTGACGTGGTGCCTCAAAGGTGTTCAACGTTGTTGGCCGTCTGAGGAAACCATACCCCCTACTAAAAACGATTTTCTGTTAAAGAAACGCCTTTTTTATTTTATTTTTTATTATTATTATTATTTTTATTTATTTATTTTTTTTGTTAATATTTCTCACATGTATACATTTTTTTTGGTGCCCAAATTCTCAATGAAACGCATTTTTTTCTGTCAAACAAATGCTTTTTTATCTCATATAACCAACTATATTTGTCAATGCATCACTCAACCACAGAAATTCCCTAAACATTAAATCTACCTACAACTTCAAAATTCTTCAGTTGTTTTGAGAGGTGTATATTCAACGTTTATTTAGAGAAAAAAAAAAAACTTTTCTTATCAAAATTCTTAAAAAAAAACAAAAAAAAACACGTTTTTAAAACTGTAATTTTAAATACAAATAATCACAAAAACTTGTCAATACATAATAATAAACAGATTAAACTTTATATGTATAGTTAAAACGAGAGTATTTTCACAAACAAATCTTTTTCTAAGCCAGTTTTAAAAATATTAAGATATTGAATCACAAAAATCATTAATAATCTTTTATTTGATACTTTATTCAATGCTTTGAAGTTTTACTGCTCCCGTTCATCACATTATTGTTAATGCGACCAGAGAACAACTTTGATCCTTCCTCATGCGATCGTTGAATAGTTTACTCTAACTATGACAATTGAATATAATCTTTTCTAGTTTATATAAATGCAGAGATATTTCATTGCCCTCAGGGAATCTGTATTGTGATACATTCTGTTTAACAGGATTCAACTATCAAATACATTATAACCTATATCCAATTTTCTGTTATGTATTTGATTGTTTACTTAGGGTGAATATTAATAAATAAATGCCTCGTATAATATAGATAATTTTTTAAAAAATGAGAGAATTGAAACCAATGTTTAAAGAATTTTGGAAAGTATCTTTAGATTCCAAACAAAATATAACTTAACTTTATCTTCTCACTATACTTTATTAATCAACTGCGAAGAAATTTCGGTATTCATTTGCTCAACATCAATGTATCCAAGTTCCAATGTATCTGAAATTCAGACATTGTTCCAAAAAGTTGCAATTGTCTGCTTAAAATATTTAAAAACGTTAGCTTTAAGAACCAGAAATGAGATGATGAGATTGATTCGATTGGAATGAAAGAAAATTTAATGAGAAAATAAAAATATAATTTTATTAAAAAGATGTAAAGTCAGGGATACATTTATAAGTTATTAAAGTGCTCTTACAAATAGAACTCGTGATATGCACAAACATTTGAAACTAATATTTGAATTTATTCTCAATACTGGTTTTTCTCAACAACAGTAAATAACTTAATTTCCTTTTACACAATTCAATAAAAGAAAATGCTGTTCCCAAAAGAAAAAAAATTTTAAGATAGGAAGTTAATAGGGAATCGTAAGGAATTCTAAATAATTGGTGTAATACTACCATCTATTGTAATTGAAAGATTAAAATGTGAACAGACAGAAAAAAGAAAGAAAGAAAAAAAACGTGATAATGAAGTAAAAGAATGAAAAAATGTTTGATTACTTGAATTAAGAAATGAAGAATTCAAAAAGCAGGTACAATTAAATAAGCTACCTCAATCGAGAAAAATGAGCAATGTTAAATAGTTGTTATAAACAATATACATAAAAATCTAGGTAACCATATTTTATGTACAATATTTATAACTGCTATCTATCATTGAGACACAAATATATGACTAAGACTATGGTGATATAATTTTTTATTTAATTATATTAAATATATATATATAAAAATGTTTGGAAACATTATTTATTAGCTCGACAGAGAATTGCTTATAAACAGAAAACCGTCACTTTATGAATCAAGTTGAGTTGGTGGCTGATTTCATTTCAACAGTTCGTGGGTTCAACTCCGGACTCTGATGTTTGTAGTAGTTCGGAATGCTGTGTAAACTATATATTCTGGTTTAGTATGCGCTTATGTTCAAAAATATCATTCAGTTATAAATTAACTACTTTATATAATAAGATCTCAACTAATAAGTCAAAAAATGAGTAGTTAGCAGCAGGAAAAGAGCTTATTATTAAATAGATTTAAATTCAGAAAAGCCTTTTACGATGATACAAAGATTTACTCTATTCATCGTAAATTATTAATTACATGTTTAGGAGTGAATTTTGGGAAACAAAATAACAGAATTTAATAATTTAGGGAAATTAATTAAAGAAAATTATTTAAAAGAAAATATTTATATTTCCGAAAGAATAAATTATTTCATTAAACAATAATTAAGAATTATCAACAGTCATGAATTAGCAGAAAGATTACATAATTATAAACGTGAGCTGACTGAATCACATAATATAATTAATATTTATTTTGATTATATTAAACCTAGCACATTCGTTTAAATTCATGCAGACAAAATATGAATTTAAAAAGAAAGCATGCGAAAAAATAATGAATCAAAGAAAAATAAACGTGGGGTAAACCTTTGCAACAACTGTTATGAAAAAAGGTATTTTTCATGTGTTTGTTCTATTCTTTAACGAAGAAAATGCAATCCGAATTTCAAAAAAGGTCACAGTGCAAAAGAATGTTTCAAAGAATTCAATTTCCTTCTAGTAAATACAGCAGAAACCTCGGTTTGAAATAACTAAGCTTATTAAAGTGAATAAAACTGAAATTTTAGATATCATGATACTGCAATAGATATTTCTACGATAAAAATAAATTCTTTTAGTAAAATTGTCTTTGAATTTATATTTTTGGTTCCAGAGATAGGAAGATATTTATGTCTAAGAATTGCAAAAATGAAAATAGTTATAAGGTTATTTTAAATTATGCAAAGTTCTAAGTTACATTTGACTGAATATTATAACTTTAACGGTAATGAATTTGTGATATTTATTCAGAATAAGGAAAATTTTGTGATTTTATTCCTGTAATGTTAATTTTGGTTAATTTATTTACTAAAGAAAAAGTAAAGCAACAGAACTGACATTACTCTAAAATGAAGCTGCGAAATTTGAAATGGAACATATCATTAAAATAAAAATTTTCTACGGAAAAAATAATAAGTTTTGTAATCAGAAACTGATTGCAACTGATATTGCTGATGAATTCTCCACAGAGTATCATCTCCTTTGTAAACTTGGATGTGAAACTCTCCTCTCATGGCGTTCAACCATCTTGGATTTTCTTGGGAATCTGATAGATAAAGTGCCAAAGTTACCGATTCACGAAGTCTGCCACGCCTTCTATCTTACTGAGAATCATTGAATGATAAGGTCATGGAATCAAAAGGATCACCATTTTAATTATCTGGTCCATTCTTCATCGGGTGTCCCAGAAAATATTGCTACAAATTCCTGGCTCTAGATGAAAGCTACGGTTGTCTTGAGAATATAGTATTAAATCCAAATACTCCTCAAGAATATAGAATTAAATTCATAAACACATATTCTTGTATTGAAATCAATTGCTTGCTTGAAAACTTGAGCCAGCGAATTATTCACACTTCTCATCTGCTTTGAACAAACTCGTAGCGTATTTCATGTAGTCAGTGCGACCATACGAACCAAAGACTTCCTATTGTGACGTGGATCACTCTTTACTAGATATGGACTATTTCATTATTCATTTTATTAAATATTTGTAAATAATATGAGTTTCAAAATATTTATAACAATCCACATTAAGGTGTCCATGGTTTTACAAATTACGAATAATTTCTTATTAGTTTTTTTGTAAAAATTAAAATGATAAACTTCATAGTTTGCCTAAATTGCTTCTAATTTAATTGTATATTTCACATATTAAATATTGCAAATTAATTATTGTTTTCGGAATAAAAAAATTCTCTCTTATATTTCTATTTTACATTAGTTTTATTTCATCTTAAGCTGAGGTTAGACTTTAGTCCATATATAGTGTGTAATCTATGTATCTATTGATTGATCCAGTTATTAATTTTAATATGGAGGTGTTAAACTAACAGAGCATAAACTTATTTATCAACGCTATGTATTTACGTGTATGAACCCTATTTATAAATAAGTATTCTACATTTCTCTAAAGTTAATTGCTTACTTATTAATTACTATAATAAATTCATTATTTTACTACTGAATTATTTTTTATAAAAACAAACTGATATAACTATCTTTCTTCACTTGTAAACAAGTGTGTTTTAAAACCATAGATCATTAGTAATTTAAATTTAATATATTTGGATTTATAACAAATTATGGTAACTCATTAAGTATCTGTAGAATAGAAATAATAAATGAAGCTTCCATTATGCTACTTTGATTTCCTATAGGCTTCATATCCTCATCCTTAATCGCTGAAATACTATCAGATATATTTGATTTTGAACCACATAATAGAAGTTATTGCATCCTCCGTCGAGCTCTACATCATTTTCATCTAATATCAAGAATTTTCTCTTAAGATTAAATTATTTTTCTCCCGCTGTGTTAAATGTATTTATTTGTTTTTAACTCGAAAGAGTTTCCGCTTCAAAATTTTCCTTTCCATTGTTTTTGATTTATTTCCAAGTCCCCAGTTCTTACAAAGAAATAAAAATTATGTTTCTTCTTCGCGGTTCCAGATTCAGTTTCTTTTTTGCATGAAGTAATCAAACTTTGTTTTAAATAATTGCATTATAATTTTCCGTATTGCGAATTCCAGTAATTCATTTTTATATTCACGAATTCTTTCATTTTTAGAGAATGTATGAACATTAATGATTAGATACTAAAATAAAATAGTGAATTATGTAAAAAAAAAATTCATATTGTTTTGTGTAATCAACTATATTCACGCAATGAATTTTATGGTACACTTTTAGCAGTTATTAGTAAAACCTTTCAACCCGTACGAAAAGAAAAGTGACAACTATGCTACAATATTTTTATCTTTAAATTCTTTAGTATCATATCTCATTAATTCAACAACTCATTTATATAGTTAGTTTTGTTATTATTGTACTATATAATTGATATATGTTAGCGATTATATAAAGTGTTTTTATGAGACAAAGAGAATATAAATATAAAATATTTACCATTTATTTGCCTATTCTCGACAAATGATAAAAAAATAAATCTCTCATTTACGTTGCAAAATAATTTACATATTTTATTCAACATTTGAAAAATGAAACACATAAACTTAATTTATAATTTTTTTTTATCAATTTTTTACTTAAATTATATTTATGAGCCCAAATTTCATTTATTAAGTTCAATCAATTGGTACTTCAATCTTTTCTAGGCTTTTTTTCTTGAAAACATCTTCAAATTTATGGCAGACATTATAAAATTCACATTAAGAAAAGAACTAAAATTTAGATAAGCTTCTTATATTATCAGATATGTAAAACGTCAATGTAAAACAATTCAAGACTTACATAACTAAAAGATACACAACAGAATTATGTCTAGAAATGACATAATTTTTTAATATAATTAATTGCAACAAAAACTTACAAATTCGTTATTTGTGAAAATTACATAATATTTTGTGTGATTAAAATATCTTTAAACATAACATATTAGTTTACAGTGACTTTAATTTTGTATTTTGAATTCAAACTATTGTCATCGACTTAAACTGTTGGAATAACACCAAAATTTATTTTCATTTTTGCTTAAAATTTGTAATACATTTTTAATTTTTATGATGTGCAACTGACAGATATAAATATATTATTTTGTCAACACAAATACTTCAAAAATATAAATTAATGATTTTTAAATATTCTTATTAATGAAGAGGGTTTCTTGCAAACACATAAGGAACATTGCAATAATGCGCTAAATTTAAATTATCTGGCCTCGCCCACAAAAACATCAATTTGGCTAAAATGGCAGAAATTTTCAGTGGTCTATCATTGTATTGCTGCGCCATCTATCCTCACTATAATAAACTAAACATTTAATTTTCCGATAAATTGTAGATTCATGATTATTGAATATATTAAGATATATCGGAGTAAAAAATGATTTTGGTATAAAATTATAAGTTTATTTTACACTGTGAGTATTCTTTATATAGAAGTTAACATACTACAATAAAATTTCTAGCATATCTTATAAAATGGAGAATCTTATTAAATAATTGAATGTAGTTAAGGTTAATAAATAAATAGTAAGCAAAGTTGTGAGTGTGAAATTATTTTTATATTAACCAAAATTATTTTGGAATATTCAATTGAATGCATTAAAAAGTTATCGCATTATTGATTCAGATTTTTGCTTGTTAAAATTAGTTAAGTAATAGATACCTTCATGACAAATAATAGTTTGAGATTAATATTATGAAATATATTTAAATTTATCTAAAATGATAAAATTTGTCATTTCTGTCTAGACTGAGAAAGTTTGTTCACGTTTTTTTATTTCTCATTTCACAGTTAGTGTAATTGCAACATTAAATATATCATATTTAATGTTGCAATTACATTAACTGTGAATATATATTCTATAATTTCTTATAAATTATGCAGTTTTTAGTTCTGCCCATTTTACTTCTGCATTTGATAGTTAAGCCTTTACTTTTTTGGATTCCGTTATGGTTTTAGTTTTGAAATATATTAATTTGATTATTCCTAATGTGTGCATTTAGATATTAATAAAATAAATATCAGGAAATAATATTGTGAATTACAACCATATAATCGTTGATAAGCTATTTTACACACACACATTAGCTTTTTAATATTATTATCTCACTTAAGTTATTAAGAAAATTATAGAGTGGAGAATTCAAACCATATTAATATATATTTCTTTTAATCTTATTTTTTTATATAGTAGAGAGAGAGAGAGAGAGAGAGAGAGAGAGAAAAGTAGTAAGTGGAAAATATATGCATTGTTATATGGTAGTTTCGTCCATAAATTCAATAAAATTTCCGTTTTATTTCAGTATTGGTAGATTGTGTTTTGTTATTATTTTTATATAAATATCACGCTACGATATTTATATAAAAAAATCATAGCATCCAAACCAAATAATAGAAAATATTTTCTGTAGCCTAAAACCTATGAAAAATGCGATTTTAAAATAGAACAGAACTGAATTGAATGACAGCTCAAATATTGGATCATTTGCTTATTGACGTTACATGCAATATATTAAAATTCTTCCAAAATGCCTTCGTTTACATAAAATTAAAAAACAATGAAAACTTGTCTATTTTTAACGAAATGTGTATTAAAACATCTGACGTTTTTTTCTTTTGTATTAACACATATCATACGCTAATTTAACGTCAGCAACTAAAAACTTAATTTACATGGACACTCCAAGATTCAGATTTATTTTAAAGCACCAAACAAAAATCACTACAAAATTACAGAAATATAACAAAAAGATTTTCTTACTAATTTATTAATTTAAAATTAGTATAAACGGTAATAAATTAAGTTCTTTATTAATATAATTTTTTTATTTACTTCGGATTTATGTATTTATTTTATTATATTATATTAGCAATATTTGTATGCCAATATTAATCTTCGGTTTTCATCAACACATGAAAGTAAAAATGTGCGTGTGTCAAATGCAAGGCAGAGCGATTATATATATGTAATATTTGCTCTGCAATTGTATTTTTGAAATCATTTAACATACTATATAACTCAGTATTATAAAGCTTTTATTCGTTGAATTGACATTAGATTATCAGCATTTTTTACTGAAAAGAATTAGTGGGATTTTATCTTCCTTATATAAAAAGTAAATGCACACACACAATAAATACTCTAAGTAGATAGCAACTCTTTTGGAAAATTCAACTTTTTAAAACAGTAATTGAAAGAAATGAAATTATTTAGTGGTGGGTTTATGTTAAAATGTTGTAGGAAGTTGAAAAAATAATATAATTCCAACTAACTCTTTCACTTCTTTTTTAATAACTTAGTTCGAATATTTCACGCGGCAATATTTTATTCTTTATCTTAAGAATGAAGCACTGATGTTGATCAGTTAGTTTAAGATAATTGCCAGCCAACTTGTCTAGTGGTCAGCGTGTCTGACTACGGATAGGAAGGTTCTGGGTTCGAATTCCGGTTCAGGCAATGGATATACTTTCTCTCTCTCTATCCTTCTTTGTCCTTTCCTTGTATGTGTGAATGAAGTATGAATGATGCTACCCTATAAACGGGTCCCTATGGCATGTGTGAGGGTGCGATGGTGGTCCATCCCCTGTGGTGCACCCGGGCCAACGCCTCGGCGGCTAAGAGGTCGCTGTTTCTGGCCGTTTCTGTGGGTATCAGTGAACAATAGATTAATAGACTATGTTGCAGTTGTAACTGTCTACAATCTGTCATTGGAAAAAAATTTAAAATAAGTTAAAACAAACTATTTTGACTTGCGATATCTACTACACATCGATTCTGTCCTTTCTAATTTACTATATTTCTTCAGCTTTTCTCTGAATAATTTTAATATTATGTGATGTCCCCAGACAAATATTTTGAGAAATATATTATAAATAAAAATACTTTTTTTTATTAAGTAATATTATATATATATGCCTTTCTTTAGCTTGAGTTTCAGATCTAACGGAGTCAAATAATTATTTCGCAAGGTGGATATATGTCTCATAAGATAGACTCTCACCCTTCTTCTCAAGCAGTTACAGAAATTATCAATCACCATAATCACCGAATCAATCCATAATTACCTATCAATTTTGCGTAATAATTCTCACTCACGCTGAGCAAAATGACAAAGCATTCAGTCTCATATGAAGGAAAAGCATTATTTTCAGTAATACTTATAAAGTTAGCAAAGTCATATCATCCAAATTGTTAACATACACCATTCATTGTATCGGGTACACGGGTACATGAAGTGAATGACACTAACAGCAACACCCCATGAAATTACAACTTCTTTTATCCGTCGAAATTATAGAAAAATTGCGAATCTTTCTTATGTATCAATGTTATATCAATTAATTTTGTCACGTTCTGAAAGTTTATGATATCATTTAGGACATTTTTTAACCATAACTGTATCTATTCATGAAGTTCATAAAAATTTGACGTCTGCATTTGTAAAAATACCAAAATCAAATATTGTTACAGCAGGAGAATATCTAAAAACTCTAAAAACTGAGAACATTTTATTTTACTTATCTCAAAAAGTATCGTATGTTGGGGGAGGAGTTTATCACAACTTTTGTGCCTTGGCTATACCAGAAATGTTTTCGATGAAACAATCAACGCGCGTTAAAATTTCTCAAATCTAATGTTTATTCATGAGTGGGTATGAAGAAAAGAATATTCCTGTTCTTGTATCAAATTAGTTCCTTGTATATGATTCTTAGAAACGGGCTTCTGTTGTTAATGGGATTCAGACCATTAACTTAATGGCACAATCATGATCCTTCATAAAACTAGTATTTCTATAAAGCTTTTTCATCTTGCTAATATTCCTTAATAATATGCGTTGCAGTTAATTGGCTTACTCAGTTTAAGTGCAAAAACTAGCAGAAAATTAGTTAGAGATATTATGATCAATCAGCAAATGTACTAAAATAATGATAAATTGAAGATATCTCTGATTTATTTATGTCTATTACTATAATGAGTCTTTAATAAATTATATATAATAAGTATATATGTAATAAAACATACATAAAATGTCATTTTGACCTCATATTGTCATAAAATTAATTTTTCAAAGCTCACTTTACATCATATATTTAGGTGTGATGCGTTGATCAATTAAACTTAATCTTTAATTTCATCATGATTGATATTAAACTTAAAAAAGCATATTAATCAAAACTAATGTGTTTTTTTTTTTTTTTTTTTTTTTTTTTGCTGATGATTGTTTAGGAAAGGGTATAGAGTTCCCATCACGTTAACTGAAGCTATTATTCAATGCTATGATTATTAATATAAATTATCAGATCTATTGCAAATTTTCAGATTTTTCCTCTATTTGTTATGAAAAGTAGTAATTGAACTAAGAAATAAAATACGGGACTATTCTATATATGACCAAACCAGCATACACTTTTTAATGTGAAAATTTTCTTGCGTTCAATTTTGAGTTATATATCGTAAGCATTTATTGAAATTGTAGTCATAGCTTTTATCTAAAATAATATTTTGAGACATAGTCTAATGATACATAGTATCCACTAATTTAGAAAGACTGACAGTAAAATAAGCTATGATCAAATTTAAAATCTTCATTTTATAATCACAAGAATAATTCCGAGCAAGTAAAATTGAACATAAATTTGAATATAAATTAAATTTACTAAAAAAGAAAAGCGATTTGAACAGTATAACTTAAAAAATTGGAGATTAACAAAGACAAAATTAGATGATTTAAAAGTATTTCCACATAACTCTTGTATTTTTAATATCATGTACCGGAATATTTAAGTGAAGAAAATGGAAAATAATTACAGTTTTCGGCTTAGCAAAATAAACATATTTTCGAACAGTAATGCTTTAATTGAATTTAATATATTAAATTGAAATCAGATAGGAATCTTTTGGGAACTTATAATCTGTCAAATACCAAAATAATTTTATCAAATATCACACAAGGAAATAAGGCAACAAAAAAGCTGAGAAGAAAATTATCAACAAAAATATAAAATTTAAAAAAATTCAAATTTGAAAATGTATTTTAAATTGTCTTCTTTATTGCAACATTTTTCAGTTTTTCAATATATGACTGAAGATATGTATACAATAAAATCATATTAATCCCATAAAAATTTTATCAAACTTAAAATATCAGTTTAGCAATTTTTTTTGCAGTAACTTTTCCTGAAATATTCGAAAAATATAAATTCTACGATGTATATAAAAGTAAAGAATAATTTAAAAGAAATTTTAAAGAAGATTTAATATTAAAGAATAGTTAAAGAATAATTTTAAATTTTTCTTTAATTTTAATTTTTAATATATTAAAGAATAATTTTAAAGAAAATCTTGAATAATTAGTTTAATTAAATGAAACTTTAGTGTATAGTCAAACGAAAATATCAATAATTATTTCTACTTATGTTTATATAATGCTCAGAAAAAAAGATAATCTAAGAATAAAAATTACATATTTAACATATATAATTCACATTTAGCACATAAGGAAAAATGCCTACATTTAAAATTCATAAATAAATAAATGCTCTCAAAGATCTGTTATTTATTTTGTTTACAAAGCAAGGAATGCTTAAAATGAATATAAAATAAATCTATTATGTTTTATTGATTATCTAAAGTCAAAAATATATCCCTGAAAATAAAATTATTCAAAGAAAATCTTCAATTCTAAGAAAAAAAGAAAAAAAAAGCGTTAAACTCATTATGAAAAAAGAAAACAAATTTCGAATCATTCTTGATTAAATAAGAGATAATAGAATTTATAAGCAAATCAACCATTTAAAATATTGTATTGTCTTGCTCACCTTGTATTTATTTTGTGCTAATTAAATTTAGTTAATTAGGGCATATTCGATCATAAAAAATAATCAAGTAAAAATGGTAAAAGATAAAGATAATATTTGCGAAAAATATTTTCCTTACCTCCAAACTGAGAATGAAGTTTTTTGAGGAAAAGAAAAAACTGAGATCAAAAATTTCCCAAGATTTCATATAACAATCAAAAGTAGTTCACATTTGCTACTTTTTGTAAGTTTATTTTTATAATAAACTACCCATACTTATTTCTTTGTTAAGTAATTGATAATTATAGTTTTTATAAAATCATTTTCAAATAAACGAAAAACATGACTTCTTAAAATTATATAAAAACAACAATTAATATAAATTAGTTGAATTCCATTTTGCTGTGTGTAATTTTTTATCAGCTTTCAAATATATTTTGTACATTGTACTTTGAGCCATTTTTTTTAATTAATAAGGAAGATGAAAGGAACTTTAAATTGTATAGTTCCCATAGCATAACTTTCAATTTCTTTGTTGATGTGCACACATAAACAAAAATTATAACTAAAATAAAAACTATTAGTGAATTACCAAGTATTTAGTTTGAATTTCAGAGTTACGGTTTATAAAATTTTTCGAAGATATCTAATGTTTTGCTCACTTCAAATATACATCAAGAGGCTAGAATCTTCCAGGAATTTAATTCGAAATTATTTTTTCCATAAAAATACATCCGTCGATTTAAAACTTCTTTTTTTAAAAGTAATTCGAACAAAAATATCCTCATATATTTAAATAAAAGTTCTCACATATATAGCGAGAGATGCAGATATTTAAAATTTTTACAAGTAATTGTTTATTTGTATTTTGCACATGAAATAGTAATTAGAAAAAAATAAAAAATTCTAAAATTTATATTTATGTAAAAGGTTAAAAATCTTATCCGTACTATAAGTGAGACTCTTCATGAGAGGAAATAAAGAAATATTTGATTTTATATCTTTATTAGAAATTTAAAATTTGAGTGTATAAATTATAAATTTTATTGCTTTATATCCTAATCACTCTTTTCAGTCACTAAACTTAATGTACATAAAAAAATTATTACGTCATAATATTATGTTTTTAATAATTTGCAAAAATTACTTTTAATCAGTAACAGATTACAAAATGTATTAATATTATACATAAATATATAAAAAAGAAGCAGAAATAATCATGCAAAAGCGACTACAGAAGAGAAATTAGAAGTCACGTTAAAGTTTACTAACTATCTAATATCGCACTTTATTACCGTGAAGAAATTAAATAAAGGTGAGCTAAATGCATATACACAATGGTCAGCCCAAGTTTATTGACCAAACCATTGTTAAGTTTAATTTAAATACTAATATTGTGCAATGAGTTACAATAATATTGAATGATTTTCAATATGTTATGTCAGTTTCCTAAACATATTACGTCTTAATATAAATATTTCACACATTTGAAAAAACAATTTGAAGGAATCTTAAAAAGATATAACTGATAAAACAATAATTAGAAAAACTACTCACAGTTTTCAATAAATGTTGACATGCATGTTTCCAAATTTATTTTATTTATACTGAATCACAAATGTGAATCCAAAATGAAATCATGAAAACATAATTTCTCCAAAACGACAGCTAGAAATATCTGAAAAGGACATTCAAAAAATTTTGAAATAAAAAAAATATATATTCGAAATATTTGGTCGAATAAAGATAAAGAAAAAATTAATAGGGAAGATAATAAATACCTCACATAAAATTGCTTTGAATAAAATGTTGAAGTAAAATAAGGCTATTTTCGATTTCCATTAGAATTTGATTTTAAACAAAAAAATTTTTAATCTTATCTCTTAAAATTATTCTTTGGTGTTTTATGAACATAAAAATCTCCTGTAAGCAAATATTTACCTTTACGAAAATCAAGCTTTTATTTCCGCCGAGGGATACTCTTTTCCATTAAAATTATTTTTTTAAATCCTAGAAGTCTCAATAGACTTATACACATTGTGTATAAGATTCTTTTTCAGTAAGTAAAGTGAAACTTTTGTTGGGTATTTTTTTTTAATAATAACAATCATTTTTATGCTTTATAATCTACAATCCGATGTCACTGAACAAGAATTTCTCGTAAAAATTCAATTCAGAATGAATTGAAGTAAATTTTTTTCTTACACAATAGCAGCTGAACATGGAGGCATATATTTTTTAAATAAAAATCTATATAAAGTGAAAAAATATAACCACCTAAGTTGCAAAATCACTTACTTATAGAAGGTACACTCGCAAACAAAAATATATTTCTAAAACAAAAGAGAAAAAAAAAAGAACTTTTAGTAACTTTCGTCATAGCTGTTGCCATATGTTGAAAATAAATAAAAGTTATAAGCGCTTTCTTCTTCTATTATTATTTGTAAAAATAAGGACCGAAAAATGCTTTCAGAAAAAGATCATCGTAATCCTCTTACGATTGAGGGCGTCAGAAACACCATCGAAACTGAAAAATCCCCTTTCGGAACTCTGCTAAGCCCAATACTTTTTGTTGTGTTCCATTCCTCTTTTTGCAAACGATTTTTTTTACGCTACCATACACAAAACATCCGTTCCTAGTCAAAAACGTCAGAGGGAGAAAGCTTAAAAAATCGTTTTTCTAAATTATTTCTCTTCTCGGTTTGGGGACAATTTAGGGCCGAGGATGTGAAAAGAAAACTTTGAAGCTGAGGAGGATTTGTGGTATCTGACCGAAAGCAAGTATTTTTCCACCTAAAGAAATTTAGTTTAAGATAGTTTTCTTTCACAAAAACTGCACCGTCCTATACGGTATTATATTTGTCACAAAATTCGTACTTTGAAATCTTTGATCTCTGCCATTTATTATAACCATCTTTGTCACTAATAAATTGTTTCTGGCCATTTGATATAATAAATGGGAAACTGATAAATCCTATTCAAATCTTAAGAAGAAACATGGCGTAAGTCTTGGTTATTTTTATAAAATAAAGATAAGACAAAATCGGAGTGAATCTAAATCAAAATAAAACTAGATAAGGTTTTAAGAATGGCACTGAATTTTATTATACATATCTCTATCAACTCTAATAAATTTTCATATATTTGAAACGATATTTTCTGAGTTAAAATGATATACTCTTTACATAAAACATCGTTTCAAAAACAATTTTATTATAAAAATTGTTATGATTTATTTAACTAAGAAGATAAGAAAATTCTTCGTATCATTTTCAGACAAAAACCATTTAACTATATTATAAATAGTTTAAAGAAAAAATACATTTAAAGCAATAAAATAGTATCGATTTATTATTTTTTTAAAAAAGAATTGTTTTTAAAATCATTAATAGTATTAATTCTTAATAAACATAAATTTTAAATAATAAATTCCAATACACAACTCTTTTTCACTCTGAAGATATCGGCTCGATTTCATTGAATTCAATAAAATCGAATATTTCATTAGATGACGGTTCAATCATTATCTATTTTCCACCATATAATATATGAGATAAGAGGAGGAATTCTATTCTGGTATTGATGAACAAATTGAAAGAAATATTCTTTTTCAACTTTGAAAGCAATATTTGGTCAACTTTGAGTTATACGGTAAGCACAAATATTTATATTTAATAATAACTTATAATCTTTTAGTTGTTATAAATAATTTTTTGAGTAAAAGTAATTCCATACTTTTGAAATAAACTTTTTTTTTTTGCTTCTAAGTTTATAAAACAAAAGTAATAAAAGGTTTGTTTGAAAAAGATATCCCATTAATTCCTAACATTTTTGAAAATTTCACACAATTATTAATTTATGAAATAAATTCTAAAAAGTAATTAAAAAATTGCCTATTCTATTTTATTGTGAATAATCATATGCCCAGTAAAATATTTTCTCTAAAATGTAATAACTATCCTATATTGCTTATGATAACATTAAGTTTTCAAATATTACTTCATTTCAAACAGACTGTCAACAATGTATGCAACTAACATACTTCAAATGAAGGTTCTTTCAAAAAAAGGAAAAAAAAATTACATTTAAACACAAATAATTTAATCTAAAAATTATTGAGAAGAAATCACAGTTTTTGGCGACAAAATTAAAATTCTTAATAAATTGAAACATGAAGAAAAAGTAGAAACCATCGTTGTGCAGAATTCAACTTACGAGAATGAATAAATCTAACCATAGTCAAAATGTGTGAAAGCAAAGTAAAAGCCATATATATTAAATATATATCAAGTAATACCTGCTTAGCAAAATATTGGTTGAGAAGATTTTGTTGATATATAATCAAAAATGAATAGCTTTTTGTAAAAATATTGATAAAATCCTATTTACAAAATTCGCAAATTGTTCTCTTTTTAATAAGGAAAGAAACCTAAGATGCCGATATTTCGTAGAAATATGATTTTCCAATTTATATCAGAGGAAAACATTTATTCACAACCACTCCTCTTTATGAATGGGCTAGTACCATCACCATTTACAACTCCACTTGATTGTAATTGAGAAATTTAAATTAACATGTTTAAAACCGCTTAAAAACAATCTAAAAATTTAATGTTAAAATTTAAATAAATACTATTTTTATTCAATGAAGATAAGTAACTACCACTACAGAAGTTTCTAAATTTCATAAAATGCGTAAAATCAAATATGTTCACTCACTTATACTGTAAAGTATAAGTGAGTGAACATATTTGAGGAATATAATACATTTTTAGGAATATATTTGAGGAATATTACTACCCTTACTGAATCATTTTCTTCTAAAAAAATGTGTATCTTAAACTGTTTATATAGAGGTTCTTTTTAACTCTCTCAATATTATTGCACACAAACTAACCAAAATCTTATACTTAACTTTCATGATTTTACTTATAAGTTAAGAGTGTTTAACATTCTTCTGTCCTCAAATATATTCAAAAACCATCAAATAACTAAATGAAAAAATTCAAATATCCAAAATTTTATTATTTTTATACTCCTATATAAATTTGCGATCACCATTTCATGACTTAGAAATACTACACAGATTTTCCTGTATTTAATGCATTTAATTCTTCGTGTGCACGATTTTGCGTTTCTTACGTCAATAATATGCTCATGACATTTTTCGTTTGAAACTTAGTAAAACAATTTTTAAAAATTATCAACACTATGATAATAAATTAGTCATCAACAAAACTTCGCTAAGATTCACGCATCAATCAGAGATTGCATTCTGCATTTAAAACCAATTTGCATAGATAATATGTAATTGTGATAAGCAACATCAACTAAGAATTAAAATGTTGCAATGGAAAAAATTATAAAAACAAGAATATTATAAAAGAAAAATGAAAAAATTAAGAAAACAAAAATGTTTGTGCATCAGATTGAAATTAAGAATACATGCATAGAAATGCTTGAGCAAAATTTAAAATAAATTACATGTGGTTACTATCTGGTTAGTTTATTATGACCATCTTTTTTTTGCATACCAGGGCTAATTAAATCGAAGCCTATGAATCCCGAAAAATTATAACCAATGGCGCGGAAATGAGAATTAAACTCACAAATTCTTGAACTGAAGATCAAAGAGCTAACCATTCAATTTCATGTTCGAAGCAGAAAAGAAAAGAAATTTTGTTGATGAATTATAGTTATTATCATTGATGCTTTGATATATGAATTGATTATGAGACTTCCTCACTGATATTGTTGAATAAAATTAATGTTAATATTACCTTAATTAAAGTTTGTTTGAATGGAGACGATATTTAAAGACAATAGTTTTTAATTCACAATATTACCTTTCAGATCAAATTTATTGGTTTTGTTCAAAATTCTATAGATTATTAAATTTATATAACGCTTTAAAATCACAAATAATTTTATGATTTTAAAGCGATATATATATAGAGAGAGAGCAAATTGATTAGAAATTGATGCATCCAAGTATAAAACGGTTATTATTTTCAACTTTATTTAAATATATATGATTTATGAGATATATGATGCTGTAATATTAATTAGTCTCATGAGCAACCACTATCGTATCCAAAAACCCAATACTTTTTCTAATAAAAACAACCACAACAACTAAAAAAAATCAAAAATTAGTATGTGGTAAATTTATACTTAAGACACAGTTTACAGAATAAATATTAACACTTAATTGTACGCTTGTGTAACATGCTAAAATAAAATGTATTTATTTGAAATGGCTATTCTTTCTCATTATAAAAGAAAATATAGTTATAAGCTTAACAAAACAACTATTATAATATATTTGCTAGGAAGAATCATCATTTATTTGCTGAATTATTTTTTATTCATCCATACTTACAGGACTCCTTTTTGTTTAAAGAAAATAACTAATGCTTCCTTAGAAAAATAAAATTTACAAAATACATTTTAATACATATCTACACTAATACACAAAATTCAAGCTTGAGAATTTTGTTTAATATTCTGTCAATTACAAATTTATTGTGTCATACAGAAAATTTTTACAATTTATGCAAAAGTATAAATTGATTACAGATTGATTTTCAGAATTCTAAGATGATTCTGGTGATATTAAAATAAGGATTCTGATGATATTAAAATAAGAATATTCAAGCAGTGATTTCCAACATACTTAATTTAACCAAGTTTATTCTTTGATTTGAAAATGGAACTTTTCTTTGAACCCCTTAGTTTGAAATAATATTATTTTCCCTAATGTACCCCATAATTTATGATAAGTACTTATATTAAAATATTTACTTCAATATGAGTTTTATCATAAGTATTTACAATAAAACTCGCTTCAAAGTAATAACTATAATTAAAATGTCCTGATAATAGTAACCGAATTCTTTCGCTATAATATTTATATTTTTCACACAAAACTCCCTTGAAATTCTGAATTTCATTAACTTAGCATTGCAATTATATTTATAGAATTTTGGAACCTTTTTCATATTTCTTTTATATTACTAAATACTTAATACTTTCACTAAGAACTAAACATATTAAAGATCCTCTCATCTGTAATCAGGATATGTTTTCAATAAACGCTTATTTATAATATCGATTTTATGTAGGAAAAAAGGCATTTTGTTATTTGTAAAATTTATTTTAGGGCATGAAATGCAGCAGATGAGATAAATCTCGAATTATATTTAAAAATAAAATGTATGTACATTTTCATGCCGAATTAATTGAATGCCAATTTCCGCTCTATTTTCGTCTTAATTTTCCTATTTTACAAGTTCTTAGTCACAAAAGAAAACCATTTAATATGTTAAATTTTTAATTTTATAACCAGTTTGATTGGTTAATCAGTTTTTTAATAGAATTAAGCACTACTAATTTTCAAATGATATTCAAAATTCACTTACCGTTAAAAGCTAATTTTATGTAACATATAGTATAATTATACTATATACTATACTATGAAAAACAGAATCAAATTTTTTAAGTTTAATAATAAACACCTTAAAAAGATAAATTTTTATTCAAAATCGCTTCAAACACTTTCGTATTCATCCCTTGTGTTATTGTCAATAAAAATGCAAATTTATAAAAATGATATAATACAACATTTGAAATAAATGTGTATTGTTTTTTACATAGAATAAAACGACAATGATTTTACTCTTATTTCTTACTAAATTACATTCTAAATGGATGTTTACATTGGTATCTAATATATCCAATGTTTTTTATTTCTTTGATCTTTTTAAGTCTAATATATCTTTTAGTGCAATTAAATCAGTCTTTGATTAGTATAAAAATCAGTTGTTTGTTACTTTTCATTTGACGTTCTTGTCATCATTTGAAAATTATCCGTTTCTAAAATTTTACTTGAATGCATAATTTTACTTTTTAAAATGTACTCTAATGAATATATTTTCTGATAATCTTTTAAGAGTGCGGCGTAACAAAATAAAAAGCGTAATTTGCTCTAATTATTTATTATATTTAAATACACGCACCGCATACACATATAAAACAATACGCTCATTTACAAAGATTAATATAGAAGAAAATTAAATTTTAGTCTCAGCAACGAGAGCTACGTCTCAACTTCTCGGGGTTCATTCATTCGACTGCTCTGCACCCCAAATTTTTCCTCCCCATGCCTTCCGGTCCCCACTTGATCTTTCTCGAATAAGGAAGCAGGGTTTCTTTGCTAGAGTCTATGTTGTTGCATGCCCCCAAGGTCAGCAGCGCTAGACCAGGTCCATTAGCACGTACACCTTCAAAAAGTCCAGCACCATAAGTGGATTCTCTATCAGATCTCTACCGGAGAGATAAAAGCATTGAAAAATATGTTCAGGAGAGGCCTGTTCATTTAAATACTTGGAGCAAATTTAGAACCTTCGACGAATTTCAAGTTACTAAAATGGCCACTGCTGAAACGGGCAATAGCCGTTTGTTCTTGTCCATTAAGACCAGTAACCAGGGAAGCACCTGGACGCGCGCACCAGTACCAATGATTCTCAGGAGGAACAATCCAAGTGGTCTTATTCTCGTGTTTAATCTTTGAGTGAATTTCCTGAAATATGAGAGGTGCCGACGGCACACCGTTTTCAGACACACCAGCTTTGGCCAAAGTGTCCGCAATCTCATTCCCCTCTAGATCCACGTGGGAAGGAATCCATTGCAGGTGAATATGATGCGATACGGGCATCCGTTTTAACATTTGAAGTATTGAAACCCCAGTTCTGTCTCTCACTTGTTGCCATCTGGCCAAATGCTCTATTGCACTTTTACTATCAGATAAAATCCAAATCTCAGATCCATGAAGAAGTGAATTCAGGGAGTCCAGGGCTTCCTCTATGGCAATAAGCTCTGTAGGGAATACCGAGCAATAATCAGGATTTCTCTTTTTCAGCCTTAAGTCCATAGTTATTATTTGCTACATTTATTTGGAACGAAGTACAAAAAAATGAGAATATTACTTTTTAAAAAACACCGTAAAATATCATTCATGAAGTCAAATCAATATAATCGTTTGAATTAAATCTGTCCGTCAAATCAATATTTTTTTTAAATTAATTATTTTATCGTAAAAAATTTCTAATTAAAATCTTGTACCATTTGGAATTCCTCAAGTGAAAACAATATTTAATGTCTTTTATTAATTCAGCGGAATAGTAATGACGATTTTTTGCAAAATAAAAATATTTTATACATTTTATTTCAATACCTTGTGTCATCGTTTAGCAGAAATTATATCATTTGATGGGCATTTAATTACATCATGTCAAATTTTAAAAATGAGCTTAGTTAATTACAGAAATATTCGAATATCATCGCATCTCAAAATGCATTGTCTTTCAAATATAATGACAATTTTTCGTGTTTCTGGAATGGATCTCTTCGCATAAAATTAATACGTTCTTGTTCAGAGAATATAAAAGCAGATGATATTAATAATTAAATTTCAATATTTGCTGCTGCCAACGCTAGATTTTTTTCCCCTGTTCTTCGCTGGTTAGGTTCAAGCGGAGTCACACGTCATCGTTTAATATGAAGAAGTGAGATTTAATTAGAATTATGCGTTTTTAATTTGCTGGAATACTTCAGAATAGGCATTGAAAAATAATAAAAGAAAAGAATTTGTCATCGCATAAAACAAATTAAGATTAATCATGTATTTTATAAAAAAAAAATTGCAATGGTGAGTTTATGCTGACATTCTCGCGTCAATTTCTGGAAACCGAAAGAAAAATTCTCATAATAAAAAAGCTATTTATATATATATCCCATTAATTTTTCCATATTTTTGTGAAGTTGAAGAATCGACGCGCTCTTTATTTCGGGTTATTTTTTCTAAAAAAGAAGCAAAACTCGATAAAGATGCGGGAAAGGCTATCAAAGATAAAGATAATAAGACTGAAAGAAAATAAATTAAACGAAAAATGTTCATTTGCAAGAGTTTCAACTTCTAACTTTTGCACTCATCTGAAACATAAGTTTTTATTCCGGTGTTTTATCTTTCGTTTTGAATTCCATTTTTCTTTTGAAATGTCAACTGCAGCTGAAAAAGAAAAATAGTACTTACAACGAAAAAATATTAATGCCAAAACTGTGATAGGAAAGGGAAAATGTTTTGACATATTCAAACATCCTGTTATATATATAAAAAAATTTGGATATGCAACTTTAGGGGTTGTACATAAAATATTTTATTTAAATCAATATTTTCACTATTTTATTACTAATATTTAAAAGTTTATTTTTCAGTATTTACATTAAATAAACTTAAAATGTTTTAAATTTAATAGAAGTATAGAATATACATATAGACTACCAAAGATTTATTTATCTCTATGTAATATATTAGACATTAACAGGTTAAAATATGCAAAGCATCTTTTCTGTTTTACTCCATTTAAGAAAACGTTAAAAATTTATGAATTAATATATCCTTTAAGTCTTAAGAAACTAAATATATTATTAATTAATAAATTTAAATATATCTAGAAATTAAAAATTTAATATTAAATATTATAATAATCAGAAATTAAATATTATCTTTATGAATAAAAATTTGAATATTTTTTAAATTTTTAGATAAAGAAATTGAACAATGTACAAAAAGTATTAAAAAGGAAATCAATAAACAAGTTTTCTGTGAAGCCTTTTAAATGTATTTTTACAATTAAATTCAATATTCTAGAATAAATTAATTTTACATAAAATTTAATATTTATACGGAAATATTGCTTTGTACAACTTCTACCAGCTATTTTAATAAATTAGAAATTCACTTATACGAGAAATTCAACAGTTAAAGAATGAGCAAAATATGAAACATAAAAATATAGTAAGTTTGTAAAAACTATAAATATCACCTTTAATATTTAAATTACATTCTAAGAGCTTAAATCACTAACATAATTACAATTTAATTCATTTCACATTTTTTTAAAGTTAAACAGTATGAATTTAAAATGAAACGATTCATTGAAATAATTAAACTTGCTTACATCTTATTGCTAAAGTAAAAAAATATATGAAATTGTGTGAAATTAATCAAGCTGATTAGTCATCACAATTATAACATAAAAATGTTGACTCAGTGTATTTATTGTGTTCTGTGAAAATTTCCTTATGCTGTATTGTAAATCAAGAAAAAACTTTACTTCCCAAAAATACATAATTAATCACTAGTATATTATGTAATAGATATTTGATTAACAATATCAAAAGCTGCTAAAGAAGCACAAATACATAAAAATAAATATTTTATAAATAGATAAGTTGATCATAATTAAAATGTGAATACAAACTGCATAAAGCTAGAATGTGAAAAGAAATAATCATGCAAGTTTTGTGTGTGTGTGTGTGATTATTAAGTTAAAAATATTTAAAAATGAAACACAAATTTACTTAATTATGATAGTATCAAAAATGTATCAAATTACCAACTTTGCATATTATTTCAGAAAATTTAGAAGGATTTTGTATTTAATTACTAAGTATCTTGAGGGCAATGTTTGTTTCCAACTTAATCTAAAGACAGATTTACGTTTCTTAAGCTGTTTGAACAAAAAACGCACGCGCGGAGACGCGTTTACTTAAAATCGAAACCGGTGCCTAATTTTAATTTATATCAAATGAAAATAAGCTTGCATATAAATATGTAGTTGAAAAAAACTTAATTTAAAGTTTGTGCATTGTTTTTTTTTTATTTTTTTTTAATTTTACAAGGAATATTCAATTTTTAGGGGAAATCAACCTATCTACAAGTACAATAATAATTTTATTATTATTAACAAAATCGAAGTCCATTATCATATATCAATTCTTTCGCGTGATTTTTAAAATTTAATAAACTATTAAATTAAAAACTAAATTATAATAGAACACATTTTTGCTTAATATCCTCTAAAAATAATCACAATTAATGTAATAAAATAATCAGACATCTAGATTCAAATAACATACTTTGTAAAAAACAAAATTCAAATATATTTGTTTCTAAAAAATCTTTGAGAGGACTAGTAATGAATATGAAGTGTTCCAACTCCTTATTCAATAGAAATATTTCTTTACATTTTTTTTATTTTTAATTTTGTTAAATAATATATGAAGAATAGTATAGTTATAATTTTTAATGCTGCATTTTGTACTAACTTCAAATGACTGTATTTCAATCCATGTTCATTAAAATTTAATCGCAAAAAGATTTCAATATATTTCTAGTATTATCTGTATTACTATTAATTGAGAAGAGAGCTTTTTTTTACCCAGTTTGTCATAAGGTTTCCAAAAAAAAAAGGTAAAAAAAAGGTAATTTATAAATTATTTAATTTTATTCTAAATTCACTGCTTTCTAAAAAAAGTTATAAATTTTAATTTTCAAATTTCCTGGTGAGAACAGAGTTCTTTGCGCTTTTAATTTATCAATATATTGATAAGATAGTTAATTTTTTCCAAAGAATAATAAAATGTTTCATTTTTCGTATGGAGTATTCGGTGATATAACTGGGTTGAATGATATATACATTAAATTTAATTGTAAAATATCCAGCAAAAGTTTTTCAAATAAAATTATCTAAATTATATAATTTTAAAGTTAAAAGCTTTTATTTTTATTGCTAAATGTATTTACTGTGACATATGTTTTCGGCTTGTTAGAAAAAAATATGTGGATTTTCATTCCTTAAAACGTAACAGTAAAACGTAGAGTTTTATTTATTTCAAGATTAGGTGGTACTTAGTTTTAATTGTAAGTAAATGATAATATCTTTCTATGCAATCCTGCTGTTGGAAAAAAAAATGAATGAAAATTTTCATTACTTTCTTACTCAAAATTAAATTACAATATATATATATATATATATATATATATATATATATATATATATATATATATATATATATATATATATATATATATATATATATATATATATATATATATATATATATATATATATATATATATATATATATATATATATATATATATATATATATATATATATATATATATATATATATATATATATATATATATATATATATATATATATATATTATATATGTATATAGATAGATAGATAGATAGATATATAATACTAGCTGCTATATACAACCTACTTTTACAGATCTTCGCATCATTGAAAAAAGTATATCTCTAGCTTTCAGAGAAATATTGTCATTTTGAAAAATAGCGTATTAGTTTTTAACGATAATAACAGTTCATTTAGCTTTGTTCAAAATGTGTTTTGTGTGTGTGTGCGCACGCGTACGAAGTTTGATATCTCACGTAAAGATCAACTAAAAAATATCGAATAAGGTGCACAGTGCTTGAAAATTTCCTACAGATAAGAAATTAATAATTTTTAAAGTCAGGGGTCTTTTCATCTGCGCTTTAATGAGCTCGTGATTGGTGGCGTATTGAGAAAATCGAAAACTAGTTCATTTGGATTTTAAAAAAAATGCTTATAAAAAATAGAATAAATAGCGAATGTCAATATATTTTTATACTTATATTATGGGAATACAGAAATAAAGGAGATCCGATGTTAAATATTTTTGAAAACTCACCAGTAGTTATGCAAAACTAATAATTTTAAAAAGAAGAAAAATAGCATGCCTTTATTCCTGAAAAATGAACTGAGTTCCAGCACACTGGTGGGGCATAAGAAAGTTTTTATGGGGATTTTAAATCTATGTTAATTATAGTTTAAATTAATTACAAACACTATAAGAGCAAAATTTCTAATTAAAAAATACACCAAATTAACTAGAAACCATCATTCTGATCTTTATAAATCTAATAATGTAAAATATAATCTTTATAAATTCCATACCATTCTATGCAAACGCTATTAATTCAATCTCTGACAAAACTTCGGTATATATATATTATATATATATATATATATATATATATATATATATATATATTATCTTTTAAGTAACTGGTAATATTCCTCAAAAAAATCTCAGGTATATTTTCAAGTAATTAAAAATATCAAAATATATAAGTGAGTCTAGTTCAAAATATAGCAGATTTATTTCAATTGGCGTTTTAAAACCACAATCTCATGGTAAATTAAAGGGGCTATTCCACAACAACTGAACAACGGAAGATGGACGGTACATTTCTTCCTTTCGTAGAGAAGTCACCATTATCGGAACTCATTCCAGTATTAAACAGGAATTGAAAAGTTTTTTTTTTTTTTTTTTCTTGCGAATGAACAAATTAATGATGAACAAATTCCATTCCTTAATGAACAAATTCCACTTTTATGAAGCGTCAAAAAATCATTTCTGTAAGATATCTTACGATTGAGAAACTGAATTATGAATTGAAATCGCTCAATAAAGTCATTTCAGTACTACTTTATTCTTACTTTATCTGTTTATTATGCTTCTTAAATAATTATTTTTATTACTATAAAAATATTTTTAAGCATTTAGTTTATATATATTCTATATATAATGACATATAATTTATATTTATATAAATATAATATATTTATATTCTATATATAATTTTTATTTTCTCAATATAATGTGACATTTAATAATTGTTGTAATATTTGTAGATTTCATATTTTCATATTTTTTTATTAAAAGGACTAAAAGTTATAAAAAATTCCATATATCCTTCTAAAATTATAACGTGTTTTTCCCCTCCAGCTTTTTGTCTGTGACGGACAAATAATTCAAGAAATATTTTTTCCCGATTTTTTAAACTTTTCAAAATGTTTGGCTAAGTCATCAAAATTATCCACAAATACTTAATATTAGATATTGTCAATTGTGAAGTGATAGAAATTTTAATGGACAGTGGCAGATTTGCAAATGATTATTTTTCCTGTAAAAAAATTCAGCACAACATGTCCTTTAAACTTAAATATCTTGATTCTATACCTAGAAAAGCAGATTATATTGATTTCATCGGAAATTTTATCCTTGATTTCGTAAATATTTTCACCTCTGTGCATTAAACCAATTCTTAATACTTAGCAGTTGCTTTTTAAATGTCTGAAGAATAATTGAAGATAACACATTTCAAAGTCACCTGCTTTTTAAATCCTTACAAAGAAAGCATTCAGATGATGTAATGAAATCATTCCATTTAAATTTTTTGAAAGCTAATTAAAAGTAAAACAAATTTTCATGATATCTTTTATTTATAGACATTTATGATACATTAATAAAATTATGAATAAATCTTTCAGTGATGGCTCTTTAGGAGATCCTTACAAAGAAGACCAACGCAGTTTTAATTATAAGTCAATTTTAATTTTAATAAACTTATTGCATATGCCATTAGGAAAAAAGAGGCTCATAAATCGGTAGTAAATATTCGAATATCCTACACTTTTAATTGAACATTTTGATATGAGTTTTTATGCCAAATTCACTTTGTTTTGATTAAGAGTTAGAAATTTCTGATAATTTATTTTGTTTCACATACAATCTTATGAACTCCATTGAAAAAAGTCAGTGATATTTAGATACTCCCGAAAAAGAAAATGTTTCCCCAATAATCAAAAGGGTTATTTTATCACCAAATACTATAGCTTTAAAAACTCAAATAAAACAATGTTTTATTAGAAATTTTTTTTTATTCGAAGTTCATATTGTTGCGAATTAAATTATCAAAACCCATAATACGAAACGAGGCAATAAAACAGCATTTATCATTTAAGTTTCTTCAAAGTAAATTTCAACAAAGTGATTAATCTGAACCTGTCAAGCTCTTTGGAACAGAAAATTCTGAGTTCAATACCAGTAAAAATTCAAAATTCGAAGTTTCTAAAAATGTTTTAAGAATTTAAAGGTATAAACACAATCAATATATTTCTTTTAATAGATGACTTTGCTGTACTCTTGAAATGAAGTGAATTAACCGAGACACAATGTAATATTTTTATAGCGCAAGTCTGTTTGATAATTAATGCGTTCATAGCAAGATGAATTTTTAAAGAAATATTAGATAATAATAAATTATAAATTTCCACATTTAATATAATATGTATTATAGATTATTAAACATATAGATTATTAAACATTTAATAATGTTTAAGTTTAAAATGAATTATTTATTAAAATTTTATATATTTTAATTAATAACTGCGCATTAAAAAATTATTTTACTATACATAGTTATCAACTATAATATAGATATGTATCTTCTTTTTATCCCAATTAAATATAAGTAATTCATATCAGAACATTTTAATATTAAATGCAATCTTTTTTTTTTAATTTAAAGAATTTCATTGTTGTTAATTTAAATTTTAATATTTCTTTATTGTAATTTTTTTTTATAAATAAATCTCTAAGACGAATACATATTAGGGATATTTATGCATTAATCTTTATATTCTATAAAGAGAGTTTATAAAACAAATTTAGTTTCATTTTAGTCTATAACTTTATTTAATTATAATATCAATGTAATTGTCGGCCAACTTGTCTAGGGGTCAGAGTGCCTGACTACGGATAGGTAGGTCCTGGGTTCGAATCCCGGTTCAGGCATGGATGTACTTTTTCTCTCTCTCTCTATCCTGTCTTTGTCTTTCCTTGTGTGTGTGAATGAAGTATGAATGATGCCTACCCTATAAACGGGTCCCTATGGCACGTATGAGGGTGCGATGGTGGCCCACCCCCTGTGGTGCATCCGGGGCAACGCTTCGGCGGCTAAGAAGTCGCTGTTTCTGGATGGTTCCTTGGGTATCAGGGAACAATAAATTAATAGACTCTGTTGCAGTTGTAACTGTCTACCATTGGAAAGAAAAAAATATATATATAAGATATATAAATTTTGTTATTTAACATTATTAAAACAATTGTTGATTACTATTTTTATTGCAAGTTCATAAATATAAGTTCAGGTATAAGTATCAGTTTAAGTACATATAAATACACACGTTTAGGCAAAAGAAAAAAAAAGTATTTTTACAAATTCACTTTCAAAACGCATTTAATTATTCGTAAGCTTTAAATTGCGTTCTTTAAAGAAAAAATTATTTCCTGAAATATTAATGATTTTCCTGGAAAAAGAATAATAAAATCAAACACCTTTATTTTCTTAATGGATTTTTTAACAATAAAAAGAAAGTAGCTCAAGAAATAAAATTCATTTAGCAATCGTTAGAAATACTAGCATTTTGAAAAGGAAAACGATTAAAATATTTAAAAAGCATGTTTCTTTATAAGCAGTGCTAATAATCTCTAACAAATATTAGCATTTCATTTGACTTAATCCAAAAATTTTTATTCAGCTATTAACCTCTAAAATTCTCTAAAAGTTGTCATTACTTAAAAAAAATGTATTAGGAAAAAATAGAGTTTCACATTTAAATGATTCGTTTTAAATTTTTCCTTTGAATTGAGGAATTAAACTGAATTTACTTGATTATAACTGAAATTTATAAATGAAATGTACTAATATTCGAACCTCGAAATGATTTCTCACATTTGTAAAAATTATAGGATTTAATAGAAGCAGTAATTCAGTACTTATAACTAGTGAGAGATATTTGGAAGGCTTAAGCGAACATTTTGAAATTTTTTGCCCAAATTTTTTTGTAATCAATAACTGGCTAAATTAATTAATAACGCTTACTTCGCTGCATTCTTTTTAAATTATTTTATACTTGATTCGATAAATTTATATTTTATAAGGGAATTACTGCATGCTTACTTAGTTTATATTTTACCAGAAAATATGTATTTAATTTCGAGGATATAGTATTGTAATGAATATAGGGGAAAAAAACTTTTAAATATAATTCAATGCAAACAGAAACAGGAAACACGTTAGTTACTTTTTGCATGTGGCATTCCGAAATTAGCTAAACCTCTTAAAGAAATTGTTTCAAAAATTCACTTTTGATTGAATTTTATATTTGAACATGAAATCCTATAATATATTTAATACATAAAAATGTATATATATTATAAAATATATATACATTAAATTCCAATCAAGTTATGTGAACTGAAAAGACAAATAATAAATTAATGAAAAAGAAACAGAACTTACAGACATTTTTTATAAGTGCAGTTTACTTTTCACAATGCGTCAACAATTGCTGACGTACTGTGAAAGGCGTAAACACATTCGCTGGAAAAGACAAAAAGGCTTTCCCAGAAATCGAAAAAATTTTTAGTTTTAAAAAAATTACATAGAGTTTTGGTGAGAAATATTATATCGTATTGCGAAATAAACATTTTTGCAAGGATTTCCAATCAGATTTAATTGTGTCTTAAATTATTTATGAAATCTATGATCAAAATTTCTAAAGGAAACTAAAATTTTTATGTTAAGTAAACCAGAGGTTGAATTATTCTGATATAAATTTCACGTAGGATATATCTTGTAGATATAGATTATTCGAAAGACAAACAGAATAAGGGTTTTATTTACACAGACTATTGACATTAAATTCTAATATGGGATTCTACGTCACATGATCCTTTTAACCCTATGATCTGGGCGTTCCTATTGCCATCTCTTAAAACAGTTTATTTGAAATTTCATACTCAAGCAGATTTACAAATTTCTATTAATCAGTAAAGGTATACATCATCAAACTACTGTATTGTTTAACTTTTCTTAGTCTGTAACAATTCAGCAATTCATTGAAAAGAATAATTTTTAGTTAGCATTTTATTTCCATGGAATACTATGAAGAAAGGTCACTGCACAAAACGAAACTCAGTTTTAAAAGATTGATTTTTAAAAGAATAAATATAATATTTTTAGTAATTTTATGTGTGTGTGAAATGTATTTTGATATCACGTACAGGGCGCTTTACTTTGCCAAAAATTATATGATTATTTTCAGAAAATGGAGTTATCATTATTAAATTCCCAACTAAATTATAAATTATCCTCAAAAAATATAAAATAACACATGCGTTAATACAATTGCCTGTTTCTTCACTTGTGATTATAATATATAATATTGCATTTTTAAATTTTTAGCCTTAATTTTTAACTTTAAGATACAAAATTACGTAAAAAATTTAAATAAATAGAAAATTTAAAAATATATTTTAATAATAAAAATCAATTCAATTATACTTGGATAAATTCAAATGCTAATTACAATCTGTCCTTTAACTTGGAAATTCATTTCTGAGAAAGCCTACTTACACCTAAAAGCACATATGCGAGTACTAAGTGTCAATGGGAAGCATATGCCTACTTGTTTTTAATTCTATTATTAAATCTTGGCTAAATAGTGACACGCAAGGTAAAGCATTTCTTCAATATTAGATTTGATGGGCATTTTGATTTTTATAGTGATTAAAGACAATAACATCCTGGGACACAAAATATGTCTTAAAAAAGTGTAAAAAAAATTTTATTGTAGTTTAAGAAATCATTTCAATTTGTTAACTTCTAGTGAAAAATCTCCCGAGGGTTTTGAATAAAAATCATTTTTCAATCGTGAAGCATTACATAACTGAGCCAGTTCTTGTGAATTTAATGGGGCAGAAGTAACATTTGCCACATTGATTCCGAATGGTTTCACAATCCATATCAGTTCGTTGACACTAAAGTTTAAATACAAATATATTCTGCTTAATGTTGTTTTTGTTATATATGACACTTTGACAAATCAAGCTCGCTAGCCGACGGATATGTGAAATTAAGTCAAAAGGATGCGACTTTCGTTTAACCAGAGCACCACGAAGATGGATGTACGTCTTTGCTCAAAGATTCCACCGATAGATGTCACCACCCGAGAACCCAATCCAAATATTTTACTTTTTATCTGGAGGGAGGAGAAATTTTTTACTGACTATTATACCCATGGTAGCTGCTCAACGACCAACAACAAGGCTTTCGATTCCATAGATTTAACGAGCACATATATCGCATATTCTCAGTAGGTCTTTGGTAGCATTGGGAATCAAGCTCAGCCCTTCTGATGCGTTAACTACTAGGCTACCACGGCCACAGTTAAGTGTTTTTTTCTCAGGACAAATGTTCATTAATCACTTTAAAATGCTCATATTTCTAATGTGATATGCTTAGACGTTTTCATTTAAAAATTCACAAGTGACAAATATTTCGAATAAATCCTTTTTTAACTATGGTTCTCCATAAAGTAATTTTTTAATAAAGCATTAAGTTTTGATTTTAATATGAATTTTACGAAAAATTTGGTTCATTTAATTTTCCAAATAATGCATTTGAGCAGTTCTTATAATCACAAATTATTTTGGAAAAAAATCTTCTAAAGAATTGGGTTCAGTTTGAATCTTTTTAACAGTATTTTTAAACACTGTGACTTTTTGAAAATCATTTTACTTCTGCATGAAGTAAGCTTTTATATTCTGTACCTATGTTTTAACTAATATTTGGAAACAAATGACTGTTCAAAACAACTTTTAATAGTTGACAACTTTAACATTACCTCGTACCTAAAGTCAATCACTTGCCGATGATTAACAAACATTTTTGAGAATAAATGTTGAGAAAGTAAGAAGTGCTCTGTGTGTGTGTTTAAGATAGATATTAACTATAATTTATCAAAATAAATAATGCACTAACTGATGAAACGAACGAAATAACGAACGGAAAAGCAACAGAAGGTTTTTTTTTAATCAGAACTGTAGCACTATATTGCCACAAGTGATTACTTTCGTTCTCACTGTGTTTCAGGAGTTCCGTGAGTTGTGAAGGTGTCCACGTTAATCTGTAACGCCCATAGTCCTTCCGTTAGTATGGCGTGGATATGGATACGATTAGTGTCACTAGCTTAGGTATGACCTCGTCATCTAACCGTAATTCGAAATTAACAGACGCTTGATGATGCACGAGTATTCCAAATTCATTAAAGGTGGAGTCCGTGGTTCTCCTGCACCGTTATGCATGTTAGGGTTGCGGTGGCTTGGTTGGTTAGGGCGTAGTTCATATTATCGGAAGGTAGAGAGATCAAATTCCTGGTTATTCGAAAATCCGTCTAGTTCGCCAAAGGTGGCTAGAGCACGTTAAAACAGAGCGTGATCACAATTGTCCCCCAAGTGAAAAGATGCATCTAGGGATGGCAGGCCAAGTATTCTGGGTCTATCATCTTGGTCCTTGCTTCAAAATCACGAAGACTCCACCTAGCTACTTCTATCAAACTGGTAAAGTACAACTGAGGGCTAGGTACAGGAAACATGCTGGTCCAATAACAACCACTATGTATGTACGTTTCACCAGTGTCTGAAATTTTGAACTAGAATTTTCTTTCACACGTTTTAGCAACCCCTCACTCCAAATACTGTGGCGTATCAAAATAAGAAGCGCAGCAACTATTTAAGTAGTTTTAATAGTTGCAAATATAATAAGTTTCTACAGCTAAACAACGATTAAAGGCAAAAGAAAGTCCAAAATACTCTGATCTTGCACAAGCATTGCTTTTGACGAACTAACTTCGCCATTTGCAAAGGAGGTAAAATAAACGCGTTCCCACCATAAAAGTTAAATCGGAAATTCTGTGTTTTATCTTTGTATTGTCTTTATCTAATTTCAGATACAACACAAAAAATATTATATAATAAATCTAAGAAATATCATAATTAAGAATATCTTTGACGACCCCAATCGGGTTCATGACGCTGTTTAAAAAGCCAGGTAAAAAGGGTCATGTTTACATTATCTACAGGATTTGAGTAATCCTAACACCAAATATTGTTGTTGGAAATATTGGATCCAGGTATCATTTCAAGGTATGGGGAAGTAATATTGACCACGAGTAAAACATTAATGTATGATCACAGGAAAATGAGAGTCAGAACAAATTTACAAACCTAAGCTTAAATTAAATATTGTTTTTTTTTAGTCTCTGTTTATGCATATAATATATATAGATTTTTAATAAAAATCAAGTTAGTTATATCGAATTTTTCAAAAAGTTTTAGCAACCCTCCTTTTTGCATAGCTTGTCTCATATAACATAATTCCATACAAAAATTGTTTACTAGAAACCTATATACCACATTACAGGAGAATATATACTTAAATTTTGTTTAAGATATACAAAATAGTTGACTACCATTTCCATTATGACAAACTAATGATGAATAAGCAAATATAACAATGCAATATAAACAGCACAACTTGCATTTAATAACCGTGATTAATTAGGATAGTGCGAAAATTTCAATGTTGTAATTGATTATATATAGATTAAACAATATGAAACTATACCTTAAATTTTTATTTCCATGCATTTTCTTTTTACTATTCCCATAATATAAATGATTTATTTGCTAGGTGAAATAATTTAGTTTTATTTCTTTTTATAAATATTATTTAAACATATTTATATATATATATATATATATATATATATATATATATATATATATATATATATATATATATATATATATATATATATAAACTGTTTCCGAAATTTTGATTAAATATAAACAATATGTTTGAAAAATTGAATCACCAATAACTTTCGCAAATGTTATATGGTGTTATGCTATGATTCATGCATTTTTAAACCATCTTTTAAAATTTAAAATGAACATCGCTTTTCATATCAATGCTAATGTTCTATTTACTGGATATATATATATATATTTGATATAAGTACATCATATCTATTTTAATTGTAAGTAATGGTGGAAATTCTAACGTTATAGTAATCGCTTACATAAAACTCCTTATTATTTACAATTGAACTGGCAGAAGGCCAGTTACAATAGTGGAGTTTAGGTGGGGTGACAAAAAATCAGTTTTATCAAAAAATGATCTATAAATTTTAAAGAAATTATTTCATTAAAAATAATGATTACAGTACTTAATTGTGAAACTTTAATTCTATTCATAAGATAACATTTTTAATGCTTAAGAAGATGTAACATACCTAAATTTTAAAAGCAGAATTACGTGCTTATATTAGATTCTGAATCGACGTACACTTCTGGCAAACAATGATTTCTGCAAATAAAATTATCGCATTTTGTGCAAGAAATAGTAAATTTATTATCCTTGGATCTTGGATAAACAATACATTTACCTTTGTTGAGTTTTGGACTTTTTGTTGGAAATTGAATCTCTTCTCGTGGACTTAACTTCATTGATTATTTGGTAGAGTTTTCTAGAAAGCATTTATTTAGTACTTGTCTTCATATGTGGCCCAGTAAGAGATTATCTTTAGTATTCGAGGAATTTTCCTTATTTGATTGTTTCCTAGGAGGAATTTTTGACATTAAAATAATTCTGGTTTTCACTTTTTGACGTTAAATCTGCAACAAAAAATCGGCTGTGTTGTTGCTCTGAGCTGTAGAATATGAAAGACACTTCATTTACTGTATCTACATCATCGTTCGTTGAATTACTAAACTGAATAATTTATAGCTTTCTTCAATGACCAAATTTTGAGATGTTTTTTTTTTTTTAATACTTTTTATGTTGGATTTTCTTCATTTCAAACAGTTTGATTTTTGCTATTTGCCAGAGTGGTGATGATTACTGTTTTAGTTTACAAATGTTTCCTCCCAATCCAGTTTTTTCGTTATTTTCATCGCTCTGCTGAAATTCATTATCATGAGAAACTGTGTATATCTCTTCATCAAGTTAATCTTCACTGGGTTGGTGATCGTTTTAAGAAGAATCAATTTCATTTAATAGAGATCTCAACCACTCTTTTCACGTGGTTGATTTACGTTTGTACACCATAGTTTAAAAATAAAAGATAACAAACGTAAGAAAACACTTTGGAGCACAAAACTAAGCTGGTTATAAAACATTTTAAAGCAATACTGGGCCATATAGCACTTAAAAGGTAACCAATCACCCAAGTCATCTCAATACCAAATTGTTACAAATTTATAAATAATTATTATATTATGTATATGTCTTAAAATATCTCAGACAGATCGGAAATACTCACATTTTGGGCAAAAACTGAGGTATTTAGACGTGTTATACGTTAAAAGCCGGTTTTCTAATGATTTGGTGACTTGGCGATGTTTTGGCGAGAAAGCGTGGCGAGATTTTTGGCGACTTGGCGATAGATAGATACTTTTGGAAACATCCATCACCTAAATTCTAGGACCAATATTTAGCGAGATAGCCTAGAAGCTTCCAGAACCTTGGCGAAATTAGTAGATTTCCCCGCCAAGTCAGGTATAAATATCGTAACCCAACATAGTCAATTTTTGTGAAGACAGTCAGTGAGTGAAGACGATTTGTCGTGACTGCTAGTCTAGAGAAACTGTTCTCTGTGAGAGGTATTTGAGACCTGTGATCGGAAGCTGTTACTTATTGTACCTGACGAATTGTAGCTGTATAATTGTGATTGTTACAGCTGGTATTTCTAATGAAATTTATAGGAATAAAAGTCTTTGTGTTCTTTGAGTGGTTGCTTTATTCAACTCTCAATCCGCACGAACTCCGAAGCTCTGTACAATATGAATTCCAAGAAACAATTGTTTCAAACGGAGAAAGAAAAAGCGGGAGAAAATTAACAATAATCCTTCCAAGGGGAGTGTCAGACAGGTACCTACTAACAAGATGATTGATTACAAATACTTTTCCAATACTTCTGGATTTTCGAAGCTTGAGGTGACTCTGCCCCTTGCGCTCATCAATGGTTTCTTCCTATTCTTAAAAATAGTAATGATCTCAAAGATCATTTTACATAGTGTCTTTTGTGTTACCTCAAAGTTAAAACAGTTTATGAACTAAATGCATATTTAAATTAAGACAAATTCATAATATGAATACTGTCATGTATTGAATGAAATTAGTTTGAATATTTTAGAATAAAAAAATATCAATTATACATGTTCAATGTGACAAATATAGAATTTTATAAAAAGGAATATTAAAGGATTTAGTTGTCTCAAAAAAGATATTTGAAAAATTTTTGTGACAAAATGTTTTACCCTGAAAAGCATGATAAATGGAATAAAAGATGACAATTTAAACCGTAATGAAGGCTCTATTTTAAATAATATATTATATATTCGCGCAAGACACTAATTCATTGCCAAGTAGATAAATGAGAAAATACGTTTTTCCTGAACAATTACCCAAATATATGGATATAACGATTATTCTAAATTAGAAAATTAAGAAATCAGCATTCAAAACTTCAAATAAATGAAATTATATTTTTATTTTGGAATTATACATTAATCAGAATGATAACAATTCAGATCAGTTCACTGTGATTTGGGGCATTTTTGTCACTCGTAAAATTTGTCATATCATTACATAAAATATTCCCATATTTTTGCTTTAAATGCGTACGTGAACGGCATTTAACAAAAAGCATTACTAATTTAAGTCAAATATACCGTTGGTAATCAATAACACTATGGAACACTAATTTCAAAGAATGATAGCTGCACATTTTTACGAATCTCTAATTTTTAAACACACATGAATTTACAAACTAGTGGATGTTTCCTAACATGGTGTAACAGACAGAAATAATTTCAATTCCATTATCTGAACTAAAATTTAAAAAATCTTTGTTCTGGACTCTTTTATATATTTTTCACTTGCTTTTTTTATATTATTATCTGATTATGTTTTTAACTTCTTATATTTAACTTTTTTCTTAAATAATATTTGAAATTTTGATTTGCTTATGAATGAAGTGACACACACAAAAAATCCCAGACATTTCTGGGAAGAATCGTCAGAAATAAATGAATGGCTAGAAGGCCAAAACTTACTTCTCTTTGTACAGGAAAATATTTAAGGCTACTTGTTTCAAAAACTAACTTCTACATTCCATGAGAGAATTCAGATCAGCATTTTTTTTTTTTTTTTCGAAAATCGTAAAGTTCTTTTGAGATTCCATTGTTCACTGAGAAATTTGGATCGTCTAATTTCCTTTTCACAGTCCATGGATCATAACATAATCAAAACCTTTGAGCGCGAATGTTGTAGTTTACTTTTGTAAACTGGAGTCATGAATTAGTAATAAGAATGAGAGTAAGAAATTGACATTTTGACGCAAAGCACTTGTTAGTCTAAGCTTGGAATGGTGTTGAAGAAAAGACAATACAAATAAAATTTGTATTGTCTTTTCACACAATATTTATCACACAATATGTATATCACACAATAATATGATGTGACACACAATATTTATCACATCAAACTATTGTAATAAAAAAAACAAGAGACTACGAAACGATTTGAAAGAAAATATGTTAGAGTCACTCATACATGAAGACAGTAAGTAAATCCACGGTTACACAATATTTTATAACAGGACATTTTAAATGTGAATTTAGATGTAATTTGTATTATTCTATGAAGATCAGATTATAAAATTATTGAAACTACAGTAAATGAGAAAGAACTTTTCGGTTTTAGTCGCTTCAAATATCAAGTGCACAGCAAATGATATGGTACAAGAACTAGCTGATCAACAAGAAACTGAAAGGCTAAGACAAAAGATTCTCACAGAGAGTTTAAACATTAATATTTCTTCAACTGTTTTGAAATATTTGTTATTGGCAAATATATAATACTTTATGTCCTATGATTTTGAGGGTATAATTTAATTTGCAGTAATTAGTGTATTTGAGAGTTTTAATTTTATACATGCTTTTCATAAATAAAAAAAAATTCCTGCAATAATTATGTTTAAAAATAAAAAATATGAAAAAAAAAAATACAACACACAAAGATGAAATGTCTAGAAAGGTCAATTTATTAAGAAATGTATCATTCAAAATTTTTATAATTGATATTTTAAATTTTTTTTCATTCATCATTGCACATTTTTTCTCTTCCCCAATTGCAATACCTTTTTTTTTTTTCTTTTGAAATTTAGTAAAACTTATTTTTATGAAAAATTTGCATTTCATTTCAAACTAGAAAAAATGCATTTTTAGATTTTCTTTCAAATTGAAAAAAGAAGTCTTAAAAAAATTCTTAAATACAATTAACTGTAAAATATATCATATCAATTTTTCAAACACATTTAGTAGAAGACAAATAATTACATTAATTTGATTGCTAAATTAATTTGTATTTTTAAAATAACAGGCAAAACTTTTTTTTTCTTAGAAATAATTTCATATGCAATCCAGAAACTTTTCTAAGATCTAATTTTGTTAAAATTCTTAAAAGATATTTTTTTAAATAATTTCTTCAAATTGTATGTATATATTAGAAAGAAAAATTAATTTTAGATTCAATGTATATTTAAAATTATCTTTTATAATGAAAAAACTTATAGCTGTTTTTTGACACTGCATTATGAAAAAAAATATAAATTGTATTGCATATCTTAAATATAAAAAAATGCATATGCTCTCTCTCTGTGTGTGTGTGTATATATATATATATATATATATATATATATATATATATATAATATTTTTATGTAACATACTTTACAAGAATTTCAAAATAAAAGTTCTGAAATTTATGTTACATTATTAAGTATCTACATTTATGAGGAATTTACAATAAAAAATGGTCGGATACATTTATTACAAAAATATTTTTTTTTATTTTTAAAGCATATATATATACATCAGTTATTTATATTTAACAGCATTACTTAATATTATTTTACTCAAACGCATTGACAGTCCTAACATTTAGCGTGGATTCTTTAATAGCTAATAAATAGGATCACTTAGTTTTACATTTACAAAAATATTTAATTGAAAACAAGTATTTAATAAATGTTAAAAGTATTAAAAATGTACAGGAAATCCAAGATACCAGTTATTTGAATAAGTATGCTTTATTTTACTCATAACACAAATTTAAATTATTTTTTAGAAAATAAATTCTAAAAATAAATACCAACAGAATGCAAACAAAAATATATTAAATTATGCAGAATGAATTGCATCAGCAAAAACAAATAATTTAACTGAAATTCAAATCAATGTTCACAAAAATTATGAAAAAATTAATTTTATATCTTGAAATTAATTATAAATACTGAAATATATTTGCTTTCATCAAATATTTGAGAATTGTATAGTTAAACACTTTCATGTGATGTATTAATACATAATATGAAAGCAATTACTTATACTTTCAAAAATATGTGAAAGTATATTAACTATACTTTCATGTATAAATAAATATTTTCATTTTATGTATGCTTTAAATTCCAAAATCCAAGATAAGAAATTCTAATTTTTTACTATTAAAACAAAAAAAGAAAAACATGAACATGTAGTTAGTTTTGCTAAATAATAGTTAAGTAAGAATTTGCTAAATAAAATATGCTCTACAAGTTTATTCTATTTCATTATAACTTTTTAAAAATTCTCCCTAATAATATAGAACTTGATCTTTCTTAAGTTTAATCTTTTGTTTTCAAATTCACAAGTACAATGCGACATAAAAAATAACTCCAGTATAAGCATTACTATTCAAATATTCTGATATGAACATTTATCAAAAATATGCTTCCTTTTTCTTTAGTATTTATTATTATTTTTTTAATTGCAAAATTTTGGAAGACATTGCATAGGAAACAGATGGGTAAAATAGAAATCCAATATGTACAGGTTGATTAAAAAAATTTGATCACTTTCAAAGCATTATAATTTTTTTTTTTGAATAAAGTTATCCACACGAGATTTTGGACATGATTTTCTTCAGCATAGTACATTTTATGTAAATATATACACAATGTCACACTTTGCTCTTTGATTGTTTTTTGAAACCCTTAGAATGTTGTTTTTATTAAACTGTTATTCTAAACACCTCCATAAAAAATATTTACAAAGTGTATAGTCATGAGATAAAGATAGTCATTTCTGTAGATGAAAAAAATTAATTATTTTTATTTTTGTCATGACTTGTTGCAGTAACTTGGTGAAAAACAGTGTCCTTGAGAGTAAAGATACTTACTTTCTTTTATCATGCTCTTTAAAACTATTTTGACAATACTTAGCATCAATTTTAAACTTTTGCTAACCAAAAATGTTTGAACGGATAATTCATCCAAATCAGAACAACTGACAGACAACCTGCATTTTGCAAAACAACTGCATCCTTGCGGTGCTTTTCATTTTTCATGGGACATATATTGTACCTTGATTTTGCCAATTTCGGATGACTGAAACAGAGCTTCATCCAAAGTTATCCATGTTTTGCTAATTACCTTTGCAAACATTAAATATCAAGGCTAAGAACGTTTTTTTTATTTTTCAACGATCTTTGTAGATATTTGATATCAGGCTGGTTTATTAACTCTTTTAAAGCAAACTTTATCTGATAGTAAATTTTCGACTGTGATACTTGAAGCTTCTTTGCTAAAGTACTTTATGCCAGAAGATTTTCTAGAACGATAAGTTCCTTTTCAATATTTTTCTTTTACATCAAGGACGACATTCTTTTACCCACATTTTCTTCTTGAAGCTTTTGATTTATTATTTCCAAATTTTATTTCTTTTTGAGGTTTAGATAATGTTTCATGAGAAAAATGGTTTTGGCGATTGTTAATTACTTTAAAATATTGTTCAGGTTTGACGATCTAATTTTGGTACCACAAATTTCTCTCACAAATAAAAATAATTACATAATTTAACTATTTCTTTTTCAAAATGAAACTGACAATGAAGTGGTTAAAATTTACAGTAAAAAGTTACTTTTATAATTAGTCACACTAATTTTAAATCAATTAAGATAACAGATTTTTTTATTTATTTATTTATTTTTAATAAGTCTAATACAGGGCACATTTTATACGCTGATACTCAGTTTTTGATTGCATTACTTTTTGAATATTTCCTCGATTAAGAGTTAAATAAGTTTTGTTTATTGGAGTGTGGAAATATAAGTTACCTAAAATTCAATGAATATGCAATAATCTACAATTGCAAATGACAAATACAATGATCAGCATAAAATCTGCACATCATTAAAAATTCATTTCAGTTTTTGTAGACAAATTTTAAGTATGAGAAATTTCTACAGTCGGTATTTTAAAATCCATTGGCCAGTTATGGCAGAAAAATAAAGTCAGCATTCTATAAGATGACATGCAAGCTATGAGTGAATATGCTTACTGAGGAACATAGAATCAGAACTGCAGAGGCATTTCAAATCTTCTCTAACATAGAAAACATGAACTTGGCAGAATGAAAAAGAGGATCCAAAAAGAAAGCAATTCATGGTAACATAATAAACAAAAGGGTACTGCACAATGGCATGAACTTGAGGCAGAACTGAATATTTGAATGTTAAATCACAGAAAAGTAGGACTTTTAGGGTCTAATAAAAGATTATTCATTGAGTGAAAGCAAATGATGCAGAAAAAAGAAGTATGCACATGCGAACTAAAATAAAAATATTGCGAAAGATGCTGGATGAAATGAATAATTATTGAATTTCTAACTGTAATTCATTGGAATGGTGAGTTTCAAAATTTAAAAATTGTAAAAAACCTGTCTTAAAAAAACTAAAGCAACTATTGCTTAAATATTTTTTAATTTAAAATTATTACTAGAGAGTATATCGAAATTTAAATCTTGTTAAGAATTTAATCTTAGTAATTTTTATCCTTCTCTAAAAATATTTTAACATTCAGAACCAACAAAACCGTTTTAAAAAATGTTATTTCAATAAAATTTGAAAATGAAATTTAAAAATGCTGTTCATACATAAAATTTAAAGAAAAGTGAAAGTAAAAAATTAATTTGATAGTATAATGAGTATTCAAATTATTCATATGAACATATTTAAATCATAGATATGTAATTAATTTTAATAAGTAGAATTAGGAAATAGCGACCAAATAAAGTCAATAAAAAAAGACAGAAATTGTAATTAAATTATATAAAAGATTTTATTGAAAATAATAAAACGATACATTTAAATCTTTTAATAAGCAACAATAACAAGGGTGATTCATAAATATTTAATCAATTTTCTTTGAAATAAATATTTGATTTCAAAATGCAAGTGTTTTTTCAGTAAAAAAAATATAATTTGATGAAGAGCTCATTTCATTGGATATAATATATATATATATATATATATATATATATATTTGCAACAAATATATAAAAATATTTTTTAAATGTAATTACACATATATAATTAGCCGAGATTAAAGTTTACTAATAATACAAATAATTTAAATACTGCAATTTAATCATTTTAAAAATATATGTAATTAGAAAAGGATTAATTAATATAACATTCCCTTAATATATATGTTTTATCCTAATGTGGTTTGCACCATAATATAAACAATTACACATTTAAAAGAAATTATTTTTCTTTACTTTTGTTGGCATAGCATGTCAACAAAATGAGCAAGATTATCAACAACAGCATCTGGTTTCACATTAGAATTTATCAAGTCAACTTCCCTAAAAATAAAATATTTGATTATAAATTAAAATAACATAGTACACACATAATACAGTTTACATAATTTGTTTCATTTGGCTAATAATCTATTTTAATTTACTCAGTTTTTAATACAATTTAGACAAAAAATTTTAATTCATTTTAACTCATAGAAAAATATTTAATGAATAAGAATATAAGAATAATTATTAAAATTAATAAAATATTTAAAGGGTCAATTAATCAATAGTTTTATGAAGAAGTGCTAATTTAAAATCAAATTTCAAACATATATATATATATATATATATATATATATATATATATATATATATATAGATATATATATATATATATATATATAGATAGATATAGGATAGATATAGATATATATATATATATATATAAAATAAATAAAACTATATCACTTAAATTATTCCACAAACAATTTTATACTAATACACCAGGATAGGAAAATCAAAATCATAAGATATAAGCAAATATAACTTCATTTAACTATTAGTTTTTATAAACATTACTTTAAAAAAAAAACATACCTAAATTTTCCAGTTTTCACAAGAACTCCTTTCATTCCACATTTCTGAGCAGCATGAACATCACTATTGATGTCGTCTCCAACCATCACTGCCTAAAAAATAGTGTCATGATAAAATATTTTTAAACAGTGCTATTAAAAAACTGTTAGAAAAATCAAACATTTATAAAGTCATAAACATAAATATTTTAAGAATCAACACTCTCCAAAACTGGAAATTAAAGCAAAGCTATTTAAAATACCCAAGAGAAATTTAAATGACAAGATATCCACTGTGCTATTTTCCCCTGGATTAAGGCAAATGAAATCATGTAATTAATTTTCAGTTATTAATTTAGATTAATTTATATACACAATGTGTTCATTTGATATTTAATTTTTTTCATAATTGTATTTCAGCAATTAAAACAACTGTAGCAATCAATAAATGATGTTTACATTTATACATGACAGTAATTTTAAAATTAATATTTGATTTTAAAAATTATGATTAAACACAAATTCAGTTAAATCAAATCTGTTTAACATGAAATATACCTTTATGTGAAATAAAATAAGAAAGAACATGCCAACTTTACAAAGTTCTGCTCTGTAATATATCATGTGGCATTACAAAGCCAACCCATCAAAGACACAATGGACAAAAGACAAATTCTTTCAGAGATCTCCATTGATTTTAAACCAGTTTACGATCTGTATGGATGGAAAATCTTCTGTTTAAGTTCTCATACAACAGGATCTAGTATAAAATGCTTAAACAATATTTTGGTCTCTTAAATCACTAATTAAGTTTAGGTTAATTAAGTTTTAATTAAGTTTTCTTAAATCACTAATTAAGTTAGTAAATCTGATTCTATAAGAATCAGATTTACAAACTACAATTAAAAACACAGAAATCTGAAAACAGGTCTTCCTCAAGGAGCAGCTTTCAATTTTTGATATTTATATCAACAACCTGGTAAGGAAATTGAAATAAATTAAAGGTGTTAGATGTTGTCTAAGCACAGACAAATTTGTCATATGGACAGTCTCCTCCAAAAACAGTGCAGAGCATATCATTCCATTTTAAACATAAATTCCATTTTAAATAAAGCATTAAAAATTGTAGAAAACTGGAGTCAACAAAACAACATGAAGGTACATTTCGATAGTAACTTTGTCAAATATTTCAGCCTTACTCATCAACCATTGTGTGTGTGTGTGATCATCAATTTAAATTTAACTTTTACTAGCAATTAAAATGAAGCAGTTGATCTTACACAATTGTTATCAAATAGTGAAAATAATATAAAATAATTTGGGTTAGTATATTTACATTTATTAAAAATTACAGTAAAATTTTAAAACATGTGTAAATTTTATAAAAATTTAAAATTTTTAAATAATATATGAATTTTATTATATACTAGCATATATATTAATATAAAAATGCAAAATTTTTATAAATATTACCTCTTCAGGTTTGATACCTATATCATTTAATGCACTCATAAAGTAATCAGGAGAAGGTTTTCCAATTATCTTAGGCTCCACACCAGTTGCATACTAATAAATGAAATTGATTTAATAAATTTTCAAGCTAAAAACTAGGAAATATTATTTAACATTATTTATAACACATACTTCTAAAGCAGCAGTATATCCACCCAAATCCATTACTAGTTCATCTTTTTCTTTATAATATTTTCTAAAAAATAAAGTAATTCCATTATAAAAAAAATTAATTACAAACATCAAAATACAGCTAAAATTTGAAAATTTTTATTTATAGATATAATATATTTTATTTATAGATAATTTTATGAAATTTTTAACTGTATGGAAAATGGTACTTTATTATTCTGTAATTTCAGCTAGAAATCTTTCCTTTGCAGTTTGGTTTAGAGGGATGATTAGAACAAGATCTATAAATTAAAAAGTGGATTCTGAACTTCAGTAGACATGCAGGCCAAAGGTGGAATATGAACTAATGAATTGTTGAACTAAAGGCAAGAACACTAACCTTTCAACTACCAGCTCGGCATCTTTCTTTTGTGATAATTGTTTTTAGATATATTATGAACATTAAAACCTTAAATTAAATATATAAATTTTAGAAATATGTGCTTTTATTTGCATTTTAAGATGACTATGATACATAGACATGCTGTGAAGATAGCTACAAAAATACCCAAAATAAACCTATTTTTTGTAAATAAACACAAAGAAAATGTTTTAAATTATTCATGGATACAAAATTAAAAGTTATTATATTCAAAACAACATAGAATTATATAAGTAAACTTAAACTTTTCAACAGATGCTATAAAATTTTTAAACATTTTAAACCTATATAACATTTTTTTTAAAAATAAATAAATAAATAAATAAAGTTTAAATATTTGAATAAACATTACATATTTGAATTGATTTAAATTTAATTGTTATTATTTCAATGATTTATAGTTTAACATAATTTTATTCTAGGACTTCCCAGGTTTTCTAATTTATTAAAATAGAAATGAAATGCAAATAGAGGAAAAAATTTCAGTTTCATTTTGAACAGTAAATAGAGGAAAGTGAAAATAATGTAGGAGGGATAGATATAATTGAAGGAACAGTAGTCATTAATTACTTCCTTTATCAATATAAAAAGTAGAAAATTTTCATCGGTTATCTACTTTTACTAAATATAACATATACAATCAAATTTTACACTTCTTATGTATCGGTTGTTTCAATATATTTTCTGGGTAAAAAATAATGAATGAAAATTGCATTTCCATTAATTTGTGTGATGCAGTATACCTCCTAAAACTCAATCTATGGTTGGGCTCAACCAGTTAGGTAAAAAAAATGATTTTGGAAATCTTTGTAATAGAAGTGCCACTTTAAAAAAAAAGACCCCCAATACTTGAACTGCCACGTCCAAAAATATCATTTCGTTTATAAGGCATTGCGAGTACAACCAATTTTACATGGCTCAGGTATGGCTTTAGTGAACATGACATATTGCAGGTTAGGTCAGTAGGTAGGACTTGAGATCACAACCTTCAGATAATGAGAACAAGGCTCTAACCAATCAGGTTACTGTGCTATACTAATAAAGGCATAAATAATTAATCTAAAATTTTGCTAACCAAAATCTAAAATTTTATTATCATATGACAATTGGTAATTCAAGATAAAATTCCAGAGCATTTTTTTTCATGCCTTATGTTAATTGAATCGAAAATTAATTTTTCTCAGTTTCAGAAATGCTCAGGATGATAAAAAAACAAGAAAAAATTATACTTTCAAAAGACATTGAACAGAAATATTTTACTTATGAATGTACTAATATTCACACTTACATTTATAATAATGGATGTCTTAATAAAAGAAAGCACAATTGAAATTAAATATAACCTACTACTTCTAAAATTCTTAAGATCGCGTAAATTAAGTTTTCTCTAATTTATAAAAACAATAGGATGAATTATAATGTATAATGCAAATGAATATTAAAGAATTATATTAGTATTGTTGATGTATTAGATGACTGTATGATTATAAGAAAAATTAATTTAATATTATATATAATACAGATAAAACCAAAATTTATTAATAAACAGTAAATTCTTAAATATGCGGACAGGAAAACTAAAATTAATCATAAAATGTTGCTACAAATTCTACATGAAATATCTCATAAATCAATATATCCATGTCCAAATACTTTATAATCAATAAACAATTAAAAGTTTAAACAATTAGAGTAGAAATTCTGGCTTTATTTAACTATGTTATAAAACCTGATACACAATAAATTCTGCAAAATAGAAAAACTACTTGGAAATAAAACATAAGTTACACAAATAATTTTCATTAATAGAAGATAATAAAAAAACATACAGTAGCCATTTTAATGAAAAAAAAGGCTTATGAGACTTTAGAAAAAGAGCATAATTTAAAATCAATGAGATTTATGAATATAGATAACTTTTATAAGAAAACTTGAATAATGAAAATGAATTGCTGTTTGTGGTGAATTCTGCAGTCAAACAAAATAATAAAGTTAGAAATGAAGACAGCAAATGTTATAATGTGTATTACAGGATTTTATTTGCTTGTTCAATTGAAATGAGATATTATATATGAATTTTTGTGTGGAGATTTTATTTATAAGTTTTTGTTTATCCAAATATTTCATAATAAACATTCAAATAGTCTTAATTAATAATAATTAAAACAATTTGATTATTAGTAAATAGAAATGTTTCATACATAAAATTATAGTAATATTTTTTTGTTGAAAAAATCAATTTCCACAGTTAAATTTTTTAATTTCTAACAACTCCTTCATTTGATTACAAATTTAGTTGGTTTTTATTCCAGGCATTCATTTAATAATTTTGAAAATTGTATTTTTAACTAATTTTTATTTGACAAAAGTTTTAATGTCCATAAAATTAATTTAATAGTAAATGTCATATATTCTGAGTTTAATAGTTATTGAATTTTAAAAAAAGAATTTATATCTACAAAATTTTGATTTGTCTTATCCTTGTTATTAATTATCAGTATTTTAAAAGATAGTCAAGAAGCATTTAATCTCAAGAGGAATTATAAATTTTTCTTTCATACAATCATATGTACATATATTGTTTTCAAGTTTTTATCATTTTTTAATGAAGTCAGAAATTAAAGAAAGGAGACCAATGATGGACAAAGACATTAATTTCACTTATATGAGACTGAATGATAAACATGTTTATGAAGACTTTATAATAAATGAACACAGTTACTATGTGAAAGAGGAATTACAAGTCCTTCTTGAAATTAAAATAAAAATAAAATCATTAGTAATCCAAAAACAAGCATATATTTTACCCAAATTAAAGTATATGAATTTACAAATCTGACAGAGCTAACCATGCATCAGTGTTTAAGAAGATACAAAAATTGATAATCAAATAAATTTTTTATCTTCCTTTTTTGATTATAGTACTTAAATGGGACAAACAAAATATAATAAAGTGGTCATCCTTCATTGAGTCACAAATATGAAATAACATTAGCAAGCTTTAAAAATTAGATGTCTTTTAATCATAATCATTCGAGTGCTCAGAATTTAAATAAAGTTGTTTAGAAATCAAATTAAAATTATGAAATTGGAAATGATATAATTAAACATATTAAAATTAATTGTATGAAATTAGTTGGCCACATCTATATTATGAATCCTTCCACCATGATATTCAAGATCGTCAGGTACAAGGAATCAGAATTAAGGAAAGGCTCAGATTATGATGGGCAGACAGTGCTGATGATGACTTTAAGATCCTATGAATCATAACTGGAGTGTTTTGGCAAAGAAGTGAATGGAATGGAAAAAGGTTCGGAGGAAGTATCTAGTCCACTCTGGGCAGTTGTGTCAACAAAAGATAACTAATCATATCTTATATAATATTTAATGTAAAACAGTAATAAAATAAATTAAGTGTGTGTAGTAATAGCAGTTATTTTATAATCTATAAGTTAACAGATAACAACTATGCAAAGAAAAATAATTATTTAATGATTTGCAATTTTAATCAAATTCTGTCACTGGAGCTTTTCTTGTCATACAATCTTATTGAAAAAAAAAAGATAACCTTTATTAACATTGACAATTAATAAAAATTGTAAAACAAATCAAAATTTTGTAGACATAAACTAATTCTTGAATCCTATGAATGTAAGTTCTTAGATCTTCTACATAACAACACGCATACAATGTATAACATTTACAGATAAAATTATTTCACAGACACTAAACCTTCAGTCAAACAAAAATCAAATTTAAATGCATAAAATATAAATGTATAAAACATTTCCATTTACTATTTATAATAATAAATGCTTATTATGAGACAAAATTTTCAAAAGAGTAGAAATCAAGAATAGCAAATTTTAGATATTTATGAACAAACATTATGACATATAGAACAATCATGCAATGACATAGCTTTGAATTTATATTCTAAAAACTGTTAACTAAATTAAAAGGCTAAAATTAATTTTGTTGAGTTTGTAAGTAATGTTTGATAACAATTAAAATTCTAATAAATTAGCAAAATCTAATAAAAAGAAATCTATTGGATATTAAGAGATTTGAAAACTTGAATGCTCATCTCAATAACAACATAAAATATGTAAAATTAGATTTAAAAAAAAGTTAGAATAACAGTGCATAATTCTAAGAATACAAACTATACTTATAGAATGCACAAGTCACCCTTTTCCCATAGAAATAAGCAATGGATTTTCAGATTTCATGAGAACTGTAAAGGCTTTATTCATATTTTCATAAGAAAAATGTTCAGCAGCATCTCCTATGACAACACAATTTGGAGAAGCCCTTAAACAATCTGAAAACTCTGATTGAATTTCTGAAAAAAAGAAAGAAAGAAAAGAATGACAAGACATTTAAAATATTAAAATACATAAGTAAATTTTTATTCTAAATTGCTCATGGAGACTAATACCATGGATCCTAATATAATGCTTAAAATTGAAAATAGAAAAATCTAACAAGTACAGAATTCATTAAAAGTACACTGAAATTGAAATACAATACTAAAATATAAAAGTTCTAGAAAACTGAAAATCTTGAAAAATATTCATATAAAAAAAGCTCTAAATTCTTTTGAATATTAAATTAATCAGAAAAATTAATATACGTATTTGTACCTGGATGAACTAAAAGAAAAGGATGTAAACTCATCTTTTTTAAAAATGCAGCAGTAGCTAGACCAGGGGAAATTATTTGTGAATCTCTAAAACTAAATCCAAAAGAATTCAATTTTGAAACTAAAGATGATCGTGTTCTTTGTGTCTCATTTGTGACAAGTCGAAATGGAAGTCCAAGCTTTTGTATTCTAAAAAAATTAGATAATTTAATGTTGCAAAAAAATTTAATACAAGATAGTGTATTTCTGGTAAAAATATGTTTAAATTATAGCATATATATACAGATAAAAAATTGAGTAGTGCTAATTATTGGCATAAAAATTTATTATGCATAAAGATTTAAGTGTATGACCTTGAAATTAAAAAATATTAATTAAATTAAAAATATGTCTAGAAATTCATGAATTAAAGTTCAATAAAATAATTTTCACCAAATAAAAATTTAATTTTAGGGTCATTCGATTTCAAATTTTATTTTAAGTAATTTCATTGTATAAATATATTACATACTGTATATGTATTCCAAATATATAAGCAAAACAATTTGTTCAGGACAATGTTATTTCAGCAAGTGATAGCTCATCAGAAATGAGAAATGAAGATTTTAAAAATGTACAAAGAAAATTATAACTGACCTTAATAAATAATTCATTAAAAAGCTTTTTATTTAAATAGAAAAGGAAAAAGAAAAAAAATGGAGTTGTTTATTTTGAAAAAAATATTCTGTATGACTGCAAGTAAAAGGTTTAAAAATTTTTTTTAATCTTTCATATATTACTCCTTATTTTATTTTTATGTCCAATATCAAAAGAATGGAATCATATATTAAATTAAAAATAATTAGGTAATCTGAAAATTTGTGATTCATGTTTTCTATGTTTAAAGATATTTTTTAAATAAAAAATATTAGTACTTAACATTATACAGACAAATTAAAATACTCAAAACCAGATAAACAAAAATAAAATTTTTACATTTTAATAAAAATACATGAAGCCTTAACAATTAAAAATTTATTTTAAAATAAGTAATAACATAAAACTTGAATTCAACCAAAAGTAATGTAACTTATGCCATTTGATTAAAGAAATAATTTTGTAAAAATTATTATGTGATCAGCTACATCTGTTAAATGAAATTATGAATATATTATTAATTTTTAAATTAATACTGTAAGCAACTCTATCAAATATTTTAAAGGGAAGTAGGAATACTAAACTTATAACAAACCATTTAGCATTTACATCAAAATATAATAAACAGAGCATCTCTGGTTGGAAATATAATACAACCAAAGTGAGAAACGTGAACATTAAAAATATTATGATAGCGATCATATTTATAGACATAACTTGTCACTTGAAATCAAATACTTATTTTTTGAGCTAAATACTCAAATGATATATTAAAAAAAATATCATTTGCATTTCAACATAAAAATAGTAAATATCAAACTGAACACAAAAAAATTATGTTGCAAACATAGGTGGTTTGTAAAATCACATAAATAATTAAATACCAATCCCACAGAAAAATTCATAATACTATAATCAAGCAATAAAAACACGATTACAAGCTTAAAATGAGTTTTGATGCTCTATCAAAATATATCATCTCCCAAAGTAAGAAACCGTGACTAGATGCAAAGTCACAAGGAATTTGACAATAGGTGCATAAATATCTAAAAATAATTTTAGTTATCTTTTACAAGTTACAGCACAGTTTTGCCAATATTTTGACAAATATTCCCATCATTTCTATCTTTTATTGCATAAAGATTTAAATGATAATTTCATTAAAAATGTTCTTAACATTTCTATTTCAGATCACTTTGTTTAAACTATCAATCATTTCCATTCAATAATCAATTTTCAATAGATTTTTATTATCCACTATACTTGAATTGGCACACACAAGTTTCATTAAAAATTTTAAGTGAATACTAAAGAAAATTTTAATGCAAATATATTTTATTACAAATATAAAATCAAAATAGCTGCAAAATAAATAAAGTAAAATATTAATAATTAAAAATATAATTAGCACTTAAGTTACATCTTACTTCTGAATGGCGTCTATTGATCCACTAATGGCATAATTTTGACCACTTTCATATAAGACACCAGTGATGTCTAAAAGAATGCCTTTTAATTTGACATCAAAGACTGATGACATCTTAAAAAATAAATTAACAATTTAATATTAGTATTATTCATATTTAATCATTTTACAAGATTATAGCTGTTAAAAATTATTTAATAATAATCTTTTAAAAAATTGCAGTATACTTCCAGAAATAAAAAACAAAGCATAACTTGGATTTATGCATTCAAGTTGTCATGTTATATATGCATATATTCAAGTGCCATAAAATCTGGTACAACAATCTAATATCAAATAGGTACTCCATAAAAATAACAAGTGCCACAACATAGCAGTGTATTGGCTCAACTAATGCTTGAAGGTATCTTAAAAACAATTTGCATCACAATTCTGAACAGCAATCGATAACAATGTGATGTAGGGAAGATCTTTTCTGAATGGTACATTAAAAGGCACTCAGGCAGCCAACAGAAATATCTAAAATTAAAGTACGATTATGAAGACACTTAGAAGAAACTCTTGATGATAAATGTTACATTAATTTCATATTGAAATGATAATAAATGCTACAATAATGTTGGGATTATAAATTAAAGATGGACAAAATGAATTAAGATCAAACAGGATGCTTGTGTATTTATTCACAAGTCAAATTTATCTTTAGACAAATGAAGTGTTTCATTTATAAGAATAATACATGCTCCATATTATCGAAGGGTAAAGACCATGATGAGATGTATAGTTCACAGATTCAAGAAATGTTCACTTCCAAATGTCTAACTGCTTAATAAAATTAAAAATGAGACTTGTAAGAACAGACTGTTTCTAGTCACTGGTAATTCATTAGAAATGTTGATGAAACCAAACTAAAAATAAAGCTTCAAGTAATGCAGTTGAAAATGATACATAATGATCCTTTAACTCTGAAAGCTCTTAATCAAAAGTGTCACTAAACAATTTATACTTGTTGATGCTTTAGTTTAGATACCTGAAAATTTGAGTAATTTTAAGATAACTTCTTAAAGATCACATCTACTTTGTTTAAGAATTCACATCAGTTGATGACAACGTTATTCTTTCTGTATTCTTTTAGAGGTACATGTTTTGGAGATTTGATAGTTCACTACATAGTTGATATTGGGTGTACTTTTATAATATTGTCATATAAAAATCCAAGTTTCATTGTTACTTTGGATATACTATGTCCTATCAATCTTAAAAGATTATAACATCCTATTCAAAGTCATTTAAATCTGAAATCATGCAAGCAAATAATTTATCTAACAAATATCTGTTATTATAAATAAGGACTATCTACTTCTATGTATCATTGATTTATTGCATACATCCATTATTTGCACATGCCCATCTATACCAGTGTATCAGTTACTTGAATGTAAGTACATATATATACGCAAAATATAAAATTATTTACATTTCCATGTTTACAGATTTCCTTTTCCTTAAATATAAATGTTTAGACATTAGAATTTATTATTCATTACCTTCTTAAAGTAGTTTCTCTAGAAATATAAGTTACAAATTGAAAGTAAGTTTTCCATAAGCAATTAATATATTTTACATTTTATTTATTATAACTGTCTTGTCCAAAAATTAAAACGCATTATATTTATGATTTCTGGTAAACAGTGTGTGAGAATTAAAAATTTTAGAGAATCAGAAAAAGTAAAAAAAATGAATTATCATTCCAGTAGAGCAATTTATAATTCAACTTACTTTTTCTAATTGATTTAGATGAATAAAAGCATAAGATTTAACTGCAAATTTTATTTATAATAAATTGCTTTCTTTTCTTTAATTCTTATTTTGGTCAATAAATTATACCACCAAAATAAAAAATAAAATGTAATCCAAATGATGCAAAAAGTATTATTAATGTAGTAAATGCATGAATGCTTATATAAAAATTACTTATCAAATGTGAATTGCATGAAATTTTTATAAAAAATTTAATTTAATAATGAAATTTAAAAATTTCTCTTACATTTCTGAATGATAAATATATAAACGAAATAAATTTTTTCTGATGCCGGTAACAATTCCGGTTGATTTTGCTTTTAAGATAAACAACCTTAGAAATCATAAATATTTAATTATTTATTTAGATTTTTTACAAATTTTGAATGTCTAATATATAACATTTTTGGCAGAAGTTTACAATTATAAATAACATTCAAATCAAACAAAACAAAAATTATATTTCAAGTACAGTTACAACTCTTAATCAGAAAACAATTGATTGCATTTGGAAATTATTTTTATTATATATATTCCCTTCGAAAAATTTTTAATATTTTGCATTATAAATTATTTGATAAGAAAAACATTTTAAGGCAGTCAATCAATCTCAATTTTTAAACAATTTTTATGGTTATTTTTTAAAAAAAATTGTTTTTCTTTATTTACATAATTACTGCTTTAATGAAGTGAAATGATGGCAGGTGTTTAAATGGATTGTTTGTCTGTACTTTGTTGTTTCGTAATGAAATGCTTTTGAATTAAGTTATATTCCATCAGTTTAAAATTAATATTTCTAAAAATTATAGAGAATATAAAAAATCAACTACATAAATGTTTTTCACTGATTTTAAAAACCTACCTTTAGATGTGTGTGTAAATATCCTTTTTGAAATTACTTGATGTCGGTAAGATGTCATTCTCAGATTTGATTGTTTTGCAGGTTATTTTCTTATGAGAAACTAAATGTAAATAAAGTAGGAAATCTATTGTAAAAATTAGTTGCATTATTTTAATCAATTCATTGATGGCTATAAATGAAAAATAGATTTTAAGTCGGGGAAATAAATAATAATTATTTTAGAAATACACTTCATCTTTTATTGGCATTTATTGTAATTTTTATGGCTCGTTTTATGATACATAGTGAAAGAAAATGTATATAGCATAAATATTTATTTAGCTGTTAAGTATTTATTAAATTACGTTTAATGACAAATTCTTTGTTATATTTTAAGTTTACATATAAAACAACTTTTATTTATTTAAATGCAAAGTGCAGTCTCTTTTGAATCTAAAAATATTAAATATATCTCTAAAATAATTATTTTCAATTATTATAATTTCGCTCATTATTAAATTGATTGTTAAAATTATTTTCCAATTATATGTTATAATTCTTCACTATTTGTTTTATAACTGCTAAGTTTCTTGTAATTTTTTAATATATATAAAATTAATAAATATACTATAATTAGCATTATATATCTTCTAGAAAGATTTGATTCTAATTTTACGTTTTTATTGAAAAAAAATGATTTTGCTCTGATAGTGTTCTTAAAAAACCTTGTTAATCTCTCCAAACACGCTATTGACCATTACAGCAAATTTATTTTACTGCTTTATTATATCACTGTATCTGGTTATAGTACTTTCAAATATAGATATCTGGACAAACTTAATTCTCAGTTTATGTCATTTTTTTTTAAACATTCATCTAAACAGAAATGTAATTCAATCATCTTTTCCTATATAAATATTCAACTGCATATAAATTATGAAAACAAACTATTCTTTTTTGGTACCATCATATATTGTTTTAAAATTATGATGTACTTAAAATTGTTAATTTAATTATTGCTTATTTATAAGAATATGCTATGGTTATTTGCGGAACATTCAAACTTATGTGCCTTTAATCTCATTAACTTACCGTTGTATCATTTTTCTTAGTTTTTGCATAATCAGCAAATTTGAACATGCATTGCAAGTCTTTTTTAAATATGTGAGAATAATGAGGAACTGATATTTATGACAGTCAAAAATATATAACGGAAGGTTTGAATGAAAATCTAACAAGTAATAAAGTTTTATTTACTCTAGAACTCATATTTGAAGTCTAAAGTCACATTCTCAACATAAATGAAAAATTAGAATGAATACTGTCTGATAAGATACTATTTAAATTATTATTTATTAAATTTAAAAAAGGAAAATGTAAAACACATTTAAATGATAAAACTTATCAATATGTTCATGAAAAAGCTTTGGAACTATTAATTTAAACTATAAAAAGAACTCACCATGGCAATGTCTACTATTAAAAATTCATCATAAATTAAATAATTTTACTTAATATTTTAAAAACTGTAAATGCATATGTATTGTAATCATCTAGAAATGAAAAAAATTCAAACTTAGAATGAAGTATATAATATAGTATTTTCCTATTTATAATCCAAGGATTATGCATTAAAAAAGCTTCAAGTGTTGTTGTATGTATTAAATGCCATTTTGAATAATTTGGTAAAAGTTATCTTTCATCAGAAAAACTTTCAATAAAATTTTCAAGGAAATGCCATTTATTTTTATAAAATAAATAATAATAGGTGTTGCCAAAACTCGGCTAGCTTATTTCAGCTGTAATCAGTTTTGTCCAATAACATTTAAGAACAAATTCAGTTCCTCCAAAGGATATCACAGTTTCTAATATCGTTTCACATTTTGTCTTGACCTAACTTGTTTCATTAAAAAAATATTCAAGTTTGTAGGAGACACTTTTGCCATATGGTAACTAAAGAGTTTAATTTATATAGTGGATTTTAAATTAAAAGCTATAGTGAAAACAGATTAAAAAATGGCAACATACATGTTAATATAAGATTAAATAAATGCTCAATGCTAAGAAAAATTATCCAATGTCCAGTTTGAAAAAAATCCATTTTATTTATTTAATTATTAATAAAACAACTATATTTGATTTTAAAAATATGTCTAACCTAGTTTTAAAAATGATTAAAAACTAAAATTGATAAGTTTTAGTAGAATCTGTTTGGAGTTATCACTCTGGATGACTGGTCTTGTCCTTTCATCTCAGTTTATCGCATTTTGCAGTGTGAGGTAGATCCAAATAGAATTCTATCAGATGTTCTTCATAAACAATGTTACTTTCTGTAAATTTATTAAATTTTTAATCATACTGAGTATTTTTTATTTTATATGATATCACACTATCAGATGTATATATTTTCAACTATTTGCCGAAAAAATTGCTGCAGATTATGTGACACTTTCTTTTTTTTACTCAAAAAAGGGCCTGTGGATAATATACCATTGCAGATTATATATAAGAAAATAATATGAAAAAATTAACACTGCACTTACTTGTGTGCATTTAATTAATTACAGTATTTTCCTGTATATAATCAGCGAATTATGTGCTGAACTTTTAAACTGAAACTTTTTTAAAAGCTTTGAATTTCATTCTCTATATTTTATGTTGCTGCAGATAATCAGATAAAAACCATTCTCCATCTGAAAAGCTTACTGTAAAGTTTTGAATGAAATGCCATCTAATGTGATCTCAGTTTATCGCATTTTGCATTGAGGTGAACCTAAACAGATTTTTTTCTTTATAAATGTTTTTTTTAAGTACAGTTTATTATAATTTTAATTGTATTGTGTGTTTTTTATTTTATTTGGCACCAAATTATCAAAAATATATAATTTCGATGATTCATCAGAATATTTGTTGCAATGCTTTTTTTTTTACTCAAATAAAAGTCTTGCAGATAATACACTGCTGCAAATTATATACCGAAAAATATGGGATATGTTTTTGCACTACTTTTTTGTCAAGTTAAAAAAATTACCTAAAATTAATAAATAAACAAATTCATTCCCGGAAATTTTATATTGTTTTCTTTTTTATTCCCTCACTCTCTCTTTCTTTTATATTCTGTCAAATTTGTACCTCAATCAAATGTTTTTTACATGTGGAATTTTATTAAATGGAAAAGCACCATTAACTTATTCCTAATACAAAGCAGAATATGTGCAGTAAAATTTGTTTTTATAGAATCAATTGAAATTTTGTAAAATTTCTATTCACAAGCCATTCAAAAAGGTTTTTGTGTCAACCATTCATGTAGAATATCCAGTTTTTGTGTCCACCTTAAAATTTTAAGTAAGTATATTAATGTAAAAATTAAAGGACTGGTGGCTGTAGAAGCTTGTTAATTTTTTGGCAACTAGGAACAGTTCCATGAAAGTTAACATAAGTAACTATGGAATATAATGATTGTTAATATATTTACATAGTGATATTGTATTTTCTTTAAATTGCTACTAAGAGTAGTTAAAATTTGAAACAAATGGTGTCCTCTAACCAAGTTGACTAAAGTAATAAATCCAAATTTAGTTCACATTTTGATAATATTTTACCTTTTCTTTTCTCTGTTTTGTAGGTTTTAAATTAGAATTTTAGCTTTATCTAGCATATAACATACTGTCTCATCTTCTAAAATATAAGGTTGTAATATCATTACTTTTAGTTTTTGATCAATTTTACCATTGGTTATTTTAAAGAAATTATAATTCTTCAATATTATCATTTATCTTCACACCTGTGACAGCATTGCTCTCAAGAGTTATTTTTCTAAGCATGCTGTATTGCTCTTAATGAGAATGACTGTTACAAATTAGCTTTCCATAATCAGTATGATTTCTAAATTTTACATCAATTAAACAATCAAGTTATTGCATACGATTGTTGTTATAACTAAGTTGAACATATTATAAGTTTTACTGTTCTAAAAATCTATTTTAAATGTTTATTATTAAAAATGTCTCACAATTTTAACAATTTCTATTTATATTAATTGCGACACCTATTGAATTTGTATTAAATAAAATATAATTTTATAGCCCTTGTTTGGTTTATGAATTTTTCAGAAATTATTGTTTCTGTTTGAAATTTTTAACGGTTTCTTTTTGATTTTTCTTTATTTTAATTATTTTGATCAACAGACTTATGAATTTTATTGATTTTGTTTAGTACAATTTTTGTGTTGAACAATGTAGTATTTTATTTTAAATATTTTTATATTTATTTTAAATATTTATACAAAAATGTATAAATATTTTGACATTTAAACTTATCTTTCATTTTAAGAGCTGCATATCTTTTAACTAGAATGTATTTTAAAAATGATATAATGTAAGATTTGATAATTTAACCATTGATTCATAATTAACAAAAAATTCTTTCCAGTCTTAGCTTTGCTAAAAGGAAAAGAAAAAGAAAAAAAAGTGGAAAATGGACTTTGGAGATTATACAATCCCTAAAATAAATGATTGCAATTCTGCTGTTCAACCTCTGGATCCTCTTTCTCAAACTCAAAGTTTAACTAGTTCATACCCCACCTGTTCAGAAAAAAATGAACTTCATGCTCTTACTCTGCAAGACAATCCTGACAGTCCACCTCCCATTGATGGAAACAAGTAAAATATTTTATAATTAAAATATTTGATGTATAAAATGTCTATTATGTAATTTTTAGTAAGATTTTTTATGCGAATTGTTCGAATTGTGGTAAATGGAAAATTTTGTATGTGTTAATAAAAAGTTCCTAATGTGTATGTTTTCCTCAGTTTTGCCTTAAATTCAAGAAGAATGATCAAGTAATTATTGCATTTAAAGCTGTAAAAAGTTACATGGATTAAAATTATATGCTTGAATTATTTAGTTTATATGAATGCATTAATTTTTGTAGAACATTTTAGCTTCCCCAAAATTATTTAATTATTAGCAAGACTTAATTTTTGTAACACAAATTTTTTATCCACTAAAATTTTATATTTTACACTTGTCTAGAGTCATTACTGAAGTATGTATTTACAAGAGTCCTTATCATAGGATTATCTAAGCCTAGGATTTATGTAAATATCAGAATTAAATTTTGCATTTTAATATTCAATTTTATTAATTTTAATATCATAATTTCATATATACACTTATAAAAGTGCTATACAATACAGATTTTTTCATCTAAGCTGAAATTTTAATGTCATCAGTATATTTCAATCTGTCTATCTTGACATAAGAAGCTTTTTGTGTTATTATTTATATCATCCTGATTAGATAGTTTATTTTGCATCTTCATATTAGAAATTAATTTAATAATTTCAAGGCATACATTGTATATATATGTAAGTTGACATGCAGTCTTCATCTCTGTTATTCAGGAAAAATGTATATTCAATACTGATTAAGAAACTTATTTTTTTTCATTTTTTCACCTGTATCATATTATTCAGGTTAATTTTAGACTTTAAAAATATTAATTTCTGATATGAGCTACAATGCTGATGATCAACTATTAAATAAATTCTCCTACATGTTTAGTTAGTTTGCTAACAATAACAGCTGTTGTGTGTTTACTTCCTGAATATCTCAGAAAACTTGCAGCTTCAAATTTCACTTTTACTTAAACATCATTGGTCTTTAATCTTTTTTTTATGTCATACATTTTTCAATATATTTACAGTGTTAAAATGATGCATTTTACATTTTTATATTTTGATTAAGATTACTTTCTTCACTAATAAAATTTTTTGTTTACAATGACATTTATCTTTGATACAACTGCTGTTTTATGTCACTTATTATTTTGCATTATCATAATTGTTCCAAGAGTGTCATATTCTGATCAATCAAAATTTTTTATTTTTGTTTTTACTAAACAGCATACATAATCTTTTCCATCTGTTCTTTACGATATATGTTTTTTTATATTTATTCATGTTTGAATTACACATTTTTAAATTTTTGTCTTTTGCATTTTGATTAACATTTATTAATTACAGAAAAGAGAATACTTAATCATGAAATTAAGATATTATTATTTTTGAATGTCTGACATTAACATTCTAATAAAATATATCATCATTGTGATAGCAATGGATTTTGCTATAGACTGCTACAAAATATGGAAAAACATAAATTTTAAAAAGTAACAATTTAAGTAATTTTAATAAGGTTTTAATTTTATTTTTAGATCAAATTCTGAAGAATGTCACTTATGTCAGTATTGCGATCGTGTTTACCCTTCTAGAACAAATCTGTCCAGGCATATTTTTAGGGTCCACAGAATTCCTGATAATAAGAATAAAAGTCTCAACACGCCAGGTAAAAAATATTTTTCATCCATGTTTATGTATATTCTTCTAGGTATTGTCAAATTGTTTCCTGTATAATTCATTTACTATTTGTATTTTTGTACGAAAGGAAAGAAAATTCTGGAACTTAATGTAAAGTTATTTATATTTATTTAATAAAGTTTAATGTAATTATTTATGTTTTTTTTTCAAAAAGAAACATAAAATATTAAATTAACATTTGACACATTGTTCAAACTTTTCCATATATATTTATTTAAATATAATATTGTTTGACTGGATACTATAATATGGTACTAAAATATGCCGAACCAGTAGATTACTTTGTCAGGAGAGATTATTTAGTGGATTTTACTAATTTTTATTGCTGTAAAATCTTTAAAGAAAATTAAGACAATTTTTTCATCACCTCTGGTAAAAACAAATTAGTGTCTAATGATATAAGAAAATTTAAATAAAATATTTTTTTAAATATTCTAATTTCTGTTTTATAATAATATAGTTTATATAGATAAGTAATATGGTAGATTTTGTTTTGTTAACTCCAACATTACCACATTCTTTATATAGGATAATATTGTCCTTTAATCAGTTTTGCTTTTATTAATGTGTATTTCCATTATTGTTTTCATAATCACTGATATCAAAGAATGTAGCTTTCTGTATGGCAATGAGTTTTGTAAGATTCCTTTGTTTTCACTATGTATCTATGATTCATAAACTTTTCCATATTCTACTTTTTCACTCATGCAAATCTTATACCTTCACCTCTTAATAAAATAATCATACTTTTGTCATTAAAAGTGATATTAAGATTTAACTTGTTAGGAATAGTTCTTATTTTTATGCTTTTCCCTGAACATTAAAATTGCAATAAAGTAAGAGGTAATAATTTGTAAATGTAAAAATCTTATGAAAGGAAAAATAATTGTAAGTTTTAAATTATTACTATTTTATTTGGGCAACACAGGAGGGATAAATGACATCTTAACCATTGCATAGAAAAAATGTATGTTGTAGATTTTACAGCTAGAAATTGTTCTGTAAGATAAACTTTTCTAAAATATTCTATTATTACTCAAATGGAAGGAATATTGTATAGTGTAAAATTGCTAAACTTTTATTGGCTACTATATATAAATTCATGATGAACTGAATCTCGATACTTATTTTAATTCACACGACCATTCTAATGAGGACTTGCTCACTCAGTAAAGAATAGATTTTTGTCCATTTATGATATTAATTATATTGATTGGATTAGCATATTTTCCAATTTTATTGATTTAATCAGGAAACTCCTAATTTTTCATTGTTTCTCCTGATTTCCCAATAATGTATGAAAATCTACAATTTTAGTGAAAAACTTGAAAACTATCAAAATTTTGCAGGAAAAAAATCTATTGAGTTCACCAATTCATTTTTAAAAAAGCTAAATTAGCAATGTATAAAAAATTGCCAAGATTTATTCAAATTTGAAATGTATTATGTTTTTTATGGACAACGTATTTGATAATTTCTATATTCTTAGAAGTATTTGTTACTGAATTAAATTTATTTAGCAATGTATTTTGTGTTATGTAATTTTATTATTTAATATTTATGTTGTTGTTACTAATGGCACTTGAACGTGCCAAGCTCGCTATGCCTTGCCTATGCGAATTTAAGTCAATAGGGAGCGTCTTTCATTTTAATCAGAGCACCACGAGGGTGAAAGTATGTCTTTGCTCTTTAAATCCTCTGATAGATGGCACCACCAGAGGATCCACTCAATCAATTTTGACATTTTATAAATTGCACTAGTGTATTTAAGGTTATGCTGTAAAATAAATATTGGGACATAAACATTGATGTTTAATTTTTTACATGTTGTATATTCTATTATTATTTTGTAATTCCTTTATGAGGTTGTGGAATATTTTATTAAAATATTAAGATTAACAAAATGTGCTTAACATAAGTCATTCTCAGGATGTATAATCTAAAAATTTGCTTGAAACAATGTTTAAAATGGTAATAGCACAAAAAGTTCTCTTTTTGTGCTATTACATTTTAAACATTGTTTCAAGCAAAAATGTCACTAGTAGTGTCTCCTGTTTTTTCCCACAAAATCAGTAGACTCTGACAGATTCTACTGATTAGAATCTTCTGATTTTTTTTATCGCCAAGGTTGGAAGGTATGTGTTAATTAGTGTCAAGATTCTAATCAGCAGCATCATATTACTTACTGCTAAAGATATCAGTACTAAATTTGAACTATTATGATCTATCATAATTACAATCTTATTCATAAATGAAAATAAATTTTTATCAAATTATTTTATGATTACCTTGTTTTGTGATTTATATATTTTTTCACATTTTCTTCAACTATTGTCCTTAAAAAATGAATTTCCATTTTTTACGTTGTATGTTAAATTTACAGTTATTTATTGGTTTGTTATTAATAAATTGCTCGTAATTCAAGTCTTAAATATGAAGATTATATAATTTTATTCATGAAAGGATCATTAATAGAAATTATTATAAAACTACTACTTATTATGTATTTTCGAATAAGAGTATAGTAATTTAATATAAAGTAAATGTAAAATTTGAAATATGTTTTCATTTTTATATTTGTACTAATAACTCACCTGCTTGATGTAAATTAATTTTGTTAAAAATATTTTAAATATTTGATTTAATCTAACCAAAATCCTACATTCAGTTTTATATAATATAATGGTCAAACTAATAGATTAATATTTATTTTAGCTGTTGAATCTAGAGGTGCCGTGTGCTATGAAGAAGGCTGTAACAATGAAAAATTTAAAAGCACAACTGATCTCCGCAATCATCTTGTAAATAAACATAACTTTATTTTTCAAGTCATTAAAAATGTGCTGGAAACTGAACAGGACTTCATAACTTGGAAGAAAAATGTTGAAGAAGCATGTAATATCAAATGGGTGAAACAAGCAGCTAAAAAAAAGGCATCTGGCTGTACAGTAGTAACATATATTTGTCATCGAAGTGGTAAGTTTCGAAGTAGTGGTGCTCGCCGAAGAGCACTAAAATCTTGTAAAATTGGACATTTTTGTACAGCTTATCTTAAAGTAGTAATTCTCCAAGAAAATAAAGGATACCAAGTAGAATTATATCCAGATCATTATGGGCATGATGTTTCTACTTCTGATGATAAAAAAGTCAAAGTTCAAGTAAGGAAAAAGACTTGTTTTTTTATATACTTATTCAAGCATACAAATTTAAAAAAATATATGAGTGTGATACCAAACTGATATTGATTTTCTTCTATTATAATTATTTTTATTATAAAAGATTCATGTATAATTTATTTAATTTTCTCATATGAAATTCTATTTGCTTTGTGAACGAACATTCCAATATCACAGAGAAATATTTGTCACATAAATATGTGATTAATTTTTGTCAAATGCTAAGTGTTGAAGACTGTACTTTCTTGAATTATTGTTATGCGCTAATGTCAGTGTGTTTCAGTACATGATTTGGTTCTCAGAAAATGTTTTAGTACACATTAAATTCATTTTAGGTATTTCATTTGATATTTGAATTATTAAATGTATCTAGTTTCCAAGAGATTGTCAGAGTATATAATTAACAAAAGGTTATGTTAATTTTGTGTTAATGTAAGAATTTTCTTATAAAAAGATATTCCTTATTTTATATTTCAGTAAATTTGACTGCATGATTGATTTTTATTTATTTTATATTGATTTTTATTAAATATATTATTTTTGTTATTACATGTACTTATATTCAATGAATTGTAGTTTATTGCCGTTAAATGTGTCTTCTATTATTAAATATATTCTGCTTTGAATTTCATATTTCTAATCCTTACTCGTAGGTGGCCAAATGTTTAAATAATCCTGTTAGAGGGATTCTTATTAGTACAACTGGAGTTCTCTTTGAAAATGGAAAATATGAAGCAATTAAAGGTTCTGTGATAGCTGTAGAAAGGTAGATTTACATGTTTAGCATTTATTTAAATTCCAATAATTTCTTTTTCAATTATTACCATCTTTATCAACACATTGATACTAACGTAAATTAACTCAAGTTATCAGTAACATAAATTCTTCAAAATTATGTTTGCTAATAACAGAATATTTGCCTCTGAATTTACATAATGTATCTAAGAATCTCTATAAATACACATCAAGAGTGAAAAGAAAATACTGTCTTAGCTAACAGTCTTTATTTTTAGCTTTGTTGGCAAATTAACATAGTTATAATCTTCATCTATCTGAAGTTTAAAGTTGTTACATTTTACTAGAAACTGCCTGATTGTAAAATTAATGTATAAAAGATTTATATTAGAGAAGTAATTAATTTATTCTCAACTACTTTTAAGGATATTACCTTTCTAACAATATTTTTAAAATTCAGAACATTTCAATTAATAAATTAATCTTTTGAAAATTATTTTTGCATTACCATTGGAAACTACTATGCATTTTTTCATTAATGGAATTACAAAATATTTATGTATAATAAACATAAAAGAAATTTTTTTTATTGGATTTTATAGATCAGCAGTTTTTGAAATAAGCTGAGATTAAAAAATATTTTGGAATCCTTTAAAGTTTTTCTTGCTAAAATAATTTCTAATAAATAATCCATTTGTTCCAAAAAATGATAAATCACAAGTATTGTTTTAAACTCATCTTTTCAATAAAAATTTTTTTTAGGTTAATTATCAAAAATTCAGTTTTAAAGATATATAAGGTTATAAGAAATTTTGTAGAACTGGTGGGGAGAGTGGCTGTAAAGCTGAAGCTTACCTAGTCAAACTGTCAGCCCGTTCATCACCTTAAATGTCGCAATCGCCTGGGATTCATTGGGGGACGACCTGTTTTCTAAAACAAAAAAGCGAGTCAAATAAGAAGCTTACGTTCAAACTCTAGTTCAGAGAGGTATGAATTATGATCAGATATTGTATGGATTGCAGCCTGAGAACTGATGAAGATAAAATATTTTGTTCTGCTGGTTCACTGATAGCTATAAATATTGCAAACATTTCCCCATCAAAATTATCTGCCCAAGTGTCGAGAGGTTCTTGAAGACATTTGAAGTAAACACTGGCTTCAACTTTACAAGCGGAACTCTAAACTGTAGGTCTTAATCTAATTGGCTTTCAAATGCATAAAGCCCATTGAATGATAATCTAAACCATATATATATATATATATATATATTTGAAAAAAATCATTTAAGTAATTTTGTTTTCTTTTTTCATGTTGAAGAATTTCTTTTATCCTGTATGTAAGAAAATTATGAAAACTTCATATTGCGTTTTTTTTTAATATTAATTTCCACCTTTAAACATTTTCAAAAAGTAATTTTAGTCTCAAAATAACAAATTCATAAAAATTTCAAAATACTGTTAACTTTAAATGACAAATAATAGATCCTTATGTAAATGGTTAATTTTATAATAAATTATTGAATTTGATGGCATCAATCGTTTTACTCTAGTATTTTTATTCACAATAGTATTATTATACAATAATATTGAAATCATAAATTTCCGTTGTATGGAATTTTATAAATATTTGTGTGAAATTTGTGCACTTGTTCTATAAATTCTTCATTTGAAGGTTCATTATGATTATGGATGGCTTTTAGTTTTGATGTTATTTTGATTGTTTCAATTTTAAGCTTTGTGAACTAGTGATAAGATAACATTCTTCAAAATAAAATGTCACTAGGTCAATTCTGACCATTGTTTAAAGATGAAGATAGATCTTACATTTCTGCTTTTCGATGCATGTTTGTCAAAGTGTATGCTTACTAGTACTCATGACTTAACGCTCAACTTACTGTATAAGAAAATATTTTCTGAACTGCATTATATATTTTTAGGTTAAAAATAGGTATGCTTATTTATAAGATACTTATTTTGTACAATTTTTATTTTCCTTTTTAAGTGTTGTTAATGTTTGCACTTGACCAGAAAAAAAGTTGCTTTTTAAATATATTTCAGTTATTAAAACATTGCATTAATTTTTTTATTTACTAAATTATAAGTCTTTATGGAGAAAAATGTGTAGAATTTATCACTGCTATATTCTAAATATATCTAGTGCATTTTTGTAAAGGATATTTTATTTCATAAAAACTGCTTAATGTGTACATTTATGATATATTTATAGGAATAATGAATGGTAATGTTTTACAAACTTAGAGTTTACTTAAATAAAATGTATGTTTAATTTAAGGTTGCGGCAATTAGGCATTACCATCAGATTTATTACCAATGATTCTAGAAGAACGCCTAGTGATCTTGTAAAAAAACTTCAGACATTAGGATTTAGTGTTTTTGAAGAGGAAATTTGCTCTCCAATACCTGTAGTTATTAGCACTTTACTCACATTGAATCTTCGGCCTTATTTAATGGTTCACCAAGGTAAACTTTCATTTTTTGTTATTTTTAGTTTTAATTTTATAACTATTTAATGTAATTTTAAATTTAGTTTTCTTTGCTTCCTGGTTGAGATTTAAATGTTTAACAAGGAATATTAATACTGATTATTAAATGTTGCAGATATAAAACCAGCCTTTGATAAGTTAGACCAAACATCTCCTAATTGTGTTGTAATTGGTGATTTGGGAGGAAATGTGTCTGCAGAAATGTTTAATAAAGCATATCAAGTATTAACATCTTCTCCTAGTCCTGTTCTTGTAAAATTGGGAAATGAGTAAGTTTTTGATTGATGCTTTTCTTAGCATCTCTTATTTTAATAAATCATGGTATGAATATTGATTTGTTAACATTTAGCAAAGATTTAAAATTTGTTTCATATGAATAAAGTTAAACTTTTATGTATTTGATTGTATATTTAAATAATTTAAGAATTTATTTGAACTAGCCAAGGAAATTATAATTCCATATTTCTATATCATATCTTAATGTTGAATGTATGCATCATAATTATGCATTTGGCATAACAGGTCCTTTCTGGACACAACCCAACAAAAATATAATTATACATTCCAAAATTTAAAAAATTGAGTTTTTATAATTCTTAAGTACATATGAATTGTTAATTAAAGTTCTTAAATACATTATTTTGAGCTATTTTACTGTTAAGGACAGTTAAAATCAGATCTTATTATTTAACATATTACATGATTTAAGCGTCTTACATCTTGTTATTTGGCATCTTAATATGATTTAAATGTAACTTATAGCATTTTCATATTTTTTAAAATGTATTTACCAATTTTTTTATGATTAAAAATATAATGAATTGTGCAGAACATTTATTATGAGAAATGTTTTGTCGGATCTTATTTAAATCCATTTCATCACAAAATCCAGTAAATTGCGATGCTAGTACCAGATCAATCAAATGCAATAATTCTGAGAAGATTTTTGTAAAATTGATCAATTTTTAGTTTTTAATAATGTTTAAAACAAATTTAGGCTTATTTTAAAAATAAAATATATTTGTTTCATTTATAATTAAATTTTGCCATTTTTTGTCTTCTCTATAGCTTTTAATTTAAAATCGGCTCTGTAATCTTATGCTTTCAATTTTACATAACAATATATGAACTTGAATATTTTCTGAATGAAACAACTTTGGTCGAGGCCAAAATTCGAAATGGTGATATCGGATAGCAACTGTAACCTTTTGGAGAAACCAAATTTGTTCTTGAATGTAATTGAATAAAATTGATTATAGCTGAAATGTATCAGCTGAGTTGTGGTGCTGTTATTTATTTTATAAAACATAAAAGGCATTTCTTTGAAAACTTTATTAAAGTTATTCTGGTGGAGAATGTTTTTATCAGATTATCCACAGTGGCATATAATACATACAATGAAATTAAAAAGTATTTTCACATGTAATCTTCAGATCATATACAGGAAAATACACCAATTAAAAGTAATCTTGTTACAAATTTTTTCATTCAAAAATATAATTTTTTGCATTTATCTTTCCTGCATAATTCTAAAGTTTTTTTATAAACATATAGATAAGATTTTTCCCCCTATTTTTAAATATTTATAATGATTTATGTTCTAGTAATTTCATAAATTTTGTTACTTTTCTAAACTAAGAAAAAGTGAATCATTCTTCTAAATATTTTTTACTTTTTTAGGAATGCATAAAGTTTTTTTAAATTTTAATATTATGTATATTTTCCTTTCAGGAAATATTACAAAGAAAAGAATGAGTTAGTGCTAGGTGCTGCATCGTATGCTGCTGCCTTAGAAGTAATATTTTTTATATTAATTAATAGCATATTATTTATATTAATTTAATAGCTTGATTAAATATTAAAAAAATATTTTTATGTATTGAAGTGTAAAAGTAAAAAGTATTTTCTCATATTAGATGGAATGTCTTTTCGCCAAAGTGAAAACTCGTGTGTGTGTGTGCGCGCGCATGTGTGCGTGCGTGCGCGCGTGCGTGTGTGTGTGGTATTAACTCAAGAAATCATAAGTCTCCTGCAGAAATGTTCATTTATACTGTTTCCCCAAAATTGCAGAAATGTTGTCGAGGCAGGATTTTATTGTTAAAATAATCCTTATACATATCTTTGTTATAATAAAGAAGATTCATACTTGGCAATCTAAGTGGACAAATCATTTACTAAAATTGTCTTCAAACCAATTGCAAATAGTTGTGAGATGGTACTTAGTCATCCTTTGAAAATTCCTTTTTTTTTGTCTCTTTTGATATTTATGCTAGTTTTGAACTCTTTAATCATCTAATCGGATGTCATTTTTGGGTTTCACTAATCAAATTGATTTATTTATTGATATTGATTGCTGCAGCATATTATGAATTGTTTACAAAAACATTCATGCCAAATGATGTATTTTTAGCATTGTCTACCTGCATTGTTATCATGGATCCTACATTAAATATTTTCATTTTACCAAAAAATTTTTCCTGTAAATATTGATGGTTATATGTAAATGACACTAGTCCTGAACATTAAAGATATGTTGACTTTGTAACTTGATAATTGAAGTGTTTAAAAGTTTCTGAAATAAATGTTTCTTTGTTTGTCACTCAATGGTCATTTTTTGCTAACGAGGGCTAATAGTTCGGGACCTATGGTTTAAAGTGGATTCTGAACCACTACAAACATTCATGCCCAAGGTGGGATTCGAACCCACGAACTGTTGAACCGAAAGCAAGAGCGCTAACCATTCGGCTGCCAGCTCGGCCTGAAATAAATGTGCTTATGCTTGTGGATACAACTATGACATTCTAAGTTTGTTCATTTTCATCTTGACAAAAATTCATTTAATTTGTTCTGAAGTGAAAGATTAAGCAGTTTAATACATTATCTCTTCATATTCATAAATAATACTACTGCCATACTGATGGATTAGTGTTACATAATACTACTTATCTTATGTAATACTAACTTTACCTTTGACATGTCTGTTTGGTATTTTCGCTTCCAAAAACTGGAAGAAAATGTATGATAAGTTAATTTTAATAAATTATATAAATAAATATTTTCTAGTGCTTTATATTGCTGAAATATTTCATTAAATCTCAAAGTAGCATGTAGTGCATTTGTGGACAAAATATAATTGTGTGTGGGTGCAAGATGTAATTATGTGTATCATTTTATTTTTTTTTATATAAGTTTGCAGGTTTTTTTTTTTTTTTTTTTTTTTTTTTACCAATATCAAGGACCTTTTGGTACTTAACCTATTTTCGAAAAAAGATTTTGTGAAAAATGTAACTTTTTTGTTTGAATTAATAGACAATTTAGCTTTCTAGCAACAAAGAAAAAATGTGTGGAAGATTTATTCAGCGATAATTGTTACACAATCAGCTAAAAAAGTCGTAAATAAAAGTTTTATTCATAGCTTCTATATGTTTAATTTATTCTGTCGAAGAAAAATTTTGAGCTCCAAATTTAAGTACATGAAATATATTTGAAATACTTATACTATTTGTTATTTCAAAATTAAAAAAGGTGTTAACTTGTGTTTAAACAAAAATATTGCTCTTTTTTGGAACACAATCAATTTTATTTTCTATAACTTAATTTGTTTTTCTTCATATTCTTCTGTTTTTGAATGGGGAAATGATAAAATTTAAATTTATTTATATGTAAGAGAACTCTTGCCTCGCTTTTTCTATACTCTTATATTATCTGCTTTATTTTTTTTTAAACTACGAATCCCTGTGTATTAATTATAGAAGATTTACTCTAAATATAATTTTCTTTTTCAGTATGCCTGTAGTACTGAAGCCATGGTTGTTGGGAAGCCTTGCTATGATTTCATCATGAATGCTGTAAATGGAATGGGGATTTGCCCACAAGAAGTATGAGAAATTCCTATCTCTCTCAAGCATTTGAGTTTTATGCAAATTTTACTAATATCTATTTTAGTATCCATTATGAACATACCTTCAAAATGTGACATTCATAAGTTATATATTTAGTTTTGTTTAATGTTGTAATATTTCTGGAAAGGAATACTACATTTGTATTCTAGAACATAAAACTGGCAGTTTATAACAAATGTTTGTTTAACAAAAGCAAATATTTAATAATTTGTATTACATTTTTGTGTTGCTAATTTTTATTTATTTTTTCTGAACAACAATGTCCTATCTGTTATTCCTATACTTTAGTTTTAATAAATACAAAATAGCTTTTTTTTTCTATATTTGATTCAGTGTTCACTTTTCAACAAACCTTTTTTGTACCATTTTCTTAATTTTTCCAGAAATGCGGAACAAGGAAATTTTATTGTTGGAACACCTTTTACTGTAAACTGAATATTTTTAGCTAATAAATAATGTTGTTTGCTTTAATCTTATTTTGATTTTTATGAAATAAAATTTATCTCATATACTTATATTACCATTAATTATATCAATTTATTTAATATTTATGATACTTCACCTTGCTTGTGTTAATTTTTATCAGAATAATAAATTGTAATAATGTAAACTATAAATATGTTTAACACTTTATTGATTGAATAACTATTGTGTGTGTATGTATATATATATATATATTGTATAAAATTGTGAATAAGGTAATTGAAATAATTACAGATATGACAGAAGAGTATTTTAATAATTTATTACTTGCTTTTAGTAAAACTTATAAATTTATTTTACAAGATTATTAGAACTTTTATTTCTAATAATCTTGTAAAATAAATTAACTTTTATTTTAGAAAAATTTTAATAACTTTAATTTTATGAGAACTTTTAAAACTCAAGCAATAATAATGGTTGTTGAACAAGTTTCATATTTTATTGCTTATTACCTAATATCATAAATTTGATTTGAGATTAGTTTGTTTTGCTTGTAACTTACTTACTGTATACTGTTTTTTTTTTTTTGTTTTTGTAGTTATTTTTTGTCTTATTTTTAATAAATAAATTGAATAGTGAGACTTTCTTGCACAGATTATTCCAAGATTTTATGGTACTTACATTGCCATTTACAAGAAAAATTCTTTCTAAATTTGTCTACAAGCTATTACAGTTATCAAAAGAATTTTCTGGCATATAAAATTTATTCATACTTTATAAGGATGAAATTTATTACTTATCATTATAATGAACTTACAGTATTTTAAATATAAATATTACAAATAAAAAGTAATACTTTCTGAAAATACACGATCTATCTGGGGAAAGAAGAACATTTTATTTTCGTCCTCAAAACCCAGACACTCATCTCCAGAGTCACTTGAAGCTTTCTAAATTAGCATTTGAGTTTACAAATTGCCATACATACAACAAATTGTCTATACTAATCAGCATTACTATTTCATACATCTAGCATCTTTTGCAATATTCTGTTTTAGTCTGCATGTATGTAGCTAATTTCTCTTCATGGATCTTGAAAACCATAATTTTGATTCAGTAAAATCACAAATTTCTCTATCAGTTGTTATTGGTAGATAAATAATCATTTTTATTAACTCTGAAAGTCTCTCATTTGTTGGTTATGTTTAATGTAAGTTGACTTTTTTTTAGGTCCTCTTATAATTCTACCCAAGTTTTTTTTTTTTTTTTTTTTTTTTTTTTATTAAAGTTGAGAATGATTTGAAATGGCTCTCTACTGCCATGTCCAAATTTTTTAGCATGCACATTTATATATAAAACTTATATGCTGTGTTATTGCAGTGCCAGCTATTTTTTTGAGATGTAAATTGCTAGCAAACTTAAAGTTTCTTGCAGTTAAAAGTTGTTCACAAAAATTGGAATGTTTAAACAAACCCAACTGTAATTGTCAATGGTAGCATATGCACATTCACTGAACTTTACCTAATTGTAATATGTAAAGAAACAAGAAATAATTGTATAGCTCCAATTAGAGGAATGATAAAAACTGACAATTGACATTGAACCCTTCTTTCAGAACTATTTTCAAATGAAAAAGTGTCTTATATTTATTTATGTAGTAATTGGAATTAATTTCTTATTCATTAATCTGCAGTTATATGAAAATTGTTTTCAGGAAACAGCAGAGAGGTATTTTTACAGCAATAATTTGCTGTAAAAGCACCTAACAAAAACACAATTCAATAAACGGACTTAAACCTTGCTACATATTGCATGATTCCCAGCTCGCCTCATTTCCTTCCTTGTTCTTCTTCAACTCCACTAGAATCTTCAGATTCCTCTTCCATTACAACATGTACTGGTTTGATAGTTCAATTTTCTCCTGATTGCTTTTGTTCTTGGTACATACTGCCTGAGAAACTGGTGGAGGTGTACAGTGGGGATCTATTTTACATTAATCCATCACAAAAGTAGAGAATGGGTGAAGCGGTCTGATTTTAGTAATGCCTAACACTGAAATTGTATTAAGTCTCTTTATTTTAACTATTCTGATTTGAATAGTTAAAGAATTCAGATTTGAAAATTAAGAGGGTTGAATGATTCAATAATTTGCTTAAATTATTGAATCATTCAACCTCCTTACTGATCAGAGGATATATCTGTCATATATTGCCAAAGATTCTTTAGTAAAAAATATTTATGAATGAAAACTGTTTAAAATGTATATGGAGGGAAGAAAAATTGAAAATTAATATTGTAAAAATAAAGCAAATTTAGTTTAATTTTATTCAACATTTTCTTTAACAATAGCAAATTGAAATAACTTTATTTCTAAAAAGAATATCAATTTTAAATCTCTTCAAGCAATTATATTTCTTAATCTGTATAACTTGGAAATAGTATCAAAATTCATGATCTGTTTATGAACACTATATCCTTAAAACTCTTTTATATTTTGAAGATGTTTTATTATAAAGTAATAATAATACATTGATTATTAGTATTTTTCTTTATTGAGACAAAGTCAAATTCAATAGTAACTTCATTAATCTGAATATCTGAGATCTCGTGTTAATTTTAATTTAGCTCATTTAGTCTAAATTATTTTGATTCGACTGAATTTTTTGTTGGAACTTACAAATGTCTTTGATGAAAATATTTAACATTATGAAGCATTTTTTTTTATTCTAAGCAACTCTGTTCCTAATAATTTATATTTTACTTTTATTAACTTTTCTTATATTAGTTGTATTTTTTCTTTAGATTCTTATGGTAGGGGATGATATTGAAAATGACATACAGGCTGGGCAAAGATGTGGCATGAGAGCAATATTAGTAAGGACTGGGAAATTCAGGTTAGTTTTATTATATATATATATATTGATATTGTAATATATTTCCAATAATTTTTGTAGTATATTATTTATATGGTTGGTAGATTTTAATTTATATATAAAACATCTGCATAGTTATTTTCTAACAATGGATGCCAATGTATTAATTGTTCTCTTTAATGAATGATGTATGAATAGACCTGTAATACGTTTTGACTTTATGTGTATAAGGTTGACCCAAGATCATAAAAACCCATACCAAAAATCTGTGTCTTCCTCTTATTGTGTGGGAACACTTGACTGTTAAAATCATTTGTATCCTCCTTGAAAGAAGCAAAAGTTTCGTGCATAACAGTAATTGAGGAAGTGTATCCTTCCTAATGCAGAAACTCTTACAACTCCCTTAGAGTTTAAGTTGATGCCTGGGCTGGGCAGGCCATGGAAAATGTGCAACTTGAGTTCTCATGTTTTTGAAGGCATAGTTGAAAATTTCCTCTATAATTAATCTGGGAATTATCTTGACTGGGGAATGTAATCTCCAAGTGGAAACAGTATTTGCTTTGTAAAATGCAGTAGGCCAACCAAAAGAGTAACAGTACTAATGATCAGTCCATAAAGATTTCTAGTGGACCTACTTCAGATCATGAGATAGGACCTAAACTATTAATTCACTATCTAGCTTCACTCTAGAGAGGAGACGGTTTGAGCTGATAACTTCTGTTACATTTGCTACTCATAAGTATATTCTTTAATAGGAAATGTATAGAAATTGGATACAGCTGAAAACGAGGCATATTTCTATTTACATCCATGTTCATAAATTAACAATGCAATCAAAATCATTCAAATATTAAACTCTAAAATTAAAATTTCACATGTAGAATTATCACACACATCTTGAAGAATAACATGCTAATTACAAGAAACCACTAGATGATGCCTATAGTACATTACAATGATGAGAGTGTAAGAGAGGGCTATGTAAGGAATGGTTGCAAAGAAGTAAAATTGTTAACAAGTGCTTTAAAAGCCTTTCAATACAGTAACTGCATAGTTATGGCACAAAGGAGGCATTTGGATGATGCTTTACATGGTAAAATAATGTAGCCCCTAGAATGATGGTGTACCCAACTGGAAGTACCGAAGGAACTTGAAATCACCCAGATTCTCATCTCCAGGCTTTAGCAACAGTTCCAACATGACGATAAATGTGAGTAAACGTTGCAGCATTGGTCGTGCTGAGCTACAACACCAAAATAGGGTCGATGTTTGGCAGTTACTGCCAAAAGAAGCAGGTGGAGCACAGCATCAAACCTGTTTCATTAGTTCTCTTCAGCTACTGGTATGACAGTTTCAAAGCAGACCGTGTACAGACGCTTAGGGGACATTGGTCGATATGCTCGTAGGCCTGTCAGATGTATTCCACTTACCACAACTCACTGTCACCTGTGGTTAGCTTGGAATAGAGAGCATGCATTGTGGACACTGCAACCATGGTCTTGTGTGATGTTTTCCGATGAGTCCAGGTTTAGTTTTCAGTTTGATTCTCCCCAGACTTTCATATGGAGAGGGCTAGGTACCAGTTACCACCAAGAGAACACAATTGAACGACACCGTTGGGGTGGTACAGGATTGCTCGTTTGGGGAGGAATTATTCTGGGTTCTAGAACTAACCTGCATGTTCAGAATGTAACCATGATAGGCCTCATCTATCGGAATGGCATTCTGGAACTACATACACATTTGTTTGGGTTCCCCATAGGTGCAGAGTTTCTGATTATGGATGACAACGCCCATCCTCACCGTGCAAACATTGTAGACGAATGCCTTCAATTGGAGGATATAACCCGTATGTACTGGCCAGCATACTCACCAGACTTAATTCCAATAGATCATGTATGGGACATGCTTGGCCAACGAATTGCAGCCCGTCAAACCCCTCCCACATGTCTACCGCAACTTCAAAGTGCATTGCTTGATGAATGGTGTAATATTCCCTAAGATCAGATCGATTATTGATACTCAGAATGCCTAGGCGTTGTACAGCCTGTATTGCATCATCTGGGGGGCAAACTGTGCATTAACGATCATACCAACTATGTTGTATTGGTTTTTGTAAATAAATTTTTTTTTTAATATTTGCTCGAGGGGGTAAAAATCGCAATTTTTATTAATGATGTTAAACATATAACATCTTTTTTGCTCTTTGCCTTTTGTTTAATAAATAGACTTTACAAATAAGTCATATTTGTTTTACTTCTGTCTCTTTCTTTGCCTGAACTTGCATTATCCTTAATTTATGGACACGAATGTATTTTTTCAGTACAAATTTTATGTTCCTTGCACCACTCTATTCAGTATTTCTAATTTGCATGGTTCACAATGGTTGTTTTCCAATTATATCTCATTCCGAAATGTTTTGTGAAATTCCCTTCATTCTGTATAGGTCAGTACTAGATTGTACATATTCATTCAACTCAGCTTTACTTGCTATCATGGCCTTTCTTTAAGTGGAACTGTCCTATCTCCCTCAGTGAATTTTCTCTTCCTTCTGCAGTTCTGTCTCACAAGAGTTTTTGCTTATGATCATTGTATGCTGTCACAAAACAGTGCTTATTAATGCACAAAAAAAAGTTGTGCCGCTGTGGTTCCCACTGCACTGACCAAACAGATTTTCAGTATTTCTTTCTTTTTCTTACCTCTGGCAAGTGACATGTCTCTTATTTTAGCTCTACCTAGTATAAAATTGAGGAAGCATTGATGTACAATGCATTCACACACCTTTAAGACTATAAATAATATAGTGTAGAAAAACTGGTAGTTAAATATTTAACTTATATTTCTATGGAAGTCATTGTTTTTAGTGAGGCGTTTCCATTATTTTGAACATCCCTGCGTGTATATATACAAAATATGTTTATATTTTTTATTCAAATATTTCTATACCTTTACAGGCCAGATGATGCTAAACATGAAGTCATTAAACCAGATACTATAGTAAAAAACCTTGCACATCTTGTTGACATGCTAGTTCTGAAATCAAAGCGTGAGAGTTCAACTAAATGTGCATCAGAAAGTGCTCCTAAATATCCTCAAGAGCAGTGTAAAAAAATGATGACTCGGACTTCTAAACCCATGGAACAGCAACCTCAGATTCCTCCTACAGCTAGTGCTGCTGCTTATGATGTTTATCCTTATTTATATCGCTCTGATGGTAGCTAATATTTTTGCAGTATAATTTTTCCAATTTTAAATATTTTGTGGAAATATTACTCCCGTTTCTTTAAAAATAGATTTTTAATTTATATATTAACTTATTAAATTCATTTAAAATTTTTTAATAAAACTAAATATAAAAAAAAAAAAAATTACAGAAACCGATCATTTTGGAAAAAATTATTGTTTCTCTGTATTTTTTAAAATTTTAGCTCCATAATTTAATATATATATAAATGTAATATTCCGTTGATTAATATAGTTTTAATGTTTATTTGTTATATAATTATATGATGATTGTAACTGTAAGCATTTTAAACTGAATTTTTATTTCCAATAGCTTGAGTGAATTATATTTTTAAAAGATATTATTTATTGATAAAATATTTTATTTTTATTGATAATAATTATAATCTTATTTTTAAAATGTTGTTTTAAATGTTATTTAATGCCTTCAGGGTATATATTTTTTTCATTTCTGAAATAATTATTTCAGATTGAAAACTCTATTTTAGCAATATGCATCTGTATGTATATCATATTTTCTGGTGTATAAGATACTTTTTTTCTTGAAAATAGCTTTGTAAAACAAATAATGTCGAAATACTTGAATTTCATACTGTAAATCATTATGATCAATAGTAATCATATGATCAATAGTAAATCATAATGATCAATAGTAATTTTATTTTTCAAAAATGTGTATAAAAAAATTGAAGCACTTCTTACAAACCAGGTTTCCATATGTGCCAGCAAATGTAGTATATATGTGTGAGTGTATGTACATATATGTATACACAGATATATTTATATATATTCTATAAAAATTTAATTTTCATTTTCAGTTATTCTAATGCTTAAAATTTTGCTGAAATTCTTGGTTAGAAATTTTTTAATATAATTGTATTGCATATGTTTCTGAATTTAGTGTAAGTAACATTTATCAGACAGTGGCTATTATTTGTGAAAAGTAGTGATAAGTAAATAAAATTTTAACATTATTGTAAAAATGTATAAAATAATGAAATAAGATAAATTTATTTATATACACAGTAATTTTACTTGTTTTTTTTTTTTTTTTTTTTTTTTTTTTTGCACATTTGCAAGGTATATTTTGTTAACATACCTTTTAAAAAAATTATAAAATATATATTCATGTATTTTAAGTAAAAATACTGCTGAATCGTCTTTTATAGTGAGCAACAATCTACAAAGCTCATTGCTTTTTAAATGTGATATTTCACAAAGCGTCTGTTTAATAATAAAATTGCATAAATACTAAAAATCCAGGATTATGGTTTGTCTTCTCCATAATTTTCAAAATCATTTTAACTACAATTAAAAAACTTTTTTTTCACTCTCTTTCAGCACCCAATATAAGTCAGAATAATAGACTTCAAAATATTAAGGGCGACTTAATTCCATAAATTTGTTCTAAGGAATCTTTCCACTTATTGTTGTGTCCAGCTATTTCCATTATTTAAATTTTGTGTCTTAGGTAAATGCAGATTTAACTCAATTTTTTAAAATGCTTGTGGGACTGGTTGAGCAATTTTTGCATTATATCTACTTACTAATGTTCTGAAATTTTATCTGAGATATGTTTCATCATTCTGATATACCCAACACTGTCCATTAGCTCAACAGCTTGTGAATTTGATTAATAAAGCAGGCTTTTATGTTTTTAATGGTTTGTAATCTACTTTAAGCTGTTGGTCTAATTAACTCTTGTGAGCAAAAATTATTGTTGAGCGACAAACAGACTGAACTGAAATTTGTTTCAAAGTGTGATTTGCGATACTGAGACAATTATGTATGGCAACAAAATTATATTTATTAAAAATTATCTCATACATTCTTCACGCATTATGTATTATCAACTGATTAATTATTCATTGAATTGGAAAATTTACTAGAGAATTAATTAATTAAATGAACAAATAATGGATTTGGATCAATAAATTTAATTATATATAAAATGAAGGTATTAAAACATAAAAGAAAATTTGTAAAAGAATCACACACCAAAATAAAACTCAATATTTATTTATATTAAAATACAAAAGTGCCATCCATAGTTTGTAATAAAAAGGATATGCTTTCTGTATATTTCAGGTGTCAACTTTATCAAACAGTGTTTGTATATTTTATGCAGTTTGCTAGTTTGAGATCTATGCATAAATAAGTTATTTTACCTCTTTTAATGAAATATTTGTACTTGAGATGATGGTATTTATAAACCTTTAATTTACAAACACTCACAATTTTATAAATTAGTGGCAAGTTCCAAACATAGTCATATAGATGCAATTTTAATTCGATTTGCATTGCAAAAAATTTTGAAAAATCTCCTTTTTGAGAACACATTTTCATGCCTTTTTTTTTCAATTTCTTTTCATTTTTTTATTAGTTTGGGAAACTAGGATCAGTTTTATTGGAGAATCATAAACTCTTGGAATGGTGTATTTATGTGCCTTTGATGTAGAATTTTGTAAAGAAAAAATTCCTGTCTAATTTATCTCCTATTTCACATTCCATGGATCAGAGTTTAATTGATGGCTTCAAATGCAAATATCATAATGTACTTTTACAATGAGTGATCATGCCTTAAAATCCCAGTTCATTAATGGTGTGTGGAAAATGGACCTGGTGCTGTTTTGATTGGGGTTCTTCCCACTTCTGTACAATGTTGTGTGACAGAACACAAAATTTATCCTCTGTGTCCGAAATGCATTGCAACTCAAGCTGCTCTTGCCCACATTTTGGCCTGCAGCGGCTTAAATAAATGTTAGCTATTCTTGAGACGTGAGTTAATGCTGCATTATTTGAAGGTTTTCAGGCCCACTGACCTGGTTTGATGTTGCTGCCTACCAGGAGAGATAAGCCACAACAACATGGCTTGAAATTGATGTTAAAGGCCCAGTTTTTTGCCAATCTCGTCTTGGAGAGATTTTGTTGAAAATTTAATGCTCATTTGACGTTTTGACTATCAAAAAATATGTAGCTCATTTTGACTCACAGGTTTTGTTACCATAGTAACTAAAGAATGGCCAGGAACAACTTGAGGAAGACAAGATACTTATCGAGATCAATTTCAACGAAAACCCGTCTTGTGCCTGAAATTTTATTTCATGACTTTCTGTTTGTAGTTTCCAGCATAATTTGTAAGAAATATTGAATGATGAAATAATTAAAATATTTTCTATTTTATTACTAAAATTATATATTTTGCAAATTAGGAATAGGCAGTTCTATTTTTCATTTATTTTCCCTATTCGTGACTGTATCATATACTTTTAAAATTAACCAAATGAATATTCACTCAATTATATATGAGTCAAAATTTAAATATTGATTGTGAATTACAACTGTTTTAAATTTAAAAGACTAACTGGAAATGTTTAGCATACAATAAAAGTTGCTTTTTATGAAAATGTAAGGCTTGTGATTAAGGTGTCTCACAATAAAAGAACAAAGATGTTTCAGATCCTTAAAGATGAAATACTTAGATTGTTTTACAGCATTTTTTTTTTCATATTATGAATGTAGTATTGTAAGCTTTTGATAACTGTTAATAAAATGCTGGTTTTTATTTTTTTAGCATAATTAAATAAAGACCTCCTTTTTAAAAAAAAAACTGCTTGTTGAGAATTTAATGTTAACCAAAGCAAATTAAGGCTGATTAAAACTCCAATATTTGCAGTGTAAGTGCTTCCAACATTCCTGTCCGAGGATCCATCCTTGGTCTGGACAAAGTTGACTCGGTTTTTATTCCTTCAATGCATTGATAATGCTTGCTTGAGGAAAGGAACACTGTGGTTTTCACTTAAGGCTAACTATCGAATCAGAACATATGCTTTGCACCCCTAGGCCCACAATCATGAAAACAGATATAGCTATTGTAGACCTCTGTCCTCATGCATTCTGTCGTGTAACTGATTTTAATAATTGTAGCGTAGCAGCTTCTCTAGCATCATAAAATCTACTAACTATTATTGGTATTGCAAATTTATAACAAAGTTAGGGAATGTAAGCTTAGATGATTAAAAGATAAGTTCTTGAGTTATAAGTGTCCAGAATTTGACTAAATTTATGAGCAAAATTTTATGTATCAAATTGTATTATATTTTATTTAAAAAAAGAAAAATTAATGTGTTGCTTTAAAATCTATCAATATACTTAGTATTTAATAAGGAAAATATGTAAGAACAATTTATTAAAAATTTGTTAAAACAATTTGTATGTTAAAATGAAATTGAGAATGTGAGTGAATAATAGAGTTATGATAATAAAAAGAAGTAATTTTTTAATTTAGGATTAAAAACATTAAAAAGAATTCTAAATCTATTTGTAAAATACTCAAATGAATAATTAAATATTTCTCTACACAGTTGTGTTGTGTAAAAAATTGTAATAATTTAAAACTCTAACATTTGATTTCTAAAATTTTATTCTGATGAGTTACATATTATTTAGCTGAAATTATTGGATACGATTTTCTTTTAAATCAAACCCTGGCAAATACTATTTAGTTATATAATAGCCATTGTACTATAAACCTAATTATTTATTAATAGTTGCTATAAAATTACAAGGTATTCTTGTAATTTTATAGCCACTATTAATAAAACATTTCTTTTGGTTTTTATAAATAAGTAGGATTGAATATAGAGGTATCATTTGTTTAAATCTCTTTGCTAGTTGAGAATTTACTGTTAATCAGCAATAAAATTTTTCTGGAAAAGAATGTTTTAAAAATTAACAACGAAGTACTCATCCACTTTTGTGACTTTTGATAAAATAGTACTCTTTTATTTATTTAATATTATAGGAACCAAATATATTACCTATAAAATTTATCTTCATAAATAAAGGAATTCAAGACTTGTTATGTTATAGCTAGTAACAAATTTAAAGTGATAAGTTTATCTATGTTTTAATCTTTTAATTTAATGAACTTTATTTATTTGATAATATATTTGGCAAAATTTGAAAGTATTTGATTTTTTAAGTTATGTATTTTTGTGTGAAAATTAATATTCATTTTTATGTGCCTGTTAGAAATTGTATTAGATGAGTCAAAATTGGTCTTACTATATTACGTTATTTGTAATATATTGTACATAATGTTTGTAAATATATTGTGATTTTGTTCATAAAAAGTCATTCAATTTTAAATGTGCATTGTAATATTCCATAGCTATGTATATTTCCATCTACTCAAATGCAGCACTTTGACTAGAATTCATAATGAAAGTGATGAATGAAATAAACATGTATGTTTGTAATGAAATATGTTCGTTTTATTAATTTATTCTATGCCTAAATTTGATATTTAATTTCCATATAACTATTTCCTTATAAAAAAATTGTTATAGTATTTCAATCTTTTCAGAGAAAATATTATAAATTAACATTTAGTTATTACATAATTGCAAAATACTTTACCTAAATTACTTCATATTCTGTAATTTCTTTTTAATTATTTTTATGAGGAGTTTTTCTTCAAATATTCTTATTTTATCTTACACTAGAAAAATATTTTCAGTATTATGAAACTATATTTTATTCAAAATAATAAAATCATTAAAAATATATTTATTCAAAAGGTATGTTAAATATTACTTAAGCTGAGCTTGTGTTTGAGATTTTAGCATTTTGTCTTTCAATTTAGTTTTGATTCCCATCTTGAAAGTTAATGTTTCTAATGTTTCATAAACTGTTTTAAACTAATATTAGTGAATTATAGACCTCATGACAAAATGTGATTACTAAGCCACAAATCAAACACTATACAAATTTATATAACTTTCTAATTATATGCTAAAAATTAAATTAAAATTATTATTTAGTTTCTATATGATAATAAATTGATATGGTGCAAATGAAAAAAAACTGGAAAAGAGTTTACTGATAAATAATCCAAAAATAAAAAAAAACATACTTTTATATTTTATATGATATTGGCATTGAAATTGAAAATTTAACTTTCATATTGAATACATTCCATTTATATAATGCAACATATTTTCCCTAAAGATTTTACACGTTTTATTAAATTTAAATTGATAATATAAAGCAATTATTATGTAATGCTATTTGTATCGATTATACAAAGTGAAAAACCGTTTTTCTTGTCAAGAAAAAAATGCCTACTAAATATAACCCATTGTAATTATAAATACGGTGCAATTTCATTTTAAAATAATTGAAAAGCGCTTATTTTTAAAAATTATAAATCTGTCAAATGTGTAAGTTTATTAAAAACAAATAAAATATTACATTGTTTTAATGCACATTTTCATTTACTTTCCCATAAAAATCTCAATTATATATTGAATAATAGACAACTCTAAATTGTAATATATATGTTAATCAATTTAAAATTCTAATAATCCAATTTTTGCACCAACAACAAAATCTAAAGATTGAAACACCTTTTAAAATATATATAAAACGTCTTACTTTTTTATTCAAAAACTTAAAATTTAAGTGGAGTTCATTAAATCATTTTTTATGCTACCTTTTAGTTGAAAAAGTAACAAATTTTTAAAAAAAAAGATTTGTTAAAGTATTTTTTCTTGAGTTAATCACTCTGTGTATATACATACATAACAGTGCAGGCGAGTCTCTGACTGTGTACTATTAAGTTAACTGGTTCGAAATACTCGCTCATCACTAAGTGCCTCATAATTTTGAATTACATTCAGGTAATAAAATTAGCCCTAAGGTGGATTGTAGTTTAGTTATAAGATGACATATAAGGATAAAAAATCTGAAATTTATGGATTCTTTTTTTTTTTTTTTGAGAATGGCTGTAATATTAATAAAAATAATTTCCTCAATGCAATAATATAATCTGCATAATATGCAATAGCAATAATCTGGTGATATGCAAGAAACATAATAAAGTTCTTGAGTTATTAGTCTATTTGCTACATGTGTCAAATATTTTAAGTTACATACTGTACTAAAAAAATTATAATTTTAAGTTTCCTATATTACTATGGACTTTAATAAAATAAAAGAAATCTGCAATTGATATTATTGCAATATAAAGATTTTAACATTTGAAAATATCAATTTTTGAATTTTATTGTGTTACATTGAAGGAAACTCAATCGGTGTTGATATATTGTCATGCTGCATAATTTTTTTGTGTATCTTCCTCACATATTTGATCAAAACAAAATATAACATCCATTCATTAATGTTTTTTGTTAAAATATGTAATTTGAAAAATGTTTTTCTGTAGATAATGAAGTGCTTCTGAGAGAGACTATATTTATTGTAACATTAATCTTAATGTTACAATAAATATAGTCTCTCTCAGAAGCACTTTAGACACACCTGTAGATAATGAAGTGCTTCTGAGAGAGACTATATTTATTGTAACATTAATCTTCTCTTAGTTAACTATATTTCAAATAGGAATTTCTTTTTATTGAATTATATATATATATATATATATATATTTAGTATAGTCTTTCGTAAAATACCTTCTATACCTGCTAGTTATACAGATTAATCTGTGTAATTGACAACAATTTGTTTGAATCTCAAGGATGTTTCTTATTTTATAATGGAGGCTGATAAAAAGCTGCTATGTTAAAAAAAAATGCTTCACAGTCAGGGCAATAACATTGATTAATTAATTCTATTTTGACATATAAAACTGAAAATTCATTCTAGTTTCAAATCATATCAATTCTAATAAAGAATAGCTTATATGCCTCAACAGAATTCAACCATATTAAAGGAATGTATTACATTTCAACTGTGATAAAACTCAACATATTCTTAAACATCTTTAGAAGTGTACATATTTTAATTTATACAATTACAAGTTTGATTTACTCTGTAGCTCTTTATTTTTTTCTAATGATTTGCTGGTGGAAATTTTCTGTAAGTATACATCTGTGGCAGCACTACTCAACACTTACAGTTTGTAAGTCAGCAGTGGCAACATTTTAAATGTTAACGCGCCAACAATCTGAACGAGTAGCATTATGCTCGTTCGCGACATCTGTGTGATGTTTAAATGTTTGCTCTTCTTATTTTTCGTATGTTAATAAATATGTTGTTATGATTTAACTTATCATAAATAACATACACACAACCTCACATCTATCTATTTATTATATCCCTAGATGTGTTCATTGTATTTTTTCATTCCATTTGGGGACGAGGCATTACACCATTTATAGTAGTAAGTAACTGTTATTACTGCATAACAAATTCATAATGATGAGGGATAACATCTTTCAAAATTGGAAATGGTGGTGGTTAATCTTTATGACTTTTTAACTTCGAGACTTATATAATCCATAACCCATACTTGGTAATTGTTGAAAGTTGATGCAACCACGCTGAAATCATGTTCGACTAAACAATACATTAATCAGCTGTTATAAAGTACATCTCATCTACTCAAAGCACTATCTGAAGTTATTCTACTTTTCTATCTTTCAAAATAACAAATTTGCTGATTATTGTAGATCTCCTAACACGAGAGTTAGTATATATTATTCTAGCTTCGGCTGTGTATATACTAAATTATTGTGAATTGTCCTTTGGTGGACAGCGTTCTTCATACCATATAGACCAAGTTCGAGCCCAACCACTGCTGAATAACGGGAGATGAATGTTTTGTTTTTCCTTCTATTTGTGTATGTCTTTCATTGCTAAATACCAATTGTCATTCGGAGTTGTGACTCATAACCGACCTAACATCCTACTGATAATTCCATTATCTTGGAATCGTTTTTCCGCAGCTAAGAAATGACACTTTTGGTGATTTTGAGTCCCTTCGTTGGTGCCATCTGCGTGCGCCCACATTCCAAACGGTCAATGACTCTATTGTGTAAAACATCATCCACATGCTTCCTGTGTCATGCCTATGTGGTACAGTCAATGAATACGTTATCTTCTTTCTCACACGTCCTTTAATTATTCGCTTACTGTCTCGTCATTATGACGTAATTTTGACGTCATCCGGTGCCCTTTTGTAATTTACATATTCTGTTTTTAATGACCTTGTGTATGCCATTTCTACAGATGGCATTTTTCCTTTCGCATTCGATTTCCATGTACTTCTGAATTATTGTTAATTTATGGGGATGTGTGTACTTATATTTATGAAAAAATTCATGCTGGATTTCATATTCATATCTAATATAAAAATAACTAATAACGTAAAAAAAATTTATTTATTTATTAAAAAAAATATTTTATTTAATTCCCATTTCATTTTATAATTTTTTTTTTTTTTTTTTGTTTATTGAATGTTTTTGTAATTTTATTATTTAAAGAAATTTCTAAGTCCTAAAAATAGTGAACATTTCTGTATTTTTTCCATGATCAAGTAATGATTTTCTTACTCTTAGGATATAATTTCAAATTACAGTTTTGCTTATTTCTACTTTGTGGCTAATTTTACCTAGAACTTGGCTTTAAAGTAGTAGATTTCTAACTACAACAAACATCCACTTTTGTAGAAATCTGTAGTTGTAATTAAAAATTATAGCACGAACTCTTTAACTGCCATCGCTGTCTATATGTGAAATAAAAATGATTATTGTACAAAAGCTAAAAAAAAAATAAATAAAAATAAAAAAAATCACCTTATTCATTATATAAATTAAATTGATTTAAAAAGTTTTTGATCTTATTTTTTTTTTTTAGAAAAACATTTGATGAACAAAAATTTTTTTGCAAGATAAGAAATTTTTAAAATATACACTAGTATGCTATACTCTTGTGTGAGAGCTATGATCTACTCCATTTGCAATTTATCATGCTATGCGAACATGGTATAATTAATTGGAAATGTTATATAACACTTTTATATCTTCATAGATAATTCCCAACAAATCTGATTTGCACTCTATATAAGGAGGCTTCTATAATTTTTGCTTCCTTCATCGAGATGTAATTTGCTATATAATAGATGCAGTTTTGTAATCATTATGAACAATAAAATTTATAGTCTAAACAATGTTATGCATATTAGTGTTAATAAAAAGTAATTGGTGTATCAGTAGACAAAATATATCAATTATTTTTTTATCAAACTTTATTACACTACTCTCGAAATAATCTTCAATCGAAGTGTACTTTTATCTGTATTTTTCCAAATCTTCGAAAGGTGCTTAAAATGCATTCTTGTAAGATTCCTTCAGAGTTCTTAGGAATATTAGAGAGAGATTTTTTAACATCGGGTCAAGTAAATAAGTGCATTATAAATAAATACTATAAATAAGAAAATATTACAATCGCATTATCAAGCAAATGTTCAGTATTTTGTCAGATTACATAAATAATAAAGGCACAGGGGGGGAGGCACAATTAGTTAGTGGTCAAATCCTCTTAAGTTATCTTTCTTTAAATCGAGCACATTTTTTTCAATCGTTTGACGCAAACAACATAGAATGGGTCACTATCTCAATTGATTTTCTGATCTGTGAATAGAGATTTTGATATTGAAAATCAATCTTGAGATCTTCATTTCTTTAGCACCTTTAACATAGTGATTTTGGCTTTATCCACTTTTCAAATGTTATTCACTTCATTTTGGGGCTATTTTTAAATCAAAAGTATACATATAAGTATTATATCAAGTAATTGTAGTCTTTATAGAGCTTCCCTTGAGAGAATAATATCATTTCTTCCAGATGAACTCATTGCTTTTGTTATTAATTCAAACTTTTTGGAGCAAATCTAGATAAAACCTGTCGCAAAGTTTTAAGCTTCTTTTTTTTTTTTTTTTTTTTTTTTAAGTTGCATGATAGAAATTTATTTATTCATTACAACTGCTCTGAAAATTATCAATGACGCCATTAGTTTCCTGGTTTTCCAATACCTCTGAACAGTACATATTAAAAATACAAGTGCCGGGGACCAGTCAAGATGCTAAACGTCAAAATTTTTATCTTGTTCACACGAGGGAGAACTTCAAAGTTTAAACCGATACAAATATATTGACAAACAGTCAGAGACACAAGCATTGATATAGAAAATGAAAAATATAGAAATTTATTCTACAATTTCTCTTTATGTCACGTGACGATCATTGTACTCACAAATTCTCTCCTTTAATTATGTTATTGATTATTAGACAAAGTGTGAATCGCCCATTATCAGTGGAGGATATATTCCCTATTTTCTTTAAAAAAATTTATTCATGAATTTTAATTACAATTTTATTTTTAGTAAATTTTGTTCCACAATTATTTTGCATCATTTCAAATATGCTTGCTGCGCAGAGAGAAAACCCATGCATATTTTTGGTAAATTATATTTTAGATATTTATTAACGAAATTTCCTTTCGCTCTAAAAATTTGCATGTCGATCTATAAAAATGAAGTAAAATTCAAACTTCCAAAATGCTTATATGATTCATACAAATATTTGCAGGTAAAACTTGCTGTATTTTAAATCAAGTATTCTGGATAATTTTTTACCTGGTATTATATAATTTTTCATTACATATTTAGAGTATTCCTGACTTCGGATAGCTCAGAGTGAAAAGCAGTTATTAATTGAAAGAAAATAAAACTGCTGTATGTATAGAAAATATATTTATTTACATAAAAATAGAGTAAAAGATTTATTACAATATTTATATTTCTTGTATATAATTAGATTTTGAATATACCTCGTTTTTTTTCTAAAAAATTATATATATAAATTTTAAAAAAAAATGTTTGATACTTATAATTTCACTATTTAATATTAACATTGCCTACAGTGTACTTTATTTAAATTGTATTATATTATTTAATCTCAAAATTATTTCATTGACTTATCAAAAAAAAAAATATATATATGTATATATATATATATATATATATATTTCTATATCGATTTGTAATCTTAGGAAAGATTTATTTAAGAATATTTTATTTACATAATTCTCAATTCATTTTGCAAATAATTTAAGATAATTTTATTTAAAATATCTTTTTCAGGAAATCTTAGTTGTTAATATTTCAATAGTAATATATTGCTTTATTATTAATAATTAATAAATTATTTATATAAATGGAAGTAAAAATTTATATTATACTTGCATAAAGTATATTCGCGAATGATTACAAAATCCATGTACTAATTGACAAATATTTGCTAATTGTTTAAAGTAGGTATATAAAAATACTATTTGTTTCAACTTGGATGAACAAGTAAAAGTATACATACAAGCAAAACTGGTACATGATATACTAGTGTTTGTCTGAATAATAAACTTTCAATTTCAAATTATAAACTTGATTACATAAAAAATTGCTGTTTTTTTCTGTTTCATGAGGGTTAAAATATAACCGTATTTCATGTAATCAACTTGCCTTTCAAGATATTCAAAGTAATACATGTTCCAGATGGGTTTTCCCGTAATTGTTTTTAAAGTAACAGTTCATTAGTAGTGATTGTTCATGTATTTAGCCACCCAATAACCCACCAACTCCTAATCCTCCTAATAAACCACCTACTCCGCCAGAAACACCTGCTCTTACAGAAACACTCCCTCCAGGAGAAGCACCTGACTTGGCAGAAACACTTCCTCCAGCAGAAGAACTTGATCGGGTTGAAAGACTTCCTCCCACAGACACAAGAGATCCGCCATGAACAGCTCCTCCAGTAGAACTCATAGCGGCTGAACCACTTCCCCCGGCAGAAGAACTTGTTCTGGCAGAAACACTACCTCCGACAGAAAATACTTCTCCGCCATGAACGGCTCCTCCAGCAGAAGATCCTACTTTGGCAGAAACATCTAGTCCAGTAGAACCACCCAATCCGGATAATCCACCTAATCCAGCAGAAACATCGATAAGGGCACCTGATCTAAAGGCTGGAAAAAAAAATAGGTCGAATTAACTAAGGCGACAAATGTGCCTTAAATCTCTACAAGGATTCAAGCTTCATATAATTAAGTTACAATTTTCATTAGTTTAAATGTAAAATTTGCTACTAAGCACAGACTCAAGATCATATATATATATATACATATATATATACACACACAGTAAACTCTCGCTACAACGATATCCGATACAACAATAACTCCCTCTACTACAATAATGTTTTGTGGTCCCGGTGATTTTACATATAAACTAATGTTAATTCCCCTCAATATTGCGATATTCTCTAGAACAATAAACCTCTCTAAAACGATTTTTTCAATCTAAATTTCAGTTAATCGTGTCCAATGTCGGGCATCTTGCAAATAGTCGCAATCGGAATCTTCGTCATCCGATGTAATGCATAGTCCAACGTTTCTGATCCTGATGAAGAACGAAAATAGTCATCCAGCTCACTGTCATCACTATCAGACATATTGGACAAAAAAGTAAAAAGCTTTTATAACACACTCTAACGAAAATGAAAGGGAAAGAAGTTACGATCTACTGGAAAAGAGCGATGTGGATGACGGAAAATAATAACTGCAACGTAAGGAACAAAACAAGCTTTCCCAGTGGGAATTGGAGTAGGTGAGGGGGAGTGAAGTGTAAATGTATGCCTAGTCTCATTTCCCAATAAGCTTTGGAATTCTGATAAGGTTTAAGGACATCTAGACCTATCTGGTCACCTTGTCACAGAACAAGTGCCCTTTGTTAGAGGAACAAGGGGAGATGGAGGCGAGATGTTTTGACGTACTGAAAAGTGAGTTCAAAGGTTGTTTTATAGTCTTTAACGATTTTGAATTCTACGCGAAACATTTGGTTTAAACTTTTCTTTCTTTCACGCGATATTGTTCCCTAAGATGGCAGGGCGAAAGCAACTATCTTTTCGAGATAAACTGAACGTTATCAATGATAATGATGAGGGAATGAAGCAGATTGATGCGGCTAAGAAACATGGAATATCATAATCTACAGTTGCAACGTTCCTAAAGAAGAGAAAGCAAATCGAAGATGATGTAACTTCAAATTAAATTAACCCAGAGCGAAAACGACTGAAAGTTGCAACAAATGAAAACATTGTTGCTGCTGTTTTAAAATGGTTTCAAGAGATGAGAGCAACAAATGTCCCAATAAATAGACCTTTATTATGAGCAAAAGCACGGAAAATTTGCAGCAATGTTAGGGAACAAAACTTTTAGCAATGGTTGGTTAATGCGTTTTCGAGATCATCAGGGAGTAACTTTCTAAGAAGTTCAAAGAGAGAAAAAGTCAGCCCCGATAAACGACGCAAATGGATGGCGGCAAAACAAGATGAAAGAAGTCTTAGAAAAGTATGCTCCAGAAGACATTTATAATGCAGATAAAGCTGGGCTGTTTCTCCAACTCCTACCCGATCGAACATTGGCATTCAAGGGTGAAAAGTGTTATGGAGGGAAGAAATCAAAGCAGAATGACTGTTCTTCTGTGTACAAATAGCACAGGAACGCATAGAATACAACCTCTCGTCATTGGTAAATCATTGAAGCCAAGGTGCGTGAAAAGTCTTCCCGTGGAGTATAAAGCAAATAAGAAGGCTTGGATGACGTCTAAATTTTTTTCCGAATGGTTACAGAAGTTAGACAATGAAATGAAGAAGAGAAAGAAAAAAATCGTTTTGTTGATAGATAACTGCGGTGCTGACACGTCATTTCCAAAGCTACAAAATATCGAAATCGCTTTTTTCCCTGCCAATTGCACTTAAATTTTACAGCCTCTTGATATGGGCATAATTAAGTGCTTCAAAGGATATTACAGAAAACGGTTGGTGGACTCCGTACTTGTAAACTTTAAAAATAAAGTAGAAGACCCTTTCAAAGCTGTAAATATCAAGGAAGCGTGTGACAATATTGCTGTAAGTAGGTGGGAAGTAACAGAAAGAACCATTCGGAATTGCTGGGAAAAGGCCAGTCTTTGTGTTACGGAAGATAAGAAATCTGATAATGATGAAAATTCCATAGACAATGATCTCTCAGATGATCAAGAATGTGTTTTGCACATCAGAAAATTTGTATCCCAACTTGAGGAAACAAGCGGTAAAAAGTTTGGAAATAGTATAGAAGACTATTTAACAGCAGATGATGATCTTATGGTTTTCGCAGGAGTTACTGATGAAGATATTCTCTCTGAAATTACTGATGAGATAAGAAACAGTGATGAAGATGATGATTATATTGATGATGATAATAATACAGGTCCATCTCATTCTTTATTATCATCCCAGGAAGCTCTTCAATTTGTGAATGCTCTACGGACATTTTTTTAAGCCTTCCGTCGACAAATGAAGAACATTTTCGTGCACTAGATTCAATGCATACAGTATTGGTGAACTTAACAGATAAAAAAATGAATAAACAAACAAAAATATTGGATTATTTTCAATAAAAAGTGTTTTCAGGTATGTGAATATTTTTGTGCTTATTTTCTGAATTTATCTTATTTATTTATTTTTTTTAGTATTTAAACCACTATTACTGTATTTTACAAATTAATTTCTTCTAAATATAGACTTAAAAGTAGTATGTTATGCACCTTAAACTAATAATAATAAAAAAACTCTTATTAAATGCTCAAAATATGTGGGCCCTCGATATAACAATATGCCTCTCTACAACAATATATTTATTTGGTCCCTAAAATATTGTTGTAACGAGGTTTCACTGTATATGCGAAAGCTTTAGTCTCGTAATTATATGATATAAATAGGTATCATGGTATACTTTGAGAAGACTACAGGCATACAATTATTCTATTATAAACACATTTACTGACATCAAGAATACCAATGCAGTTCAGTAAAGTTATGCCTTATAAAACTACTAATTTTTTTAGTTTCCTATTTCAAAGTAGAAATTATCATAAAATAAATTCCATATTATATTCTAAGAAATTTGCTGGAAGTTGAAAGAATTTCAACGCATCAGATCGGGCTATCATTTACTAAAGCATTAATGGTCAGTGGCAACAGTTCTTTTGGCCACATGAATTGCATAGATAAGTTATATGACTTAAATGGTTGCTGTTAATGTTACAGTGGCATGGAAATCCAAAAGCAAATATTTTTACTCCAATCCAAATCATATCTTTGCTAAATGTCTTCATGCATTTGCAAAACTATACACTTTTCAAATTCTTTGTCATAGCTTTTCTTTCTGTTTCAGTTAAACGGATTTATCTATTTATTATGTTTTTTTTTTCCAGTTTCTAATATTTTATTTTTTAGTTATTTATTTTGCTGTTATTAAATATCTTCATAATTCCCGATAACAACAGGATAGATGTAAATAAACTATTATAGGTATAAATAAATTAGAACTCACTAAATTTCCACATTATGTATACAAGGTATTCAAATAAAAAGTTCTTGCATTTTTCGCTTTGACATTGAATGAAGAGAGAATATGCAAATTACTGTATGGCGTGGTTAAGACACCGTTCAGCCGAGATTAGGAATATCAGTCGTTATAAAAGCAAATATATGGCGCACTTTCAACTGGTACAGTACCGAAGAGAAATGCACATTTCAAAGAAGAGCGTTCGATGTAAAGTTTTCTTTACAACTTCAAAGTGGGCTTATCAGCTGCTGCATCACGTCGTGGAATATGTCAAGCGTTTGGGAATAGTTCTGTGAATAAACGGGCGGCAAGGCACTGATTTTACAAATTCAGGTTGGAAGGTTTGTTCCTCTGTGATGAAGCTCAAAGTGAACGACTACAGGACTTATAAGACGAAGCCCTGAAAATGATCATTGCTGAGGATAGTAGTCAAACGTGGTGGACTCTACAGACAATTTAACGTTTCTGTTAAAACAGTTAGACTTCATCAGCACCGCTTAGGTAAGTCATACAGGCTGAGTGAATGCGTTCCCCTACACGCTGATGGACGTTCATAAGCAACGAGTGGCAGCCTGTTTATCGTTAGTTCCTCGCCAAAATAACACATTCATATTCAATCGAGTACTAACTAGTGACGAAAAGTCGGTATTGTATGACGCTCTCAAGAATTCCCAATATTAGTTGTCACCCCGGGATACTTGTTTTATACAGCGCAAGACCACCTATGCAACCACACAAGATTATGATTTTTTTTTTTTTTGATGGACTAACCATCAAGTGTTAATTATGAGCTGCTACCAACGGGCCAAACGGCCACTGTTGATTTGTATTTTTAGCAAATGGAACATGTGCAACAGAAAGAGCCAGCACTCGTTAATCTCAAGGGTGTATTGTTCTTGGCCGATAATGCGAGGCTGCATGTCACATGCTGGCCATAAATATCATACAGCAATTTGGTTTTTGTGCCATTCTCCTTAATCACCTGAACCTGCACCATCAGATTATTACTTCTTCCATTCCCTGGACAATTATCTTCGTGGAAAATCCTCCAATGAAGCAGACTTGGCCAAGCACTTAAGTACTCTTCGTCCAAGACCTCCGAGTTTTTCGCAAGGGGCTTGAATAACTGGAAACACGTTGGCAGAAAGCGCCGGAAGTGGCTGGTGATTACTTTGAGGAGTAATATATAATAGTCTGCACTTTCTCCCGGTTATTTTGGGTCGTTAAAAAGGTATAAATTTTCCTTGTATTACTTTCCATTTTTCAACTTTCAAAATGTTTCGAAATACTTTAAGGAATTTTTCATTTTTTAAAGACGCTAATATTCACAATCTCTTAAAGTTATTACCTTGTTTGCATATTTCTGGCCTTGCTTACTCTTAAGAAATTTCTTTTACAAACTGAATCAACAACTTATTTTTTGTGTTTATGAAAGATTTTTCTCTAGATCAATTTTATTTTTCCTCAAATAGCTGTTTCAACGAATAAATATCTTTTTAAACTTTTTCTATGAGAACCTGTGTTACATAAAAACAACAACTTTACATAGCACTCCTTTGTCTTGATGTTCAAAAATATTTTAATTTATTATAATTATCTATTTAAAAAAAAAGCATTTTTTAAACAAAAAGTCTATTAAAAATTAAAATTGATCCTTAATTTTTTCAACACATTGGCATGGAAAATCTATGACAGTAACATGGTCAACCTTTAGCCAACACTTGTACTATATTTCAGATTCATTAAAGGAAATAGCATAGTTGAATAATTTTTTTTCAGCCAAATATTTTAGTTTTCCCGTAATTTTGTCATACTAATATATTTTTGGAGGCCTTATTCAGCTTATTGCACAACAATGAACTAAAGATTAAATAAACACAACGATTTTTGTAAATCTTTTTGTGCTAACTTGAAACTATTTTATTCCGAAGCAAACAGCTGTAAAAAAATGTGATACGAATCTAATTTTGAATGACGTCAGTATAAAACAATGACAATTTAAACTGTTTGTAATTATTTTATTTTCAAACATTCATTGGTTCGTTTTATCGGTTAGTTGTGCTGTTAATTTAAAAGAAAAACATTATGCTAAGCTATATTTTCATCGATTTTTAATCAGTCAATCTTTTGGAGTTTTGCTTAAAATTGTTCACATAAAACAGCTTGAATTGAACAGGAAATGTTTTAACTCAGTTTGAAAAATAGGAACATTATTATTTAAAAAATACAAACTGAAAATTTATTTAACATTCTTTTTTTTTAAAATTTAACCAAAGATAATTTATTATTAAATTATCAATTTATTTTGAAATATCTATTTTTTTTGGGGGGGTGTGTGATTTTTTCCACGTTCTTTTTTTATTAAATGTTATGTATTATATTTATTTCCGTATATTTTGTATTCCCCGATACATTATATTTCGTTTCCTCTCATGTCATTTATGGAAACATACTGTGAAGATCTTATGAATCGATATATCAGCCAATCAATACGAGTTCGATCTGATTTATTTTGAAACATTCGAAACAATACATATTCATCTTACCTGGACACTCTGAAGGCAAAATACATTTGAGTGAACTCAGATTTTCTATCACGTAACCATCGGGACAGAAACAAGCATTGACGCATTTCTTATTGCAAACTTTTTCAGCATGGTTCATGGTTTGACACGTCTTGGGACACGTCGGAGCACACAACTTAAATGTCATTCCTGTCGGACATTCTGTAAGAATGAAAATAAGTTGTAGTTTTATAGTTCTGTAAAAACAAAGTAATATATTTCTATAAATGAACTTATATAATGATTTTAATAACATATCAGTGTTTTTACAAAAAGGGCAATAAATATTAGTTACAACTATTTAATAAATAATTCTCAATCTTGTCTCTAAAAATTATATAAAAAAAATTATAAGAAAATTTTGTTAAACTTAAATGGAAAATATTAGGCTTCCACACGAGCAATGACATATTGATTTTATAGACTTTCGTTTTAATGTGAATTTAGGCAATTATTATTGTAAATAACTCATCATAGTTTCATAGTAAACTCTGCCCTTCTCGGAGCATAAGGTCCTGGGTTTGATCCCAACCACTGTTGAACAATGCGAGGTACTTTTCTACCTAATGCATACAAGTCTATTGTGGTGGGTGCTTGGGAGTATTCCAAATTTCTTACTTTGCGACACGAGAATATGGTCCACTTTATATGAAAAGTCTTCCCGCAAGTTATGTACGCGGTAAATATAAAAAATGCCTTACAAAAACTTAAGGTTTTTAAGCAGACCATAACACGGTGTCCAAATCATTGTTATAATAGTTTAATAAGAAAGTTTTTGACGTATGTTATTTTGTAAATATGCTTATACTATAAGTTTAAAATTATTATTAATTAGTTAACTATATAATTTTTTAACTCAAATATATGGAGACATTTTTTAATTTGGCCATACATTGAGCATAGAAATCGGTCTCTAAATGAAGATAATAGGTAAAGTACATTTTCATACAATACATGCGCGTTGAAACAATTTTATTTATTAATTTATTATATTTCGTATCTCAACAATTTAAGAAAAGTTGCTAACCTATTAATAGATATATTGATTTTAAATACACTACTGGCCATTAAAATTGCTACACCAAGAAGGCGACATGCTACAGACGTGAAATTTATACGAAAGGAAGAAGGTTCTGTGATATGCAAATGATTAGCTTTTCAGCGCATTCAGACAAAGCAGGCGCCAATAGCGACATCTACATTGTGTTTAAATGAGGAAATTGTTCAGCCGGTTCCTCATACACAAATTGCATTTGGACATTGTTGTCTGGTGAAAAGTTGTTGTGATGCCTCGTGTAAGAAGGAGAAATGCGTGCCAGCACGTATCTGACTTTAATAAAGGTCGAATTGTAGCGTACCGGGATTGCGGTTTATTTTATCGCCGTATTGCTACTCGCGTCGGTCGAGATCCAATGACTGTTAGCAGAATATGGAATCGATGGGTTCAGGACGGTAATACGGAACACCATGCGGGATCTCAAGGGCCACCTATCACTAGCAGCCGAGAAGACAGGCATATTATCCGCATGGCCGTAATGGATCGTGCAACCACGTCACGAGCCGTGAGTCAAGAAACGGGGTCGTTTGGAAGACAACAAGTGTCTGCACGAACAGTTCGACGACGTTTGCAGCAGCATGGACTCTCAGCTCGGAGACCATGGCTGCGGCTTCTCTTGATGCTGCGTCATAGACAAGAGCGCCTTCAATGGTGTGATCAACGACGAACCTGGGCGCACGAATGGCGATACGTCATCTTTTCAGATGAATCCAGGTTCTGTGTACAGCATCATGATGGTCGCATCCGTGTTTGGCGGCATCGGGGTGAACGCACACTGGCAGCGTGCATTCGTCATCATCATACTGGCCCATCACCTGGCGTGATGGTTTGGGGTGCCATTGGATACACGTCTCGGTCACCTCTTGTTAGCATTAACGGTGCTTTGAACAGTGCACGTTACATTTCTGGTGTGTTACGACTCGTGGCTGTACCCTTTATTCGAGCCCTGCGAAACCCTGCGTTTCAGCAGGATAATGCCCGGCCGCATGTTGCCGGTATTGTACGGACCTTCCATGATACGAAACATGTTCGGCTTTTGCCCTGGCCTGCACGATCTCCAGATCTTTCACCAATAGAAAACGTCTGGTCAATGGTTGCCGAGCGACTGGCTCGTCACCAAATGCCAGTCACTACGATTGATGAACTGTGGCATCGTGTTGAAGCTGCATGGGCATCTGTACCTGTACATGCAATCCAATCTCTGTTTGACTCAATGCCCAGGCGTATAACTGCTGTTATTACCTCCAGAGGTGGTTGTTCTGGGTACTGATTTCTCAGGATCTACCCAGCAAAAGTTTTTGAAAATTTAATCACTTGTTATTTCTAGTATAATATATTTGTCCAATAAATATCATTTTGTTATCTGCATTTCTTCCTGGTGTAGCAATTTTAATGGCCAGTTGTGTAGCTTCTCCGAAAATGGGAATATTATTTCCATCATGAATGACTTAATATTTTCGTTGATATGAAGTGGCAATATTTCTCACATTTGCGGATATTTGTTTGCCTTGTCTATCATCTAAATGTGATTTTGTAAAACAAAACCAATTTGAAATTTATCTTCAAGCAATAAAAAATCTTATATTTAACTCTGTATTAAAAATAGATGTATTTAAAAATGAATAGAATGCTTCTTCCTATTTAGTCAACTTTTTATTAATATTGCGCGCAACTTTATTTTTAAAATACTGTATGTGTGATTCATACTTGTTCCTCAGAATTCCAAATCCTTTTTATTTCTGAAGCATCATTTTTGAAACAGTGAGAATTTTGAATGTTCTATTTCGAAAAGGGTTTCAAATGACCTTCTGAGAGAATCTAACTGATTGGACTGTATATTAAATCATTGTAAGGCATACTTTTCTCATTTCTTGATCAGTGTCTTCCAGATGGATTTACTCTGAAAAACGTAATCCAGTTTCATCCAGAAAATAGTTATCATTACCTAAAGTCTTGCCTGAATTAAGTCGGCCGATGGCTGAGTGGCTTACTTTCCTGACTCCTAGACTATTGGTCCCGAGTTCGGCTCCCGATTCGGGAATGGATGATCCTCTCTCCCTGTTTCCTTGTCCTTTCTACTGAGATATAAATAAATGTGTGGCCCACCCTATGAAAGGGTTTTTTGGTGGAGGGACTTGCCTCTTTGATCTGGTTTACTGGTGCTCATTGGGTAGTAATAAATGAGTAGCAGTTTCTGGTCTTGTTGTGGCAAAGGGCGTGTGTCTGCCATTAAAAAAATCTTACCCATGTTTACAATTAATATATAAAACAGACTTTTTTCCTATATAACTCCTTATATAAGAGCTTCAATTCTCCTAAAAGGAATTTGCAGATGATAAATTTTATGATGAAATTTTTCCAGTTACTCGTAGCTTGTATAAAATTTTAAATAAATATATATATATATACTAGCTATTAAATTTCTATTGTTTTATACGAGAAATTGTATGAAAAATGTTTTTATATGAGATAATAGTTATAATGGTTTAACTTTCAATTAAGACACATTATCTTACATTCTGGTTATCTTATCCAAATTTAATTGCAATGATCTATTTTTTATATGGCATATGATAATATCAATGATTTGAATTCACCTTACAGCAGTGTTACAGATATATTCACTAATTTATTAACAAAGTAAAAATCTGTTGATTAGCAAACATTTCTTACGGAGAATTTTGCTAAGTAATTGATTGTTAAATAGACTTACATTTTCTTCTATTTTTCTGACTTGTTTCGCAACAAAGTAATTCTTATTTCTAAAGCAATATTACTACTTTAAAATGTTTCTTATTAGGTATGGAAATAAAGAAATTGTTTGAATAAGCTAAATGAGCAATTCTTTTAAAAACAACTTCAATCTTCGGTTGAAAAAAAAAAAAAAAGAAAGAAATACTTAAGCCTTTGGAAATAAATATGAAGAATAGTAATATCAAGAAATTCTTACTCGGTATTGCGACTTGGCCTGAACCAGAGGAATCATGGCCCCTAAATTCGTATGAGGTACTAACACTCCAGGATTCTTCCTTGATTTCTCCTGAAATTCCACCTGAAGATTCATGGCTCGCCCCTCCCGAAACTTCTGACCTTCCAGAGATATCTCGTGGAGCATCGTCTTCAATGATCACAGTGGCCACGCTGCCAGTGGGGAGAATCTTTCCTTTGGATGGTCTTGATATTTCAACGAAGAAGCTCTTGTCCCCACCAGGCTGGTTACCAGGCATCAACCTGAATTCCAGTGTGAGCTCGATTTCGTTCTCGAGGAATGAGACCTCTCCCCTGGTCTTTCGATAATCTATTCCTCCCTTGGCGGTGCCGTCCTTGGTTGTCAGGAAGATGGTTACTGGTGAGACATGGTCTCCTTCCCTTCTGATGTGAAGTCGGGCTTTTCCCATGCTTCTTTTGACTCGCACGGTTGTCCTCACGAAGAAGATCTCGATGTCCTGTGGCGCAGGACGTACTTCAACTGGATAAGGAAAAAAAAATTAATGGCATTAAATTAAAATTTTATGATAAAATTATATCACAAACATTTGATAAATCCATTTATTATATAAAACAAATATTTATTGAATAATTTGTAAAAATATATTTATAAATGACAAATAAAGTATGAATTTATATTGCCTTTTTATACTTTTTGGGGGGAAAATATTCCATAAGAGTGAAAGGACGCTTCATCAAAGGATATCATACATTGAAACTTCAATATATTTAACCAAATGTCGAATTTTCTTTGTCTATTAAATCCTAGTTTTTTAGAAGAATTTTCTGATAGTGGGTATTTATATGAACTATATAAGTGAGAATATTTATAAAACGTTACTAATATTTACGATAGTTTAATCAATAGAATTCGATAGATATGAATTACATTTTCCTACTCAGTCAGTCGTATTCTGAAATTTAAAGAAAAGAATAAGATGTGTGTTTATATATATCAGTCTTTGAGGTCATTTTTAAAGATCTACAATCTTAAGACTTCCTTCTGGACAGGATAAACACCCACTTTGTTTCGCTCATGCTTTTTAACTATGTAAAACAAAATATAGCATAATTATAAACCATAGTATAGTTATAAAATGTTTTTTTAATTAACTTTACGTTTGACTCTGTTACAGAAAACTTGAAACGATAATCTAAGTTAAAACAAAACTTTTGTTAGGCATTACACTCTTAATTTAGTTAATACAAATACAAATAAAATAGTAGCTTTGCTTTACATAAAATATTTTCAATTTAATAAATAACCCTTATTTAAAATTATCCTTGAAGATATTTTTATTAGTTGTGAAAGGAACAATGATAACAATGATGAGTATATATATATATATATATATATATATATATATATATATATATATTGATATTGAATATATATATATACATCGATACCTATAAAATCGATTGTTTTTTTTTATCATAACTGTTAAAAAAATGTTTATTTTAAACTATTTCACGTGATTTTTAAATTTTCTTATTGTTAATAAGACTTTGGTTTAAGTTTAATTTGTTTTCTAATGAATTAAAATAGGTAACATTGTATTCCAATCAATTAATATAATACGTATATATATTACTCAATTTTGATTGCGAGTCAAACTATACTACAATCACTTTATATCTCTTAAACTTTCCTCTAAAATTCTACAAACTACAAGCAAATATTCAATTCTCAATAAAAGTTAAGACTGTCAAAAAGGTTTAATAATAAATTATTCACACAAGCGAAAGTATCTAAATCAAATAACATGTATATAATATAAATGTATAATAAATAACGTGTAACAAATGTTTATAGGGCAGTAAGGAAGAAACGCCCTTTGGTTCATCACTTACATACAGGAACTTAACTGTAATGAAAATTCTAGACTAAATCCAATATGGCTAATTCCACCCAGTACCAATGATACTCTTGAACATCTCCTGGAACTCTTCTGGAAATAAAATGTAACCGAAAATCTCAGACTACCTTGGCCAGATTCTCAAGTGGACATCTAAAATATTTATCGTTTGAACGTGGTACAAAAAATATCCCACTTATAAAAAATGCAACGACCATCCAGCCTCACCGAAACATATTCTGGATTGCGTTGAACTTTCTCGGGAGGATTTATTCTCAGACCCTTGTTAGCCATCGACTTTCCAGCTGTCAACAATTTATTGGAGTTGATCTGACAAATGTCAGATCTTTAAAGAGGATAAACCATAACAACAACAAATGTATATATAAATAATACAACACATGCATTAATAGATTAGTACAGAATTTTTTGCTAATATTACTAAATATTGCTTGTGATTCTGAAAATATATGGTAATGCGTTCATTATTGATGTTAGACATTTCTATTATAAAAAAGTACGAAAAATATATGAGAGAAGTCTGGCTCTTAATAATTATTGTTTAATAAAAAACAAAATATAAAATTGCAATGTTCTTAATACTAAGTAATTTGCTTAGGCGTAATTTTTCTATTGATTACGATGGCTAAACCTACCATCATTATCCTTTATGGTTACAGTTGTTGTGCTGATAAGTCCTAATCTACCGCCATTTGTCGGATTGAAAAGTCCAATCAAAAATTCTTCATCGCTTTCTTTCACTTGATCGTCAATGATTTCAACTGAAATGGTTTTTTGAACTTCACCTCTATTGAATGTAACCACACCCCCATTGGATTTGTAATCTAGCCCTTCAGTAGCACTCATGTCTTTAGTCCTCCATTGTAGAGAGACAGAACGATCTGTTCCCTCCTTCCTGAGAATGGTTATTGAAACTCTGGGCTGCTGTTCTGGCACGATAACGTTCGATAAGGCAAATTCAAAGGTTCCCGGTGTTTCTGCAAACAGAGCATTTTATGATCAATGGATATTTACAATACTGGATTTTGGTTTACTACTGTAACCAAATGTGACCAAAAATGAATCCATATGGAAGAGAGAACTTAATTTTACTTTAAGTTCTCTCTTCCACATGGATCCAAACAAAATTTCACAAATTATTTTTCTTTTATGCCATAATTGTTATTGAAATGGCCATTACTTTTATATATAACTGATATATCTTTCATTACTTTTTATTTCATCATTCTATGATCTTAATTATAATATAAAATTAATATTGCATCTAAAGAGAGGATATTTGGATACTCGAAGCTTAAAAAATTCTAAGATTAGAAACTCACAATTCGTGATATGATTGTTCCTTTTTAGAATTTGTGGACTACTCACTTTAAAAATGTCATTGGATACTTCAAAAAAATGGCAAAAATAGGCTCTAATATTAAAGTTTAATAGTTCATTTCTTACACAAAATATTGATTTCTATGTAATGCATTTAAATATTATCTTACGCTTGATGAAACTTCTGTAAAGTACCTAGTATTTTATACCAGATACTGGTAAATGTGTGCTTTTGAATGCATAAAAAGTTATCAGCTCTTATTCATATAAATGAATCAAATAATTGGTATTTTTAATTATTTTAATATCGGTTGAAGAAATTTGGTAATAAAGTATATTTTTACAAGAAACTGTTAATTGTATTTTTATTCAATAAAGTATAGTTTTATTTCATTAGAAAGTGATTTGACAGAATTATCTGCTTTCAGAGTTATAATTTTTTTAAAATTAATATTGATTATTAACTAAGTTTGTATATATAACTAGTTAAAAGTTGTACTAACTAATTTTTTATTTAATATCAGTCTTTGTACAGTTACAAAATTTAATTCATTGCATTTAACTATGAAATGTTATAAAAAGATTTTATAATTAATTAAATTTATAATTGATCAAATCATTAATTAGTTGATAAGTTGATAGTTCAGTAAATTCATGTGCTTATAATCTAGCTTTTATTTATTTAAAATATGAGAAAATGAGAAAAATATTTCACGAATCTATCTAACAGTCCTTAATAGAATTTTCAGGTGACCCTACTGTATGAGATGTGAATTTTGTGAAGTTTTTAAACGGATTTCTTGATTAATGGGGAAGAACCACATGTGCTGAAATCACTCATAATAAGTTCCCATAATGCATATGATATTCTTTGACTTTCACTGCTTGTGCTAGATAACTTGAACATAACATAATATTAAACAAAAAAAGAAGAACAATTTGTCTGAATCTTAATTCAATGGAGTGTATATTTGTAACTATTTTGATCATTTAATTTTCCTTTAAAAGAAAATTAAATGATCAAAATAGTTACAAATAATGAATGTTATTCGAAATCATGAAAAGTTATTATAAGAACTGAATTACAGAATTTTTTTTATTGCATTTTTTTTTAAATACTTTTCAATTTTTTTTACCTTAAATCTTTAAAGAGAAAATTTTGCAAATAACATATAACGAATAGAATGTATTATTTACCCTTATGTTCCTTTTTAATTCAATAGTTTTAACCAACTCTTGAAAATAATAAGTAACAAGCATCGTTTCACGTTTAACATTTGTAATTTTGAAGAAATACCTTCAAATTGCTGTTTTAACATCTTATTTTTTATTAATAGCTTGATATTTTTATATGTTATTTAGAGATATATGAGCATATTGAATATATATTTCTCTACAAATTTCTATAAACAAAATAATCAACTTCTTTATGAATATATGTTAAATCATGCTAATTTACTTACCATCATCATCAACGATGTTGATGACTACTGTAGTGACTGAACCAAGTTGACGGTTCTGAAGGCCAAAAAGTTCTAACTGGAAGTTCTCTACAGGTTCTTTGACGTTATCGTTCAAGATGCGAACAGAAATTGTTTTACGTGTCTCGCCATCTCTGAAGACGATTTCTCCTTCCGTGTCGATAAAATCGATTCCGTGCGTAGCTGTACCGTCTATTGTGTGGTACTTGACTACAATAGTTCCATCTGAGCCACCAGTTCGGATTACATCCACTTGCGCTACTCCTACATTCTCAGTTACGGTAATGCTGTTTTTATCCATCAAAATTACACCAGGATTCTCTGTATGAAAGCAATAGTAGTTTTTTTAATGATTAATTCATAATATTAAATCTACATAGTTAGTTTTAAAGATAATATACTAATTCAATGTGAAACTAAAACTGCTGTTTTATATTTTTTTCGAAAACTATCAATTTGTTGGTAAATTGCTGTTGTTTCGTATCCTATATTGTTAGTATAAAAGCTCTACTAAATCCATAAAACCATGAATTGATAAAATGCCCGAAACAAGAAGAGGACTTCGAAACAAGTGCTAAATAAGAAAGTAGATGATTATGGGTAAAATGCGTGCCACTGCATTTTCTACACATGGCAAAAATCTTGTTTCTTTGTTCGATTCTATGACATTTCAGGCGCCCTCTTATGAGTCCTGTTAAAGCTATCTGATGTATAAGGCTACCCTTAAAAGTGGCAGAACATCCTGTTTGCCTGTCACCCATACCAGTCACGAGATGATGGAGAACATCAAGATGAAGCAATCATAGATTTGGCTTTAGAGCAAATCACCAAAAATGTCAAAGTATTAAAGTTTCCTTCTTTTCTAATGTATCAGCTGTTTTAATTCCACCCAATGATCAGTAATTTAATGGCCAACGCGCAAAGGGATCCATTGTAGATGTATGTGAAGGCAATATTTTCTTTAGATAATTAATGTGAGGCATATAAGAGGAAAATTACATAAAGTAAAATGTGAATAAATATCGTTAGAGTGATTGTATATTTATTCTTTGTTATGCTGTTTGAAGTTAATTAAAAGATAAAAAATCTAATCTATATAAATAAAATCCTCATATTGTTTGACTATCAAATTTTCGTCCAGACTTGAATTAAGATCAATAGCAAGAAATCGACTGAAACTTACCTCAGAATGTTGGTCTCCGGCAAACTTAGAATAATAAATTAAATTTTTATTCGAAATTTCGATTCCGGAATTTGTGATTATTTTAAAGCATAATAAATATCAATATCAATTCCTTATACAGTAGCTCATGTTACGATGAGTTATTTTAAGTGATATAAAATACTTTTTCTCCATCCGGGAACTCTTCTAGTTTCAAAAAGGAAGGGTATGATTGTTTAGTTTTTCTAAAGTAATCATTAATGTTCTATTAAAGAGTAGAGAAAAAATATTTACATCAACTCTTAAAATCTACTTTTAAAGAACCACTTCTTAAAATAAACTAACGATTTTTATTTTTTCGATTTTTGAATTGTTTTACAGTTTTTAGCGATGCATTTTTGCATTTTCCGATGTGCTTCTCCTTGAAAATGCACGTAAACGCTGATAAAAAAAAGTATCCAGACTTTAGAGAAGCTAATAACTTAATAACTTTGTAACTTTCAATTAGAACTTTCAAATTTCAATAGTTCAATAGATCTCACAAGCTTATAACTTCATTAGATTTGTTTCTTAGCTTATCTATAGGTGTCACTTGAAGCAAAACATCCATTTTGATACTTGTTAAATAAATTATCATGCAATGTACACTTTTATGTGATAAACTGCTGAAATTCATATTTTCTTACTTAAGCTAAATCTTCGATCAGAAAAGTCTCTCCTTTAGTTCCTTGGTTTTGCTTATTTCAATATATATTATGAGTAAATATTAAACATGTGAAATCTAAACAAAATACGGATGTGAATTAATCAGATGTTAATTATAAATTCACAAATCAAATATAAAATAACTTAAGCGGTTAATAAGACAAGGGGTATACTTAGTTAATACAATTTATTTATTGTTTACTTTTTGCATTATGGGAATTAATTTGCTGATGTGCTTCTTCCTATAATAATGATTATGTTATTTGGTACTTCATATTTATTCAAATATTTTCATCATTGTCATTTAAGTTAGTTTACTTTCTTAATTACTTACTCTCTGTTCTTTGAATTGTTTTTCATTTCTGTATGCATTATCACAACAAAATGATTAATAAATTGCTTGTTGGGATACGAATTTTAAATTGTTATGTAAAACTTGCCATATATATATTTAGTCTATTTTACTTAAAAGAGATAATATTTGTTAGCTTACTTACCATCATCGTCAACGATATTGATGACTGTACTTGTGACTGAGCCAAATTGGCGACTCTGTAGACCAATGAGCTCCACTTGGAAAGTCTCCGTAGGCTCTTTGACATTGTCGTTCAAGATGCGGATGGATATTGTTTTGTGCGTTTCACCATCTCTAAAGAGAATCTCGCCTTCTGTATCAATAAAATCGATCCCATGTATAGCTGTTCCATCTATGGTATGGTACTTGACTACTAAATTTCCATCTGAACCACCAGTACGGATTACATTTATTTGCGCTGTTCCCACATTCTCGTTTACAGTGATACTGCCTTTATCCATCAATATTACCCCAGGATTCTCTGTGTAAAGGAAACATAAAAATTTCCAAAAAGCAATTCATTTAAAATATATTATGAAATTGTAAAGAAGATAATATGGGAATTCTCGTTGTGGAATGGAATATGAGAATTTAATAAGCAATTTAATTAATTTATTGGGATTTTTTTTACTATAAATCTCAGAAATTATGTTTAAAATATAAAATAAGATTTAGACACACACAGGAAAATGAAATTTTTAAACAAGCATAATTAAGATTTATTTATTTTTAATAAGCTATTTGGTCATCCGGAGAGTTTCTCATGGCTCATAAAAAGAAACGAAACATATTTAACCAGAAAGATTAAATGCAAAAGATAAAACAACATTTCAGCTGTTTCTCAACGTAAGAAAGATTGGAGTTGTAGCACTTGTCATACAGTGGAATAAATATTTGTATTTCTGCATCATAGAAATCTACGTTCTACGAATGAAGCCAACATTTCACAGCTGTCTGCTTGTCTTCTATGATGAAGGGATGTCGGGACAGGAATTTATTAAAGCCAAAAAACAAATAGAAAACGCTGGAAGCAAGGTTGGAACTATAGGACAGACGGTCATATACTTCCCAGCAAAACTTCTTCACCAATTTCTTTTGGGAAATTCACCGTATGAGGGGGCGCGTTGCAACCCTCTTGTTATGAAAGACTCATCGTAAGCTAATTTGAATGCACGACATTTACTGTTGCACCTCTCGGCAAAAACTTAATGAGTAGAATGCCTTTTCTGTCCCAGAAGACCGTGCACATCAATTACTGTGTGGATACAGTCTACTTGACTTTCATGCGTACCGGAAAATCACTGAGATGACAGTGCATTTACTATTGCTTGGTTTTTGGGAAGTAGCGGGAAACCCACCTGTAACGATACTATCGAGGTTTTTCTTAACCTTCATCGAGGTATCGTGGCAGAAAATTACATCTAATCCATACACTAAACACAACTGTGGATTTTGATCGGTTCTACCTTCTGTGAGTTCAAAAACTTTATCACTGACCTCACTTCGCAGTCAGCCAGAGAAGAAATAAGAACTGATATTTTTGTGGGTAATATAACGACTTTAATATACGCTATTCGAAAATTAGGATTGCAACATATAGATAGCCGCATTTACAATCTATCTTACATGAAGGTTCGCATATCGGTCATTTTTCAACGACATCTATTGAAGCCGTGGGAAATTAACTTTATGAACTAATATATTGAACATATAATTATGTTTATAATATTCGAAAGCACATGTCGTTCATAATTTCGTAAATTTAGGAAAAGAGACAGAAACTGATAAGATCAGGCTGGTAGTGGACGGCCATCACACGCTGGAGAACTTATTGACAAGCTATAAATAATAATTCAAACTCAACCGTGCAAAAATTAGCCCAAACCGTCAAGGTACATCGGACAATTGTCCGGAGACGGCTGGTTAATTAAAGTTTTACTTGAAAGCTGGGTAGTTGGCTTTTACATAACAGCTAATAAATAAAATGACCCATATTGTGAAAGAAAATGAGAAGTGAGTTATGTACCGTAATGTTAAGTGTCATAAGACTGTGTCATCCCTATGATCCACTGACACCAATTTCGAAAACTGAATTTCATCACAAGATGGGGTTATTGACTGTGTGAAGAGTTGTTTGGGAATAATTCACTTAGAGACAATGTCACTGAACTAAATCATCAATGCTGCTTTCTGCTGTGACAGATTGCAATGAAATTTGGTCGCAAAGTGGCCAGGCCTCATAAGTCATCGAGTTATATCCTTCTTCATGATCATGCTAGGTGCCATCCTGCTGTCATCATTTACCAAAATTTAATGGGTTTTATTTAGAAGATTTTACAACCATCCTTCCTTTTCCCCAAGCTTTATACTAACTACCCATCGCCTATTTCATGTATTAAATAATTCTTTCAATCAAAAAGTCTTTGTTGTTGCTGAAAATTCTGCCATCCAAAATTTATTTGGCTTGAAATCTCCGAAATTTTACTGCCACGGGATACATCTCCTACCAGAAAGATAGCAAGAGAACATACATAGCAATGGAGATTATGCTCAATCAAAAGTGAATCATTAAAAAAAAACTGCATGCTCTTATTTTTGAGTTTCAGATACCTTATTTTATATTTCACAAATACAATATCAGGGCCGCGGTGGCCTGGTTATTTAGGGCGTCGTACACGTTATCGGAAGGTAGTGAGTTCAAATTCCAGAAGACCAAAGATCCGTCATGTTTCCTAAATGCGGCTGGGGCACAAAACTGAGCGTATTGCCAATGTCCTTCAAGTGAAATAATACCTCTGGGGTGGCAGGCAATGTATTAGGGGTCATCCTCTTGGTCCCTGCTTCAAAATCACGAAGACTGCACCCGGCTGCTTCTATCTCACTGGCAGAGCCTAACTCAGGGTTAAGTACGGGGAAGTGTGCTGGTGCAACAAAAAATACAATATCATATATTGAGATTATCGATTTAAATTGTCTTTTTACTTACCATCATCATCAATGATGTTGATGACTGTTGTAACAACAGAACCCAGTTGGCGACTCTGTAGACCAATTAGTTCCACTTGGAAGCTCTCTACAGGTTCTTTGACATTGTCGTTCAAGATGCGGATAGAGATGGTTTTTCTCGTCTCACCCTCTCTGAAGACAATCTCTCCTTCCACATCGATAAAGTCAGTACCGTGCATAGCTGTTCCATCTATAGTATGGTACTTGACTACTAAATTTCCATCTGAGCCACCAGTACGGATTACATTTATTTGCGCTGTTCCCACGTTCTCGTTTATGTTCATGCTATTTTTATCCATCAAAATTACACCAGGATTCACTATATGAAAGGAAAGTCATATCTCTAAAGGACAATTCATTTAAAGTGGTATATTTTCATTTAGTTGAAAAGAGTAATGCAAAATGTAAATATCAAAAAAAATAATTTTATTTAATTTATATTTTTTATTTTTTTACTAATAAATTTATTTTAGATAGCAAATGAAATGTAATTAGGAAATAAAAAATTATATTTGATAAGTATTTAAAATTTTTCAGTAAAAGCTGACAGTAAAATACAGTAATCCCCCTATAACACGATACTCTTATTACTCGTTTTCATGTGCCTCGTTATAACACGTGTTTTCCCTCATATAACGCGTTGATTCCCTACGTTATATTTCTGTACTGCGAAATTCATAATGATTTGCACAATTTACAATCAATTTACCGTACATCTGTACATTGTACTAGTTGTGTTCTTATAAAAATTAAATTATATTACTGATCTTTGATCTCTAACTCTGCTCTTTTTTTTTACTCTGCTAAAAAAAGATACCGGCGGAACATTGTTTTAGATAACTCCTACAACGAATAAACATCTAATAAAACTATTTTTGAAATTGTTCAATTTATTTGAAATTAATTGTTTCTTAGTTACATTTGCATAAGTTTTTTATTTAAAATATTCTTAATTTGATTCTAACAAAAACGAACACATTTCGTTCATAACATAGTTTTTTCTTTTATACGATTTAAACCGCCTTTAACGAGAAAAGTTGAACATGAATCATTTGTACATAACTCGTTATACGAGTGCATTTTACGAGAATACTCGTACAATGCGTTTACCTGTAACCCGGAACTAATATACCGTGTTATAGGGTGATTACTGTAAAAATATATGTTGACTTATATTATTTCTATACGTTACTCCTGAGAGAGAGAATGTTCTGGCAACTGTATAGAATTGAGATGAATGTTACTTTCAGGATGACAACACAACATGGTATGATATAATTTTGTGTCTAACAGTTACATAATATCATCGCATGGGTACTCCTGAATGAAGTGGAATTTCATGGTCAGAAATATCTTCAATGCTTAGTATAAATTCTTAGGAAATAAATTGAACTGTCACCCTTCATTTGTTTTTTTTGGAATGTCTTCAGAAATTCAATGTCAATAGAAATCATCCTGTGAATTCATTACAAATGCCACTACATTGCACGTGAGTCTCCATGTTCCTTTTCAATGTCAAGAATAGAACTCGCACGATAATTCCCAAAGAAGCAATCTGAAATTTTTTCCCCAGTTCATTTTCATTTTTTGTCATAGATTTTACAGTTTATTTAACGTTTAACAGTATTTGCTGTTTTGAAATGAAGGGCGAATAAAATATTCCTTTCATTATTTTTATTAGTATGACGAAGGAAGGTATAAATTTTTTCGTAAAATTTTTTGCAATCAAATGCATCACTCCTTTCCTCTAAGAAAACTACAGGTATCTTAAGCTATAATCTCTGCAATAAACATGTCTTCATCATGTTGGTTTAATCCGCTGTCGATTATAAAATGATCTATACTTTTTGAAACAGGAACTTTTATGTAAAGAATCTGATAAACTTCAAAGGTTTTTCTTTATTATTTATTTATTTTTATAGTTACCAGTAATTTATTTTTCTTGTTGTCTCCTCTGTGTTTATATCTTTTAAAACATCTTCGTGTAGAAAAGGTATTGTTTGCACTATATTAACTTTATATTAACTCTATATTGTACTACTTACTTTGCTGGTTTCTTTTCCCATATTCTATAGAATGGCTAGATAATGTGTGAAAAAAGATGATTTTGTGCAAGGAATTGTGCTTTTGCTTTTGTACAATTATACGATTTAAACCGCCTTTAACGAGAAAAGTTGAACATGAATCATTTGTACATAACTCGTTATACGAGTGCATTTTACGAGAATACTCGTACAACGCGTTTACCTGTAACCAGGAACTAATATACCGTGTTATAGGGTGATTACTGTAAAAATATATGTTGACTTATATTATTTCTATACGTTACTCATGAGAGAGAGAATGTTCTGGCAACTGTATAGAATTGAGATGAATTTTACTTTCAGGATGACAACACAACATGGTATGATATAATTTTGTGTCTAACAGTGACATAATATCATCGCATGGATACTCCTGAATGAAGTGGAATTTCATGGTCAGAAATATCTTCAATGCTTAGTATAAATTCTTAGGAAATAAATTGAACTGTCACCCTTCATTTGTTTTTTTGGAAAGTCTTCAGAAATTTAATGTCAATAGAAATCATCCTGTGAATTCATTACAAATGCCACTACGTTGCACGTGAGTCTCCATGTTCCTTTTCAATGTCAAGAATAGAACTCGCACGATAATTCCCAAAGAAGCAATCTGAAATTTTTTTCCCAGTTCATTTTCATTTTTTGTCATAGATTTTACAGTTTATTTAACGTTTAACAGTATTTGCTTTTTTGAAATGAAGGGCGAATAAAATATTCCTTTCATTATTTTTATTAGTATGACGAAGGAAGGTATAAATTTTTTCGTAAAATTTTTTGCAATCAAATGCATCACTCCTTTCCTCAAAGAAAACTACAGGTATCTTAAGCTATAATCTCTGCAATAAACATGTCTTCATCATGTTGGTTTAATCCACTGTCGATTATAAAATGATCTATACTTTTTGAAACAGGAACTTTTATGTAAAGAATCTGATAAACTTCAAAGGTTTTTCTTTATTATTTATTTATTTTTATAGCTACCAGTAATTTATTTTTCTTGTTGTCTCCTCTGTGTTTATATCTTTTAAAACATCTTCGTGTAGAAAAGGTATTGTTTGCACTATATTAACTTTATATTAACTCTATATTGTACTACTTACTTTGCTGGTTTCTTTTCCCATATTCTATAGAATGGCTAGATAATGTGTGAAAAAAGATGATTTTGTGCAAGGAATTGTGCTTTTGCTTTTGTGCAAGAATGAAACTTATACTTTTGTGCAAAGCTACGATCCATGGACTTCACAAAAATACTGGAATTTATGAGTGGCAAAAAATATTAATTGGTTGGTTGGGGCAAAACTAAAAAATTGGAAAATATTCTATACATAATTCTCTCTTTTATTAATTGTTGAAAAATCAATATATTTTTTTAATTTATGCAAAATCAAATAAATATGGTCTTTATTAAAACTGATTCTTCATTTTTTATTTGAATATATTTCTTAAAACCCGACAAATAATTTGCATGTATTTTCATTTATAATGATGAAGTCTAATTCTTTTTTTATTATCTTCTTTTGATGGTGACACATAAAAAATGTTTCAGAACACAATTATTCTAAATAAATTTTATAAAGTTTTGAAACAAAATATTCCTCCAAAATACCAAAAAAAAAAAAAAAAAGAATATATTATTAATTTATATTAACTGAAAAATTACTCCAGTAAGTACTTTTTCACTATGGTTTTATTAGTTAATGAAATTTTTAATTTTATGCAATGAATGAAATTATTATTATAAATTAGAAAATTAATTATAATGAAAGCTTACAAAATAACGTATAAATAATCAAACTTACTGTCATTATCGATGATCACCACTTGAGTAAATATGATTGTCTGGTGCTTCCTGAAGAAGACGCCACCAGTTGGGGCCCAAGGATCGTACAATTCTACTCGGAAAGTCTCTATGGATTCCCTGATGTTGTCGTCCAAGATTTTGATCGGTATAGTCTTGCTGGTTTCACCATCGTTGAAAATAAGTTCTCCTGGTTGAGCCATGAAATCTACAAACGACTGTGCTGAGATTCCAACAAATCTGTATTTAGTTTTGAGTTGTCCATCACTTCCGCCCACTCGAATCACAGTCACGTGTACGGTACCGACACCTTCCGTAACAGTAATAGAAGGCTTCTCCATGTCCAAATAGCCAGGTTTCACTAAGAATTTGATTTAAAAAAAAAAAAAAAAAAACAGTGCAGTGAAAAATTTGTATGGACAACGTAGCTTGGTACATTCATTATTTCATAATAGTACCATAAACAAAAATTAATATTTACTGCATAATGGCAAAAATCGTACATTGTAATTACTAACTCAATGATTTCAATTATGGACGCTTATAGAAAATTAATAAAAATTTCCATTTATAACTATTTTTTACAATTAGGTGATATTTATATACATTATAAATCATTATTTACTTAATGGGTACACATGACAATGTGTTTCAAGCTGAAAATGGGAAATACATTGTTGGTTCAATTATATTAATACTATTTAAAAATATAATATCATATCCATATCCACATAAATAAAACAGAATCCATAATATCTAAGTCCATAAATATAATACCAAGAAAATATAGTCCCGAATGTGTGAACTGAACACCATGCGCATACCGTAATTTGATACACAAAGTGAAAAAGTACATCATAAAAGATTAAAACGGCCTTTTTAATCTGTACATAAAGCAATGCAACATTTTCTTCTTTGAAAATCTTGAATGATTTTTAGTGAGGTATTTTGCATGCGCACATTTAGCTGGTTTCCTATAACAAAATAAATGTCATTCGAGAATACTTTTGAGTTATGAAAGGAATTGTTACTTAAAAAGATTGTTGATTACTTTTCAAAACATTCCTGGTTATGTTGGCCGTTGCTATGCAACATTCATGAGAACTAGACACCATGAATATTTTAAAAAAAAAACGTTGGTGAACAGAAGCGATTGCAATTGTTTTGTTAATATTGATGTCGACTAGATGGGAAGCTAACAAATTGTACATATAGTATTTATTTGATGATCTGCTTTATTATTAATATGACTGCTATTGGCAGCACAGTGATCAGAATCCAACTGATTCAAAATGATCCCAGAGGGTGGAATGATTGTAAGTTCTCTATTGTGGAAATTATTTTTTACTCTAATCTACATGCGCTGACAATGGTGTAAAGATGTGCATATTAAGACTATGATATTATGTTTTTGTTCAAATCGCTCTTCTGCTAACAACGCAATAATTAGAATTTGTTAAAACTGTTGTGCATACTTCGAATTTGGTTTCGTACATTTTCAAACGAAAAATGTCGACTACGATGTTACGCTAAACATGGCTTTATTCTAACTGATTATACATATTTACATTAACTCTTTTACTAAGGCGGCGTAGCGCCATCTGATGACAAGATTTAGAAGTTTCTCCACACTGTTATTATTTATCACATATTTCTCCATTATTAATGATATGATTATTTGGAATGATGATAAATAGCATTGTAAAAAATGTAGTAAATATTAGAGAATTGTATCTCTGAACACTAGTATCCAATATGAAACAGATTATTTTCCCCCTCATTTTCAGATATTGCCTAGAAATTCACAATCACTCCAGATCTTTCCTGGAGCCTGGGAACAAAACAATGCACATTGCAACATCATACGTAATATTTAAGGCTTTTTCCTCCAATTTTCATGAAATACTGCAAATAAATCTCACACTATATTTGGTTTTGCTTTCTAAAACGAATAAATATTTCTTACAAAATAATGCCTAAAATAAAAAGTAATTTTTGCAGATGAATTGAGTATAAACGTATATTATTTACATACTGATGAATAAGTTTACTTTTCTATTGGTTTCATTTTCAATTGCATAATATTTATAGATTTCTACATGCTATATAAATGCATCATTACAACACATGACTTAAGGCCTCATTGGTCTGGCTGGTTATAGCGTCGTTTTCTATCAGAAGGTAGTGAGAACAAATCTTGGCTTAACTGAATGTTCATCGTCTTCGCTAAAGGCTATTGGGGCCAGTCATCGTATTTGTAATGTCCACAGAATGAAATAATATCTCTGAGGGGGGGCATGTCAAACATTAGGTCTTCAACTTGGTATTTGCTTATAAATTACTAAGACTCCCCATCAGTTATTTCCACTTAGAGAGAGCCCAATTCAGGACTAGGTATAGGGAAATATGTTTGTGCAACAGTAGCACAAGACTCAACAAATTTTCCTCCAATATTATTATTAGAAACGAATCAGTACATTTTTCTCTACCTATAACCATTATATTTCACTATTACATCAAAATATGATTTGTGATTTAGCAAAGACAAGGTTATACGGAATCCTCTCTCTCTCTCTCTCTTTTTTAAGACTTTTTAGATATTTTCAGATTTATGTGGGCTTAGCTCTGCTAGATAATCCCGAGATTAAACAACAACACAACAACAATATCATTTATGATATAATATCACCATATCAATTATCATGAAAATCATGATTAAACTTGTTTTAAGATTAAATTTTATTCTTCTGAGACCTTCATAAGTAACTGACTTATAATTTGGATTTATTTAGCTTAACATCGTAGAGAAAAGAAAATGTCAAAGATTCTTACTGTCATCATCTATGATTGTGATCGAAGCAGTTTGTTTGGATCCAAGCCCTCTGAAGTTGATGACACCATCTCCAGCAGAAGGATCAAGTAACTGTATTTCGAACACTTCCGATGACTCTCTGATGTCGTCGTTAACAATATTGACTTCGATGTACTTTTTAGTTATTCCTTCTTCGAATACTAGCTCGCCCATGACAGGTAAAAAGTCAGTGGAAGGTTGTGCTGTCTTGTGTATAGTCCTGTAGCGTACTCTGATTTCTCCATCTGCACCACCCACTCTCAATACTGGGACTTTAATGACCCCAGCACTTTCTGCAACACTAAATGTCAACTGTTCCAGTTCAAACACTCCTGGTGTCACTACGAATAATTAAATTAAAAAAAATTAATGTAATTTGAAGTCATACATTTTTTCTGTTTTTTTTTATTTTTTATACAAAATGACCATAAAATAATAATTTTTTAATTGTTAAGAAACAACAATGATTGTGGAACTAAACTCTTATTTAGTTCCGTTACAATTGATTAATGGTTGAGTAATATCTTAAATATTTCCCAATTTAATAAATAGATTGAAGAAAATTATCAATAAAAACTTCCTCACATGAAATGTGAAAAAATTAGAAATCATTATTTTTGGTCCAAAATGGTGATAATTTTTCATTTATGTCCATGTATGATATGATAAAGAATTTGAGATTCATTATTAGCAAATATTCATATTATGCAATAATACTACCCAAGAACAGACGAGTATATTGTCAATCAGTTACTAACTCATTTGCCTCTGAAAGAGGCCAATGGCTCAAAGCAAAACATTTCTTCAAAACCATATGGATCAATGTCTATTACTTTCTGCTGAATGAATTCCGAGATGGGGGTAACTGTTTTTGAATGGCAATAACTAGGTGGATCTCTGGAACTGTATTAGTGGAACTGTATTTTGTAATGTGGAATGATCCCTGTTATTTTAGCAGTGGAATAAAATGCAAAATTTCAGTATTGTTCTAAATTAAAATAGATTCAGAAATATTAGACAAAAAAAATAGATAAAAATATTTAAACTTTAAAAATCCTTTTCATTTTAATACTTTAATATGAGTTACATAACAAATATCTACTAAAAAAATAAAATTACTGCATCACAAAAATTATTCTGCTCTGACATATACAATATATGAAGTGTTTTAGAAATACTTATCCAAGTAAACACCACCAATGATAAAAATCATAAGATCAATAATCTTCATTGATTTTTGCCTTCTTAGAATCATTTCTCATATATAAGTATGACTTAGTAATAAGTCATAGTAATGACTTAGTAATAAGTGATACTTATTATGAAGATTTTTAATTATACAAAAACTTAATAATATATTTTTAAAGAAATCAAATCTTATGCTTAAATTTTTTTAATATGCCACCATTAATAAAAAAAACACTTTTTCTTAGTAGTAAATATGCCTTAATTGTCACATTCTTTTGTTATTTCATCTGCTTACTTAGAATTGAACCACTTAAATTTGTGAAATTCGATGCTGAGAAAGGGACTCATAATCCAAAGAACTCATTTTTCATCTTTAATCTCAATAAGATATACAGAATGGTCAAAAAAATTTGAAATAAACATATTTTCTCTTGCTATAAGGGGGAATAAAATAATTTAACATCTGACATTAAATCTTATCTCAACATCGAGAGTTTTTAAAATGTACTCCAGTATAATTACTGACGTAAGAATATAAGATACATTTACAATACTTTATATTTTGAAATAAAAATTTTTGAGGCTTTTATTTTAGTCAAAAAAATAAAGTTTCGATAACGAGTTTGACAAAATATTAACACTTATTGGGAAGATAAAAGTAAAATATACATTTTCATTTATTTTAAATTTCATATATCATTTTCATGATACTTTGAAATCAATGAATTTAATCAAAAATATTTAAAAAATATCTTACTGTCATCATCAATGATTTTGATCACTGTCCTTCTGGTGGAGCCCAAACCTCTGAAATTGATGACACCGAAACCAGGTGTTGGATCGTATATTTCTAATTCGAATGTTCTATCAGGTTGACGAATGTTATTATTAATGATGGGTACCGAAATACACTGTAGACTGATCCCTTCTCTGAAAATCAAATCTCCGCCTACACCCATAAAGTCTTTACCAATCATTGCAGTTCCGCTGATAGTTTTATATTTCACTCTCAGTTCTCCATCCGATCCTTCTATTCGCTTCACGCAAACTTTCTTGGTCACGGCATTTTCTGGAGTAGTGTAGCTTGGGTACTCGAATAATAAGAATCCAGGTCTCACTGAAAGAATAAGTGACTCTTAGTTTGACTTAAGTGCCGGACACAATTATGTGTACTGTATATTTATTTACTAATAAGTTACTTACAACTGGTATTTATTGAAGAAATAGTTATTCACTGTAATTGTACCTGAGAATGTATGTAAAACACTAAACTCTATACATATTAATTGTTAAGCAGATCAATTGACTTCAATAATGCATTGTGTGTGTTCAATTACAATTAAGTTAAATACATAGATTATGTGACAAATAAGGTTTTAAACACTATTTTTTTTGATATTAAATTTCAAGTGGGGTGATGATCCTACTTTTGATATCATCCATAGTAATTAATGTTGACAAACGTTATATCCTCGACATCTAATTACTCACAACTATTTAACCTTAGCAGTTTTCTCTAGATTCATCATTCTTTGATGATTAAAATGATGGAATGTTTAATTACTTATTTATGCCTTTGAAATGGTACAAATTAAAATGTTCTTTAAACAAGCATAAAAAATCTAAATCACTTTATTTTATCAGCATATTATATATTTTCTAATGAATATTACCTCATAATTTCAAACTAATTTCTTCAGTCACGTCTTCCGTAAATTAAATGAGGCCTAATACATTTTGGAGATCTGGTGACATAGTGGTACAGCCTCGCGTTGCTGAGGCTCTGGTTCCTCGTTCAATCCATTGGGCAAGGTCGACTTAGGGTTTCCTCCCTTCAACGGATAGATAAAACTGAGTACAAAGTATGCTTCAGAAATAAACACTGAGTGTTTCCGGTTAGACTGATTACCTAATCGGGTCATATACTATGCATCCCAAGGCTCGCGATTATGAAAGCAGATGTCAGTACCGTAGACATTTTGGAGATCTGGTGACATAGTGGTACAGCCTCGCGTTGCTGAGGCTCTGGTTACTCGTTCAATCCATTGGGCAAGGTCGACTTAGGGTTTCCTCCCTTCAACGGATAGATAAAACTGAGTACAAAGTATGCTTCAGAACTAAACACTGAGTGTTTCCGGTTAGACTGATTACCTAATAGGGGCATATACTATGCATCCCAAGGCTCGTGTTTATGAAAGCAGATGTCAGTACCGTAGACATTTTGGAGATCTGGTGACATAGTGGTACAGCCTCGCGTTGCTGAGGCTCTGGTTACTCGTTCAATCCATTGGGCAAGGTCGACTTAGGGTTTCCTCCCTTCAACGGATAGATAAAACTGAGTACAAAGTATGCTTCAGAACTAAACACTGAGTGTTTCCGGTTAGACTGATTACCTAATAGGGGCATATACTATGCATCCCAAGGCTCGCGATTATGAAAGCAGATGTCAGTACCGTAGACATTTTGGAGATCTGGTGACATAGTGGTACAGCCTCGCGTTGCTGAGGCTCTGGTTACTCGTTCAATCCATTGGGCAAGGTCGACTTAGGGTTTCCTCCCTTCAACGGATAGATAAAACTGAGTACAAAGTATGCTTCAGAACTAAACACTGAGTGTTTCCGGTTAGACTGATTACCTAATAGGGGCATATACTATGCATCCCAAGGCTCGAGTTTATGAAAGCAGATGTCAGTACCGTAGACATTTTGGAGATCTGGTGACATAGTGGTACAGCCTCGCGTTGCTGAGGCTCTGGTTACTCGTTCAATCCATTGGGCAAGGTCGACTTAGGGTTTCCTCCCTTCAACGGATAGATAAAACTGAGTACAAAGTATGCTTCAGAAATAAACACTGAGTGTTTCCGGTTAGACTGATTACCTAATAGGGGCATATACTATGCATCCCAAGGCTCGCGATTGTGAAAGCAGATGTCAGTACCGTAGACATTGGCCCCATTTCACTGAGTTAGTTTAATTTATATATTTTTCTGAGAAATTCATTAATAATTCGTTGTTTATATTCATAAGTGAACTTTAAAAAATATTTCCAGCATTTCGTTTCAGGATGGTTTAGTACTAAGTAAGCTTTAAATAATAAATTTTAAAGATATCATTTTCTGTTGCATAATGCTTTTTATTTGAATTTAATGTCTTGTTAATAATGAAATATTAACAAAAATCAACATATTTTTATTTATTAAAAAGCGTGAAAATTGGTAAAAAGATTATGTGATTGACAGAAGCAAGAGCGATGAAAATAAATTACGTATAAACCTTTTAAAGATTTCTTTACTGCATATATGAGAAGAACTTACTTTTTTAATATTGTTCAATTATTTTTTTTATTTAATAGATTTATATTTTCTTGGTAAACCAAACTTAGCAAACACATAGCTTACAATTCATTGAAACTTGTTTCCATACATAGCTTAGCGAAATTTGTCATTAATCTTATTATTATAAGATTGAAACTAAATATTTTATCATATTGGAACAATCTCATTATGTGGCTCTTATTTTAAATAATACTGATTTCATTCTTGACTTTAATTTACAATTTAATCAATAACGATATATCGAATCTATATCGGTTCTAAATCATTAGGGATTAAACCAAAAGTTTAAATCAGCCCTACATCATTCATTTTGTAATTCATAAAATAAAAAGTTTAAAAATGTAATTTCAATTCTAAACAGATTTTCAATAATTATTAATATGTAAATTTGCAAACATTAATTTTGAAATATTATTTTTTAAGAAAAAAGCATTCCAGGAAAAAATGAGTATGAAGGACTCTTACTGTCATCATCTATTATTGTGATGGAAGCGGTTTTTTTGGTTCCTAGCCCTCTGAAGTTGATGACACCATCTCCAGCTGTCGGGTCAAGTAATTGTATTTCGAACACTTCCGATGGCTCTCTGATGTCGTCGTTAACGATGTTGATTACGATGTACTTCTTAATTATTCCTTCTTCGAATACCAGTTCACCGATGGCAGGTATGAAGTCAGTGGAAGGCTGCGCTGTCTTCTGCAACGTCTTGTACCGTACTCTGATTTGACCATCAGCGCCGTCAACTCTCAATACCGGGATTATTATAGTTCCAGCATTCTCTGTGACACTGAATGTTGGCTGTTCTAGTTCAAATACTCCAGGCCGCACTATAAATAAAAGCAAAAGGATTATCCGTTTTGAATTGTAATGTAATTTGAAGTATTTTTTTACTATATTTAATATAAATTATGTATGAAGTTGTAAAATAATCTTATTTATGATAAATAGAGTAAATAAACCTAAACGATAAACACAGATATGTGCTAATTATTTTATACTTATGTAATATTTACAGATGACAGAGACAGATTCATATTTTGTAAATCCTGAATTCATATATATATATATATATATATATATATATATATATATATATATATATATATCGAATTAGAAGAAGATAGCTTAAACTTATGATTTTTCAATATTCTACTAATTTCCAAATACTTAGGTATAAAATTTCAATTTTCATTCTCAGCTATATAAAAAATATCCATTAAAGAAATTAAATTAATCTAACTTGAAAGCTGTCCTTCATAGCTTTACTATACCAGAAAGAGTATGAATAATTTCACTAGCTAAAAAGATATTTAAATATCAATCAATTAGTAATATTTAATATTATTCCTTTCCTTGTTAAATTAGTTTACGACGAAACTCTTTTAAATATTACGATTTGCTAAGCGTTTCAATGGTGTGCAACATTAAAAAAAAATTTATTGTCAAACTGTCATCTGAAGAAACAAATGTCCCATTGAAAAATATAGTAAGCATGGTGGAACAAAAGATATAGCTTATATTTGTTATTTAAAATTAAATTACATAAAGTAAATTCGACTTATTATTGGTATTTGTTTTTACAAATGAGAAAATTGGAAAAACCATACTTAGATAACTTATAAAATTAAGGATTTACTTTATTCAAAGATCTATTTTAGCAAGTGATCTAGCAAAGCATTTTTACTATTGTTAAACAGCCATTATTAGAACAACAACATATATTATTAAACATGTTCTAAGACATATATTTTAACACTATTTTATCATATCTTAGCGTATATAATACTTCTTTATGAATATAATGAAATATTTCAGAGAATGATTAATAATTTTAATTACTTTTGCAAAACATGCACTTATTTTTTCTTGATTTTTTTTTATAAAACATCATTTTGTAATCAATGAATTCAATAAAATACACTGAAATAATCAAAAACTCTTACTATCATCATCGATGATTTTGATCACTGTCCTTCTGGTGGAGCCCAGACCTCTGAAATTGATGACGCCGAAACCAGGTGTAGGATCATATATTTCTAATTCGAATGTCCTGTCAGGCTCACGAATGTTATTATTTATAATGGATACCGAAATACACTGTAGACTGATTCCTTCCCTGAAGACCAATACTCCACCTACACCCACGAAATCTTTCCCAAGCACCGCAGTCCCACCGATGGATCTGTATTTCACCCTGAGTTCTCCATCTGTTCCTTCTATTCGCTTCACACAAACTTTCTTGGTCCTTGCATTTTCTGGAGTAGTGTGGCTTGGGTACTCGAATAATAAGAATCCAGGTCTCACTGAAAGATAAAATAATAGTTAATTTTGACTGATAATACAGGGTTGTAATAAATAATTCATCGGTTTTTGATACATTACTGTGTCCGGACATGAAAAAGTATATATTTCCATGACAACGCAAATAAAAGAACATTGTCTACAATTTCACGCTGCGTATGTGTGTGTGATTGATAAGCTTACTGCACGAACATCATGTTCACAAAATCGACTTACATCAGAAAACGTTTCGTGTACTAGGAATTTAAAAATGTGAATCACTCATAATCATTCACCATGGGACATCTTCGTTTGGAAACATGTTGAAGACTATGTCTATTTGCGACAGCTACTTACTATTTTACAGAGTTGCATACACGCATTGCGACAGCCTTCGTCACAATCGATTACCAATTTGAGTAATTTGTGGAGTGAACTGAACAATCGCTTTGACATCTGCCGCATCCAGCTTGGTCCTTGCATTTTCTGGAGTAGTGTAGCTTGGGTACTCGAATAATAAGAATCCAGGTCTCACTGAAAGATTAAATCAATCAATCATTCAACGGGCACATCTTGAACATCTATAGTACGAACGACATCTATAGTATCTTGGATAATTTCAGTTTCTTTTCATGTATACCTGTCTATTGTATCCCATTTATGTACCAAAGTAAACGCTTCGGAAACCGGATGATTCTTTTGAAGTAACCCTGTATTGAACGAGTTATCATGTATACAATGTAAATATTTTAGCATTTTTCGTATTATTGAAAAACTGCATATTTAGTCAATGAGGCTGAAATGAATGTCTTAACCTCCAAAGGAATATCAAATTCGATAAATAAGTGCAAAGTACATATTGTCTACACACAATCATTTTTAAATATTTTGTATGATTTATGAAATAAATAAAAGATTAAATCCATACTGTATATCATAAATATAAATATGATCTTACTGTCATCATCATTAATAGTAATCAGTGTTGTCAGTTGCGATCCAAGACCTCTGAAGTTAATTACTCCGTTTCCTGGTTCTGGATCGTACAGCTGAACCATGAAAGTTTTCGTCGGTTCCCTGACCTGATCGTCGATGATTTGGATGTCGATGTGCTTAATTTTTTCTCCTTCTTCAAACACGAGCTCTCCGGTGACGGGGAAGAAATCGGAATTGACGACTGCTGTCTTTACTATTGTCTTGTAATGCACTCGTACTTGTCCATCTGTTCCGTCCAGACGCAGTACTGCAATCCTTAGAGTCCCAATACTTTCTGGGATGACGTAGTTGGCTTTCTCCAGCTCAAAATAGCCTGGTGCCACTGCAAATGAATGAGCTTCGTATTAGGTTTGCATAATAATGACATAATCCAGTAAAAGAATAGGATCGAATAAATTATATAAATGACAAAAGTTTGTCTAAAGATGGAATATATTAAAAACACGAATTCATTAGGAATATAATTTAATCCTAAAATATATGAGATCTGAATATATTCATTGATGCATGTCAAATATTAAGGTTAAGTTGTGTAAACGCAAAATATTCCCAGCTGTCTATTTCTGCCTATTAAACCCGCTAAACATTGCTAAAGTTCACATAATTTTGACCCAAGTGGCGAAGTTGACACATGAGCTAACATCCTTCTCTCCCTATAACATCTGAGGTAATTAATTAAATCTTACGTAAATTATAACAAGCATAGGCTTTGTTAACATGACGATCTTCGGTTGAATGAGGTATTGAACACATTACCTCAACACCATGTAAACGTCACTTTTTCATCATACATTATTTCAGCCTATAACAAAATAGAGCATATTTTTTTTCGTTTCGTCTTCTGTTAGAATATTCAGAACATTTATAGTATAAAGTAAATTTAAATACAAAACGTATGCATACAGTTTAAAATGTTTAAAATCTAATGAAAGAATATGATTCATATTATTAACGTGAAATATGTTTTCTTAATGTATTATCAATTATTATTGATAATAAATTAATTTTTTTATCAATTATTTATTATCAAAACAAGACAAAGACTTTTGTTTTAAATATATTTCAAGTGTATTTTCATGAATATTTAAGTACTTTAATATCCGGAGCTCGAAAATACTTATATAGCTTATTTAATTTAATAAACAATGAAAAAAACCACCCAATTAAATGAAAAATTAACGAGAGGCCGGATTTATAGCTTATTTGTATTTTATATTTTTGCTATTCTGTTTAAAATTCTTGTATAGTGTTTTAAGAATGATTAAAATTAATTAATAAAAACTAGTTATGAGAAAAATGTGGAATAAGTAATTTTTCAAAAATTTCGCATTTAAATCAAAAATCAATGATTTCAATTTAAAAAAGTAGCAAGGGAGGCTATAGGCTAATTTGATTAATTTTAAAGTTTTTACTCAACAGACAAATATGCTTTTTAGTAATATATAAAACATGACTTCATAAGGAATTTAAGAATCTGCAAAATTTAATCTTGTGTCATAGAAACTCTTTAATTCCTTTAACATGATTTTTTTAATTCCATTAACTAAAGCATTTTTCTGAATAATATATAACTTGGTGACATATTATTCTATCAATTAATGAATTCCAAAGAAAGAGATCTTACTATCATCATCAATGATTTTGATTATCGCTCTTATTTTAGATCCTAAGCCTCTGAAATTGATGACGCTGGCGTCAGCAGTTGGGTCGAAGATCTCAATCTCAAATGCCTTTTCGGGTTCCCGAATATTATCGTCCACAATCGGTATCAGGATGTTTTGTGTGTCCACTCCTTCTTTGAAAACTAAATCTCCAACCACTGAAACGAAATCTTTGCCGGCTACAGCTGATCCGCTGATTGTTTTGTATTTAACTCTGAGTTCCCCGTCTGTGCCACCGTATCGCTTCACGCTCACCACCCTCCTATTCTGGTTCTCTTGAACTGAATAAGTCGGATGTTCGAATTCGAGGTATCCAGGTTTCACTGTAAAATAAAATTAGTATTACAACTATGAAACGTATATCTTCAATTAATAAACAAACTATGCTTCACTTAAATTTTATTGGCCGCAATTTATTACTGTGTTCATGTTTTGAATAAGAACAAGATTGTTCAAAAGTTATGATGCTCTTTCAATGACTGCATAAATAGTGGATAAATGTGACCATACATTCACTCTTCAATGGAAAGAAATGATACTTTGAATTATAGTAATGTTTAAAACTTTACCTTCTCAATATTACTGTAAAAAATGATTTCTTTTAATAACAATATCATTTTGATCAACTTAATCATTTATGGAATTTCGAGTACCTTGTGCTTAATACGATTATTTTTAAACTTTTTAGATGAAAACATTAATATTAGGGCTGTTTACGATTCATAAGATTCAAAATTAAGAATTCCGTTGTTATGTCACCAAACATTTCGTTCTATAAGTTTTCTAAATTTTTATAATTTTAGTAAAGGATTTTTAATACATTTTCATTGCACAATTTGTTGTTGAAAATAATTGAATTCTTTATATATATATATATATATATATATATATATATATATATATATATATATATATATATATATATATATATATATATATATATATATATATATATATATATATATATATATATATATACCATACCTTCAATTACTTATTTTAAATACGTGAAATTTCGAAGCTAAATATGGTTTATTTACGATTATGTATTATTAAATTGTTGATATTATGTTAGAATATATTTATTATTAACTCTTGAAGTATAATTTGCTTCTAATTTTGAAGTATGGATACCCAAATTTTTAGATTATTGATATTTTCATTAAATATTTACATATATGCCTTATGCCTAAATATATGTTTTGAAATTAATTCAGCTCTTTATTAAAAAAAAAAGCACTTTTTAATCGATATTTTTAAAGCCCTAAAAATTACAAATGTTCCATTTTTCAAGTGAATTTTGAGCTTGTATGTTCATTTTTCCAAGAAATCTTGTCCAATTTTTTAGCATTTTATTTATTTATTTCCTATTATTGAATTTGAAATATCATTCTATTATTTTATTTATTTATTTCCTATTATTGAATTTGAAATATCATTCTATTATTTTATTTATTTATTTCCTATTATTGAATTTGAAATATCATTCTATTATTTTATTTATTTATTTCCTATTATTGAATTTGAAATATCATTCTATTATTTTATTTATTTATTTCCTATTATTGAATTTGAAATATCATTCTATTATTTTATTTATTTATTTCCTATTATTGAATTTGAAATATCATGTATTGTTGACCAGAGAAAAAAAAAATGAAATTATTAAGTGATTCTCCCTTTGATAAAGCATCATATAATTAAAATGGATTGAAAAAAAATAGAGCATTGTTACGCATCTCTAGTTATATGTACCATACATTTAAAGAGAATATTTAGATGCCATCTTTATTGTTAATGCGCACACTAAAAAAATTAAGAAAAACGTAAAACTTGAAGCGCTTACTGTCATCATCTGTAATGGTCACCACAGCAGTTTGCAAGGACCCGAGACCTCTGAAGTTGATGACGCCTGCTCCAGGACTTGGGTCAATCAATTTGAACTCAAAGAATTTCGTGGGTTCCCTCACGTCGTCGTCGATAATTACGATATCAACAAATTTCTGGCTCTCTCCTTCTTCGAACACTAATTCCCCTCTGACTGGAATAAAATCATTGCTGACTTGGGCGCTCTTGACCACCGTCATATAGCGAACACGTATTTGTCCGTCTGTCCCTCCTCTTCTAAGTACTCCGATTCTTAAGAGTCCAGCATTCTCTCGGATAGTGTAGCTTGGTTTCTCAATCTCAAAATAACCAGGTCTCACTGTAATCATATGTAAAAAAATGTAGAAAATGAGAAAAAGAGGGTAAACTTTAAAATTCTCTAACTTGCAATTAGAATGATATTCAATAATATGAGCACACTAACAGCATATAAAATATATGCTTGAAAATTTGTGAACAAATAAATGTTTTCCTTAATTAAATAATTTAATTAAATTCCTTAATTAAATACTTTCATTTTCAAATCTCTTACATAATAATTTTTATAGTGGGCTAATTCACTAACATATTTGTCTCTAATCAAACAGTTATAATATTAACGATTAATTAAATGTTATTAAAGTTATGACATTTATTTTGTTATGTTTCTGTTGTTGAATATTAATATCTTGCAATTAGAAGTTTATAAAGCAGTAATTGTATAAATAATGAATATCTCTGAAATTAACAAAAGAAAAATTCAAAAGAATTTATTTTTTAATTGTGTAAAATGGAATATTTTATTCTACATCCAAAATTATTATGTGATGGTCTGTACAACTTTATTACTAAATTTTTACACTCTAAATAGAAAATTTTTATCTATTATACATCGATAAAATCTTATCATAATGAAACTAAGGACATTATTTGCAAGATGAAATAAAGTATTAAAATATTTAAATGGCTTCTGATAATGGTTAAATTATATAACGAATCATTTATGTGATAAATTTTAAGTCATATAATATCCCCAAACTATATAGTGTAAATGTTTTAAAAAAGTTTCAACATTTTATTAATACGTACTTAAAAATATATTTACATATTAAGCTAAATTATAAAATGAAATATACAATTATTTTGCTCAATGAAATATAGTTAATCTACTTTGTTTAGTTGAACTTTTTATATTTAAGATTAAACAAGAAGTTATTGAGGTATTCAAATGAAATCTTATTTTTATCTCATGATTGAAAGTTATAATTAGATTAATTGCATTGAACAGTTTAAAAATATCAAACATTCATTAGCAACATTAATAAAAATGAAAAAATTAATGACATTAGGATATTTAAAACGAATATAAGAGCTAAATATACTTTAAATTGTTTTCTTTTTCCTTAGAAATTAGTAAACAAAAAATATTAATCAATAATTTATGATTTAGATAAAATTATTTTTCATTTAAGAATGTCCAAATTAGCTTTTAAAAAAAAAGCAATTTCAATAAATTAATCATATAAAAATTTTTCATGCATTCTTTTGATTTCATTTGATTTCGTTTTCATCATCATTCATGATATAACATTCAAATTACAGTTACATTTCTTTTAATTGACTGGGAATTTGAGTTTAAATTAATGTATAGAAATAAAGATATATATATAATAATATATAAATATGTATATTTGAAATCAAAATTAAAAATTCTATTGAAGTATAAAAGTTTCTCTCAAAATGTATAGAATTTTTAGCTTGCATATATTAAGCAATGCCAAATACTTAAATACATAGTTTTCATTAAATTATCCAAGAAAGTAAACAAAAACAAATATATGATCTTACTGTCATCATCCAAAATTGACACAGTGACTGACTGTTGGAACCCTAAGTTTCTGAAGTTAATGACTCCAGGTCCAGCAGCTGGCTCGAACAGCACCACTTCAAAGGTTTCTGTTGGCTCGCGATCATTGTTGTCCACTATTTGAATTTCAATGTATTTCTTGCTCTCACTTTCTTCGAAGACTAATACGCCTTCTACCGGCACAAAATCTGCCTTTGCAAATGCTGATTTAACTACTGTCTTGTACCGCAGCTTTATCTGCCCATCGGTTCCACCAACACGAAGAACTCCTATGCGAAGAAGTCCGATGTTCTCAGAGACTTCGTAGTTGGTTTTTTCTAGCTGGAACCAGCCTGGTTTCACTAAACAAGAATAATATTAAATTAGTTGTTGGTGGCAAAACGAAACAGTAAACTAGTCTAACACTAGTCTCCTAAATTAAGAAAAAATGGAAATAAAAGCAATGTTATTGTCACTCATAGAATTTAATGGAATTCAGAAATAATATTCCTTTTTTATTGTAAACAAGAAAATAAATTTTTCGTTTTCTCTATTGACATATGAACATTTAATCTTAAAGTTTTACTCAAATACAATTGAGAATACATGGAAAAATAAAATGCACATTCCTGAAAAAATTTTCAATGTGCGTTTATAAAATGCAGCATTCATTATTTAATATTTAATTTGGCTTATGAATTATTTTTAATAAAACTCTTTCTTTGGCCAGTAGATCTGTTCGATCCTGTTGCTTTCAAATTTTAGGAGTTACATCCCTTAATTTTCAGTTTCTCACATGTCAAGGATCACAGTGGTGTGTATGGAAATTCGAGAGCAGATTTCCTGACCAAATCTTCTTTCACTTTCACATAAACTTGATACCAGTCTATCTAAGTATTATTTAAAACCATTACCACAAAAAAACATCATCACAGAATGAAACTCAGGCTTTGTTTCCTCTCCCTATTGTAAGTGGACTAAATCTTTTTTCCCTTCAGTTTCCTGCAGAGTTAAGAACCACTGATTCTACACTAACTTCAAAATTATTCAATTCCTCACTGGATATGGAAAATTAAACAACTACCTACACCGTTTCCATATTAAAAATAGTGACGTGTGGATGTGTAACTCCGAGATTGACAACCCTTCACACATTCTTCTTGAATGCCCATCTGTTTCACAAGAAAGGAACGAGTTTCGTAAAGACTTGAATTACAGATGGCCCCCAATTTTGACAGATTTAGTGAAGAAAGAGACTTTTATATTTTTGTTAAAAATTTATCCATGCTGTAATCTTACTCCTTTTTTGCTTTTATATCTCATTTTTTTTTATCTTTGCCTTCTTTTATTTACTTTTCATTCTTATTATTCTTTTTTAAATCTTATGATTTATTTTTGATTTGTTATGTAGTGTATTACATTTGCTGTATCTTCGGGCCCTGTGTGGTGCTCCTTGGTGCACTGGAAGATATTTTTGTTTTCCTAAATAATATATATATATATATATATATATATATATATATATATATATATATATATATATATATATATATATATATATATATATATATATATATATATATATATATATATATATATATATATATATATATATATATATATATATATCCCTTAATTGATATGGTGAGGAATATTAGAAGAGGGCTTCTTAATTTTTATGATAAATTAGAGACGATATGTGTTTTAGGGTGTTCAACAATACAATAAATGAACTGTATACTCTAAGGCGGAGTAAATGCAAAAATTTAAATAACGATAATGATTAGGAGAACTAACACCGATATCTCTTAGACCATTCCAATAGCTTAAAAGTTCAAAAATCTTCATTTAAAATAGTTTAAGGAAATATTTATATATTAATCACATCGATACACTTACTATCATCGTCGATAATCTTGACTACAGCTCTCTTTCTGGATCCCATTCCTCTGAAATTGATCATGCCAAATTCCGAAACTGGTTCAAAGAGTTCGACTTCAAAGAATTTTTCTGGTTCTCGGATATCATCATTTATGATGGGTACGAAAATATGCTGTATATCAACTCCTTCCTTGAAGACTAGTTCGCCTGTTATGGCTTGGAAGTCCTTGCCAGCGATTGCGGAACTACTGATAGTTTTGTACTTAACTCTGAGCTCACCATCTAAACCATCATACCTTTTGACGCCAACCATCCTTTTTTGCTCATTTTCCTTAATGATGTAATCAGAAGTTTCAAACTCCAGGTATCCCGGTTTCACTGAAAAAAATTGAACATTACTTTTTAAAGTAATAAGCATTTTTGTATCAAATATTACATGAAAAATCTTGTCAAAATTTACACTTTTGTACTTTTTACAGTTGTTGTTGATAAGATTATATAACGTATAATTTCCCATTTTACAATGCATACCATATAAGAATAAAAATAAAAAGTATTGCTTTATGAAATATTGTATTTAGCATCATAAACATCAAATTTACAGAAATAATAAATAATGATTTCTGGAACGTTAATGTAAAGAGTTATAATTCTGCTTGTGCACGACTTTTAAGCAGTAATTTGAAACGTTCAAAATAGAAAATACTTAAAATATGCGAGTCAAAGTAGGATAAGCTATATTAACATTGATATGTGATTATTTGATGTGATCCCAATTAGACTGATTAAAATAGTAATTCAGTGCAAAATTGACAAATTTTTACTTTTTTTAAATTTTAGCCATCACACTCGAAAAATAAATGTAAGGTTATATTAAATTTTATGAAATGGAAAACATTGGTTATTATTACAATAGTTAGAAGAATAAAAGTTTCTGACAAATTAAAACTAATCGTGGTATTTTAGAGAAAAATCATCTCTGTAACTTACAACAGATATTAAGATTTAAGTGAAAAAGCAATTTTTTAAATATTGTATGAAGAATATAAAAGCTCCTTTAAGTTTCATTTTAAAGATTCATAAATATAAAATTAAAATGCGTGTATGTGCATGGGGGAAAAATATATCTATATATTTTTATTTTGAATAATTAAAAAGAAATCTGCAGTGGTAATCTTACTCATATTATTTTTTTAAAACATGGTGTCATTCTTAACATTCTTAGGGATTTCATGTGCTACTGATCAAAATATCAAGTTAAATATAACATCAATTGTATGCATAAAAACATAATTTACTGTTATTATATTTCAAACAAATAGAACTTTTTTATTTATTAGCTGTATTTTCCTTTGCATTTTTGGAATTTGTTTTCACATAAACCATGCTATTTTGTGAATTAACCGAAACTATCCTATGTAGTAAATAAAACTTTTAAAAATGATATTGTAAAAAAAGAAGAGTCATTTATATACATCTTTCAATCATATTATTTGAAGCATTTTTTTTTCCGTTTAAATCTTTAAAGAGGAATTCTATAAAGTATTACACAGTTGATATCATGGTTAGGATTTACAGATTTCTGGGCAAGTTGTACCGCGTAACTCAATACTACAGCATGTAAATAAGTTGGAATTTACATGCTAATTAAACCATAATTTCGATTCTTAAAAACCATAATTTCGATTATGGTTTTTAAGAATAACCATAATTTCGATTCTTAAAAAATATCAATTGAAATTTACAGCTTTAGTGTGAGACCGTGGTGATTTGATTGGTTAGGGTGTCGGAGAATAGTAGGATTTTGGCTTAACTGAAGATCCATCGTGTTCGCTAATGGTGGTTGGAGCACATTAAATAGTTTATGGTCACAATGTCCTCCAAGTGAAATGATATCCCTTGGCAAACCAAGTATTGGGTATCTTTTGCTTGGTCCTTGCTTCAAAATCATTAAGACTCCTTCGTCTACTTCTGTCTAACTGATAGAACTCAACTCAGAGCTAAGTACAGAAAAGTATGCTGGTGCAGCAATATCTTTAGTGTATGAAATGAGGTGTAAGAGCTACATTTGAAGTGATTTGAGAAAGAGATTTGGCTTCCATTGATAATAAAGGAAAACCTGATTACTTTATAAATTCTCTCTCAATTTTTTTAAATAAAATTTCTGGGTTTTATATATGATTCTAGATTTTTCTGAAATGTTCTCTTCTAATAATTTAATATCGATATTAAAAATATGAGTATGAAGTTCTTTCCTTAGATTTTTTTAAGATAATTATACATATTTTATATAATTAGATAAGCTTCTATTTATTGCATTAAAATACCTATTATGAAAATACTTCCTAAAATAAATATTTTCATTCGAACTCAAGTGCTTGCAACAATTATCAATTGCAGTAGCTTTTAATGCGATTTTCAAATGTAATATTCATTTTAGGTTTTAATTTCATTTATTACCAAAAGGATAATTAAAATGTACTTATCATATTTATCGGAGGAATTTAAATGGTTATAAAATTTTAATTTTTATTGGATTTCGGTTTAAAAATTTAACAAACGGATATTTTCGGCTTTTTATTTTCTTGACTGTTTTTTAACACGATATTGTTTTAAACGCATTGGAGTTATTTTTAAAAATTAGGCTTTAAACTTTTTTCAAGTTATCCTTTTTGATTTGTCATGCACTTAATATTTCAAATTGTAGCGTTTTTATAATTCCAAATTGTTATAATTATTCCTATTATTAATAGTAGTAGTAATATTCCTTTTTACTATTATTATTACTCCAAGTATTCTCACATGTTCATTATAGGGCTTATAACTCTTCTTGATTAAAAACATTTAAAATAATAAAAATTAGGGGGAAGAATTCTTTAAACTATATCCTACATTATTCCCTTCTGATAATAAATTAAACGAGAACTGAAAGTTTTGTAACCATAATGTTTGTTGTAATATCATCTCTTAAAGTTAAACAAATTATTCTTTCATATTTCTTTACTTGGTAAAGTAGAGAAATACTTAATAATAAAAAAGATTAAATCTTTAGTAGTATTTCCATAGAATTAACATTACGAGTTATATATTTAATAATAAATTTTAGAATGATATATAATAAATATACGTACCTTAAGAAATTCATCAGATAAAAAATTTTAATATTAAGTCACATATTTATTATTAGAATGGTTAATTTTTTCAATTTCAAAGGTATTTTTTATATAGATTTGTGCTTTATGGTGAATTTCATATATTAAAAAATATATTTATAAAAATTCAAAAAAAATGCTATGAAATTTCATTAAATGAAATCATAAAACACTAATTATCAACGAAATGAAATCAAATAGAATCAGCAATATTAAAAATTTTGTCTTTTACGTTTGTTATAATTAACTGTTTTACCGCATTATAATATCAAAATCCATTTATAAGTGATGTAAAAAAAAATTAATCCTTCTCAAATAAAGTGTTTTTCTCTATAAATTAATTAACAAATAAAATATGGGAGGCAAATTGATTTTATACTTTAAATGTCGAAATAAGTTTGATCATCAACTATTTGGGTATTTCATAAAAAAACGGGTTTTAAGTACGATGAGTCAGTCATCTTTCATTCATTTCGATAAATTCTTTGAAGTATTTTTAAAATTCTTATTAGATATAATTCTTTAAATTATTTCTGAGATTAATTTCATCAAAATAAACATTGAAATGTACATGTAATACTTACTGTCATCATCTTTTATTGTAAGCACGCTACGAGCTTGCCTAGCATCAATATCAACTTTATTGGTAGCATCATAGAGTTCAATGCTGAAAGATATGTCTTTTCCTCGGATGTTGTTATCATGCAGAGGAATTTCTATGACTTGGCGCACCACTCCGTCGGGGAAAACCAGTCTTCCAGATCTGCCTGCATATTCTGGGTAATTAAGTCCACTTTTGAAGACAATGCGCCATCGGACTGATACTTCACCATAGGAGCCATTGACTCGCACCACCACGATGCGGATGACATTGCTACTTTCATATACAGAAATACTTGATTCTTCGAACATCAGGATTCCTGGTTTAGCTGTTGAAAGTAAAATACAAAATTATGCTTTCTATTATAAATTGTTAGCATCGTACCATTGTTGCACATGCATTCATGTAAATTACTTAAGTTACTCTTGAATAAATATTCCACTAACTATAAGTAATTTTTCAAGCTAATGACAAGAAATATAAAGCTGACTTACGACAGTTATCTATAGGCACACATTTATTAGGTCCTCCCTTAGAAAGCAGCATATATCCATCTTTGCAGAAACAACCAGGGATACACTTAGCCTCGCAACAAATATTATCTTTCAAAGTATCGCAAGTGTATGGGCAATGAGGTCCGCAAATGCGGAACTCCTCATTCAAACCGCAAGAATGTCTTATTGACCCTAAATAAAAGAACATTAACTATTTTTAGCAATTTGAATTTCTGTAACTTCAGCTTATTAACAGTAATTTAGTTATACTTACCAGTAAGATAAAAATGTAAAATTAGAAATACAGGAAATAATATCAAATTTTAAAAAAGTGCGCATAAAAATAAGAATCATATTTAGAACTTTCAAAATTAAGGACATAGCTTTAGTCTAAAGACTCTCCGTGGTAAAAAACATTTATAGATATCGGAACATTAGTTAATATAGTTACATAGGAATCAACTTTTTTTTAATTTAGTTATTCAAATAATATATAACACAGGTATCCTTATTTCATTTGAATATATATATATATATATAGTGATATTATATGTTAATTTTACAACCATTGTGAAAATTCATAGGTCATTGGCTACTTTTTTTCAGAAAACTTACAACCCACTTTAAAACATCTGATTCATTTAAAAAGAGTTATTTTTATAGGATGCTATACGTCACATATTCACATTAAAACATATCTTATTCTTCATGCTTAACTTCTAGTATAATACCCAAAACAGAATATCAAAAATTAAAAAACTACCTAAAATTTTACATTTTAAAAAAAGACTATTAAAATGTTCTTTAAGAATGGAAAAAGCATTTTCCTATATTAAATCAAATTCCCTTTCAGTATTATTCTTTGGCTGTACACTCAAAGAATAATACTGAAAGGGAGTTTTGATTTGTATGTTTATTAAGTTTTTCAACTTTTAGCAAATATTTATCAATGCTTCCTTGATAAGAAAGTTACAGGAGAATTACATTATTTTGCTATAATAAAGAAGCTCAAAAGATTATTTTAAATAACAAGTACACTATTACAGTATTCATGGTTAAAATTTAATCTTATTTGGACTTACTCCATCGCCAAGAGTGGAATGCCGAACCAAATCAGCAGATTACAGCATCAAACTAGATTCCTTAATACAACAAATTTAGGACTGATTTTTGATTAAGATTCAGTGACAATCAAAACCATTTTTAAAATGAATATGCAAGCAAAAAGAAATCACTTAAAATGAATTAAAATATTTTTAAATTTTTAAAAATTAAATTTTTTTTTTGGAAATTTCCATTAAAAAAATTATAGTTTTCTTATATTTATGAGCCAAATATTTAAAAAGAATTATGAAGTATAATAAGAAAAAACTTTTTAAACATAACAAGCAAACGATTCTTCTTCTAATTTGCTTAGAATAAAACATAATACAATGTTTAAACATTACGTTATAGTTTTTCTTTTAAAAGAATATAAGAATAATTGTGTTCCTTTTAGAAGTACAAATTTCTGTACTTTTCATAAATGGATTCAAATGTAATGAGTAAGTATACTAGTTAAATTATTAATTCTGAGTTTGAGATTTAATTTGTGAAAAATAAAAAACTATTTGTATTAATGTGCTGCAAGTAAGTGTTATGAAAATAAAAGAATAAATTCTTAAAGTTGAATTAAAAAATGATGTTATTCACATTATTTATTTTACTAGTAATTGAATCTAAATATTATAAATCATATTTACTCAAATGACGTGGCAAATATATGTGGCATTGTTTTCCCATGTTTTACTTTTTTAAATGTTTCAATATATATTTCCACAAATTGAGTAAAATTCTATATCTAGCATTTTGTGTCTTAAAGCTTAGTTGTATTATATTAATAAAAGAAATATTCTAAATAAATTTACTCGAAATCACGTGAAATGGTGTAATTTCGGTTGATGAGAAAAAGAAAAAAAAATCGCATGAGAGTTCCATTACCTCTTCACTCTATTTTATGAAAAATAACTTCGAAAATATTATAAATAATTCTTTAAAAATGCTGAAATTCATCTCATCTATATCTTCATAATTATGATTGATATTTAAAGCAAATATTGGTAATAAACTGCTATTTCGATTGATTATGAAAAAAATAGATTTATCTCAAAAATTTTAAAACTAATCAAATCGAAGTGATGTGACTTTTCTTAATTAATGACCAACCCTTTGAGTTCATGGTAAACTTAATAGCTTAGCTCTTATATTTAATCATGAAACAACATGCTGTAGATTTCAATTATATGAAACATTTATAAAACTATATGGAATTCAATTCTAGTTTGAATTAAAATAGAATTTGATTAAGCCTAGTTAAAATGGCTTTGGAAATTTTATAAAGAGAAGTTATTTAATAAGTGAAATAATTTCCCTCTTAATTTTCTTTATATAAATACACAGATAATCACAATAAACACATATAATCACACTATAATCAAAATAAAAAAACATTAAATTTTCTCGAATAGAACATGTATTTCTTTTGAAATAATTTAAATTTATGTATAACCATTATCCGTATCATACGCGAAATATTTTTAACAGAAGATTCTCTCCTTTAATATAATATATATTGAAGAGCCAAGTGCTTTGGTAAATCAAAATAATCATTTTAATCAACATGGGAATAATTTTTCAAATACTTACCTCCAACATTTCCATTTATTGTAAGAAAGGCTGCTGTTCTTTGGCCTAGCAGCATTAGCAGAGGTATTACTAGTAATCTCATAATTAGATGAGAGACCTCTGAAAAATAAGTCATTAAACACATGTCACAGAAAGATATTCTGGAAAATATATCACAAGTTTTAAAATAATCCAGTTATAATTAATTTCTCTGTAGCTCCTTTCAACAAAAGTTAAATAGATATACATGTGATAAAATGTTAAAAATTTATTTATTAGTAAAATTAAAAATTATAATATTTTTTTTAAAATTAAGTCATTGTGTTTGAAAATGCACTTTGAAAATAAAAATGTCAATAATATTTTAATTATTAGTTCATTTAAATTTATTTACTATCTTGGAAAATTGAAATAAATAATTTATTGGCATATAGAATAGGATAAAATGTAAGAAATTCTGAAAATTATTTGAGTATTCTTTATTTTTTCAACAATTCAAGTTTTAGAAGTTTTAGGCAGCAAACAAATAGGAAATTATCTTATCTAAATTCGACGTTCGTAAATTTAGTGGCCTGTACATTCATTATAATTTTTACAGTATTCAAATAATTCTGCATTTTATATTTTGATGCATGTACATTTTATAAATTTTCCAAATTGACAAATTTTCCAAATTTTTTTTCATTTTTCTGGAGCCCATTTTTTTTTGGAATAATGTTTTAAAACTGTTCTAAGATAAATATTTTTTTCATGACTGATTTATAGTATTAGAAATTTTTTTACATTAATTGAGAAAATCTTTTGCTATTTTTCAATCTTTATTAGATTATAATATGTAAAAATTACACGAAACTATAAAATATGTATTAGATTAAAAAGTTCTTCTTTCCTATTTGTTTGCTGCCTAAAACTTCTAAAACTTGAATTGTTAAAAAAATAAAGAATACTCTAATAATTTTAAAAATTTCTTACATTTTATCCTATTCTATATGTCAATAAATGCTGTGTAAATATTTTTATATAGGACTCAAAATAATTTTAAAATAATAATCTTATCACAATATATCACTGATTTAAAAATCGATCAATTAAAGCAATTTAGAAAGAAAAATATATTAGCTTTTATCACGATTACATATTTTTTATTAAATTAAGTATTCTTGAATTGTTTATTTGATATATTATACATAAATTTAATTAAAAAAGATTTTTATTTAGAAATAATTCAAATAAAATACTTAAAACAAATATAATTTACGAAGAACATTCATATCATTTTTACAAATACACAAACATATCATTTCCATTTTTTTTTTGTTTTGTGCTAGCTTAGGCTGACAATATGGGGTGCGCTGCTCCACTTTTCCATACTGAACCATATTTGGTGTGGAGTCCGACTGCTTCAGTACACACATGCCATAGGGACCCGTTTATAGGGTAGGCAACCATTCACACCTCATTCATACACAAAAAGGACAAAAACAGGATAGATAGAGAGAGAAAGTACATCAATGCCCAAACCGGGATTCGAACCCAATATATATATATATATATATATATATATATATATATATATATATATATATATATATATATATATATATATATAATATGTATATATATATATATATGTATATATATATATATATATATATATATATATATATATATATATATATATATATATATATATATATATGTATGTATATATATATATATATATATATATATATATATATATATATATATATATATATATATATATATATATATATATATATATATATATATATATATATGTTTATGTGTGTGCCATATCATATTTAATCACTTGCAAAGTCTTTGTAAATAGAAATTTGTCCCGTTTTCTGCCATTATGCAACTGCCATCGATTGTTTTAAAAAATTTTCATGGTAAAAATCTTAAAACTTTGCATGAGGAAATTATTATACTGATATAAATATCATCCCTTAAATTGTAAATTAACTGAAATCAATAAAGATAAAACATTCACAATAACCTTTCAATCGAAAGTCAAATCTCGTGCTGATAAGATTTGATTGGAGATTGCAGAAAAGAAATGATCAAAAAAAATGTTCACTCACAAATGGTCAATTTATAGCAATACATTTATGAGAGATGGTTTTGTTGACGCTTAAAAGACAAACTGAGCTTATAAATGAAGATGAAAAAAATTTGTTTTTTTAAAAGTAATCTAAAATTACGGATATACATGTTGAATAGATGCAATGTTACTTCCTCTCTTTACTAGTTATTTTTATCCATGATAGTTAATTCAATAGAAAGATAAAACTTAAATGATTTTAATTTGAATTTGGTTCCTAATCATAATAAATATTCCAACTACAGCGAAAACAGAATCCATAAGAGTCTGACTAGGTTCGATAAACAATGAGAGTTTCTGACATAAATAATAATAAAATTTAGCAATACTAGTCCAAAATCAACCATGCTCGGCATGAATGAAAATAGGAACAAAATATGTTTCTAAGGGTTTTAACTGTAACCTCATTCTCTATGCAACATCAAAAGTGAAAAATAAAATGTCTAAAATTACTTAGTATTGACTTTTAAATGTTCAAATTTATAACACGATAATATTTTAATAAATGAATAGGAATTTTATAACTTGTATTTATTAATGGTTTTCATAATAAGTAAATAAAAAATATTTTATTGCAGAAACATTTAATTTTCTCTCTATTTAAAAAACTTAATTTGAATGAATACTCGATCAACATACAAGGGTTTAACAATTTTAAGTTTAAAATATGGAAAATTTTATACTTTAAAGTAATATATATTACATATTTCATAAATTTAATTAAAGTAATTATTTTTCATTTATATTTATTGAAAAGATTATGTTTTCATGGAATGTGTTTGTAAACATCCTTATTTCTTATTTTAAAATTAGTGAGATATTTAATTAAATCTTGGATTTAAATTTACACATGCTAAAACCTTAAATTAATTAATAAAAAATAAATTTTTTTAAAAAAAGACTATATTTTCAAATGAATAAATGCATAGTACATGAAAATAAATTCGAATAATAAATATACTTCAAATGCATTTTTTCTTATTTACACCGTAATCACTTTTTGACCAGTTTTTAATTCAAAAATTTCATTCTTCTTAAATTGGAAATCTTAAGCTGAAAATTTGATACGGATAATGTAATTATTTTATCTTGTATTTGGTATTCATACACAGAGAAAAAAATTTGAGAATAAAACATGTCGAGGGCTTACCTGTGCTGATACTGTGTGGATATCCAAATCATAATCCAAAGTAAACCTCTTTTATCATATACTAATTGAAACCAAATAATGAAGTAATCGCTTACCCATTTAGTTACATATTTCCAGGTATAATAGACATAAAATTGAAAGAATTGTTTCAAATGTATGATGTTACGCTGATTTTTCTCCGTATTGTTACTCCAGGAACAATTCAGCTCAATTAGCAAACGCCTACCCCTTTTTTGCAACATTATAGCTATTGAATGATTGTTGAAAGTTTCGTTTCTCAAACTATTGAATTCCCATTACCGTAATTTATTCAAATAGTTGTTAAAACAAAATGAAAATTAAAACAGAATTTTTTTCTAATCAACAAATGAATGCCAGCAATTATTTGCATTTTTTGAAAGCTAAAAAAATATAAGGGTTACCATTATTTAACAATTGTTTACTTACTTAATATCTTTTAATAAACTACAGTATTTTCGTATCTTATATCTATAGTTTTTTTTATTCTTCAATGTTTAAAAGAGAATTTCTTTTAATGTTTTATTTACCATAATTTGTTCTATTCTTGATTGAATGCAACAGTTTTACTTATTTAATTATGTTATAATAAATTTTTAAATAAATAATCAATATTTTTAATAATTTATTGTTTGTTTTTTTGTTTATCTGAATTATAATTTAAAATGATATAAATACTATAAAGTAATAAAAATTAAAAAAATAATAATTTGAATTTCCTATGGAGGGTTAGAAAAATTTATTTCTTTTATGCATCAAATTTTCTAAAATCCTTATGAAAAGTATTTTGTAGGTGTTTCATTGTAATTCAGAATTACAGAACTGTTCCTGTGTTTCATTTGAAATTATAAAACTTGAAATATCAAAATTGTTGTTATTTTTTATATCATGGAAAATATTAATAGAAAATTTATCACTTATTAATTAGTCTTTAGTGAACGAATAATTATATCATGAGCATTATTTATAGAAGTGAAACTTTTTTTTCTTTTAATTTAAATAAATACTTAAAATAAACTTAGTAAATTAAAATAAACGGCCAATGCTCTTCTTGATTTATTTGGAATGGAGAAATATAAAATATTTGCCATAGAGAGAGATTAAGAAATAACACAGATATTTATCTAACATAACTTAATTTTTGTTGTCAATTAAAAAAATCTATATAACTACCATATTACTTCGTCAATATTTATGAAGATGAATGGTTTGAAATTTAGACAAGTAAAAAATTTTCTTTTATACAAATCTGTTTATTTTCTTATATTAAAGAATGTATTACTTTTTTCATAATTGTTAAACAAGCAGAAATATCGTGGTAGTTCATTTGAAAATATTTTTTCCTCTTCTTTTTCAGTTTAAAGAAAGATTTCACTCATTTCTGATTATTACTTTATGAATTAAGGAAATAAATAAATATAATAATTTAGTAATGTTATGTCTAAGTAACATATTCTCAGCATATGAGAATTGCAACAATTTCCGTATAGGATTAACTATTCCATTTACTTTATCATTAAGCTACTATAAGTAAAACTCATTAAAATATTTTGAGCTTAACATTTATATTATGGTATTCACCAATTCCTTGTCATATTAAAAACAAAATTCGATTTTGCAGTCAATAATAACTATAACTCTCTTTCTTGTGTTATCCTTCAAATAGTTACTAACTACCAAAATCAGCTTGAAAATAAAATAAATTAAAAATTATTTTCCTTTTCATACATTTTCCACAATACGAATAATAAGCATTTTTCCGTAGGACATTGATTTCTTTCTTCATAAAAATTTAAAAGTGAACGTGACTGTGATTGTAACTAAATAGTTCATCTTAATGCAAATTATATTCGGATAAAATGCGGCGAACTCTATTGTAACAATAAGTTTCTATCTTAGTTTACATTGTTGATCAGAAGTTTGCTGTATCCTAATGCATGTTCTTAACTTATGAATGACTATTTCTGTCGATGGAATAATTTATTAGTAACTCTCAAATAACAGTGATTTTTGCTTATAGTAACTGGTGCTACTTTAGTAGATATTTTTGTTATGCTGTTGTACAGTTACTATAGGTCACATGCACCTATGATTTTTACTACACATAAGTAACATGCCTGTTTTAGATTTAAATAATTCTCATGCCATGCATTGTTCTCAAATATTTCTCATTCTGCATCCCACTTTCATAAATGATTATCAAAAAATTATGAATAAAATTTATTAACCAAATTTTCAGATTATTTCAAAACGTTATCAAGAAAGGATATGCGAATAAATAATTACGCTGTTGCAATAAAAGTAAAAAGAATGGGGAAAGTCTTCTTTTTTGCTGCGTTAAAAATGGGTTACAGTGTTACAGTGTAGTTTAAGAGAATAAAATTCTATTCATATTAACAAACAATTACGTCATTATAAAATAGCTATGAAGAATGGAGTTCTCTCATTTGCTGCATTAATAGAATTACAATAGAATTATGAAGAGTGGAGCTCTTATCATGTTGAACAAAATTATAATCTGTTGAGTTGGAAATATTTGTAATTCTATTTTAATTTTAGAACAGTGAGTACTAAACGATAAAAATAGTTTACATTTAAATGCCATTCTGTTTATGATTCTTCTTTAGTTTAACTTGAATTTATTTAAAATTTTAATATCTTATTTAATTCGAGTTCTTTTGATTATGTGACTTACAATTGAAAAAAATAATATGATATAAAAACGTACGCATAAAATACAAAAATATTGCTAACATTTATTAGTAATTTTTAATTACATAATTCAATTTTAGAAAACCCGTTATTTCATAATATTGTTACTTCAAATACCTCTGTCCACTGGATGGTCTGGGAATTTTTTTATAGAGAAAAAAATTAAATGACGAACATTGCTATGTATTCAATCTCTTCGTATTATTCAATGCGTTTTTAAAACACGATTATATATGAGACAATGTCTGATTGTTATTTTGTAACTTGAAGATCCAAAACAGATGCAATAGTTGAGTATAAAAGAAATCGACACAAAATGAAGCGAGTAGTATTTTAAGAGCTGATCGATAAAATGCAGAGTGTATGATTCTATGCTAGATTCTGTCATCAAGATGTTCTACCAGCTAAATTTGCTGGCATTGATGGTAGAACTCGTCTGCATTGGAAAGTCTGAAGCTTCTCGACTGGAAAATTCTTTAACTGCACTGTCAAAGGGTCTGAAGTATATGAAAGACCACGTTTATGTCATTAATCTAGATGGAGTAGTTGGATCAAGGTTTGTTGAAGGTATAAATAATCATTATTTTTAAGAGATAATTTTTAACTTAGTATTGTTATGTAATAAAAATATTTGATATTTGTTTTATCCAAGTTTGCTTACTAATTTATTTACAATACTATCCATTAAATATTTATTTCAAATTCATTAAAAATCTGTTTACTGTTTTGATGTTTTCTATTAAATTTGACACAAATATTCATGCTAAATCTGCAAAATGCTTTAAAATTTAAATTTAATTAATAAATTTTGCGATGCATTATCCTTATATGCAAATAATCGCATGTTTTAGGAAAAGAGTAGAAAATAAATTTGCATATATAGTTTAGATAATTTTATTTTAATATTTTTTTACTATTAAAGAAACAGAAATAATGAAAATGACCTCATTTTTCATTAAATATTATTGTACATTATATGTTAAAGAAATAAAATTGGATTTACTTGCTAAAGTTTTTTTTCGTATTTCATCTAATGTTATATATTATTTCGTTATTCCCAATGCAAATAATCTGCTTAATATTAGATTTTTTGTAATAACGTCCATATTATTGAAATTATCAAATATGACATAAAATATATTGTAATATTATCCTTCTTTCATAAAGTCTTGTATTGAATAGCTCTACACTTTCTTTATTTGAAAAACAAATTACATTTTAAATGATTCTGAATTAGTCAGCCATAACTTATTTCTAATAATAAATTTTGCATACATTTTCAAAAGAGGATTGAACTATTTGTCTATTTATATAACAAAACACTTTGCCTCGTTTATATTTATTTATTTATTTATTTATTTATTTTTTTTTGTAACTTTTCTTTCATATATAAATATTATAATAAAACAAATATTTTATGCTTAAAAAAATTGTGCAAAAAGGCACAAAGTAATAAGAGTTTTCATAACTAAACATGATTTATTGCTGTATCAAAAAGTTGTCCTTAATTAATACTAATTTTTTTAAACCTGTTTGAGCTGAAAAATATATTAAAACTAAGTCAATGCATAACTTAGCTTCAATCGTTCAATGAAGAATAATTTTATTAAATTATGAAAAAAGAAAATTTTTATTTGGTTTCCATTCTTTGATGCCAATTTACTTATAGACCGTAAACAGTTTTGTATTTTAATTATTAGTCATAATTAATTCGTTAACTCTTTCTTATCAATGATCTCATTTTTTCCTTAAATCTAGCAAAAAAAAATGTTTCGATGAAATATAAACAAATTACAGATAATTATTAATTATAAAACGATTATTCCTTGAGAAATCATAAAGTCAAAATTATTTTTAAATTTCTTTCGTTATATTATTTATAAGTTAAAAAATGAACATACAATAATACCATTTTTGCTATAATGAAATATAGTGTACTAATGCGATCAAACTAAGTATTCAAATTTTTTTACTTAAAGTGTTTTATAATTATTATCATTTGTAAACTTTTGTATATTTTTGTAATTGAAATAAACATTTCGAAACAACTATTTCGTATTATGACATGAAAAAAAAATTATTGAAATGAGATTCTTATTTTGATTTTATAAAATAACGAAATTAAGCAAAGGAGTTGTATAATTTCAATGTTTCCACTATGAAATTTTTGATGTAAATACACCTCTTACATTTTAAAAAGTCGTTCAGAAAATCATTTATCATGAAAACATTATTTGATCGGAATCAAAAATTTTAAAATTAGTAAGAAGTCACTAAGTATTTTGACACTTTGTAGATCAAAATGAAGATTCTGAGTAAAAATTAACTTAAAAAACTAACATGTTATTCAGGTCAGAGAGTTATTGGTAAAGTGATCATTATTTGGCAGTTATAAACCTTATGGTACAAATTTTGATATTATTTATTTTTCGTATATAATTTTTTGAAATATCAGTTTGCGAAGAATTGCTTCTTGAATTATTCAAAAAATTCTAAATTTGGGACGAAAGAGGCATTTTTAAATAACCAGAAAGATGCATTGTCAAAAAATCGTGAGGGTTAAATGTTTGTGTAAACGAGTGTCTACTGTAATTTGCTTACATCATCTCTCTTTATTATCTTTTCAGTAGATTAAATTCATTTTATAACAGAAGTCAGTTGCAAGTCACCAGCGTTGTGCGTATATCCATTACATTTAATGTTTTATTGTATAACAAAAAAATATCCGGTTTTATAAATCAAAAGATCCATGCTATCAAACATAAAATAATAATTTTAATATGTACGAACTTAAGCATACGCGTGCAGATACGAAACATTTGCTACAGTTGCTTTTTAGAAGAAAAAAAACTTACATTTTGCAGATTTTAACTCAACCTATAGTTACATGAGCAAAAAGCACATGATTACGTATCAGTAGTCTGCTTGCTGTTAGATTCATAAAGAGATAATAAATTATGAGTGAACGAGATTTTTGGCCCGATCGTTTTACATACTCTTCACTATTTGTTGAGGAGAATAAATCTCGACTAGCATTCCCTCTCTTGAAAATAATGATTTCAAAAACGCTACAAGATAGAATAATATTTATAATATCTATACCGTTAAAAGTATATCCTAATATTTTCGCTCCAATGCCTCGTCAGTATTTAAGGACGAGTCATCTTTGATTTACATTCTGAATTTCAAACAGTTACAGTTTATAGAAGTTAATAAGCGTTCAAATGATTTTAAGAAAAAATATTTCAAATTTCAAAGCCTTTTATGAAAAAATTTAATTCGAGTCTATTTGTGAGACCGCATAAATTGAATTCAAATTAAAATTAATTTTGATCTCCAAACTGTATTTAATTGAGCCTTTACTCTAAAAAGCTCAATAACATAAAAAAAATTCTTTTGAGTAAAAGTTCAATAATGAAAAAAAAAATGTAACATAATATACCGTTACTGTTGCCTTATTTATGCTTATCGTGTGGTTGGACTGAGACCATTGGAATGAAAAATAAAAGAATTGGTGTTAATTATTGCTTGAAACAGAGTTTCCGATTCCTGTATGTATTTCCGCTGTGGTGGCTGCTTGGGACTTTTTGGGATATTAAGCAGATTATGTTTAAAGTTTCAACAGCATTCAGCTTTAGGATATCCACTATGTGGGATCAATACAACAAAATGGTATAAATATATATATATATATATATATATATATATATATATATACAGAGACAGAGAGATTGCTCCGTGATCTCTTTCTCATTGACCATTCTAGCATTATAATAAAACCTTACAATGGGTTCATAAAATTGTTTGAGAATTATGAAAAATTGTCAAAATAAGTTTTTTGTCACAATTTCCTTTACGATCTGTGTACATGATCATGGAATCATTTTTAGTAATTTAAATGGATTTTCTGAAATAAATATGTATGCAAAACAAAAAGTGACAATTTATTTTAAAATAAAAATTATTTTAAAAATATGGTTCAAACAAATTGATTATTACAGTATTAAAACATGAATGAGACAATAAATAGTTTAAAAAATTATGATTGTATCTTTACATTTGAAGTCTGTTATACTTTTAATCCGCGTTTTGCCTTTATTCAAAAATCAACTCTTATTAAAAAATTAGAGAATTTTATAATTATCTAAATTTTCTTAATCAGTACTTATATATATATATATATATATATATATATAAAAGAAAGTATATTATTTTTTCTGTTCCTTTGTGTATTCGATTTAATTCAAATAATTTGTGAATTTATCTATCTCACCAATACACAATTTTTAAAAACTCTTTAAAAAATAGTTTATATAAGGCACAATGAAGCAATAGTTATAATCAAGGATCCAAGTTTCAATAAACATTTTAAAACAATTTCTTGACAGGAAGGCGAAACTTTTAATGTATAACATAAATATATGTTTATTTGTAACCTAAATCCAGACCATTCGGGTATCCATTATATTGAATCATGAGTCAAAAGTTTTTAACTACATGTGTGTATTATGTTTAATTATTCAAACAATAAATGAAAACAATATTTTATTAAAAACAATTTTGAACTTAATTAATAAGACTATACATTAAAGTAATTAAAAAAGTTATGTACACTATTTACAATACATACAAAATCACCCACGTAAAGTTTGTGGTATTTTGATTTTTAGTCACTCGCAAGTGTCTATAACTCATAGTTTAAGACTATATAGTCATTTTTTTACTCTTTCTTTTTCGGAAAGGTTCTCTGTTTAGTTACCACAAGTTAATCCGTCTATTCCGAAAGATTAGAGTGTTTGTAAGAATTAAATTTCTATTGTATATCAGCATACTATAGTTCGTTCTGTTGATTGCCGTCATTAAGAAGTCCTTTTCACAGAACAGCTGATATTTTCTTTCATCAAATAAAGCCATGACAGCGGTGCTAGTTAAGTCAATTTGCTTCGCTGTGTTTAAATTTCACCTGAGTGTAACAGTTATTTTTTGTCTTTCTTTCGATATTCTTACTAAGATCTTTGCTTTACTCAAACTTCAGTTTGTTCTTCTTTTTACCAGTTAAGTTTCAGTCTTAGACAGTGCAGATTTTTTTATCGGTCACGCTTCATTCTTCAATGTAAGCATGCAAATTTTCTTCGGTAATGTTTCAATTCTGGGCACGCAAATGTGCATTAGATTTTTTCACTTTATTATTTATGCATATATTTTATTCTCTGTCATAATTCAGAATTTTCATGTCAAATAAATCCTTGTATCAATGTATGAACATTGGCGATGATGTTGCAACGCATTGTACCTCATGATTAATACTTCACTTGGTATTCATCCGGAAAGACGCTCATACTTGTCTTTCAGGCCACAGTTTGATGTTCTTATTTCTTATCCCCTCCACCCACTCCAACCCCATGAATCTACATGCCACCTGTTTTCTTATTGGTCATGCATCTCATCCATGGTATCAACCTTTAAATGCGCAAAAGAGAAATGTATCATTAGATTTACAGACAACACACAAAAATATACATTTTTGACTGTCAGCTAATTTCATTTCTTATAAATGAAAATTAATAATGTGAAAAATTTTTAATTTTATTTCATTTCTTTCAACTATAAGTATTTTGAATACAATAACTAAAAATTTACCCTAAATGAGGTATTTTACTTTAAAATCGATTATTCAGTTACTTGAGAGAGTTTCATATAAAAATTATTAAAAAATTAAGCTCGTCTTCAGTTGCGTAGCTCTAAGTTCAAATGTTACCTTGGGCTTGAATGTGTGCTGTGGTTTGGAATATAATTTAAACTGTAAGTTCCTGTCGAATAAATTTCTGTTTCTAAAAAATGACTATTGAGCAATATAGAGACATTAATTTTTCCTTTTAATCGTGTAGTAAATTAGTTATATTTTCTATCAAATTCACTAATCGGAATAATTGTTAAGTTGTTATATAAGTTTACGATAGTAAACGATGCATAGTTTAAATTGTTATAGTTTTAAATTAATTCAAATGTGATTATGTCCTTTCAATTAATTTAGTGTAGTTATTTAATTACCTTAGGTCGACGTTTTTTCTTTTCGGGTTTGGTGTCTCCCAAGAATACATAAGCATCCCAGTCAACGTCAGGGACAAGTTCATATCCTTTTTTGTCCCGGCTTCTGTAATTAGAACATAAGTTCATTTAGTTGTAATAAAATCAGTAAATACAAAACTTTGCTACTGTAGGAAATTTTCATGTTGAACTTAGTTAATTATTTTGTGACAAAATTATAGATAAGTTGATTCGTGCGACATCTACTTGATTCCTTACCATGAAAATTAAAGCTATAACTATTGAATAAAAAAATGTATTCTTGAGCAATGTAAGAGGAAATACATGAGGCCGCTCGTTAATTAAAAACTTTATTATAAATTTAATTTTAATGTTTTAATAACACTTTTTTTAAACCAAAACATATTGTGGAAATTTACTGTTGAGCTTTCTGAGAATAAATTACGTTGCTATAAAATTAATATGTCACAGAATATAATATACGTCAATGAATGTAAGGATAATGATGTGAAATTACTTACCACAAACTATTAAATAATTATGATTATAATAAAACTATAAAACAGATAACGTATTACCTTTTAAATGCCATTAAGTATGAATATTGAAGAATAAGAGGCAATAATATTGGCGTAAAAGATACCATAACTTCTTTCCGACACTTCAATTTTTCTGAGACTATAACATTTTGTTTTTGTGTATAAATGATATTTTTCTTAGTAAAATTTACGATACAGTTTTAGAACTTACATAAAATAATCAAGCTTATCCATGGTTATTAATCGCTAAAAACTTGCAATTTATACTAAGTAATCCAGTGTTTACAGTTTCGTTATTCTAAAAGATTTGGCACAGGGGCCGTATAATCCATGATCTCAAATTCTGAATTTTTTTGGCGAGGAAGAAATGTTGCCAAGATGACGTATCGTGACGTGCGCGATGACGTAAATACTAGGGTTATCAAAATAGAATTTTCTGCATAACTGTTATAGGTCTCTATAAGTATGTAACAAAAATGCGTTTTCCAGATACATAACAAAATCCGCCAAAAAATCGCCTAACTTGGTACATTATCTTGGAACATTTCATACATCCGTCATCTTGGAACATTTTATTGCAAAAACTTCTCTGTATTGCATTTGTTGTACTTTTAATAAATCTCTTATAATATATGTATAGTTATAAAAAAAATAATTACCGATCACGTCGTAGCCATTTAAATAAGGAAAATCCCATTATAAATATTTATTTTACAGAATAACCTTCAAAAATGTAAGCTTCAAAAAATACTATCAATAAATTTTTCAAGACAAAATTCACACCAAAGGCTTTGAGATCCTCAATCGAAATGAATGACAACAAAGAATTTTAAGCATTGTTACAATTTTCCAAATATTGTTGCACTTTTCTACATGTTTTAGATAATTTTTGAGAAAATAATAGAATTACAAGCCTTTGTTTAATTCATATATTACTTAAAATCAATTCTTTGTATGGTAAATAGATCATTGTTTAAACTAAATTGTTATAACAAAAAATACTATTGTTAAAAAATAAGCAACTGTATGCGTGCAGTGGCGTAGGGAACATAATTGACGCCAGGGTACGATACATTTTTGGCACCTCTTTTCAAAACAAAAAATAGCATAATACAATATAAATATGGGAATAAAATGTATGAAGTAATAACAGTATATTATAACCATATATAATATATCATATTAAATAGTATTACTTATATTGTGTACTTACAATATTACTTATATTGTGTATTCTTATTACTTGTAATAAGAATACACAATATAAGTAATACCAGAATATTGTACCTATACTATAAAGTAATCGAAAATATGTTTATTTAAAATCTCAGGCTAGACTTTAAATTTGAACAAAATTCTAATATAAAAAAACAGTTATACACACAATTATTTTAAAAAACATACAAAAAAAAATTCCCAGTCACAAATTTCTCTGTAGAGTTCTACTCCATAGCAATTTGCATAATAAAATTCATCAAAACTTTAGCAATTGCTAAACCCGGTGGCTTAGTGCTCCCAAGTCACAGGTCCGAGGTTCGATTCTCGGGCAAGGTCGTCTCAAATTTTCATCCTTTCAGCGGGTCGATAAACTGAGTGCCAATCGTGCAATCAGTCTTAAGGACTAAACACAAGGGATTTCACTTTGAACTTTGACCACCTAACCGAGACCTTTGCTTCGCACCCTAGGGCCCTCGGTTAAGAAAACAGATAAGTGCACTGTAGGCCTTGACCCAGATATTACAATTTTGAAGTCGGGATATTTATTTATCCATTAATTTTTAACTTTTAAGAAAATTGATTTCAATAATTTAACTTTTCCTTAACAGTGTCTTCAAAATTTTTAAATGTATTTTTTCTAGCTTGTTAAACAGCTGAAACAATTAACAATTTTTATTCCCCATTAATTGTGCATTATCTTATTTCTGAAAGACTACAAATTTTTGATCATTAAATATTAATGTTATGCTATCTCTCTCTCTCTCTCTCTTATCTTAAAAAATTTTCAAAAATTGTGTAACATTATTAAATTCACAAACTTTAGTTATTCATTGCAAAAAATAAATGAAATATTAATAATGATAATTGGATAAGACTTTACACCCCTAATTTGGGTTCCACTCACCTGATTTTTCACACTGATATCTTTTTAAACATTTTATTTACCACAGATTAAACTAAAAATTTTATTTCCTTTTTTATCTCAGAAAAATTCCAGTTTAACTTTATGGGAAATTTTGCATTTAAGTAACTTATTAAAATATATCATTCAAACCATTAATATAAAACAAAATTATTTTTATTTTAAAAAATTTACATTACAAAATGTAATATCGATAATTTATGAATATTTCCTTTTTATACCATAAAACCAATTTTTCTGATTCCAAAATTAGAAGATCTTTGTTAATAAGTCTTTATCTGATTTAAGTTTAGATAGCTAAATTATGCTATAGCATTATCAATGGAAAATGCAGATAAGCAACAAAACCTAATACAGAAAGCAAAAACAATTTGCAAATTTCTTAAATAAAAAATTAAAATTAATTTCTTTCAAAAGACTTATAAATTCAAATAAAATTATGTATATTTAATAAAATCAGAAATTTTCAGCCAAACAATATATATATTTTATATTATTAAAAATATTTTCCCTCCAAAACTGATATTTTTTATGTTGTTCTAAACTATCCTAATTTTGCCCCATATTGTCTTCGATTCAAACTGTAGAATGCTTCTTATTTACGTAATAAAATAATGAATTCAAAGTAATATAATATATGCTAAAGCACACATATTAATCATTTAATCAACTATTAGTGCTTGCTAATTATTATCAATTCTTTACCTGATACATTTTATCAGAAAAACTAAAATCAATAATATATAAGTTTGAAGTCTGAATCTTCATCTCGCCAGCTATTTATATATATATATATATATATATATATATATTATATATATATATATATATATATATATATATATATATATATATTATCTGTTTGAGGGATTTAAATATTAGTCGTATTAAAACCTAAAGATTTATTTTTTTGTTTTGTTTCTATGAGTGATTGTATGATCATATCGCTAAAGTATAATACATAAGTACTAATGTTATCAGATTCAAAATTTTCTTATTCAGAAAATTTAGGACACGCTAATTTAAGAGATTTAAATAAGTAAATTTTTCTACTTTAACATTTAAAGAGACTTTTATGAGAAATTTCAAAGATTGAAAAGAGAAATCAATAAGACATTGAAAAAAAATAAGCTTTTTTCAAATGCAATGAAAGTATCTATTTAATTTTCTAGTTAAAAAAAGATTAAATTTTTTAAAGTTTGTATATTATGAAATTTAAATGAATCTCATGGTCTTGAGGATAAGGTAATAAAATTGGCAAGTCTTATAATAAACCTATATACCGGTGATATATCACAATTTTTTTTAAACTTAATATAACTGCTTGTCATGGAATAATCAAAGAAAACCATAAATTTAATTGCTCATCAGTATTTTAAGTTCTTCTAAACAGTAATGGTGACTATTTTCACTCGGAGTAAAATTGAAGAGATGTAAATAAAATTGTTGGTTGCTTATTTAAGTACTTGTAGTATTGTGCCTCTATTCTACTATAAATATATGGAACCAGTTGTCTTATAACGTATCAACGTTGCTATTAAAAAATCATTGAACTAACAAGCGAATTTGTAAGAAATATAAAATGTACAAAAAAGTCTATTTTACATCACTTTTCCTTGATTAGTTTGTCAATGATATTTATAAGCACTAACCTCGTACTTTCACTACAATTGCTTAGAGTTATTTAGCAATTACTGAGCCCGTTAAGGCTATTGAGAGAATAAGAAATAGAGTAATTGGGATCTATAGAGGACTTAGAATGAGCAACATGTTGAAGACGTGTCAACTACTGTTATAAACAAGAGAGGACAAATATTCAGGGACTAATGGTAGCAAGCCATTGCTAAGGAAATGGATATACCATAAGTAACAGCGAAATAAAGGGGTGAGGCAAAAAACTAAATTAAATATTACCATTTTTATCCCAACAAAATATTCTTCTTTCAAAAATTACCATCTGAGAAGGGATTTTTTTTATTATATGATTTCAGCATTCACAAGAGAGGGTAATGCCGTGATATAGCTCATTCTATTGAACAGTAAAGAGCACTTTCATATTTAATCATAAAAGGAAAATTGACTGTCAAATTAAAAATGAGGAAAAAAAATTTTCATGTATATTTTAATATTTTTTTAGGTAGCAAATATTGGCTTGCTTATTGGATACAAATATGGATGCATAAAATGACATTTGACTTTAATAAAAGAAATTAAGAAAAATCGAAAGTTTCCATTTGCATAGTAAAAAAAAAGAGTTGTAAAAAGGAATTTTAGAATGCAATGTTAAATTTACATTAACACAAATATATACTTTTTAATATTCGTTCAATATAAAAAACACATTTATTACTAAATTTTGAAAAAAATGCTTTTAAAGTAATCTCTGAATATTTATAATCAACATTCTAGAATAGTCAAAATAATAAATCGATTTCATATTCTATAGTGTTCATCTGAAATTGTGTAAATTATGACTAACAAGTGTCACCTTAGCAGTGACAGTACACAGCAGAAAAGTGTATGAAGTTCAGCGGGTCTTTCAATTTGACTAGAATATTTTTTCTCGCCTCTATTCATGCGAGGAAATATGAAGTTATGAGGTTTAATCAATGACCTACAGCTCAATCACCTTAAGTAGTGAGTTATTTATATTAGCTTTCCTGAAGAAGAACAGAAATCTAAGAGAGTCAAAACGAAACTTATCTGTTTACTTACCAAGCTGCATTGGTTAGGAAGATCGTCGTTTTGTTGTTTTTATGTTCCTTGTCAAATATACCTCGATACAATTCTGTAGGAATAATTAGTACGCAATTATAAGTTCACATACTTTGGTCTGTATTAAACTTCATATATTTTTATCGCATTTATAAGATATAAATATTTAAGTCATCAACAGTTTCTTCTGATATACATTAGTTTTCTTCAACCACAATTTCAATAAGAAAGTTTTCTCATCATTTCTAAGTTTTTAAAAAAGAAACTCATCATTTTTGACTGTTGTTCAATAATTTTTTACCATTTACTAATTAAATTTGAGTTTCTTTTTTAAACTATGTTTCAATGATGTCAAAATTCTTATATTTACTTTTTTATCCTTTTTTATTTGGAATTTTTCTATCTGTACTATATAACTTCGTTTGAAATTTGTTTAATGATCATATCTATTTTCATTGATGAGAGATTTAATATTTATTGCATAATCATATACATTTTTTTGAGAATTATTGAAATATATAAGCATATATTTGCAGTTTTTTATTTGAATTTCAGATATTGTGCCTATATTTAATTCTGCTCTTTTTATTTTTATTTTTTATATTTAAAATCATATATGTAAAATTAAAGTATATCAAAGCTTCAATTGAATGTATTTTTATAATATATCAGTAATATGCTTGTTCTAGTAAAATGTATCTGGTAAAAAAAAGAAAAGTTATTGCATAATATTTAACATAATTTTTACCTGTTTAGAATTTCTAAATTTTTGGTGTATTTTGTTTTCCTCAAGCATCATTACCAACATCCTTTCATCTCATTTGCCGGAAATTAATTTTTTCATATTAACACAAATGCATATTATTCAATCGAAATAATAGTTGATGAATAAAGTTAGCTGAAAAATAAGGTGATATCATCTTTTTTTTATTCATGTTTTTAATTCTTAATAAAAAGCATACAAAACATTTCATTCTGTACAATTTAGCAAATTATAATTTCTAGATATTCTCTCTAAATTTTCATTTCATTATTTTACTTTTCATAAGTTAGAGGGGGAAATTAAATTTTTCTTCAGACTATTATTCATAGTTTCTTTTAATGATAGTTCAAAAATTTTGAAGAATAGGAATTTTCTTGATACATTTACTAATTATAATTTACTAAAGAAATGTGGCAATCATATAAATATATCGTATTTTACTTTTAAATAAGCCGTTCATATTTTTAATGGTTTCAAAAAATGCAGTCATTTATAATTCCTTATAATTAAACGAACAGTTTATTCCATAAGTTCTCAAGAAAATGTTTCTGTTTAAGAAAGTGTTAAAACTAAATTTCTGTTTCTTATTTTAATTTTTTTATTGCTTGTGCATGACTTCTTTATTTATATGTATAAAATGTAATGATTCGCTTTGCTGATCAATGAAGAAATCCTACATTTTAATGTCTCTTCTTTTCTTATTGCCTACTTCACAAAAGTACACCAATCAGGTTAAACTCGTGGTAATTCATTTTTAATATAAGAGAAACTTTTCATAAAACTTTACAAGAATAAAACAGATAGTAACCAAATAATTCAAGTATTGTTTTTATAGTAAAATATTGTTTTCTAAGCTTATTACGTAAAAATATCATATAAATAGATAGGTATTAGAGTAGGTTATGCTGCAAGAAAATTATGGTACATATATGCATTATAATACATGATTTTATTTTTGACAACTGGTCTGTTCTATTGCTGCCAATATCATCAATAAGAATGTGACAGGCACATTTTACATTGCCAAAGTACGAATAAACAGATTCTTTTTTCATGTCATTCATCCGAGATATATTTCAATTATTTTACATATTGAAATTTTAAAACGCATTGGTGATATTTGCGACTTTTTTTTCGTCGCCAAGCAATTCTAATACTATTGCACTTAAAAAAACGCATATGTGTCGCAAAAATGACGTAAAATATGAGAAAAAAATAACTGGCAATAAAAAAGCCAAAAAAGCAATTAATGGAATAACGGAAATACTATAATCAAAACAAATGACGGCAGAGTTGGCGAAACATCTTTCGTAAGGGGGGATATATCATACTTATACCAAAATTTGAATTTAGATTTTTCAATTAGATGTTACCTGATCTTTTATTTCCAATTATTATTATAACTATCTATGTAAATACAATAATGAATAAACTGCAACATTTAATTCTCACTACATCTGCAGGTATGACTTTTACTGAGTGAAATTTATATTTCCGCTTTCTATACACATTTTGAGTCAATTAATTGCTTATTTAAATTTGACAATAATAATTCATCTTGAGAGAAAATTTGAAATTTTTATTTTCTTCAACATCAAGCAAAAATATTGCCGTAAACTTGGCTTTCATATTGTAATTGCTGGGAATATTTTATTCTTTGAATTTAGTGAATTTTATTAGAAATAGTGAATTTAAGATTTCAATTTATATAAGTAGTTTGAATGAAAGTATATTTTATATTTCAGAACAGTTAGAAGCTTATCTGCAATTTGAACCACATGTATTCGAAAGAATTCGAAGCGAAATAGAGGAATTGTACAGCATAGCAAGTGTTGTTGCAGATGAAGGCATGAAACATGTGAAAGAAAATGATAAAACTTACATTGCAGGTAATATTATTTTATTTTAGTTTTTAAAAACTTTTATTTAATTATTGATTGTTTAATTTGATGTAAGGATGTAACACCAGAAGACTTAATATTTAATTAAAATTACTTTTTGATTTTATTTCATATTTTTACTGTGATACGATTTTATTTTATAATTTTTGTATATATCATCTTAATTTTATCTATTATCTGATAAAACTTCTTGTAAATGTTTCTGTTATTTATTGCCAATTTATTTGCTAGAAAATATAAAGATTATAAAAAAAGTATTTATTTTAGGAGAGATAAAATAATTACCACTCTAAATAGAGAAAATCGGTTAATTTTTAAAAATTTAAGTCAGTTTTTTTTTATTGTTTAAATGTTTTGAATAAATATATTTTACTTGTGATATAGTGAACTATATGTAGGTAAATTTTCCTATGTTTACGCCTAAACTAAATTTACAGCAAAGTATGCAAATTCAGAATCTAAAAACACAAAGGAAATCACAAATGATAGTTTTACATATCATTAATTACCGCGAAGAATCGTTTAACACGCTTTTTAAAGTACCAAAAGATTTTAATTTAACGATAATGAATCAATAACTAAAAAGCGGGTAACATTAAAGAGTTAAAAATCAAAGAATTTATAAGCGCAATTTTGAAAATTTGGAAGATAAACTTTTTCTAACTCCCTACTTGTTAAAAAATATAATAAGCATTTTCATTATAGAACAAAAATAAACTTACAAAATGCTGAATTAAGTTTTGGTGTAATAATATAAATAAATGCTATTAAATTAAACTCGAATGACAACAACCCCTCTGCGGCCAAGGCCTGTAGTGTCCATATCTATATTCTTAACCAAAGGCCTTGGGGTTCGAAGGATATTTCCTAGTCAGATGGTCACGTGAACTGAGATCATATTTCAGTGTATTTGGTGGTGATCCTTAGATGGAATGAGAAATATGATTTAGGTTTATGAATCAGCTTCTGACGTTGTCAATATCTATTTCCAGAAGCATCTAAGTCATGGGTTACCAAACTTTTTTTTCTCGTGGACTACTTTTAAAGTGTAACTATTTTCGGTAGAACCCCCCCCCCGTGCTGCATTTCTACTGTATTCCCAAAACTACTAAAAAAACATCACTCTAAATTGGAAGTGTTAAGAAAAAAAGTAGCATATTTTCTTGTGTCCTATTTATTAAAATGATACTTGCTGTTATACAAAATTATAAACATTATTACAAACAATCAACGATTGACACAAAATCAACAATGAACTCTGAAATGTAAATCAACAATAAAAAGTAGTCATATTTTTAATGAGACGGCGCATGGACGGCACTTTGCAAGTCTCGACATGTGGTGTACACTTGTTTTATTATCTATCGTTCTATTCAAATCTGTGTTTGAACAGAATCTCTAATATTTTTTAGTGCCTACCTAGTAAATGATGCTATCTGTATAGTTGATAGGTAAATCCAAGCCAAATTTTTGCTCTTTATTATGAAAATTAGAAAATGTTTCGTGAACCCCCACTTACAACTTGTAACCCCCTGTTTTCTTTTCACATCTAGGTGGACACCTGGGGGTCCACCTAGACCACTTTGGGAACCTATGATCTAAGCTCAAACGTCAGGAAATATGATTCTTCAGATTATACTTGGGCTACCAATTTGCTAGAATTTCAGAACCATCATTAAGGTAGAACTTATGTTTGATTAATTAATTATAGTAAAAGAGATCTTAAATATCAATATTAAAGGGAAAATTTATAATTGAGTTCTGAGATATCACATAGCATTTATTTTTGTTAAAACGGCATTTTTTTAAGTAGCTTGAAGTGGCATTATTTCCTATTTGTAGTTAATGATTCCAAATGAAATTGTATAAACAGAATTTCTTTAATAAATGGATGCAAATTAGTTCAATATTACATATGGTGTTCGCAAATATCCATTAGGTTCTAATCTTTACAAAATGTGAATAAATATTTCATCGATCTATCATCTGTGTATAAAAAATGCTTCATTGACTAAATATCTAATTCTATAAAAAAAAGTCAATTGAAAAAACTGTAACTTTTTAAATAACATTTGTACATTCCAAGTTTATTCTTTACAGAACATTTTGTTCTAAATTTTATAGACGTCGGACGTATAATGGAGAAAAGTTCGCGACTGCTGTGGTATCCAAGTAGAAGAACTAATCCACATGCTGTTGTATCTCCTGTGTCATGTCCTTATTCTTTCTTTAATTCAACTTTATCAAATAGCTGCTTGAAGCAAGCTACAGGATCTTGGTGAGATAAGGACATTTTCTTTCCCAGATATATTCTTCTTTTCATTCTTTAAAAATATATCATTTTAAATGTTTACTGTCTTACAAATATATATTTAAAAATTATTCAAAATTAATTATTTGCTCAACATTAAAATTATATCCACAAATAAATAAATGTATGAAGTTATGATTTCTATTAGTTTCCTATGCGGAAAAATTATTAAACTTGCAAACACACAACTAGCTATAATAAACTACATATTTTATGAGTATTTTATGAGTTAAAACCATAAAATTAGAACAATTATAATTTAAGAGCAGAAAAATTCTATCAAACCATATCGATGAATTATATAATTCCTCTTACTAATATTTTGCAAGTCATCATTATTTATCAGAGATCTACCGAATGTACAAGGAGCCAGACGTTGTACATCACTTTAAAGTAAGCCGTCTTAATTGGGTTGGATATGTTATATTAAAATGAAGGACAATAAAATACTAAGGGAAATGATTTTGCAAAACCCATCAGCGTAAGAAGAAGAGGAAGACCAAAGCTGAGGTGGGTGGATGCAGTCAAAGAAGACGGTAGGGTCCTTGGAACAAAAAAAATTGGAAGAGTTTAGTTGCCAATAGAAGTAACTGGAAGAAACTTGTTCAGAAGGCCTTGGCCCATCCTGGGCTGGCTTACCATGAATGATGATGATCATTATTTATCGGAAATAAAAAAAATGCCTGAACCATTAAGCTAAGAAATCTTGGTTCATTTTTATGTATTTTTTTCATAATTTTTTCGATGTACATTGTGAATTTCAATAGGTTTTCCCCCTTCAAAACGACAACAAATTCAGGAAAAGCAAGGTACGGTCGGGACAAATATATAGAATCAAATTTCAGGAAAGATATTTAGAATAAAATTTCATGAAAGGAACTTTAATGTATTAAGAAGAAAATTCAATATACATACCAATTTATATAAATTCAAAATGAAATTCATACCAAGTTCATAAAGTGTTAACACAAATTGCACGGAAAAAAACAGTTGTATTATATTGAGCTACTAGCAAAACATTCCACGATGCATACATTTTGTTAATTCGATCATTATGGGAAATATATAATATCAATCAGTGTTGTGCAGAATGGGTAACTAATAGCACTGTAACTAGTAGAATAATCACTTACACTATCAGTAGTGGAGGCTAAAAATGCGATTCATTCTATTTAGGGCTGTCTTATTTGTTTTTGGGACGCTGAGATCATCTTCAGTCTTGGGGTATTAATAATTCAACATTATGTTGAGGCTGTCATGCAACCCATTTCCCAGTCATTTTTTAAAGATGTCACAGGACTTAAGTTTTATATAGAAACAGCATTAAAATACAGAACTGACTATCAATCTTAATGATTTTTATGATGTACTTGGTTCTAATTGTTTATTAATAATATTCCAAAACATATCTTCACTCACACTTCTCATATACTAAATTTAAACACATTTCGAAATTTCTATGTTTAATTTTTCATTTGATCCACTTACTAATATAAATTTTCTGTTTACTATTGATCAAAATTTCCTCTTTATGTGACTTTTTTCCTCTTCACTTTGCAATTCCAATATTGAGTAAGTGCAGATGAATTTTATGTTCAATATAGCATTACATATTTCACCTCCACTTTCTTGCTATAAGCATATCTTATTATATTATTTTCATTTTTTTCAGTTACAAAAACCATTTTTAGAAATATATACTAACACTAAACAGTAATAATTCACAATACATTTTCCACAACAAAAAAATTTAAATAATCAGGTTTCGCACCTAACAATTTTTTCTGACACTTTTATCAAATTTTGTATTATAACTTAATATCTCAGTATATAATATAGAAGTATCTATACTTTTATATTATATACTGAGGTATATAATATAAAAGTACATAAGCAAAAATAGAATCTATTGACACCAAATTTATATTGTCATGTTATTTTAAGGGTATTCACTATAGCTTTTTATATACCTATTATTTAAAATAAATTAGTAAAAATAGAAAAAGTTCACATCAAAATTTAAATTTACTAAGCATAAGCTTGTAATCTCTGTTTATCACATCATGGTAAGTTTATATGAATTTAGTTTTATCTAAAAGAGAGAGAGAGAGATAAACCTGTTGTTGCTTTTAACCCCAGATGATGTAGCAAAGCTACAGCATCTCCATAAAATTAAAAACGTCCAGAAGGTCCAAAAATAAAACTAGATCCCTTAAAATTTCAAAAACTGTAAAATTTAGACAAATAAGAATATGATCGGGGGAGGCTTGAATAACCCCACACCAATGACACTCTGAAAAGAGCATCTCGCCCTGGTGAAAGTTAAATGATTCATAGTAAAAGGAAAGGAGCAGCTTCAATTGGTCTGAGGATTTGGAGCACCAATGGAAGAAGAAAGATAAAACTCTTTCATATATATATTTGCATTTTTAACTTAATTTGCCCGTTTGCCTTGCTTACGCTTAATATTCAAAATACTGGATTGTTAAGCTTAAACTAAGTTTTAATAAGGTACATTTATTTTCATCAAAATGTTACAAATATCAGTACTACGTTTCAAACAGGTACTTGAAATTTATATTTTAACATCTATCTGCTTATAAGATTATGAGATTAGGATAAGAAAATTATTATTTCATAAATTGAAACTAATTTTGGTATTGATAGCAATATCAAAACCATTTATTAATATTTGAGTTTATAATGATTGTTATTTATAGTAGGTAAAACACATTTCATAAGAAAACTTTTATTCCAAATCTATTGCACAAATCTAATATTCATCAAATTAGTTCTTTATCTGGATTTAAGTGGTAAGAACCAAATTGTTCAATTCTTCAAATCATTGTTTAACTTTGCACATATTACTAAATTTTATATTTTTGAGTATATTTTTATTTTGTAATTTACATTACCTTTCATTAAAATTCCAAAGATCAAGTTAAAATCCAAATATAATTATCCAAAGTTTAAAAAAATTAAAACAAATTTGTTTATTATTTGAAATTTTAAAAATTAATTAACTTGTAAAATTTAGAAGCCTCTAGATTTTTTTAACATTATTAGTAAAATGAAAATATAATCAAAAATATAAAATTTGATAAATAATTTTTGTGTGCTTTAATTTATATTTTATATTTCTGTCTCTTATTTTAGGGATAACACTGTGAAAGCTTGCACAATAACTAATGAGTGTCTGCAATGGACTACTAAGCCAAATCAGCGGAATTATGTCTTAACACATCAGATGCTTTATTGGCAATTGTTAGAAATGGTATATTTTTTCACACATAAAACATTAATCCTTATATAATAATTTATACTGATACAGATATAGGTCTAGTAAGATACAGGCCTTCAAATTTTTACGTAAATTAAACTTGTGTCAATTTAATAGCTATTAGAGCAATACTAAATTTGCAATAATGGCGCAATTTTTATTGATATATAAAGAAAAATAGGAATTTATATAAAAAAATATTTATACGTATAAAATAAAATTTAATAGATTAATATTGTTTTATATAATACTATGAATTATATTTCTCACATATTCCAAGAAAAACTTTTACATGTGAATTTATCAAAATTTAAAACCACGCTTTTCTTCGATTCAGAAGCAAACGAGGGATATAAGCAATTCGCTTATATTTGATTTATAAGATTTTTTTAACGATTTATATGGGATGATAGAGTTTTGAAACTCTGATAATTGAATATGTAATAATATTCCAAAATTGGTGTCTCTTAACCGATATTCAACTCCTTTGGACAGTAAGTATTACTTTTTCGACGCATTATTTTATTGAAAATAAGACTATCACTGTATTATTTCCATTAAGATATTCTAAAACTATGAAAATATATGTTAATAAACATAAGTAGAGTTAAAATAAGCTCGGTGGCTTAGTGGTAGCGTTTTACGCTCACTGGTCACAATTTCGAAGCTCTGTACTCGTGTTGGGCAAGGTCGACTCAGCCTTTCATCCCTACAATGGGTCGATGACCTAAGTGTCGAGTATGCTTTGGAACTAGACACTAGGGGTTTCACGTTAGGATGACCAGCTAATCGGGACATATGCTTTGCACACGCCAGTTCTCTCGGTTAGGAAAACAGAGATGGGCACTGTAAGCCCAGAAGCCCACATGGGCTGTCGTACCACAGAGTTTAGTTTTAGTAGTATAAATAAAAATGTAAGCATAAAAATATTTTTAGATTTATCAAAGAATTACTTCAAGTAGCTACTGTTAATTTTTATTTAAACTCTTCCGAATTCAATGATTGAAAGTAATCACCTTTTTATTTCTTCCTTTTATATACAGTTGAATATTTTTAGCACAATTGAACCGTTTGACATTACTAGATGCATTTATTAAGTCATTGAAATTCTGAAACTAAAAATTATTAAAGAATTTAATCACTTTTATATGCATAAAAGAGTTTTCTACTAGTTGATTTTCAAGACATTTCTAATTCAAAAAACTCTTATCAAGTTTTTATCTTTATAAATTTTTACTATCCTTATCATCAAAATGATGACACGTTAACATTATGCCCTTATTTAAACTACGTACTTGCTTTTAACTCCTTGTAAGAGAGGCAACATTTGATAAGAACAGAAAATGTTTACATAAAATCTGAACTTTCATTGATGGACTAAGACTTAGGATGATTGTGGAGTAAGAGATTTTTTATTTGATCCCAGCTACTTTTAACAGTAATAGGGTTGTATGTACTTTCACTTTTGATAATTTCCCCACATTCAATGGAGGATTTTAGTCACAGAAGAATAATCAAGATTTAGTCTTCACAATGATATTAAGGCATTATTTTATTTGAAGAGAATGTGGATCGTTTCATTATCCATGAAGGTACTCATAAAGATAATGCATAATTTATATTTAAAATAGTTTCTTTTTTGAATAATAGCGAATGAGGATAGAATGTTGGTATTATATAATTAATTTCAAGAATGTATTTCTTGAAATACTCAGTTTCTTATGTTTAAAACTTTTTCAAAAGATACATCTTCAATTGTTTTTTATTTATAATTAACTTGCGATGGTGTATGCACTCATTTGTCTCTTGGATTGGCAGGAAGCTCATTACAAATACATAGATTTTTACATCATAGTGAACATAGTTCGGTTTGTTTGCCGCTCACCTTTAAAAACAGCGATTGATTCGACATGTCACCTATAGTTTTAAATGGATTCTAAATCAACGGAAACAAAAGTGTCCGTGGTGAGAATTGATCTCATAAAATTCTGAATTAGAAATTAAAGTGCTAATTACAGTGATTATATATATATAAAGAAAATTATTTTGAACTCAAGAATAAAAGATTTTTTATCCATCAATTAAGAAAAATTATTTTTTTTAATCACAACTAATTTGTATAAGCATTTAGCTTGCAGAATTTTTCTACCCTCTGCTCCTCAAGTGAAAATGACGCATTTAAATTTAAAAATAAACTTTGGAAATATATTTTTCATAATCTTTACCATCTTAAATGTAACAGCATTTTTGAATGCTTACGAGAATATATATATATATAATATATATATATATATATATATATATATATATATATATATATATAGTAGATACGCTTAAAAATAATTCAATTTATATATTACAGAGGGTATTAACACATGTTTAGAACGATTTCGCGGCCGTTCAATTAATGTTTAAAACGTAAAGATTATTTTTATAAATGTTCGATCTGATAGCCTTTTTCCTGGACTATAACTGTGCATCATGATTTCAAGGATAGTAAAGCTTTTCGCAATATTTCCAGGGGTACTGCTTTCCATTCCTCTTCCATTACTTTCCAGAGTCCATCTATCGTGGTGGGTTTGCGTTTAGAAAGAGCCTTTTTTAACAGACCAAAGGCACAATAGTCCATAAGTGAAACGTCAGGAGACTTTGCAGGGATATGTTGAAAATGTATGCATGCAATACCTGTATTAGTCATCATTTTTTCAAGAAATATAGTGATAGTTTTCGAAGTATGACTTATATCTTTGTTTTGATGAAGTTTCTCTCTTTGAAAGTCATTGGGATAAAGAAATGGAATTTCTTTTGTAAATATTGGGCGTAAAACTTTCTCCTGATAGAACGATGAGTTGATTATAACATTTCTTTCCAGTCTTCTTATTTTTAATTTCCCATTGTAGGAGAAACCTGCGACTATCATAAACCTCTTACTGAAACTTTCTTTACATTTACGGAACCATGTTTGTACATTTTTTTCTCCTCATTTTCTATAGTAAAAAGACCTTTTTTTGTTACAGTCATTTAGGTAAACCCATGCATAATCAATGTCACAATGTTTATCCATTTATCTCCTGCTAAGTGGTTTTCATACAGGATTCTACAAAATGTTTTACGTTGAGCCACATGTCTCGGCAAAAGCTGGTGAACATTTTTTTAGCATTTTTAAGTTGTAAATGCTGGTTTATTATTTTATTTATTGTTGCTACAGATGTATCTAAGGACTTTGCAATTGATTTCAGTGTTGGCGGATATTCTCTTGTTACCAGCGATTTCACTTTAGAAGCATTTGAAACAGTTTTTACCTTTTACAGATATTCGTTTGAAGTCTTCTTTCTATGTAGAAATAATGATCGACAGTTTCTACCTGTCCGATTAATAATATTGCTTATTTTGCACTTAGAAATTTTAATACCATGCATTTCACAAAGTTTTTGAATACTGAAATAAGAATATTTCTCTTCTGAAAGCGCAAAAACATATCCTTCAGTTCTCACCAAGTTTATATCATTTTGAAAGAATAATAAATTCAAAAGTAGCAGACGATATTTCTCAATTCAAATAATAAGCTGTTGTCAAAAATTTTTATTCTAAAACATTTACTTTTTTTAATTCGTTATCGAAATCATTCTAAAAATGTTAATACCCTCCGTATTTGAATTCCCAATAAATCTTATAAAAATTAATTAATTATTTTAGAGAAATTGCATTGCGAACACTTCGCCAGCACTACAAGAGTATTGGTGTTCCAATGTCATGCGGGACGCCAAAAGAATTGCCAACGCCAATTTTCCAATCAGTTATCAAGATCTATTTATGGAACAAAGTAAATAATCTTTCAAACTTTTTCTTTTAAATTAATATTAAAATATATGTAGGAAATCCTCTAGGAATTTAATTTTCCAAAGGATTTATATTCTAATATAAAAATAATGAAAAACATACATACTTTTGGGATTTTGGATCCCATTTTTGCTCAACATTTTTTGCATTCTTTGGGAATCCACCAAGATTTATAATTTGAAACAAATTCAAGATCAAAAATTCTTTTCTTCTTTTAACAATTAAAGTGATATTTGTTTTAACAATTATATAGGTATATAATTATGCATAAAGCATCCATTTTTTTTTTTTTACTGCAAAAAGAAAAACTTTTTTTATATTTATAATAATCTGTATAAATTCTCTACGTACATTCTCTCATACAAACAAAATATAAGATATAAAATTAAAGATCGTATAAGATTATAAAATCCCTTAACATAAATTAAATTTGGTTTATCCAACGCTATTTATTTGTATCATTCATGATATATATCAATAATTTTTTTTTAATTTCTTTATATGTTATATTTTTTTACTTAAAATATAGTAGCGATATTTTTTTCCTTTTATCAAAAGTAATATAGAATGTTGTTAAAACTTTTTGATTTGTTGCTCCTTATAGTACTTTAGTTTTCTACAATATAACTTGCGTGTAAAACGTTAAAGTACAGCCTGTTGCAAATTAACACCATTTCTATACTACAGTTTAAATGAGTACTTCTGTACAAAAGAAAAAGATAACTTTACAAAAATATTTTTTAAAAAAATATTGTTATTGTTTTGTAAAAATTCTATAATAATTTCATAATTAACAATGAATAAAACTAAATTTGTTAGAGATTTGTAGTGACTTATATTTTAGTTTATTAGTTTCTTAGGCAAATTAGTATCATCAGTATTTTCTTAGTATCAGCTTTCTTTTTAATAAATTTCTAACGTGTGTTAAAAAGAAAGAAAGCACCATTAAACATCATTGGATACATTATTTATTTTCACTAAAGCCCTATTCCTTTTTTTTTTTTTTTTTTTTTTTTTTTTTTTGGAAAAATGTTAAGAACATTCTCCAATAATGCTTGGAAAACGGTGGAAATCAGTGGTTCTTCAAAACGCAAAGGGGATTTTTGCAATTTGACCATGAAACAAAAAACAGCACATGGCATCTGTTGTCATAAGCAGTCTCTTCCTTTGTCACTAAACCCATTTGAATATTTACCACTTGAATATAATTTATATTTTTTGGAGCCTGTTTCGAAGAAAGACACGATGAAGTAATTCTCAGATATCTGGTTCTAGAGACGATCGATTCTAAATACCCTGAAAGTGATTCGCAGCATATCGATACTGATGGGTCAAGAGTAGACAACTAGGTAAATGCGGGTGCAAGAGTATTCAGCAATCTTTTCTATTTATTTTCCGGTTAGAAAGTATGCTTCCGCATTTGATGGAGAGGAGGTGATGGCTATACACATGGCATTAACCCAACTTAAATACCATGGATGTAAATTTAAAGTATGTGTTACCTTGTTTAATTCCCAAGTTTCTATTGAAGCAATAGCATCGATAAAAAGTTGTAAGTCGCATGAAGTCTTTGAATATCGCTATTTAGTAAATGATTTGATATTGTAAAACAAAAAAAAACTATTACAGTGGATTCTAATGCATTGTAGGATCAAGGGAAATGAGCTCGCAGATACTGTGACAAAGAAAGGATCTCCAATTATTCGAATACCAGACAAACCAGTTTCATTTAATGTAGTACAACTGTACGTTAAAAGAAATCAAGATTTCTAAGAAGCTAAAATTTTGGAAAAAATCAAAATTTTGGAGATTTATATATAGAAGTAATGATAATTGGGATTTGTCAACCACAATTTTTTACCTGTATCACCTAAAGCCAAGTCAGTAGCTATGCTTAAACTCATAATTAACCACGACAGCCTGTTTCAAACATCTATACTGGTTGAAAATTCTCCTGAGTCCTAATTGTTCCTATGCATTTCACATCAAGAAACAGACATCCGACATTTGCAGACATGTATTGCTCTCACCAGTCAATGCCACTGTGACCGATATTGAGAAGTGAAGAGCGCTTATGCAGATAATATACTAATTTGTTCTGTGTCTTTTTGCTTATGTCCGCTTTTTCTTGCTGCCAGCCAATGGAAATAACAAAAATTGTTATTATGAAACTACTTAACATATAAATGGTAAATTTAAGAAAAATTTCAATAATTTCGTAGTTTTTTTTTAAATATTTTGTATTATTCTTTTTTTACTTTTGCATTGTTTTATCATTTTAATTCTATGTTATAAATAAAAATGTCGATTCCATATAAAGAAAGCGATAACAAAAATATCTTTTTCTTATTTTCAGTTGGCTTGTGTGGCATGTGGGGATTTTCTGATTTTTATGAATATGAGTGGTTGGATAAAATTCTAGAATGGCAATTGCCATCTGGATGCTATTCACACTTTGAAAAATTTCTCTGTTCAGGTAGGTAAACACTACTTTAAATGATTAACAAATTCAATAACTTATAAATAATTTCATCAGCAATTATTTTTAAATAAAATATTTTCATTCATGTAATTTTAAACAGAGATAAAAATATTTATTATTTTCTTCTCTCTTTCCTTCAAAAAATTTTTTTCTCCCTTCAGTGAACATATTTTCGCTTATCGGACTTGAATGAAATTAGTCCTAACTTCAATTTTTATAACTCTGTAATTATATAGAATATTTTCGAGAACTCCATGTCTCCTTCGATATTGTTTTAATTTTTCTATACGTGAGAACTCATTTCTTGGTACAAAATATCACTTTGAACAAAGCCGAATAGATAGTAAATATCACCATTTGTTTCCATGTTTTTTTTTTTGTTTTTTTTTTTTGTAAAAAAAAGGGAGAGAGGAGATAAATATACATTTTTTGCAAGAAACTACAACCTAAGAAAGCTGATAGACCTGATCTTTAAATTAAATTTTAAAAAATCAAAATTCTGCTAGTACATTTGATCACAGATTGCGCAATATAAAATGATATATTACTATGAATGAAATAGATAAAAAGTTTGTTATGGGTTTTCACATTTGAATTGATTAACAAAACTATAAGGAGGAACGCCTACCAGGAACGCACTGGTAAAATCCAAAAGTAGAAAGAAGCATATCTTTTTTCCTTTGTCCACAGGCTTTATGAACATTATTTTTTGTTAATATGTCCTTATGTTGGCTCTTTCTAGCATATTAAGTCTTGCAATCCAATAAAGGAATGAAGTATTTCCAGGAGTGGAGAGAATCTTGAAATATGAAGAACTGCGGGCTTCCTGGAGGACAGAACATTTGCATAGATGCTCGCCATCCATGTCAACATGTTCCCTACATAAAATGCAGTCGAGTGAATCCACAAGCCCAATGTGATATAAATGTTTAAAGAGAAAATCATGCCCAGTAAGTAACCTGAAGCAGGAGACCCTTATAGATCTAGGTAGATCTGTGGGAATACATGAGCTCAGCAGGGTCCTCCAAGAGGCTTATGAACATTATGGATTGGCGTATTCCACATTTGCACCATTGATACAATGGAACACACCCCCTAGCACTCTGCTGGTAATCAGATGTGATCGTAGCTCCCAGTCTGCTCTGGCTAGAATAATAAATGGCCACATTAAGTAATAAGGGCAGAAAATCTTCCCTACTTTTGTAAAAATGCTGTGACCATCCAGCTTCACCAAATCACATTTAGAGTTTCATCGGTTAGCATCTAATTCCCTTGTTGTTAAAGATTTTTTTGGTGGTCAACAACTTTTTGGAGCTGATCTGGCATGTGAAATATTTAGAGGATAACTAACAACACATTTGGATTTTGATAACAATATTTTAATTAATATAATACAATGTTAATTCACGCACATATATAACTTTAACTTCTTTAAAAAATTTTAGTTTTAGAAACATTCTTAAATAACTTTAGTTTTTAATTATGTATACACAATTTATATAAAATAAAAGAAAATTCCTTATCAATGCAGT